>AP028168.1:16967462-18217462 GCA_014132275.2 Samia ricini
TCCAAGCGTGGCGATTATGGCAATTTCACCCTTATGAACGACATAATAATAGACCGGCCCCGGCGGCCCCGCTATTGCTGGTCATAGTGCAAGCGGCCAAGGTAACGGCGGGGCAAGCAGTGCTAAGAACCTCCAGCAGAGATCCGGCTACCACAACCAACGACGGATAGACCTGACAACGTACACCACACGAAAACTACGGACCGACGACGAGAAGATCGCTGAGCTAGAAGAAGAAATAAACAAGTTGCGATGGGATATATTGGGATTTTCTGAAGTCCGAAGAGAGGGAGAGGACTCGATAATCCTTAAATCCGGTAACTTGGTGATTTTCTGATGACGGAAAACAGCCGAGCTGCTGAAGATGGGTGGAAAACCAATCTTTGAGGTCCTTTAAAAGCTTTTCAATTCGGTCATGCTCGAAGGAAAAACGCCAGAGGCATGGCAAAGAAGTGCGATGGTCCTCTTTCCAAAAAGGGTGATAACACCCTTTTGAAAAATTATGGACCCATCTCACTTCTGAGTCATGTCTATAAGTTGTTTTCGAGAGTCCTCACGAACAGACTAGCGCGTAGGCTTGACGACTTCCAGCTTCTCGAACAAACCGGCTTCCGAAAAGGATTTAGCACCGCAGACCACATACATACGCTATGTCAGGTTATACATCAGACTAAGAAGTATAACCTACTCCTTACAGCCACTCCAGTGGTGCCAAGTAGACTATCGATATATCAAGGCATTCAAGGATTTGTACAAAAAACGCCACTATTTCAGTCCGATTACAGGACCAAACTTCGAAACCTATACCTTTGCGGCGTGACGTTAGACAGGGAGATGTTATTTTTCCGAAACTGTTCACCGCTGCGCTCTAGGATCTCTTCAAGGTTCTGGATTGGAAAGGATTTGGCATTAACATAAATGGCGAGTACATAACACACCTCCGCTTTGCTGATGATATAGTGGTCATGGCTGAGACCGCAGAAGACCTAGGTACGATGTTTGATTACGTCAGTAGAAAGTTTTTTTTTTTTTTTGACGGGGGGAAATGCATTTACGCACTACCCTTATCTATTCGCATTACCCTTATCTATTCGCACTACCCTTATCTATTACGTCAGTAGAACCTCCGAACGAGTTGGCCTTAAAATAGACATAAACATAGACAAAACGAAAATCACGTCTAATGTCCATGTTGTGCCACAACTCCTATAAAAATCGGTAGCTCTATGCTCGAAGTTGTAAACAGTTATATATACCTGAGACAAGGCGTCCTGTTAGGTAGATCCAACTTCGAGAAAGAGGTTACTCGTCGAATTCAACTTGGCCGGGCCGCGTTCGGGAAGCTACGCAGAATTTTCTCCTCCGAAATACTGCAGGATCTCAATGCATCTATATATCTGAAAAATGTTAAAAAACTTCATCTAAAGAGAATCTGCTAATTAATTTCCATAGATGTCACTTTTTAAAACATACAATAAACACTAACTACAACTGGACAGATTCGCTTAGCAGAACAAGCATCCATCATTCATTACTATACTAGTTTTCCAGAAAAAGAAGTATGACGTCCATGTAGATAGATTTTTGTAGCCATTGCCAGGGAGGTCAATGTTTCAGGTATGGGGAACAGGTGATCATAAGGCCGTTGATTATAGGGCTGAGGCAGGAGGTGGCACTCATAACCATATGGGTAGTACGCTGTGCAGGCCGCCATTCAAAACTATTAGGATGAGGACTAAGCGCAGACGGCCAATCAGTCCAGATACTGCACTGGTGTGGGTTTGGAATCTGCCGCATCTGAAACCAAGAGAAAAAAGGGGCGGTGGGCCTGACCTTCCATTGCACTGGGGAGACTGTCTGAGAAGTGGCCTGGTCAAACCGGGATGCCGGCCTCTTTGGGGACGGGATGGGACATAGATAGAGATAAGTATATATTGATAAAGATAGATTTCATCTAGAAGGAGAATATAGGCTGTCTATTGGAACATAATTGTCTGAATTCCACGCGAACAAAGGCGCGGGCACAGCTAGTAAGTAATAAATAACCGAAAATAGCCGTCCAGTCTTTCGGCGAACGGGAGACCTTTGTACGGTATATAGATCATACACAGTTGTAACCATACCAAAAAAATGTCGGAATAAAGTCTTATTACACGTTTTATGGTCTCGCTCCCATCCGCTCAAAGCGTGTAAAGCGCGAAAAAAAACAAGCAGATGAAACCGTTTCCGACTGATAAGTAACAGTTGATGAGTATTTCATTTTTATGAATGTAGATAACTGTAAACATATCGATTCTTAAAAGACAAGATTCTCTGTTTGTCTGGTATTTGGACGACCACACATCATTTTTACTTATGATCTATTCTCGAGCTGAATTTTAATATATACTTTGTTACATATAGTGATAAATGCAATAACTGTGGAGATTATGTTTTATTTAGACTCCAAAAAGTGGTTGTTTTAATATTTTAAGAGGATACGCGGTCAGTAACAAATAAGAAAAATAGGTACTGCATAAATTTATTGCGATCGCGTTGCATCTCAATTAATTCATATTAAAGGAATATAAACTAAACTTTATTTATTATTAACTAGCGGTGCCCGCGACTACACTCACGTGGATTTCAGACAATAATTACAATGACAGCGGGGTAGGTGTCGCGTTGCTAACTCCTTTTGTGGTAGCTCCGTTGTTTATTAAAAATATATTTTTACATATAAACATTAGAAAAAAAACTATAAAAAATGCATTCAGTTGACTGAAAAAAAAATTGTACAATAAGGAATCAAAATCATTAATAAATCGTGTACATCGTGTCGATGATTTGAACTAGTTTTTAAACTGTATTATATATCTACTTTGAATCGCATCAATTTTATAACACCATCTAGCGAACACAAAATACAACAAATATGGATAAAATTATGATGATGTTAAAATCCATTCAAAATGAACAGAAACTACAAAAGGAGGAGATGAAAGAAATTAATAAAAATATAACTAGAAATATAAATAGTATAAACAATAACAATAATGAAAAATTTAATGAAATAGAAATTAAGCAGAAATTGTTAACAGAAAAGTTAGAAAACCAAATTGATTATTTGGAGAGAAAAAACAGAAAAAGAACTTTAGTATTTTTAAATTGATGACGAAAAAAGCTATTCTCAGCTCCACGCAAAAGTACAATACATTATAACAACAAATATGAAGTTATCTTGCGAAAATTATGATATTCAGTAATGCTAGGCGAATAGGAAAAGTGGGAGATAAACCAAGGCCAGTTACAGTGACATTTTCAACAATGGGTAAAAACATAGAGGTTCTAAAAAGCAAACGAGTTTTGGTTGACTTCCCCAAAAAAATACTTATACTCCGTAACGCTTTACAGACTGAAGTGGCAAAACTTAGACAAGAAGGAAACGAGGCAATACTTAAATATGATAAGATTGTAATTTTAGATGAAAATAACTCAAAACAAAGACAAACTAAAAAAAGAGTATTCTCAACGTCTCCAGTTACAGCACAAAATGTGAAATTTAAAAAAACCGTTCAACAATCCAAGAAAAATAAAGCAGAGATAACAAGTTTTTTTCTCTTGAAGCAATGATACACCCTCCCAAGGTAAGAATTAATTAGAAAATTAAATTACATAGCAATTAATCCTTCCCCTCTCAACTCCAACGCTTCCAATCTGGCCGGTCTCCGTGGGAGTAGTAGACCAAAACCCTCCACAGAGTTGTATTATACAAAACGAAACTCATACAAATAATTAACAACGTGAAAACATGGTCAACTAATCAGCACCTTATAGAGTTAATGAGCTTTTTAAAGAATGGAAAATAAAATAATGCTATAATGTTAGACAACAACGTAGCTAACAATTACGGGCGATTTTTATCGCCAAAGTCAGTCAGCCTAAACTTGAAGAATACGTAATAGCGAAAAAGAAGATATAACACAAAAATTACAGGAAAAAATAAGGATGCTGAAAGCAAAAAACAGTGACCAATAGCCAAGTGGAGGAGGCCTTCACCCCCGCGTGAGGGGTTCGTGTATGATTTTTAATACCTTATTAATTACATTTTATACCTTTATTATATTTTTTTACCATTATAGAAATATTTATTCTTTGTACATTTATAAAATATATGTTCTTAAAATGTACAACAAATAAAAGGCTTTTTTTTTTTAATTTATTACAATGAAATAATATTATATTCCGCGCCATATTTATACGTATCGATATTATAACACTACTTCCAAAAAATGACTTCTTAATACAACACCTAAAGTGCCTAAATGATTGTGTGAAAATTGAATATCAAAATGTTTCTTTTCTTATTTACTATGTCTTAGATATTTATTATTTATATACTATAAATATATTTTACATTATGTCATTTTGTCCAATTGCTTTACTTAGAAATTTACTTTACTCGGAAACTCTTCTTTCATATCAAAGTCGCCGCGTGACATTCAAATTACTATGACTTTTGATTGAGTGGACCGATTTTAATAAATAATGTTTTGATGTTACTCTTAAATATACTTTATAATTATCTTTTTGATTAAATTATCTTTATTGATACCTGCACAAACAAACAGACAGTCATATCTAAAAATGATAGAAATGTTTTAATTGCCTATTGTAGTCCCTTGCCATAGTTCTTTTCACAAGAGTTTAAAATGTGCAGATACGTGAAGTTTACCATTTTCTTTTAATATAGATTTGACAGAGTTCATTCAGTGATATTTTTCATATATTTCATTGATGTTATGCTTGAATTTAAATCATAGATACCTACATTAATATTTTAACTATAAGTATAGACATTTCTTCTTCTTCTTAGCTAATGGCAATTTGTGTTCATACAATTAGTGCCAATGTCATGTAGGTAAGATATATTTTCAACCTTGTAGCAGCGTTACTAAGCTCCAGCAAAACTGTGGCTCATCCTGTTAGAACTTTACATGAAGCTTTGTGCGGCACCTCAGAATAAATGCTACGCGTTATTTTCCATAATAAATTTGACTTGTATACAATAACTAAACTATATCACAACACACTATCACACAAAATGCCACCAAAATTACATGATATAGAGTAAAATACACAAATTTAATTAATTAAAGAAAACAACCGCTACATGACAGACTGAGAACCCGCCAAAAACTCCGTAAAGACATTTGAACTGAGATTTTATTATATTTCCTTTAAGAGAAGATCTATTAAGAGAAATCAACAGTAATAAATAGGGATTGAGAAAGATGACAACTACGTCATCTGCCGAGAAAACCCATAAGTAATAGAACGTAAACAGGTATTATTTATATCTAGTTAACAGTATTAGTTTAGCATTATCAGTATTTTTAATTATATACTTTCTTTAAACTAAAATCAAAAGTATCTTTTCGTATTGGGGGCTTTTCAAAAATCCCGTTTGCTGGAAAAATAATACACAAGTGAAGTTTTATCGATTTTCTCAAAGTAAATTCAATACTACATGGATAAACGACGTAAAAAAAAACTACATGTGGATAGTAAAGTATTTTCAATAATTAAAAGATGGATTAATTATTAGTGTAGGAATTAATATACTTTCACCCTTTTCATAATGCAGTAATTGTCGACGAGTTGGATTGCCCCATTCCTGACTATGACCAGTTTTTGGATTTGCTGATTCAGCAGAAATTACTTGAGGAACACCAACAGAAATATGTCTTGACACAACTCCTTTACATAAACACCAGAGATATAAAATGTGAACACTCAGAATAGTATATGGTCCGATCATTGTGTAACTAGAAAAAAAAAGTAATTGATTATTGTAATTTTTTTTGTGATTTTGCAATTAAATTTACAATTATAGCGAAATATAGATACCGTTATATTGGGATAATAATCTTTACATATGCATTAACCTGTGAGGTTATGATCACAGCAGAATTGATATTTCATTTTCCTACGACACTAACATTTATTTATTTAAACACAACTACCTTTACAGAAATTCAACCTTGTGGTTGAATTGGTAGTAATTTTTTTTACTATTCCGTTATTCTGACCCTGAGCTTGATTATTTGTGATCGGTTGATTGCCCGTATTTAATATTTATTCAATTATTTTTACTTGTTTTAAATGCTTTTTTTAATTTTTCACTCTAATGCATAAAATTCACAACAGAGCGTGTTAGTTTTGGCAAAAGTGCTGCCACTATAGTTCGGGCACGGTCCCTGTATCCATTACTATTGTATGATAAGACTGCCATCTATCAAAACAAATATATATTAATGGATTAAACAATAATTATGATTACGGAAATAAAGATGGCGTTGTACTAATTTTCCTGATGTCTAAATTGGATGCTGTCATAGGTACTACATGCACAATTTTAGGTAAATAGTTTTGATATAAGTTCTTAAGATAAATGTGTGGTTGTAAAATATATTGTCAGTAATAAAGCAGTCATCTTATAAGAACCAGAAACAAGAACGCAATCCTAATATAACATACTCATATACGTAACTTAGCCTTGATAACTCAGATGGGACACGTCGTAAGCTACCAAATATATCATAGATTTACAGATGCCAGAGCTTTATCTTCATTATGAAAAAGCCATAGCATGGTGATAGGGTATTTTCTAATAATACCTGTTGCCAAGCACCAATAGGTAAACATTTTTTCAATATCTACACTTTCACATTTTAGGTAGTATTTGATTCTAGATTTTTCTCCTCAGAATACTTTAAGTAAGAACTTTGGAATGATAACTATTTTATTGCAATAATATTGATAAATGCAAGGATAACGCATTCTAAATGGCTTAAAAATCAACAGATAAGAACTGATTACTATCAACACTTAACTTCATATTTAGATATGATTATTTTATGCTTTAACTTCAAAAAGATATTCCAGAATGTGTTTCTTTAAATTTATATTAAACTACTAACACCCGTGAATTCGTTCGTATAAATATTCCATTGATGCTCCAACGGAATGAATTGCCTTTTGGATTATTTGAGGGAACTGGAGAATTTATTTATTTAAAATTTTTACTGTAATTTCATCACTCTTAATACTCAATTATGCTTAATGCGTAATAGTTTATAGTCTAGATCCTCTCTCAGGATAGTTATGTATTATGTAGCCTGTAAAACTACAATCAAAATTCAATAGTATGCAATAATTATAATTTGTGTCGTTTATCGAAATATTTTTTTTTTTTCTGAAGACAATTCTAATACTCTGATAACAAGGTGTCAAAAATAAAAATGTCACAAATTAATTATTTGAATGTTAAATTAGTAAATGCACGACACAATTTGTATATAGTAATATTTTATTTACTGATTTATACATTATAGAGCTGACAGAATATTATTAGTTTTATAAGAACTTTTATTACGCATTGTGCGGACGGCGGATGACAACCAAGAAGAGGGACGGACCATGGATATAGTAGTGATGTGTTGCATGGGTAGTGCTGTCCAACATTGAATCGTAAGCCATAGCCGAGAGTTCGTAAAAAATATTTATATTTCTAAATGCCTTCTTTTTACAGGTATTTTCTCAAGGAACTTTCCTACCTATTCCAAGGAACAAAAACCTCATTCAAATTTTTACAATCAATAAAAAAGTCACTTGTGTACAATCGTTTGCAAGTGTTTATTATTATTATATTTCTTTTTTATGAACCTAGATAACAATAAATTATCATAAAACGTCTGTTTGTCTGTTGGTTTTCATTTATTTTATACAGAACAAAAAAGTATTTGCTAATAAGTTTATTTATATTTACATATATATATATATATATATATATATATATATATATATAACAACAAAGATTATTTATTATATAATAATTTATCTATGATAAATAACTACTTTGGTGATGAACTGATATGTTAAATTGTTTATGTTATAATATATTTTAATAAAATAATTAAATAGTGTAAAAAGAAGTTATATTTATAAATAAAATAGGTTGAACTATATGTTACTTACGAGCAGTTGGGATGTTCTTTTTGAGATGCCGGGCGCGGACGTTGATGAGGACATAGAGATGTCCTTTAGAGATGTTTATTAGAGAACAAACCTCCGGTCGACAGAAGCATGGCATGCCGCTCTTTCTAGAAGAGAAGTGTGGAGAACATTTTTTTTAATCTTTAGCGATAGGGATCAGGGTAGCGGAACATGACCTCGCGATCCCAAGACCCTGACTCACTACGCACTGAGTGGCTTTGAAGTTTTAGTGGGTATTCTCCTCGAAACATACATCAACTAGCATAGGCATTGAGAGTTCAAAACATATTTCTCCTCTATTTATCTACCGATTTTCTTTTCCTTTGTTTGATAATTACTGACGAGCTTAAGTGTCAACAATAAAATAAAATCCTAAACAGTTTTATTCAATAAAATTTCAATAATGAATATGGTCAGTAAGCGAATATTGGTTAAATCAAACTTGTTCGCGAAACATAAGATAATATTATATTACGCAACTGATAGCCTATCAACGTACTTAAGGATGATTTTATTCATTAAAAAACTAGTGAAAACATGACTTTCAACGGTAAAGTAGCAGTTATTACTGGTAGCAGCTCTGGCATCGGAGCCGCTATTGCAGTCGAATTCACTAAGGAAGGTGCTCAAGTAGTTATAGTCGGCAGAAATACAGCTAAGCTTAAAAAACGTCGCTGCAGAATGTGCTGCCAATGGTAAGAAACCGTTGACTATTAAAGCAGATTTATCCAACCAAGACGAAGCGAGCACAATAGTCAGTAAAACTATCGACGCCTTTGGAACGATTGATATTCTCGTGAATAATGCAGGAATAATAAAGTCGGGAACTCTACTGCAAGGAAATCTTCTTGAGTCATACGATGCAATCATGGCGACAAATTTGCGACCTACTGTACAGATGACTACGTTAGCTATCCCTTATATAATTAAAGCAAAAGGTAATATTATCAATATATCCAGTGTGGCAGGCTTAAGTACACTAAATACCCCTACAATAACAGCCTACTGCATGTCCAAAGCTGCTTTAAGCCATTTCACGCGTTGTGCTGCCCTAGAGTTGGCACCGTCTGGTGTGAGAGTGAACACAGTAAGCCCGGGTCCTGTCGTTACTGATATACTGGACAGTTCAGATTTAAATATAAACTGGAACTACTTTCAAAAATATACAGCACTGAACAGATGTGGCGACCCAGTTGAAATCGCAGATTTGGTTTTATTCCTGGCAAGTGATAAAGCACGTGGCATTACAGGATCTAACTACGTGTCAGATAACGGATTGCTATTAAAAGTTTAATTGTTACTATTATATTTATGCGAAAAATAAATGCTTTAAATAAGTATGGGAATAGTTTCATTTTCTAAATAATACTAGCTGTGTCCACGCGGCTGCGCTCGCTTTTCATATATTTTTCACTGCGTAATGCAGTTTTTTTCATTTTTTTTAATATATTTATTTATTTACATTAAAAATTCACAGCTCGTACATATAAACTACTACGATTCATACAATATAGAGCCAAAAATTAATTTATCACTATTTAAAAACGAATTATAAGACTATTTTTACATGTGTGTATTATTTATTAATTATTTTCCATTTTTTTTTTGCTACTAACATTAAGCAAAGATATTTCTTACATATTCAAATACCTGCCAGTAAAACTGTGCATTAAATTGGATTTTATTCCAATTTTAATGAGCTTTAATTTTTTTACGTAGAATCATAATTATTAAAAAAAAATTATGTAGCCTAAGATACGAGGAATAAAATCAGCTATTTAAAAAAAGTGCTGCCCACATCGGTCTAGCCGTACCGGAGATTAGGCGGAACAAACTGACAGACATAGAAAAATTAAAAAAAACGCATTTTGGTATAGTTTTCGTGTATACATAAATACGGATTTTGTAAAAAAAAAGACACTTCAATTTTATATATTAACGACAACAAAACTTTTTTTTTTTAATGATTCTACATCGCACTATGGTTGTGCTGTCTTCCATTATACATATATGAAACAGCCAGCTCTTGCCTCAGCTCTCGTCTCCAAAGTTACGGTGAAGCAGTAAAGGCCATTCTTGTCAACACCATTAGCTAATAATTGAGAAAATCAAAAACATCTTTATTCAATTTATGTCCTAAGAAGGCGCTTATGAACGTCTAAAACACTACCACCGGTTCGGAAAACAACCCAGCTGAGAAGAGCCGGCAAGAAACTCGATCTGGCTCTTTTTTTTAAATAAATATAATACATATAATTTTTTTTTGTCATATAAAAAACTATACAAATCATAGTCTTAATAATGCTACCGGAAGCATAGAGATGTAGGTTAATTCCAGACATCACTATCGTTCACGTAATTATCCACCCTGTAATAACCTTTTGTGATTAAAACTTGCTTGACATAATACTTGAACTTATTATCAGGTAAATCGGTAATGTTACTTGGGATCTTATTGTAAAACCGAATACTATTACCTATAAAGCTTTTATTAGACTTAACCTAAAGCGTGGGACGGCCAACTTGTCTTTACTTCTAATATTAAAATTATGACGATCATTCACTAGATCTAGCTTGACTAAATTTTTACGAATATGCATTAAGTTATCGAAGATGTATTGGGAGGGCAAAGTTAAGATATCATATCTGAACATTTAGAAATATCATGTTTTATATTCTTACCACATCTTAAGCATCTATCCGGTAGTAGTTTGCGTCGGCGGTTTTTATTATATTGTGTTGTCTTTGGGTAAGTTCTACTTATTCTTTTGATATTTATATTTATGTCAGCATGTTCACAAGAAATAACTAAACTAAGAAAAGGTAACTTTTTTAATGTTCCCTTGTTCACTCTGTCTAGGTTTTTTTACTCGGAATTGATCCAAAATTTTTATACAAATCTCTTTGTAATCACATAACTCAAAATTGAGAATAAGTGCTACCTTAAGCTCGTAAAAATGTTTTGGACTCAATGAATTTAAGAACAAGACTCTCATTAGGATTTCACCTGAGATACCTAATACACTTGGAGTCAAACAATTCTTTAAAATCTTCAACCCTGCATGTGTCTGGGTTAAATTTTTCAATATTAAAATATGTTTTTATGTTCGGTGGCCTTCTCTAGAAAAAGACATAGACACATATGTAAAAAGATGTACAAAATGCCAATAAAACTAGACAGCATAGTATCTATTTCACTAACACAAGTCATGTTCTTAGATTCTCATAATAATAAAATGTTTATGTTGTAAAATTGATTAATTTACAGAGGAGAAATTTAACGATTCCTTTTTCTCCTGTCCTCTGATACATTTGGGCTGACGAATGTGACTTGCGAGTCTTCCGGCGAGAAAAAAAAAAACTGTCTACGTAAGAAATATATCCAAGAAGTTATAGAGTGGTTAAATCATACCATATTAGAATCAGGTGCTTGCCGTAAGTCGAAATATCCCTTTTGTTTTATTCAGAACCACCTCCTCGTTAAGCAATAAACAAAGTGACTATTGTACTTACTTTGTCATCGTTGGATAAATCTCTGATGATAACCAACTGTTTTGCCTGCTTAACCCCTTGAGCAATTACCTGGCGTTTACGCCAGTTTTCCATTGTTTTCCTATCATCTTATTTTATGGGTACTCGACACATTAATGAATATTAGTACCTACACTAAATAGGAAAAAAAAATTTTTACAATAAAATGCATTAATTCTTGGAAAATTGTATTGTTTGTTTTTGTTACTGGTCTATACAAATGTATAGATATCAATATTTATCACACTTTTATCAAAAGAAAGGGTTACCATTTATCCACCAATCTTAAGCATAAATTCTGTGATAAATTCATAAATGTTATCATTACAAGTCATATTAATAAAATGTGTTTATAAATAGTTGTTGTTATATTGAGCGTAACTCTATTCATGCTAATACAAAAAACCAAGTCTTCTCATTATCCATTTTAGTACTTGGTTAAGGACAGCCCTCAAAGAAAAGTTCAGACTTAAATTTAAAAAGTACAAAAACCCACGGGATAATCTTACATTGTAATTATTAACAGATCGATCTCTAAAACCTACTAAAGAGGATTACAATAGATACATAATCGAAATAGAAACAATAATTAGGTGAGATATTGAACTCCTTAAGAGGATATCCTAGCGGGATTTGTTCCATACAAACGTAGTCTCCTGTTTCCTCCCTGAATAATAGTATTGTGGTAAATATGTTTATACCAAATAATACCACTACCGCCATGCCGGTACAATTTGATTTTTCCATAAATTACTTATCGTAGAAACTAGGAGCCCTTGAAATGAAAAAATTCTCGATTTTGGCCGTCATTTTCAGACGTTTATAATACAAACTTGAATGGATAAAATTCTAAAAAGCAAAACGAACAGTCATAGCTATTATTCTAAAACTGAAAGAAAATTAAAAATCGGTTCAGTTTTGGAGGAGGAGACAGGGTACTACGAAGTGATATTTTCGTCTATTTTGCATACGGTAAAATCAGCCCGAGCTATAGTTGTCGCTTTCGTATTTTATAATTCTCTTTGTGAAGCAACGCGATAGCAATAGGTTTTTGAAATACCTACTTTTCCGACCGCGTGCCTTCTTAACTAATGTATTTGAAGCGTGGTTTACCCTCACATATGTATATGCGCAATCTTTTATCATTTTCACAAACATCTACCACTACTAACCTCGCCACGTACACTGATTATGGAGGCGCGAGCGGTGGCCGACTTGGCCTGGCGCTTGCTGGTCCCGACGCCGACGCCGTACTGCATGCCGCCGATGTAGACCGTCGCCTGGTACGGGGACGCAGCGTTCTCCAGCTGCTTGAACTCGTACACCGGCTGCTTCTGCAGCGCGCGCCGCACGTATTCGTGGAACACGGACAGGTAGCTCCGCCCGTCCATGTTCATCACCCAGTCACGCTTCATCTGCTTACCTCCTGGGCGGACGGGCATGCTACATTATAACGGCTGTACTTCAACTTTCGACAACAAGTGAGGAGTACCAAACCAAAAACTACACTCTAAAAACGCATATTTATATAACTGACTAGCTGTGTGCCCGCGGCTGCACCCGCGTTTCATATATTCTTCACTACGTTTTAATTTTGGTTATCCAGAGCCCTAAATATTTTCGTAAAATATTTTTGGTTCCATAATAAAGTAAAAATATTGCTCATAAATTGTCACACTTACTCGCAAAATTGTGCATTAAATCGGATTTTATTCAATTTTTTATGAGATTGAATTTTTTTATGCGGAATCTCAATTATTTTTGAAAATTGAAACCAACGCAGTAAAAGTTACGCGGAGTAACTTCAGCTATCTATAAAAAAAAAAGTACCGTCAAAATCGGTCCAGCCGTTTCGGAGATTACCCGAAACAAACAGACAGTAAAAAAATTAAAAATGAATATTTTTGGTATAGGTATAGTTTATATATTCATATGTATTTAGTAAAAAAATGTTATTTTGACATTACAAACAGACACTTCTATTTATTAGTATAGATTCATGTTTTAATACATGATGGAGCTGCCATCTATCAAAATTTAACACACGTACATATACCATGCACATTTACTTTAAAGTACAATATAGAGATGGCGCTGTTTTTATTTTAAATCTTATAGATAAGAAGATACGGCTCGAGGATTAAGCCATAATTATGCTACTTATTATATGCAAGTTAGCCATCTGTAAAAACAAATATCTATTAATTGAATAAGGAGTATATCATGGATATGTAAACTTCATTTAAGAAAATAGAGATGGCGTTGTACTATTTTTGCTAGTCATTAAATAAGGTCCTATGTTAAATTTTAATCTTAAAAGCGACAAATATGACCACGTTTCCCAAGTCAATAGAAGAAGTCAGAATGCTTATGTTTATAGATTACTTACTATTTTAACTCAGTTATAACTCAGTTGGACTACTTTGTTAGCTAGTCAATTTTCTTTGTCGTTTTAAGGTAAAAGTAAATTTAGCGGTTTTATCAAAGTAAACATCTTATTTATTAAGATACTCTGCTGATGAGATAGCAAGGTTCTTAAAATCTTTTACTTAAAAAGTATTTTATTACAATAACGATAGAGGCATTAAAAATCGCAGTCGACAGGTAACAACTGATATATATATATAATTGAATTGTTATAGATTTAGATTTGATAATTTTTGTATTCATTTTCAAAAAGTTATTGCAGAATTGTATTTTAACTTAGTAGTACCGACAAAGTTACTTCATATAAATATGCTATTGAAAGTCCAAGGAAATTCTATTTATTTATTTAGGCTGCTGCTAATGTTAGACAGTTTTTTTTTCCAATTCAATACCGTTAACATCCTTCATACGTAAGAATATGTGTGCCTATCACTCTATACAAATGCGTTTTAATACTCTTAATATTCGATTCCCACAATTCTCCAAAATGCGCACCCCATCCCACAATCACCATGCGCATAGACTTGAGCCGTGGCCAATAAAATATTGTTACAAGACTTTACTTCGGTATTATGCGATAGTGTAAGTACGGGAAACATCAAGACGCGTGGTAGGGGACGCAGGCGACGCGACTTGCGCTCGCGCTTGCGTATCGTCGGTAGTAGGCATAGTTATATTTTCAATTTGTTCATTAATGTGAGGTAATTTTCTAAAACATGGCCAACTACGATGAGTTTTATTACAATATTTACATTTAGAGCGCGATGTACATGCCGTCACAGAATGTGTTAGGCTTAAACAATTTACACAACCACTGTGACTTAATAAATTCAAACTTCTCTTGCGGTAAAATAATATTTTTAAATTGTACACAGTTGTACAGTTGCAAATGGCTTGTTTGCTTCCCATAAAAGAAATTTAGTATGGGAAGATGAAATACAGTACATAGCGGATGTTACATTATTTATTGTATTATTATTATTATTAAATGCTGGACGGGTCGATTCGTATGAATTACACGTTCATTTTAGCAAATAACCTCTCTTTCTTCGCTATTAACTTTTTAAACGTATTTTCCATTGTAGATATAACAATTGTAATTAAATTAGGAAAAAGGCTGTAATAATTAGGATAGTAAACAAATGGTGGGTAAACTCGGCAACAAAAATGCGTATAATAAATAGAAAACTTGCTGGAAATCCAAGCTCGTAAGGACCAAACTTATGTATAGGAATATCCTAGGGCGTGCAAATAGCCAAAGGAGCAATTTTGGTGGGCAATCTAGCCTAGGCGATGCGGTTGTGAAAGGAGTTGCAGTAATTTACTCACCGATGGTGGCGGCAACCGTTCCCTCTGCCAGTGTGTGTAATGTCCAGGATGGTTTCCTCGAACTCACTTCCACGTAAAGCGTATATATTATTATTATAAAAAGCGTGCAGCTGCAATAGCGCGGATTTGTATATTTGTAGTGCAGGCGTTCGAACTCGAGTATGCAATCCAACTGTCACAGCTCTCTGATGACTCGACCGTCGGGTCGGCGCTGTAGTCCAACTAAGGTACTATAGCGCCACCATTCAATGGTACAGCAAATCACCAGCAACCCATCACAAACCGCCCATAGATGGCGTTACCACCGTTGAATCGTATTTTGTTCACAAATTCAAGATTTTAATTTTTTACAAGGTACGCTAATTATCTTCCTAAAATTTAATTGGTACTAAGAGGAAACAGATACAATTTTTACATACTCAAACACTTGCTAGTAAAACTATCCATTGGATCGGAATTCATAGTTCCGTGATTTATAATTATTGTACTCAGAACCCTAAATATTTTCGAAAAATAAAAGTATTGACTACTTTACGGCTAGTTACGCTGAGTATTTTTGTTTTTTGTTTTTTTTTTTTACTAGCTAATATTTTTGACCAGAAAGGCCTTCGCAGCTTCACCGTGGCTATGGGGGTGAGTGTTGAAGTCACTCAGTCGCAAAAAGGTAACTAGCACAAGGGTTACCAAAGTTGTAAGAACCTCGGCTTAGCCGTTACCTGAGTGTAAAAAAATCCACGGATATTTTAACCTAGCTAAGCTCTACATTTTTTATTTATTAATATAAAAAGGTTCCTTACAGGCTCTATGTAACTTCGTGTTATATGCAGGAATGTGTGTGTAATGCTTAATGCATATTCAGTGTCACTGTATCGCTCTAACAGCGGCGTCAAGAATCTCCCCATCCCCAGTTGAGGAACTACGCATGTCTTGGGTCGCCACCGGAGGGGGACCCGGAGCATTTGCGGAAGCAAAGTTAACCACGCGTCCCCGGCGACGATTACGCGGGCGTGGGTACTGACACACAAGTATACGCGGTTGATGCGAGAAGATCCTGGTAGCTGAAATCCACTGAAAAACAGCGCAGTTTTATGGCGACAGTCGTAAAACGGCAAATGCTGACGCCACTCCTTATTTGTTTTATTTTGTTATACTTAATTGTAGTTTTTCCTTGTAAATTTTGTAATCAATTGTAAAATATGGTAATAAATGTCTTTTCTTTCTTTCTTTTTTCTTCTTTCTAGTGATGTTATCATCGCAGTAGGTCATGAAAGTTACACGGGCGTCGCGTCTTTGAGGGCGGCGTTCGGGTCGAGCGAGTACGGGACGGCTTGTACTATGATGGGGTTTGGGTGTGTCTCTGCACGTTCGAAGAAGGTGCAACATACGCTAGGTAACTTCAACTATCTGGTTTTATTAAAGGGAGCCAGCTTGCACTGGTTGGCTTCTGTTAGAAGGGACCTAGTCGTGGGTGAGCCGTCGGGGCGAAGCGGTCAATGCGAAGATCGGTTCCGCGTCGCTCCATCGGTTCAACCGGTTTTTGTGGATATTCCTGGCGCCTCACGTCGGGCGAGTTCCACATACCCCTTTGACATCCAAAATCCGGGAGATAGTTACATCCGGATTAGGAATGGCAGAGGGAATGAGTAAATGCATTTCCCCACATAAAAAATAGATATCTGCCAAAGTCTCGTCAAAATCTATCCCGCCGGAATAAACTCACAGATAAAAAGACCGAATGACAGATACACAAAGATTTTAAAAATTATGTTTTTGGTATATGTATCGTATCTAATAAATAGTTCTTATTTTGACACTACAAACAGCCACTTCAGTTTTATTTATTTGAAGGTATAGATGTAGAAAATATGAATTTAGTCAACAAAAATGAAACTACCAGCACGATCCGTTGCAATATATACCAAATAATACCAGAGACTATTTCATTATACTATAGATTTATACACTTTAAAGTATTTTTACTTGTTTTTCTAAAACGTCGTGCATTTATCATTTGATTAAAAATAGCTTATCAGGAGGCCTGTTGTTTCATGAATCAAGATATATTTTTTTCTAACTACGATAAAATTAATCAAAAACATTTTCAACAAGATAAATGAAACGACTGATATGATAAGTATGATTCTTGTACAGTTTCGACATCAGTCTGATTATGGCTTTCAACGGTAAAGTAGCTCTAATCACCGGCGGGAGTTCTGGCATCGGAGCCGCTACTGCTATAGAGTTTACTAAAGAAGGTGCTCAAGTTGTTATAGTCGGTAGAAATGTCGCTAAACTCGACAAAGTCGCTGCAGAATGTGCCACCAGTGGCAAAAAAAAACCGTTGATCATCAAAGCGGAATTATCTAACCAAGACGAAGTGAGCACAATAGTCAGTAGAACTGTCGACGCCTTTGGAAGACTTGATATTCTCGTCAATAACGCAGGAATGTCGAAATCAGGAAGTTTAGTTAACGGGGACCTTTTAGAATCATATGACACAGTAATGGCAACGAATCTGCGAGCTATAGTACAACTGACAACGTTAGCTACCCCTAATATAATTGAAGCAAAGGGAAATATCATCAATATATCTAGTATAGGCGGTATGAGTACACCAGCGAAGCCTGGATATGCAGCTTATTGTATGTCAAAAGCCGCTTTGAACCATTTCACGCGTTGTGCTGCTTCAGAACTGGCGCCGTTTGGTGTTAGAGTGAACACAATCAGTCCAGGACCCGTAAAAACTGATATACTAGATAATTCAGGATTAAACATTTCTTGGGACGACTTTAAAAAGTCTACAGCTTTGGATAGATGTAGTGATCCGATTGAGATAGCTGATTTGGTGTTATTCTTGGCAAGTGATAAGGCACGCGGTATAACAGGATCTAACTACGTTTCAGATAATGGAACACTATTGAAGATATAGTCGTATTTTGTTTACTTACTTGACTAATTATTAGCTTTATCAGTTTTACATCAAATCTCATACAACATAAAAAACAACAACGTAAAATACACATTATATATATGCATATTATTTTCTTTCATATTTTTCTATATGTCATATATTAATACACTTATGAGTGGTAATTTGTTTATAAAACTAACTTTAAACAAGTAATCATCATATAAAAATTCAAGATTATTAATAACACCAGATGGTCAAATATTTTTTCTAACCGAAGTAGTTACTTGATTGTGGCGCCCTTTTCTCCAGTATTTAAGATAAATTACTTAAAAAAAACTTACATATATGTAACGTTTGGCATGTAACATGAATAGGATAAAAAGAGCCCTTTAATAAATTTGGACGCTTTATTATCTATTACGTAATAAATATTAATAAAATTAATATTTTTATTTTCAACCTCTAGATGACCGTCCCGTCCTTTCCCGTTATTTATTATAGCTTACTAACAGTGAAAAAAATTGTATAACTGTCGAAATGTGTCGTGTAGTAGATTCTGAAGTCTTACACGGTAAAATTTCAGAACATTCCAAATTATTAAAAAAATTGTATAGCGCGATCTATGAATAATCGTCAGAAATACATATATAATTTACTTACGTAATCACCATTCATAACACTTCGTCCCCATGTCATCAAAAATAAACAAAAACTTGAACCGTCCAATTATAGTTAGAACGAAATAAAAAACTCTTCTTTCATACTAAAGTCGCCGTATTATTATATTGTAGTCTTTGAACACCGCGTGTCGTTCAAATCTCTAAGACTATTGGTAGAGTGGACCGATTTCAATGAAATAAAGCTACTCCGAAATATACATTATAATTATTTTTTTTAATTTTTTTAATATATTTAGTACTTTTTAATTGAAGCCTGCACAGACAAACAGACAGATAGACAGACATTTCTAAAAATGATAGAAATGTGTTTAATTATCTATTTTTAGTATCTTGCAATAATTCTTTTCACAAAAAAGAAAGTTAAATACACGTGACTATTACTGTTTTATTAGTATAAATGACTTAGTATAAATGGAAGTAGGCATTTGTAGCTCGATGCAGGCAAGTCCTATATCCAAGAGAGTCAAATTGCTGTATAAGATAGTAGAATTAACTTTAATGAAAATTTAGTAGTGTAGGTTGCTTCAAATATTTGTGGTGTGCTTACGGGACATCATCGTCGCAAAGAGACAAAGCGCGCTCTAAAGATTAAAGAAAAAACATGCGTACAGTTCGCATGAGGCAGAATTAAAATCTATAGATATTACGCTTACTATACGAAACCTTTTCTCTCATTAGGGACCGCATACAGAGGACACCGCCAGTATAATAAACAATGTTTAATGCATTCTATCTTATTCTCTTGCACGTTAAATCCAATACGTGTTTGTCTCTTTTTAATGTCGCTTTTTCGTTTCGTTGAGTTTAAAATACCGACGGAGATAAGGAAGTTTTCACTTCAAATACTTATAAACCTTATATAACGTTTAATATGATTTGTGCCTATAATTGAGGTGGCATCTAGCGCGCCTGTAATGCCAATGTAACTTATAAATTATGTTGATGTTCACTTTGTAGGTACAATAAATAAATTAAAAAAATATACATATTTCAGATAAAGAGGCAACGAACCAGCAACTGGAAGCTGTGAGATCATTATTACAGTGCGGAGTGAAACTGGGTCATCTAACTTCTAATTATAAAGTGGTTGGGCATAGACAAGTTCTCGCCACGGAAAGTCCTTGATGTCATTTATACAACCAGATACGTAGATGGCCTGAGTGGACTGAGAACGTGGAAAATCTTTGAAAGAAATGAAGAGGTACCTAAATAAACAAATGAATGAAATAAAATTAGTATTTTGTTTTTATTAGTGCGGAAAAAATGTACATAAGAGTAAATAAAAAAAGGTCGATGGAATCCAAAAAACATATAGCTTATAACCATCTATTTATATATATTTTATGAATATAGAAGAAGAAGATTAGTGTCATTATATTTATAGCATTGTTACACTATTTTATATTTTACTAGCTATGTGCCCACGGCTGCGCCCGCGTTACTTATGTTCTTCACTTCGTTTTAATTTTTTTATACGGAACTCTAATAATTTCCTAAAATTTAATTATCATTATGATAAAGTAAATATATTTCTCATAAACTCCAGCACTTGCCCATAAAACTGTGCATTGAATAGGATTTTATTCAATTTTTTACGAGTTTTAATTTTTTTACGCGGAATCCTAATTATTATCGAAAAAATAAAGTAGCTTAAGTTACGCGGAGTAACTTCAGCTATCTAACAAAAGTCCCGTGCAAATCGGTGAATAACCGGATAACAGACAGAGAGACAGAAAAAATGTTAAAAATTGCATTTTTGTTATTGGTATCGTATATACGTTCATATGTCTTTAGTAAAAAAATGTTATTTTTTATATTACAAACAGACACATCAATTTTATATATTAACGACAACAAAAATTAATTTTCTTTGACCGATTCTACATCGGGCTATATTTCTGTTGTCTTCCATCATACATATATGTTTCGAAACAGACTGTGCTTCAATTTTATTTATTAATATATATTTATTATGATTAAAACATTAATTGAAAGTGATATACCGTTAAGTGACAGAAGTACTAATTAGTATTAGTAATTAACAGAATAAGAAACCGTATGGTGCCAGCTAATAATAGTACCAACCCATTTCTTTCTGTGGGTGTCGTAAAAGGCGACTAAAGGATAAACCAGGGGATGGGCAGTAGCATCCTCTGAGTACCACAAAACGCCTACTGCGATCGCCGACCCGCCTGCCAAGCGTGGCGATTATGACATCCCCTCTTATTTGGGGAGACCTGTGATTAGTGGTGGACGCCTTATGGTTGAAGAGTTAATATAGATATGGATTAAGTCACTTTGTTCAATTTTAATCAATCTAGAACTTTTTTTGTTCTCGAATAAGACTAAAACGCATTTACTTATCAACTCTGCTTGAATATCGAAGTCGTCATTCAAATTAGGCTACTTTTTTGATACAATGGACAAATTTTAATGAAATAAAATTTTGATGTTACTCCGGAATATGCTTTGTAATTATTTTGTCATTTTTAAAATATGCTTAGTGCTTTCTATTTGATACCTGCACAACCAAACAGACAGACATTTCTAAAAATGATAGAAATGTATTGTTTAATTACCTATTTATAGTCCTTTGCGATATATTAAAAAAAAACGGAAATGTACAGACACGTGAATTTACAATTTTATTATTAAAATAGATATAGATTTTGGCGGCCACTGAATCTTCCGCCAGGGGCGCGTATCCCGGTTTGCCACCGCCGCTCGTTGATCCGGGCTGAATAATGACATCAGTGCATAATTATAATACGTATTTCAGATACATGTTATGATTTCAACACATCAGAGTCTATTATATCAACCAACTGATAACTTATCAAAATACTTATATATGAATTCACGGGTGAAAAATGTAATCAATACATGGCTTTCATCGGTAAAGTAGTTCTAGTAACGGGCGGTAGTTCCGGCATCGGCGCCGCTACTGCCATCCAGTTTACTAAAGAAGGTGCTCAAGTGGCAATAGTTGGCAGAAATATAGCTAAACTCTATAAAATCGCTGCAGAATGCGGTGCCCATGGTAATGAACCACTAATCATTAAAACAGACTTATCCACCCAAGATGGAGTGAATACAATTGTCAGTAAAACTATCGATGCCTTTGGAGCAATCGATATTCTTGTGAACAACGCAGGAATAGTATTTTCAGGAAGCCTATTACAAGGTAACCTCCTAGAATCATACGACGTAACCATGGCGACGAATCTACGAGCTATTGTACAATTGACAACGTTAGCTACGCCTCATATAGTTAAGTCAAAAGGTAATATTATTAATGTATCATGTATTGGCGGTATAATTACACCACCTAGTCCTGTACTGACAGCGTACTGCATGTCTAAAGCGGCTTTGAATCATTTCACGCGCTGTGCTGCCTTAGAATTAGCGCCGTATGGTGTGAGAGTGAACACAGTGAGTCCGGGTCCTATAATAACTGATATACTAGACAGTTCAGATTTAGAAACTAATTGGGATTACTTACAAACATTTACAGCTCTAAATAGATGTGGTGAACCGGTAGAGATTGCAGATTTGGTTTTGTTTTTGGCAAGTGATAAGGCACGCGGTATAACAGGATCTAACTATGTCTTAGATAATGGAATGCTATTAAAAACATAATTATCCTGTAAAGGTATTTAATTTGATGACTGATTTATCATTTAACATAAAATTCTACGATAATTAGACATAATTATGTGTTATATATAACATTAAAAGTGGTATTACGTTTGTGTCAAATAAATACTTGCAAAAAGTTTAAATGTAAATAGTTTTATTTGCATCTTTAGAGTTAGCCTTATCCTAGACGTTTTCTTGTTCAGAATCAGTACAATGTTATCTTTTGCTTTCTTATCGTTATCCTGATATTGTATAAATGGTAACGTATACTGTTCATCCGTCAATCTGAATACAATTCTGTTTTAAAATGATGTTCTGAAATTGAGTTTCAATTTGTTTTTTCCATTTCCATTATTTCGATTTTCTGTGAATACTTGTGAAACAAGTGAACAATTAGTCATAAATTTCATAGAAGACTTTTGTAAATAAGAAAATTCTTCATGTGGGAAAAATATAATAGTAAGTATAATAAAAGTATTGTGCAACCTCAAACAGGTACTAAACGGTTTTATTTTTTTCTATCCCTTCCCTTACATTCGATAAACACAACCTATATATAACCGTTAGTTGACGTATAACACGAAAACAGCAGAAACTATTTTTTTAGATAGTTTTGAAGAGAAACTTCATTATGCTCAATAAGATGGCAATGTCCTTATGTCTTAAACTCAGGGTTGCCAATTACACGGCAAGTGGCGTGCTATACGGCGTATCCTAAAAAACGGTAATCACAGCAGAAGCGTAATCCACGCGCATTTATTCTCGGGTAGCAGTTAGTCCACAACGAAACCCCATATCTTCTATACTAATAATAAAGTTGTAAATTTACGTGTCTGTACATTTTTGATTTTTGTTAAAAGAATCATTTCAAGGAACTAAAAACAGTCAATTACATATATTTCTATAATTTTTAGAAATGTCTATCTATCAGTCGTGTTGGCTGTGCATAATCTCCGAATAGCCAAATACCGAGTAGTTGCCGAATATTCGTGGCATCTCTGGTTCTGACTTCGACAAAAGTATTGTAAAGTATTCTACTTACAGTAGTTTACTCAGTTAGCAGCTATAACTTTAATAGATCTAAGATATAGTAAGTTAGTTTCGTTAATGGAAATTGGTACAGTGATAGGACTACTAAGCTAATTTGGGGCTGATTACCTTACTTGTTAGTGTGTTAGATGCTGAGTGTGAAGATTTCATAAGAATCAATAGTTATAGTTAGATTGTATCCATTTTTCCTTTTAGTTTTCTCGCACGATATTGGACGGGAAAGCCCGCTCATCTAAATTGTCATGATTGTCTAAGTCAATGCTCTCTGCGTCGGGCAACTTGATGGAGTGTATAGATTGTGTCATTGGAAGTTGGTCAATCGTTGGAAGTCATTTGAAGTATGTCGGTTTTGTTGGTTGTGGGTAAAAGTGAATCTCCTATTGTTATTGTACTAGCTCTTCGTACAGTTCTGTGTAGTATGACCTATATTTTTTCAACATCTAGAGGTCGATTTATTAGGTATACCCGGATTAGATATGGCAGAGGGGATGCGTGAATACGCATTTTCCACGTTAAAAAAATAGGTCGGTGTATTATTAGGGTTCGGCATGTACTGGGGTTGGCTTTGGAACCGAGGTCTTGGATGGGATACAATGTTTCACCTATTTTGATTGGTTGTTAAATATAAAGAATTGTGCGTGTTTCTGTTGGTTACTATATATAACTATAAAATTTTCAACATCTATAACTAACTATAATAAAAGATACGTGTTCCAATTATAAAACACAACAGAATAACGTTACTAAAAACATGATAGGTACAGATAATCAGGTGCGCCGTGCGACGCGTCGTTATCAGTTCTTAGAAAATATAAGTTCGTGTGAGGGCGAGAGGCGCTCGGCCCATCACAAACATTTATAATACTACTAAATGACGACAATGATGATTTTTTATGAATTTTGTTTAGGAAATAATAACTCACAGGAATAGCAGGAACATAGCGTATTTTGACGACGATGAGGCGATCTGGAAACAAGTTTGAGGCTTCGCGTGCAGATTCAGTGGCAAAGAGTTGCTAGGATGTCCCTCCCGGGACTTCTAGGATACAGCGGGTGGGCGTTGCTGATGAAATTAGGATTTGCAGTAGTTCCTAAATTCAGCGGAAGTAAGTAGATGCGCTGATTTTTTTTTTTTGATCTTGGGATACGCAATGCAAACATTAACAAACAATGTATGTACAAAAACATTTTTTTTATAAAGTACATGTAGTAGACAACTGTAACTAGCTATAGTATTGTGTGACATGTTTTATCTATGTATAATTTCAAAAATGCTGCTGTTATTTTCTCTTTGAATAAATAAATAAATAAGCTGCCACGAATTCTATTTAAGAGTAGGACTGTTCAAGAGGTAATTAAAAGGAAAAACTTTCAAATCAAAGATTTTTATATGTAAAATATTTGAAATGTATATAGTTGTTGTCACTCATCATCATCTCCCTACCCTTTTCCCATTTTTATTTGGGGTCGGCGCAACATGTCTTCCTCTTCCATTCCTCTCTATTTGTTGTCATCTCCGCATTCACTCCTTTTCTAAACATATCATCTTTCACACAGTCCATCCATCTTTTCTTTGGTCTTCCCCTTCCCATGTAACCGTCCACATTTATATCCAATACCTTTCTTACAACATTCTCTCTTTCTCCCTGCGCATCACATGTCCATACCAGGATAAACGACCGCCTCTTAACTTGTCTGTTACTGGCGCCACTTTCAAACTTTCTCTAATATATTCATTCCTAATCGTGTCCATTCTTGTCACTCATATAATATTGAATTCCTCGAATGAGGACATGTTCCGATACAGCCGCCTGCCGAATCAGGTTAGTCGCCTCATGAGCCACGAAACCGTCTAGTTCTTCAAAGCACAGGTCTCTCTTGATAGTGATGTTTCGCACACAATTGTAATTTAACTAATTTTAAATACATAGGATTTTTTTTTTTTAATCATTAGTGCGAATAAATTATTTTTATTTTATTTTCACGTCATTTTAAGATCCAAATTGACTCAAAGAGCGCCATCTATAAAGTTCTTGATCCATTACGAAATAACCATAAAATAGATAGAATACTATTTTGTTATTTAACTCACTAATAGATGGCAGGATATAGAAAAATCAGTGACTTGTACGGAGAGTGAAGATATCGAACATAAAGACAGCCAAACAATATCATAAGTTTTTAATCAAGTTAACGGCCACCAATGTATATTCCATTTAGATTTGAAACAACCAAGTGGCAATGATACATCAAAAACATGTCGTAAATTTGGTTACTATATAATTTTTTGGTTTGGTTACTTCAAACTTCGAATATGACAAATATCAATGGCAGTGGCCACCTCTTATGTAGAAGTACTACACGGTTGTATTCGTCTCTTATCATATCTCTTGTAGTAATTCAACCAGACCAAATAATTATTTTTATATATGTGCCTTTCTCATTAGGCAACACTTTGATTCATATATTATTATCTTAGCTGGTCTTTTTTTCTTTTTTTTTTTTAGACGATATAGGCTCAGTGCTTTGACTACAATCACACCTGATGTTAAGTGAAGATGTGGTCCAGGATGCTAAGCACATTAAGCCTAGAGGTACTGCTTCTCAAGTGATGCTGTCGAAACACACCTATTGGTTTTTGGTGGCAGATGTTCAAACTTGAGGGTGGTAGCTACCCAGACGGGCTTTATTAAAAAATGTCCTATCACCATGCTATGGTTTCTTCACGATGTCTTCCTTCACCCAAAGCTCAGGCCGATTTTAGAGTCGGATAGGTGGGATCGAACCCGCGTCGACTGACGCGGAATCCGGCCGCACTATCTCCTGCAATATCATCGCTTTTTGTATTTGAACGAGATTAACACGTATTTTTACTTATTTACGTATTCTTCCATACTGAACTCACGCCGTTATTCAAATTACAATAACTTATGATAGAGTTAAATGATTTTAATTAAATAAATAATTAGTGTTGTACTAGAATAATACGCTTAAAAATAAACTTGCTCGGTCAAACAAACAGGCACATATTTCTGAAAATAATATAAAAATCTAATTGTTTATGTGCGGGTTTGAAATATTTGGACATTTTAGACGCCATAACAACGAGCCATTCAACCAGCTATTCACCATTCAACGAGCTATCGTAAGTATTTTAATTCGCAGTAGCAAGAATTAACACGTTTTTTTAACTTGTTGACTTGGCTACATTCCCGATGGATTGGGGAACTGGAAACGGCGGTTGTACACGGCATACTACATACGCAATACTTAATTAATGCCCGATATCTTATCATCGGGCATCATTAATCAGTTTACGATTGAACTATGATGAAACTACGTGATGCTTCGTGAGTTTCTCCCTTCGTTATTCTAGAGTTACTGATCAAGGAAACCACGATAAAATTCTTTGATAATGAAGCAAAATATATAGTAAATAAAATCAAAGCATTTAACAATCTTTAAAATTGAAATAAGCAGTGTATTTTTTTCTTTTTGGGGGATAAATCTTTTTTGTTTTTGGTTTTTCCGTCGTTATTTTATTAATTTTTTTTTTACCTCTATTCCTTAAAGACTTCATTTTTTCCACCATTATGCGATTTTTCCCTACACGTATGCGTATCAAATCGCGCGCGCATTTCTCTCTCTCTATTCATACTTTGTGCAATCAAACTTATTTACTCCCCAAACCAACTTTGATTCTCGTATAATATACGACAAAAAACACAAAAAAAGAAAAAAAACTTAGTTCAAATTAAATGAAATACTTCTAAAAAGAAAACAAATGTTATTGTGCTAAAGAAATCCTAATTACAAAAATTTTGACACAATTTTATTTCCTTCAAATTTGTACATACATTTGCAATCATGATTGTAGTGTAATTTCGACCACTGGGCGAACACGAGTACTTCGGATTTGACATGATGTGAGCTGTGAAGCAAGTTTCACAGTCCGAAAGTTAGCCATATCACAGAGCGTTAAAATTTCTATTGCAAAGAAGATAGAGATGATTTCCGATTACATGGAACACTCTATATGCCAGAGATCTTTCAAGTGAGGTTTTAAGTTGTAAACAATTAGTTATAATAAAATGTATATTTATGTCAACAAAATTCCGTTATCACAAACGTAAATCGAACCGGTTATGCTTCTAGCTTTATCACTAGATATATACATAATTAGATCAGCTAACTCTTCAGGGTTGGCTATCTTTCCCAGTGGTGGGAGACCGCTGCTCAGCTTCGTCCCTGCCATTTCGGTACTCTTCATTATATTCGTTCGAACAGGTCCCGGGCTGACAGCATTAACCCTCACTCCGTGCTGGGCTAATTCCAACGCTGCTCCACGAGTATAATGATCTACGCCAGCCTTCGACACACTATATGGTACAAGATTAGATAAGGTTGGTGTTTTTTGAGCTCGATGAACTGGAAACGTTGACAATACAGCCTTTAGTAGCTATAAGATGCGGTGCAGCAAAACTTGTCAGTAAAACAATCGATCTCAAATTAACACTTATAAGTTCGTCGAAAGCCTTGACTGAATTCCCACTTAAAATACTACTAAATCTCAGAATACCAGCATTGTTGACCAGGACATCTAGTTTGTCATATAGTTCTATAGTTTTTTGTATTATAGCTTTTGCTTCATCGTCCTTAGCCACGTTCGCTTCCAACAGTAATGGGGCTTTACCGAATTCGCAAATTTGTTCACCAATTTCGTTAAGTTGGTTGATGTTTACATCGGCAAGAGTTAAGGACGCACCTTCTCGAGCGAAGAGTAGTGCTGCAGCTGCTCCGATGCCCGAACCGGCTCCTGTGATTATCACGACTTTGCTTTCAAAGCTCATAATGTTACCGTCGAGTTTACTTTGCAATGACTGACCTTTGCGGTCTGTAGATTTCTATTTATTAAGCGGAAAATGTTAAACATTCTTAAGCCGCGTATGATAAGATAAGATTCGTAGAATTTATAATAAATCTTATCATTAAGCAAAACAAACAAATAAATGCGGGGGGAAAATAAAAATATAATTTAATTTTGAAATCATTTTCCCTTCGGATGTTTTATAGACCAAATTTTAAACCAGTACAAAGGATAGATAAAAGGATATACAGGTTTATAATCCAGTGACTACAGATATATTAACTAGAAAAATCGAGTCAGTTCAGTTTTCAACTAAGAGAATATCTGTTTAATAAACAATAAACCCTGTACTATGTATACTTGCCGGTTGATTTAGACATGGTCCTAGAAAGATAAGATTTTGTCTAAGATCATATAATTTTTTTTACCTATTTCATACAGGAAAATTCTTTTATGCGAGGTACTTGTGATAAAATATTACTCAATGGAATTTAAAAATAAGATAAAGTGTTGTTATACGCATTTTATCTAGATAACTCGTGTTAAAGTCCAAAGTAGAATGGGTATTTTAAAAAATTCCACGAGTGATGATTTAATTTATGCAAACTTTACCTGTTCGAAAAATAAGTTCATCAGAAAAAGATCAGCTAAAAAATATAAATATTTAGTTGTCTCCTTAAGCTAATAATATTCAATCCCAAATTGAAAATAAATATATACAGGGTTTATTAATATGTTCTTCATTACATAATTCTTACATACTTTCTTGATTTCTTTAAAGTCGTTCCATGTACAACTGGTTCGACTCGGTATAACTCTAATGGGATAGCCATAAAAACAGGTAAAAATAAATCCTCAGTTTGATGTATATTCTTAATACGTTAAAAATCTCCGTTATTATTAACTAAAAACAACAAAGATTTTCTTTACTTTAAATAATTTTACAATGCTCTTATTTCTAGAACGTTAACAAAAATGAGCTCGACTCGGTGTATATTATTATACTAACAAACTTAAGCTTATTAATAATTGTAGGAAAAAGTACGTGATATATACTTTAAAACGCAAATAACAAAAATTTATACGGTGAATGAAAGCATTACGTATTGGAGACGAACCCTCAACAATATTATTTATAAAGCACTTTAAGATCCATACACTATAACTTATAAAATTCATGCCAAACGTTTATCGTAACTTGAGATTATTCATCGTTAAGGAAACAAAAAAAAAATGGTAAAAAATGGCAAAACAAAAGGGAATTATTACATATAATCACATAAAATCCACTAGAATAAATGTACCGGTTCATATTTGGTCAGGTTACGATGCAGTAATTATACAGTTCGATGCAAACTTTATGGCGGCTCGAAATTCAGCCTCGAGCACGCGCAGGTACTGTCTCTACTCTATATTTATTTTGAATATATATCAACAAACAATATATCACAGGAAAAAAGGAATTAAGAAAAATATCCCATAGCACCAAAGTTTTCACGAAAAGTTTAAATCAACTTTTTTTCAATATTCTTCCATTAACAGTTTAGCGTTTTGCCAAATAATAACGAAGGATTTCAAAACGATCAGTCGATATCAAGTTTCTTGAAGGAACCTTCGATACTACCGAAAATGTCGGTGATGGTTTTCGGTTTCCCGGGCCGCAGGGATTCGGTCACTCTCTTTTTATTCTCGACTTCAAAGTATTCTTTATTATTTTGTATATTTTTTATGACGTCCGCTGTAAAAATAAAAGTAAAATAGTATTAAGGTTATTAATAAGTATAGAATTATACAAATATATGGTCACTTGAGGCTAGTCCCTGATTAATTATTTCTTAAATCCCAATGGTAGTTACTGCATGTTTATTGCCAACTGTGGCTCCTTTACGACTGCTGCCCATACGACGTGGTGGTTTAGAATGGGCCTAATAAGATAGTTAAAAGTTATTCAAAGGGCAATGGAAAAGGTTTCAATACGTGACACGAAAATGAATAGATCCGCAGGAGAATCAAAGTAAACTGAAGTACCAGTAAGTTGGAGCCATTACTAGTAGAACTGGTGCCCGTTGAGGTCAACGGGTACACTAACTAACGAATAATAATCACGTGGATCAAATGGACCGACGACCTGATGCAAGTCGCGGTGATGCGCTGGACGCGAGTCACAACTGGCACGAGACCGGTCGTTGTGAAGATCTTTGGAGTAGACTTATGTCCAGCAATGGACGTTTTTCGGCTAACAAACTGACAATAATCATGTGCCTCCTTCACACCGAAGTATACATTACTGCTACTGTACTATAGAAATATTATAGGCAATGTTTTTTCCCTGGTTGAATTTTGTACCGATTCTCTTATCTATATTGTATTATTCATTTTTATGAAGGGTCCAATATTACGGGTAAAAATATCGTGCTGGTCGAAAGACGTCTACTTTTACTTTAAAGCAAGAGTTATTATAAAGAAAGCTGATTGAATGAAAGATGACACGTCACCTTGAGCTTTGTCGATTGTCTTGCCTTGCCCACCGGCTTCTTTAGGAAGTGCTTCTAAAGGTAAAAACTTGTTGATAGTCTGTGACCCGATCTGGTGTATAACCAGCATGCTCATCAGCTCCTTCTTCATGAAAGGCCGCAGAAGCATCATCAGACGGTCCATAAAAGAGGGCGCATTAAGGAAGTGCAATCCTATGAGTTTCACCAACAATGCCTCCTGGGAATTGTACAAATACTTCGGTTATATACTAAGTGTAGGGCAATATGCCACACATCCGAGTCGATCTCGCTTACTAAGTTAAAGAAGAGATTGAAGGACACTAATAGTGGGTGGAATAATGCAGAATATATCCTATTATAACACACAGATTGAAGAATCCTTTAAGAAGATATTCAACTTTCCATAAAAGAGAGTCCATCTTTAATATCTAGATAGAAAATATCTAGATATGTTCTATAATATCTAAGCAATATTTTAAGTTAATACTTTATACAAGCTAATAAAGTCATGAAATCTTCAAAGTTTTTAGCAAATACTACATAGAGATCGATTGAACTATTACATAGGACATACTTTATTGGACAAGTAGAACGTTTGAACAATGATAAATTAAATGAAACAGTTACAGTGTAAATATCTATACAAGTAGAAAGTACATAGCAGCAGATGGAAATTAATTTAAGTGCATCAAAAATAAAATGTTATTAATGTAGGGTAAGTAAAATAAATTCATATTCAGCTTGGATGCAGTAAACATTTATAGAGAAAGGTCAATTACAACCTACAAAAGTCAACCTCACACTCCTCCTCCTCAAGAAAAAAAACTATGACAAATTAATTTTCTCATAACTAAACAATATTAAAGCTGAAAATCTCCAACCAGTAAGTGTAGGAATTACTGTTAAAATCCCAAAAATTTTATAATTTTTTGCATGTAGGATAACTTTTGCCATTTGAACTATTACCCGAATAAATGAAAAGTAGAACTCAGCGCTATGATTACAATCTCACCACATATTAAGTCACGATGTTTGACATGAAATGGTCACTACACTAACTCTAAAGTTACTGGCTCTCTAGTGATAGTCTCGGAACATATCTTTTGGTTATTGACGACAGATGACTTAAGGGTGCTTGCTGGGGAATCATTAGAAAGTGCCCTAGAATCATATATGCTTACAATACTTTCCCCGTATAATTTCCCCACAAATTTTCCTTTACCGAAAGCTTAGACTCATAATAAACTATTATACCTGAGTTCGAACCCACGTCCAACGACGTAGAAACTGACCACACTAACACTGAGATATCATTACTTGAGTTTAAACAGAATTACAAAAGAGTTTAAACAAAAGGGTGTGGAAGAACTTTATAAAATTATCTTTATTCTTAAAACAATAGAGATAGTCTGCTATAATTGCATAATTAAACCGCCTCTTTATTATCGAAGCTTACTCATTCACAAATCAAGGTACCTGTAAATAATAAAAGAACTGCTGAAGGGTCTGAACATCGATCCTGGCGAGATGCCCCAGCGTCAGTCTGTCTAAGTCTATGACAATAACGAACCCTGGCCACGTCCCTTCTTGGTACTGCCATAGGTCTAACACCATTAGTACAGCTCTGTAAGTAATAGGCAAATGTAACTAGGAGAGTAAATAATTTAAAAATGTATTAATAAGGTACTTTTGAAAGTAACTTATTAAAATATGGTAATTCTAATTCATAAATTTCCAGTTTAAATTTTAAATATGATTTCAAAGATTCTACTGAAAGAAAAGTGGTCAACTATCCGATCGAATTAGTACCAACCGGCAAGTACTAACATGCTTTTAATTTTAATATAATAATTTTTAAAATGAATTGTGTATTATCTATGAAGCATGAACTAGAAAGATTTGAGTCTAGACGCCGTAGTCTGAAATAAAACCTAAAGTTAAATAGGTTCAATAGTTTTCGAGTAATAAGTGTTCAAATGCGAAAAATGTACGATTACTTAATTACCTATGTATAACAGATAGAATATATGCATTAATTTAATACCTGATTGCTTCGTGAAAAACAAAATTCTTTGGAGAATAATCTACAAGTCGATGGTAGAGAACAGCTGATCCATCGTGAGCACGAGTCTCCAGTGGCAAGAATAGACTAGAATATATTAGAATGGGTAATTTATAAACGAATTCAAAACTCTATACTCGCCTAATAAACTTTAAGTTGAAAATGGTTTTCCAAGCACATATTTTTGCAAATTCATATCTACAAACATTTCCGAACTGCCTTTAGTATACATCGATTCCCTTTTTTTGTTATTACCTGTATTTTTTATTCACATTATTGTAAATGAAATTTAATATAAATCTTTATATCACATGTCTTGGAATGACATCAATGTTATCGAGTTCGAAGGACCAAAAAAGAAAGATGAAATAAACAATCTAGGCGAATTTTATTTTTCGTGATGTCGTTAATATCTCTAAAATAATAAATGCTTACTAATTTCTCATAATGGCTATTAAATTGTCATCTGCCAGTCGATCTTTAAAGAAGTTTGTGAAGAGCGAGCGTAGAGTGAAGTGAAGATCCAATATTTGTTTCGACACCTCAGCACTTCTGTTGCAGCAGTGGTATGTCAGAATGAGATCCAAATCTAAAAAGAAAAATAAGTAAATTTTAAATTAAATTTCTTTAAAGTTTGTTTATGTGATACGTGCAAGCTTTCATGGTAACGATAACTCAAATTCAAAGGTGCTTTACTCAATTTAGGCCCTAAAAAGAGTGTATGAACTACCAGTTCGAAAAACAACTCTGCCATCAAAAAGAGCTGGCAAGACTCATGATCTGGTTATTTTGTGTATATTTTTTATAATGTGTGGATAGATGGATTCCCTTTGACAGTATCCTTTAACTGCTTTAACACTGCGCATTTACAAAGTCAGCCTAGATTACTAGTGCCACAACGCACAGATATTATATTTTAAAAAAGTGCTAAAAGTTTCTAAAAAAAAATAACGCCATCAAATGACAACAATAACATGTAAAAAAAGAAAGATGCGTTATCGTTCAGATTTTTGTGTAAACTATCTAGGGAAACCCAGATGGAAGTTATACGATTGATTTGTTACTTAAATGCATAGTCTATTGGCGATTTGAAACGCTCAGAAATCTTATTTCGTTTGTAATCCTTGAAAACATCGTTTGACGTTAGGAATAGAGTAAGCAAAATATTTGATCTTTCCTGACAAACAGTTTCCGGAAATAAATCTTAAGGTACTATAATTACTATATTAATAAAAACGATACTGAAATCATACTTCCTATATACATGGGCATACATTGAAAATAGTATATCGTTCAAATTTATATGTTTATTATATATATAAAACTGGTTCCATTTTATGACATTTATTCTACCAAGGACATTTTCCGCATGTTTGTTCTACATTTAACATATTTGTTGCTTTTAGAAATAATTATAATTTAAACAGCGGTATTTGATCATCTTGTGTCTATAAGAAACAGGTTGTAAATATAATATATTATATGAATGTACTAACATATAAATAATATATCTATGATTTAAATAAATAATAATTAAAAAAAAAACTAAAAAACACGCTTTTATGGAAAATCTAACTAAAAAAGTAGATAATCATTAATAAATATAAATTAAGAATAGTGTTAATAGGAGAAAAAAATGGATTTTATTGTAAAAAAGCGTGTTATTATAAAGGAATATTCTATATACGCAAACATAATACATTGTAAAATATTTTAAAAAACTAATACAGCGGAAAAAATTAACATATCATCATAAATAAGTAACATTTTGGCGCAAAGGTGAATCAGTTTTTTATATTATTATGAAGAGTTTGATGTAAAAACGTTAATGTCCGCTTTATCTCGAACAATATTATGCATAAAACTCTATTTTTTTTTTGTTTTCTAAATAATAACCCGGACATTAACAAGCGATAAGTAAGTTTTTGTTAGAATAAAAATTTTTAAATGTTTAAATTCATAAAAAAAACGATGTTTTTAACATAATAGAAATCTTTAACGAAATTAAACATCTTGACATTTAGAAGGGAGCTGGGCCCGATGGGATACCGCCTTTATTTATTAAGCGTTGTGCAACTATTAACGATGTTAGTTAATAGGTCTCTTAGTGAAGGGAAATTTCCGGAAGAATGGAAAAAAGCACGAATCTTAACCACTGCATAAAAAAGTGACCTGGATGATATTCAAAATTATAGGCCAGTCTCAATTTTATCTTGCTTCTCAAAATTATTCGAATCGCTTTTATGCCCTATTATTACGCGACACTTAAAACATTTTCTTACTGTTCACCAACATGGCTTCCAGAAGGGAAGTTCGGTTGAAACGAACTTAGGTTCCGTCATAAGTGAATTATCTAATCAAATAGATAAAGGACAACAAATTGATGCAATATACACAGACTTTAGTAGTGCATTTGACAAGGTGGACCATACTTTATTGCTTAAGAAACTTGAGAACGTAGGAATATATGGTACCCTTTTAAAATGGTTCCAATCATACTTACATATGAGGACACAAACAGTGCCTATTGTGGGTTATTCTATATCTGATGAATACTCTCCAACTTCTGGTGTACCACAAGGGTCATATTTACGACCAATCCTATTCACTATGTTTATCAATGGTATTAGCCAAAACATTGAATACTGTTAAATTAAATTAAAATAAATTTTAATTTTGAATTTTAAAATTAAATTGTAAACTATTTGCCGACGATCTGAAAATATACAGAACTATAGATTTACCTGTAGATTGTACTCTAATTCAGAGTGATATCAACAATATTGTTAAGTGGTGCGATAATAATAGAATGTTTTTGAAAGTCGAAAAATGTTGTTACATTAAATATACACGAAAAAAAAAAAAAAACCTATTGATAGGGATTATACTATAGGTAGCATAAACCTAAGACAGGTACAAGAAGTAAGAGATCTAGGTATTATTATTGACAGCAAGCTGACCTTTAAGCCTCACATTGATTTTATTGTAAAAAAATCTGCACAGATGCTTGGTTTTCTCAGAAGGAATGCGCAAAACTTCAAGAAGGCATCAACGAAAATCCTTTTGTATAATTCGTTAGTACGAAGTCACATTGAGTTTGCTAGTTCAGTTTGGAATCCTTTTTATAGCTGCCACTCGCAACGTATTGAAAGCATACAAAGATCATTTAGTAGATTTCTTGCATTTCGAACTTCAGGAATCTCTCATAGAGATACATATGATAGCAGGCTTTCATGTTTTAAAAATGTTAACACTTTGTGAAAGACGTAAACTATATGACCTAGCATTTCTTCATAAAATCATTAACGGAGGTATTGAGAGCCCATTTATTTTAGAAATGGTACAATTTAATATTCCTCATTTTTTCCAACCTCCACCAACATTTTTTTCCAACCTCTATGTAAAACTAATCTTGGACTTAGCTCCCCTGTAGTGAAAATGTGTAGAACATATAATAAGCTCAATACCACGGTAGATAACTTGGACATATTTGCTTAAAATTTTACAACTTATATAACCAACTGTAAATATTATTTCCATACAAATTAACAAAGTTATTATTGTACTTAATTATAAATTAGTTATAAGATGTCTATCAAAGCTGTGAGTGCATGTAATGGGTATGCATATCATAATTAGATTCATATGGTTAAGTGGTTAATGTATAATATGTGTACTGTTGGTGCTGCCTTTTTTATAATAAATAAATAAATAAAAGCAATAAAAATTGGAGGCACAATAAACACTTTTTGTGTTTCGAGAATTTGACACATCGACAAAAATAATCACCTACAGTTCGTTCACTATAAAAAGTCCCTCCCCCCTCCCGTTCATGAGTTAGTAGCTCTGACTAGTAGGGCTGCATATTTTCCAATTTTGTGCCTCCTAAAAATTAGGGTAGACGCAGAAGTTTGGATAAATTGTGACAAATTATTAATTATGAGTGACTAAAATTAGTCATTTAACTTAAGTAAATTATAGTTTCATGTTCGAGTATTGAAACGAAACATAAATAGCAATACTATTGACGGATATTTCACACATCGCTAAACTAAGGACAGCTCTCAAGGCTTTGTTTACATAGGAAACAGCATTAAATAATTATCTTCAAATCATGTATATATTAATAAGTCAGTTTCAAGTGTGTAGCCATTACTCACGTGACTTTAATATTAATAACTACTGAGGAGCGAACACGAACATTTTCTATCTATTCTATACCAATTTTTTTCAAAAGGTTTTGATTATTAAAGGTTGTAATCTAAACTATTAATAATAAAACTGGAGATTAGTCTGTACATTTGATTTTTTTTAGACATTTTAGATGTATATTTTTTTGTCGTTACTCATCTTGAATCTGACATTAAAACATTTTTTTCTCTGTCTGTATGTATGTACGGATTTAACTAAAAAAAAACAGCTTGACCGATTTTATGAAACTTTGTACTATCCATCCATTCAACCGAAATAAACCAGCCCACTGCCACTTAAGTTTACCATTTCTTCGGGCAATGATTGTCAATTCAGTTAATTTCCATAATCAGCACGCTTGGCAGGCGGGTTGGTAATTGCAGTCAGATATTTGTGACTTAATACACGGGATGTCAAGGAGCGTTTTGATAAGCCTATAAAGATTTTTAGAATTTTTTCTAGAATTGGTGAAAGAAAAACTGTTCGTCTTTAACTGACAAACGGGTTGACCGATTTTAATTAGCGATTGATAGGTTACATAAATTATCAATATCAGTTTTAGAAATTATGAAAAACAAATTTTAAAATGTATTTGTATAAAATTTGGCGCACCTGAGGCATGTGATATTTGAATACGGCTAAAAAACCAAACAAAATCAGGACGTTTAATCATAAATAAAAAAAAACACGTAAACGAAGTCGCTGGGGTCTCGCTAACAGTCTATAGTCGTTACGCGTAAGAAAAATATGCACTTCATAGTAATTAATAACCGTACCAATTTATAAAGAAACATAAAAAAACAGACTCGGTATAAACGGTTATTAACAATGACTAATAACTGACTCGTTTCATGACAATCGAGTTACGGTGACCATGAATTGCCACTGCGATTGACAACTTTATTATCACATAATTATAGTTCAGTGGATGTGTCGCTTTAATTCGTCCAGTTACTACTCTATCAAGTACTACTTGGAATAATAAATGAATGATCTAGCTATAGAGTATAACTAGCTGTGTACCCGCGGTTTCACCCGCCTTTCAAATGTTTTTTTTTATACCGAACCCTTTATTTTCCTCAATTTTTTTTAGTACAAAGATAAAATAAATTATTTCTCATAACTTGCTCATAAAACTGTGCATGGAATCAGATTTAATTCAATTTTTTATGAGTTTTAATTTTTTTAGGTGGTGCTCTGTTTTTGAAAATCAAAAATGCTCTATGTTCCGCAGAGTAACTTCAGCTATCTACCAAAAGAAGTTCCGTCAAATTCGGTTCAACGTTCTGAAGATTACCCAAAACGAACGCATAGCCAAAAATTTTAAAAATCATATTTTTGATATACATGTCATATGTACATTTGCATTTAGTAAAAAAAAATTATTAAATTATTTTGATATCATATCATAAAAAACAAAAAAGTACTTTAATAATAGATACTTTATTAGTTTGAAAAATCGATCTTTTGGACCTCGATATTTTGTGAATCGATTTATCAAGATTAGATTCGAATTGATTCAACAATCAATCTTTTTCGGAAAGGATCTCATTCCTACTTAGGCGACTGTTGATCTCGGCGTACCTAGTCCGTCATCTGGCCCTTTCGTGTGTTAACAGCTTTAAAATTTATATAAAATAGCAATAAATTTACCAACCGGTTATGTATTTGCTTGGCATGTGCGGCTGACTCTCCATCCAGTGCCTCAGTTTGCTGATATCCTGGGGTGTGATACCTGTTTTCTTCTTGTACTCTTCTTCCAGTGTTATCACCTTCAAGACGTCCCGTGTCATTGTGCTGAAAATTAATAAAAAACATAGTTGATCTATACATGCTTTACTGGGAGAAAGGGATTTTGGTTTGGATAAACAGACTTCATAAATACTTTTATATACTGCACTAGGTGCGTGCCCGCAGCTCCGTTCTTTTTACTAATAGACAGACAGACAGATAGACGATGCCTCTTATATAAGGAAATGGATGTAAGACTAAGAATAAATACAATAATGGTAATTTTTATGATGTTTTTTTCTCTTAGGTATTCTGATTTTTTTTTCCTATTGGACGTAACAATGATACGAAAATCTAACCGGATAATATTCGATTTAAAAAACGAATAATGTTAATGGGTTTATTGGTTATCGAGCTATAAGCCAACTAACGGACAGACAGATAGACGTGGACTTTTATAATATAACGTATGGGGGAACCTGGAGGCTATAACGGAACGTGTGTCTTAACATATAATAATGATAATATCATTTATTTTTTCTTTAAAACTAAATGACGCTATTGATCTGAATTGCCTCGTCAGCTTTAAACGTTCGTGACGTCTGGTTAAGAGGCTCAGTCCTAGTAATTATGCTGAGGCTGGGCCTGTTCGTTCCCGCACAAAACCCCGTTTAATTTATTTTAGTTTTTAAATAATTAATGTAGTTAGATTATCTTTCTGTATTGTGTTATGTTGTAGAAATAAATGAGTTTTCTTTCTCTGTTTCTATTACTTGTTCACCCGAGCCTTATGGCGACCGCTTAAGACTACTGACATTCTGGACTACGGAAAATAGATTAATTCATATAGCATATGCAACCATATACCGCTTATCTTCCCACCTTTATAAATAAAGAGCCGGAGCATACTTGAATAATGAGGCTAATTCATACGGTACACGTAAAATAGAAACTTATTATAAAATATTGTAATTAAACTAACAAAAAAACGAACTGGGAAGTAGATAGTGTTTCAAATGTAACATTTACTAAAAATATTACGAAGTTTTGATCATCCATGACGATTTATAACCTTAAACTTTAAAAAATGTCATGTTTTTTTTTAACATCTTTTCTATGTGTTAAATGTTGCCTAAACTTTACTTATACAAAAAAAACATATAATAATTATTCCCGAAAATCACTTCGACAATAGGTGATTGACAATTCTTACATTAATATCTAAGAACCAATGTTGTTTTTTAATTGGTTGAATTGTTTTAATATAATATATTAAAGCAACTTTAATCATTCAGCAATTAATAGTTTTAGTTTAATATTTTTTTAATTTAGTTCCATAATTAATTTCACTGGTTTTTTTAAATTTAGTATCGTAGCATACGCACCGCCGAAATAGAAGTGGTGGCTTTCTGCTACTCTAAGGAGATCCTGAACGGGCTATACGATACTTTGAGCAGTTAAGATAAGTAATCGCAGTAAAGATATAATGCACGTACCTCGGTCAGACTGCCCGCTGTGACTTCTTCTTTACTTCAACTGTGATGATTGTGATGCCATGAACAGGCATGATGATGACCTGATGATGATGAAATGAATACACGCAAGATGATGAGGATGATGATTATGATTTTGTTTGGAACCATATTTAGAGAGTGAGAGTTCGAAAAGTTGTGTTCAGGACAACCAAAAAGTTGACTTCTCGATATTGTTAATTAGCCGGAAACTAACCGTCAAGCGTACGATGCGTTATAAGTTATAATAACGGTACAAGTATTTATTTAATTAAGATGTTTTTAAGTACCGTGCATGGCTTGATCATTTGTAATTGTATTTTTTATATTTGTAATAAAGTTAAATGGCGTATATCATCTAAACCAGCGTTTCTCAACCTTTTTTTATATCGCGACCCATCAAAAAAGCCTCCCGTAAAGTAAAGTCTCCTGACCCCGTACTATAATATTATAAAAATATTTGAATTGTTTATTCATACTTTTAATAACTAATTTTTATTTTATTACGTTTCAGTATAGTATCATTTGTAGAGAAAATATTTTTGTGTCTTCTTCCGGATTTATCATAATATTGGTCATAATCGATTAAAATATATTATTTGAAATAACTAATTTCATAAATAGTAACTTTTTCAAAGCTCGCCCAGCTAATAAAAACGCTAAACCGCTCATTACAAATATAAATTTCGGACGTATAAATCGCGCCCGTTGATTTGAGAGTCTATAAAATTACGACTGTTCTAGACGAGGTTTTAACCTGTGCGGTGTACTTGCACAGTTTGTGCGTAAGACGCTCGCGCATCCCGTGGCTTCTGGTGGTACATACCTACACTATTACAGGTTCGTACATGTTTTATTGTTTCAGTTATAAAACAAAAGGACGTGAGGCAGAGTTATTTACATTTTCAGTGAAATAGCATATGGAAGCAAGTACACAAAACAACTCTCTTATCTCGTTCCCTCACAGTTTAATGTTTTTAAAAATAGATAACAGTAAATATTCGGTTAAATAGTTAAATTAAAATGGAAAAATTTGTCACAAAACGATATGTTCCTTCTACGTCTTGTGAAACGGTAAAGAAAAAGACCAGCTTATACATATTTTAAATATGGATTTATTGCATTGGATGTCAACCCACAATGTGTTGTTTGTTTTCAATTCCTATCTACAGAAAGCATGAAACCTTTAAAATTAATCCGGCATCTGGAAACGAGACACCCGTCTTTACAAGGCAAACCGTTAGAATTCTTCTAGCGTAAGTCACTTGTTTGAATAATCAACAAATTGCTATAAAAAATCCAACCGTAATGAGACTGCAGTACTTCATGCATCCTACGTAGTAGCACTCCGAGTCGCGAGGAAATCTAAATCCAATACCATTGCTAAAAGGCTCATTTTACCTGCTGCCATTGATATGGTCAATATGATGATAATTTCAGAAGAAGTAAAAAGATTAAAAACAATAGGGTAGGGCGGGGCTACTTGATCGTAGGGGCAAGTTGTGCAATCGAAATATCTCGAAAACTAAGCAACTTACAACAAAAGTGTAAATGGCGAAAAGAAGGGGTTACGGGAGGAGAACACACATCGCGCGACAGTTAACGGCCGTCCGGTGCGCAGACTAGCTGACAGAAAACAAAATAAAACTCATAAAAATTTGAATAAAATCCGATTCAATGCACAGTTTATCGGGCAGGTGCTACAATATATAAGAAATATTTTTACGTTATCTTAGTAGTAAAATTATTTTAGGAAAATAATTAGGGTTCCGTATAAAGAAATTAAAACGCAGTGAAAAAAAAGTAAAACACACCTATTGGTATTTGGCGACAGGTTTTCAAACTTGAGAGTGGTAACTACCTAGGGGGGCATTATTAGAAAATGTCTTACCACCATGCAGTGGTTTCTTCGCGATGCTTTCCTTCACCGAAAGCTCAGGCTGATTTTAGAGTTGGATACGTGGGTTTGAACCCGCGTCCATTGCCGCAATCGCTATTTTTTTTAAATTTTATACTTCCCGGAATTCCAAAAAATATAATGGAGTTTGTAACGTAACTTCAGAGATTGGTATTTACGTCCTCGAATTTTAGGTAACAGACATCGATTCCGATCTTTGTTGATAACAATTAACTTGTTTAGTTAGTGAGCATATTCAAGGAGCAAATTCTTCACCAAGCATTTATCCAATTCTTTTCCAGTCAGAGCTCAATACTTCAAGGCAAATATTTCATGGCTCCCTGAGTTGCCATGTTCGGTCATAAAGTCACTATAACGCTGCAGTAATAAAGACCAGATGAAACGGTCCATTTAGAATTTTCCTCGTTCTTTATAAGTTATAACTATACTATATAGTTGTAAATTGTTATGGTTACAATAAAAAAAAATAAAAAAACTACCTATTTAAAGTATAATTAAGTTTAGTAATGTATTATAATTAAAAACTTGTATTTTAATAAATATAAATTTTGATATATTTTGATAAAGAAAGTTTGATACCAAATTGAAGAACGTAATTTTTTATTTTTCATTTAATTTAGCGCATTTCTGGTTTGTATTTTTCGTATTTCCTGATAAATAATAGGTTTAAAAAAACAATAATAATTAAATCTGTGAAAGCCTTTTACATATTATTATATTATAAAAGGCGACGTTTTCCTATATGTCTGTTAGTTGTGTATATATTCGGGTCGAATTTTAAATATATTTATTTCTTAAAAAAATATATAACTAAATAATGACTAAAATCAAGAAAAAAAATTGTTACGCGAGCAGAGTCGCTTATAAAAATAATATTAAATATTACTTACATTAATTGTATTTGTTATTTTTTTAAATCAGACGCACCAATAAAAATTACGTGCACGTTCACAGTCGACTTTGCGATGTTTGTTTAATGTAAATTATTACACTAAGTAGTACGATATATAGGATAATTCGTGTGGCCTCAAGTCGGCTTTTTATTTGTACAAACGACCGGCGAGTCTAGCTTAATCAGAGACGTCAGTCCAACTGCTTACTGATTGTGACCGACGCTATAGCTTAAGAGACAAACACGCAGCTCTGTGTAAAGCAACCAACGGCTTTATATACACTTGTTGTTTTACAACAATTTTAAAATTTACTATCGAATGTCAATAAGGTAAACTGGTATTGGTTTCTATTATATTTTATCGGTTATCTCCACCACTTTCTGGATGAAAAACTAAAGCCATACAGATGTTCCACGATATTTTATTTATGTCATTCGTAATATTTACAATTTATTCTTCCCGCTCCGCTCGCGTTTCATATTTTCTATCCAGCGTAGTTATTCACCGCGTAAATACCTTTTTAAAATAATCCTTGGAAAATAATTGTCGCAATTTTTTGTACATGTCCTAAATATTTTTAAGCAAAAGGTATATTTATGACAAATTCAAAAACTTACCAGTAAAACTGTCCATTGAATTGGATTTTGTTCAAAAGTCATATATTTTTTTTTTATGTGTAACTATTTCATTATTCCACAAATAAAATTCTAAGTTACGTCTTATAACTTTAACCAAATACCGAAAAAAATGTCGTTGAAATCCACCTTTCTAAAGATTACCCAAAACAAACAGACTGACAGATAGACAAATATTATTACTTAGGTTACTTTAATACTTTAAATTTAATATTGTTTTTAATACTTTATACTATATTACTTTAATTTTAATTACTTGTACTGATTAAATGACACACGTACGTACATACATAGTTGGTTACGCTTCCAGTGATTTTAGTACGTTAGGCAACAAACTTAAAAGCCAATTTTTTCGTCTTCACGCAACATGAATAGGAAATAATAGACTGAAATAACAGTTGTCAATTGGCTACTAGTTCTGAATATTTTTTTTTAAATCTATACTTATAAAATAAAAAATGAAAGGCTAACGAGACAAAATCTGTACATTGAAGATATTTAAGAACCAAAACTATGCAGAGGATCAGAATCGTCTAACGAACATATTTCGATAGTTTTGAAATTTTTTGTCTGACTGTCGGTCTGTCTGTGTGTTTATTAATTTGTTCGCCAATCACGCAAAAACTACATAACCGATTTCGATGAAATTTGCTATGGTAGTATATAATCTATAACATCTTTTTATACATATATGTATTTATATAAAGAATAGCATGTATCTAGATTTATATATTTTTAATATATTTTAAATAATATATATTTTTAATCATTTATGCCAATAAATGTAATTGAAGTCGGCAAACATTCTATAATCTGGCGTGCACATCCTTAACGGTTTGATCAATGTCCCTATGTTGCTTCCGGTGTTTGGGCCTGGGTCACACTCGCCTAATCTGTCTTTCGGGGGTAGACCAGAGAGGCCGATGTTTTAGGTGTGGGGAGCAGGGCCATAAGACCGTTGGTTGTAGGGCTGAGACGAGAAGTGACACATGGGTAATATGCTGTGCATGCCCCCATTCAGGCCTATTAGGGCGAGGGCTAACCGCAGACGGCGACTCATTCCCAACAATGCATCGCAAGCAACCCAAAAGGAAAAGGGCTGGGGGCATTGCACTGGGAAGGCTGTCTGGAAGGAGCCTGGTCAGGCCGGGTTGACTTCCTCCGCGGAGTCGGGACGGGATATAGATAGAGATAAGAATATATTGCTAGAGATTGATTCCATCGAGAAGGAGAATATAGGCTATCTATCTGAATATAATTGTATGAATACCACGCGAGCGATGTCGCGGGCACAGCTAGTACTAATATCAACGTAATAATTGACGTCATAATTTTGAATAATAAGATAAAAATACGTAGTGTGAGAGAGAGAGAAATACAAAAACAATAAACACGCTGTACTTTTTAACTAAATTATTTTTTTCCTTTTGTGGTATTATTCGTTCTTGAGAGCAGTTATGCGACTGTATTTTAAAAAGTACAATTTTTTTGCAGTTTCATCAATTTACCTTGGAGATTTAAAAATTGCACAATTTTCACTTCTGACACGTGTACTGTGTACATACGCTCTCTTGAATTTAATTATTATTCGCTGCGTTATAAAGTTGTAAAATACATTATATTGCTTAGAAATATACTTATGGTTATTGTATCTTTATATATCAAAGCATATTAATCCTCTGATATTATTCGGAAAAATTGAGTTTCCGTATCTAATTGAGTTGCTACTGTTCTACACATGGTGATAAACCAGTCATAGTGACTCATACCGGCCCGTCATAACCCAGCCAGTTTAGTAATCAGATTCAGAAAGGCTTTACATTGACCCTGATGACGACGGTGGCCGGCGATGTGTTATCAATCTCAGTCACTTTTCCGTGCTAATTAAAAATTAAAAAATGATATGTTTGTTACCATGACAACAACACACTCAATGTAAACTCCCCTTAATTGTATATATAATTATTATAAATTGAATTTTCAATTATAATATATAAACCTCGATCTAAAACTATCTCAATCAAGGATCTTGCTTGTTCACTTAAAGATCGTTTACACTGTCAGAACATTGTAACTGTGATTTTATTTTGTTATAATATTCGTAGTCGGTCATATTATTAAAGACAAATCCATCTCTGTCCGTTTGTTCGCTTATAAATAAAGATCAACTGAATCGATATAGTCTCTGGTCAGATTTTAACACACATTTTGTTATATTTATCAGCATAAACTATAATTTTTGAACTTTAATTGAACTAAATAATTGAATATCCATCCATCCAAATCCATTCAAACAAAGGACGTTCACTGTTGGAAATAGGTGTCCCCCAAAGATATCCAAAATAACCAGTCTCCCGACATCCGCATCCAGCGGATTCCCGCGACTTTCACCAGGCCTCGTTAGCCACAGCGTTAACGACAATCACCCCACTCCCACATTTGGTCCAGTCCAGTCTAAAATATTTGGAATACAATCTAATCATACCAAATTACCTGAGATTCATGTTAAACAATTTTTTTACACTGTACAGGCTTAACGCTTAGACCACAAACTCACCTAATGTTATATGACGATGTGGTCCAGGATGGTAGATGCACTTAGTCAAGAGATATTGGCCCTACCACCATGATATGTTATTATAAGCAAATTATGGAAAAATATGTATATTTGTCCCTTGATAGGTTTCAAATATTTTCTATCAGACCGATACAAAAGAATTGAAAAACTTAGCTAAAATAGAAGATTAACTTTAACAATTCTAACTAAGTAATGTACATAGAATACCTTTTATAACTCTAAACAGCTTCTTTTTTTTCCCCCGTGGGGAATTCCATTCACGGATCCCCTCCCGAAAACTGAGAGAGGTATGTGGGACTCGCCGATGCATCGGGAATACACACTAAAACCCCACGACCATCCATTAAACCCCAATTATTTTCGAAAATCAAAAGTACCCTAAGTTACGCGGAGTAACTTCAGCTAACTGCCTAAAAAGTTCCGTCGAAATCGGTTCTGCCGTTCCGGAGTTTACCCGGACAAACAGACAGGCAGACAAACATTTTAAAAATTGTAGTTTTGGTATATGTATAGTATAATATAAACTCATATGTATTTAGTAAAAAAAATGTTATTTTAACATTATAAACAGACACTTCCATTTTATTTATTAGTATATATGTAGTTTTTATCTCTATATACATAATGCACAAAAATAACTTATAATATAAATGTATAATGATTGAGGAAATGGTTTTTATCACTGCGAATTGACTTTTAAGCGAGGTCGAATAAAATAGTTTGTTTTGTTCGTCCATTTTTGTGCGCAATCATGTAACTACGGAGTCCAGGTTGATGTGAGAATTGTGTATGAACATTTATAAACATAGAGATACATAATATATATCAAGTTTGTCTCCTATGAGGGTAGGCAGAGGCTGAAACACGTATTCCTCTTCTATAACTTTCATTAGCGTTTCCATACACGCTCTTTGATTAAGAGTTATTTTGATCGCAGCCTTTCTTTAGAACGATCTGGTCGAGATAGTTTCGCCTAGGTCGACTTTCACTGACTTGCCCATTCAACCCTCGTCTTACTATCATCCTTCCATCCATCCATACATACAAATTACTTTCATCATCCTTTCATTCTTCTTTGAGCTATATACAATATGGGATCTCGCAAATCTCTAAAGAACAAGTTTCAAGAATATGATATCTTAACTTTGCCCTCCCAATACATCTTCGATAACTTAATGCATATTCGTAAAAATTTAGACAAGCTAGATCTAGTGAATGATCGTCATAATTTGAAAATTAGAAATAAAGACAAGTTGGCTGTCCCACGCTTTAGGCTAAGTAAGTCTAATAAAAGCTTTATAGGTAATAGTATTCGGTTTTACAATAAGATCCCAAGCAACATTACCGATTTACCTGACAATAAGTTCAAGTATTATGTCAAACAAGTTTTAATCTCAAAAGGTTATTACAGGGTAGATCATTACGTGAACGATAGTGATGTCTGGAATTAACCCACATCTCTGTGCTTCCGCTAACATTGGTTAAGACTATGATTTGGATAGTTTTTATATTTAAAAAATTATATATATTATATATTTGTTAAAAAAAAGAACCAGATCGAGTTTCTTGCCGGCTCTTCTCGACTAGGTTGTTTTCCGAATCGGTGGTAGTGTTTTAGACGTTCATAAGTGTCTTCTTAGGGCCTAAATTGAATAAAAAAAATTTTTATAATGACTTTTTTTTATCTTTTCCACATACCCAAACTAATTAAGCATTCCTTTCTCTTCTTTGTCACTATATCCTCAAACCCAACGATCCCTTATCACACTATTCCTAACTTCATCCATCATTCTTACGTCAACTGTATTTTTTAGACTTGTCATCTCTACACACCATACAAACGTCATATATTTATGTATAATGCAATAGTCATAAATGAGTCGTCAAATCGACATAATTATATGAGATTAAAAGTGCTTATCAGTGATGTTGGTAGAGCTTTTGTACCCGTCTTGATCGCTACTACTCTACACTTGTGAGAAACCCATCACAGTGACACGTTAAGGCTATCTAGAAGCTTTAGCCATGCATGGTAGGCGTAGGCCGGCTTGATGGCATCGACTGTCAATAGATTCAATCACAAGGTGAGAACTGGGAAATTATTTATATTAAGATCCTTCGAATACTTTAATCGCATTTAGCTTGTTTAAATCTTGCGTAGTGAAAAAATGTTAGCTTCAGTGTGTATTATTCTATTATATTTAACTTTAGTAGATTATTTATTAATTAAGCAAAGTAAGGTCAAAAAGGATCAATTTTATAATTTACGAATTTGCACCGATTAACAATTTCCTTAAAAGAAACGTTGATATTTCAGGTTCGGTTATGTAATAATAATAAAAAAATCGCACATTTTTTAAAAAATAAAGAAACAGAAGAAGAATGTCTTTTTATTGGCATTCGAAAAACTTGTTGTATTAGTTTTCGGCTGTATCACGGTTTGCGGTCAGAATGTAGTATTATGGAGCCGGACAGAGACAAGGTCGACGGGCGCATGAGATGCCTACATCACTGTGACGTCATACGACACGTTACCACTACCATTTGACATGAACTCACTTTAAACTCGCATCTAAACGTCAAGTCACAACTGACACATGAAAATTGAATATTTGTGATCACACGATATTTTCTCCCTATTGTCTCTTTTCATCCATATAACTGCATAAAACAGCAATATAAATTTCATCATCATTATTCATATACATTTTATTTTATTTATATTACATAATTTTATTATTATATTTTAAAAATAATGATAATTATTGCATTACATTACTGTTTTTTTTTTTTTGTAACACGTTTCTGGCAACTGATATGTGTAGTTGTTAATTAACTTATATCAAACACTTTTAACGGCACAAAATCATACGTTGAAAGTATCCCAAAGGTAGGCATAGAACACTTTCTGCAGGAAGGCTCAGGCTTAACAAACACACCAGTCTGCGACATATTGCGACGTGAAACGTTTCTTTTTAACGAAACTTTGTGGTATTAGGATAACTTATCTCAATGAATATTATTCCCAAGCTTCGACAACAATTCAATGGGAGTAAATAAGAGACATAAAAACCCCATTCCGCGCAGCTCAAGCCGAGATTCACAACGCTTTAGTGATCATTTTCCTGCTGAGTAGCTTAAATGCTCGACATAAACTTCCCTGAAGCGTAACAAGGCCATTTGAGTTAGAGGCATAATTATCACTTTTATTTTATACTAGCTGTGCCCGCGACTTCGATCGCGTGGAATTGAGATAATTGTATTCTAATAGAAAGCCTATATTCTCCCTCTATGTGCAATCATTCTCTGGGGGTGGTTGCCTCCTTCTGTGAGCAAGTAATGCTACAGAAGGAGGCAGCCGAGAGGGCCAGGGAAGAGGATCCGGAGGTCTGTGTGTGTGTCTGTGTTGTTGTGCTGTCTTTTGTTGTTTGTGTCTTCTCCTTCCACTTTCCTTCTTTCTCTCTTCCAGGTATCCCTCTCCTTCCTACGTCTTGTCGATTGAGACAAGACGAGTGAAGGAGAGGGACCTAAGTTCCCTTTGAAAGCAGTGGCGGGCTACTTCACCTTTTCCTTTGCCCGCCACTGTTCTGTCCCTTCTTCATTCTTCCCTTTTATGGGGGTCAGGGCATCCTGCCCCCTGGACTGTCGACCAGTATAGTCGTGCCTCCTTCTGAGGCGGGCTAAGAGATGGAGGGGAAGTATTCTCCTCCATCCCTAACGGGCCATTGCACGGACGAGGCCTGGTGGGTTCACTGCAGTGGGCGACGCGGTGCTTGCGAAAGCCACCCCGTGTCGCCCCCATCCAAATGCAGCGGACGGCCCCAGGGGGTTTTAGTGGGTATTTCCGGGCGCTTCACGCCCGGGTGAGTCCCACACTGACACGGAGCTCGTCCCTCCGTGCCCCCTTACCTATTGCATTGGGGGACCCCGGTCTCACTAATGCAATAGGTAAGGGTAGTGCGTAAATGCATTTCCCCCCGTCAAAAAAAAAAGCTACAATCATTCTCATTACCAGTATATATATATATATATATATATATATATATATATATATATATATACTCAATCTATGTCCCGTCCCGTCCCATCCAGGCCTCTACCCGTGGAGAAGGTCACACCAGCCAGACCAGGCTAGGCCCCGAAACCTTCCCCGCTTGGTTTGAGAATACGGTAGAGTCCAGACCCCGCCAAAACTATGCACCCAGCTATTCTTTCCCTAAAAGTCCTGAATGGCGGTCTGCAAACTATATTACTCATGTGGTCATGAGTGTCACCTTCTGCCTCACCCCTACAATCAACAACTTTATAGCCCTGCTTCCTACATCTAAAACATTGGCCTTCCCGTTCTACTCCCGAAAAACAGACTGGGCGAGTGTAACCGAGACCCAAACCTGGGAAGCAAAGCAGAAGCACAGATAAAACCATTTAGGCAGGGCACTGTTATATATACAATCCGTAATATACTACCCATTACTATCCCTAAACCAAATTGTCCGGTCAGCACTTTTTATCGTCCATAATGTTTGTCTGACAATTAGTAATTCAGTTCTAGTCCATCATCCGGCGGTAGCACTTGCCTCAAACTCTAAATTATAATAGTGTTTATTTTTATTAAATCACATTGTAATTGAGAAATAAAATGTTTATACTAAAATGACTTTTTTTTGAACCGGCAAAACGAAAACCTTATAACAGCACGCTATATAATAGAATTTTTGCTGTCTTTATTTACATTCATTGTGCTTAATTATTGAAAATATATACGTATTTACCAAAATATAAAGTAACCTATTTATCATATATCTTTCCAAAAGAGAAAAAAATTCAAAATCGTATCCACAGTACCAGAGATTACCCCGAACATCCAATAACTTTACGAATATAATATTAGTATAGACGTTATTATGCATACACTTCATTATTATGTTTTTTTAACGAATCTAGATAAACGCTATTTACGCAGTAAATAAATGTGTATATGTATAAAGATATCTTAAATGTTACTACAGAATATATACTACAATCATCACGAATGTCTTCCAATTCAGTCAAGCAGTTTTTGCTTGATTGGCGAACAAATTAATAAACAGACAAAAATAAAAATAAAACTATGGAAATGTGCTGTTTTCGATTCTGAGCCCTCTCATGGTATTTTTTCTGAAATATCTTCAATATGCAGATTTCGCCCCTCTTGCCTTTTATTATAAGTATAGATTATAAATGTGTATATATAACATTCATTTCTTGCTTGCCAAACTCACAATATTCTCGCCTAGATAAAAACGAAACGACATCCGAACAAATGGTAACAGCCCACTTCACCGAAATTCACCCAAGCCTTTCCCTAACTTAACGTCTTAAGTTTAAAGCACAAATTCACTTATCATATTATCATATGGCATTAAAACTATTCTGGAACAATATCGGTACGCGCGTTCAGTATCGCCTTCACTTCGCGGACCAACAGTTCTGTGTTGCTTCGTAACGGACCCGCGAGGTTACCGTCCGATGATAAAAGTGAGTGTTTTCTTTGCAATCTATTATTACTGCTCCGATATTTCTTATGTATATGTATCTATTTCTTTCTTTATTTTTTCTACCATCTATATGTATATAATACGTGTATTCTATTTACGAATATTTCGAAATGTAGAGATTATTTACTTTTAGGTAGTGCATGCACACATACGGAGTATGTCTAACTACGAAAATTTTAGAAAAGTTTAAAAGAAGTGTTTTGAGTTTAAAAGAAAATCTTAGTCAAATTCCGCAATGTTAGGCGATTTCCTAAATGAGTAGTAGGCAGGTTTAGAAACACTGAATGTGGCATAATATACAAATGTAATTACGAAGTTTTAATCGTATTACCGTATAGCTTGATAATATGTTTTGTTTCACCTCGTTAAGTTTTATTTTAATGGTACTTTGTGTTTTTTTTTTTTGTGAAACATTTTCCTAAGCCTTTACATTTGACTTCGGTTGTACTATTGTGATATTATTATTAATATCGTTAGTGTGTGATGATGAAATAATTAAAAATTAAAATTACCCTTATAGTATATGGGCATATATGGTGGATCTTCAGTTTATTAATACTCGTATATTGGTGCATCATAAGGCCGATGGTGTTCAATAAGCGTCATCACTAAATATTTACCCAGGTCTGGGGGACTTTGGGCTTTACTTTAGACTTTGGGTGAGAGGAAGGGAGAAATATCATGTTCCACGCATTTTTCAAAGGTTTCAAGTCAACATTTTATTTAAAGCCTTCTTAAATTCTTTGACGTGTACGATGTTAGGAGGGGTCATGACCTCTACGATTCCGCCCCTCCCTCGGACCGCCACTGCATTTACCATTACTTTTAAAATTTTCTGTAAACTGTAAAAGCTTTAAAAGAAATGTATTCATTTTTAGAAATATTTATGAAGTAATTATTGTTCAATAGTAGTATTGTAGGTTACAGCGTCGATAGGCATAGGTTCGAGATCACCTATTCTAGAATAAGCTTTAGTTTTTGATGAAAGAAAACGTGCTGAAACCACAGAATGGCGGTGGGGGGGCATTTTCTACGGCACACATAGCTAATTATCCTTCTCAAATTTGACAATCTGGTCCCAAGCGCTTAAAGTCGTGTTCCGGCAACATCACTTGGATTGAGATACTTAGTTTGTTTACCGTCTTGGGCCACATCGGCCCTTAAAATCAGGTGAGATTGTTAGTGAAAGGGCCGAGTCTATAGAGTATGAAAAATGCTTTCTTATATCATAACAGTATTCTAAATAAGGAAGCGGGTTTACAGCCCACTGCTGGGCAAACACCTAGAAGAAAAGCAATGATTTATACGCAACACTAATAGTAGAAATATTACCAATTTTAAACCCCCTTAAGCACTAACCTGGCGTTTATGCCAGCTTTCTATTGTTTTCCTATTGTCTCATTTTTATGGGTAATCGACATATTAAATATCGAAATAATTATAATATTAATTTGTCCAAGTAAACACTGCCGTTATGTAAAAATATAAAAAGAGTTCAAGTTTTCTCTCAATATTTTTCCGTTATTTATTTTTACTCAAAGTTAAAGTGGTAGAACCATCATCTAAGCTATAAATCAGTAATAAAAAAAAAACGTTTATTAGAGAACGCACCGTAACAAATGTTCGTGAACTATTATTAAATTTAACCTGCGAACTCTTTGACATTTAAAAGCGTGGGTTATATCTTATATGACCTCATCTTTAACACGCATCATATTAGCATTGTGTGAGGCAATTAATCTTACCGTCTTTGAAGCGCCCCGTTGAAAAAAAACCTTCCCAAAAAACCCATTGCTGTTTATTTTACTACTGCCCTTAGAATTTACATAAAGACTAACTATGATGATCCACGAATACAATAGCCTTATATAATAATATTAAATAAACAATAAATGAATAATAGCCTACATTTCACTGCCTTGCTCTTGGGAAAAATAGTCAATTTGAATTATGTGATATCGATATTTATTCTTATTATTTATCCATTTTCGTTATTAATGAAAGCTTGTATATAACTATAGACATTCTTGCAAATGTTACGTGGATACAATAATAAATGAATAATAATTGTTTCTAGGCTTGTGTTGTTTTATGTTTTCGTGTTGGTAGACTGACAACAGATCCTCATCACATTATCTTCCCATCAGATTTTATTTAAATAGAAGCGGTTTCCTCTACCTAATTGAAATCACTAAATTATGTCACAGAAAATATTAGTAAGGTTCAATCGGGAGGGGTGCGTTATTATTTGTTTATTTTTGATGTATAGGGTGTCTAAAAGATGATAACGTATAGTAAGCAATATTTACTTAATAATCTGCATTTTTTTGTTCTGTTTTTACACGGTATAAGCTCAGTGCTTTGACCACAATCTCACACATTGTCAAGTGACGATGTGGTCCAGGATGGTAAACACAATAAGCCTAGTAACTGGTTCTCAAGTGATGCCGTCGGAACATACCTATTGGTATTTGGCGACAGGTTTTCAAACATGAGGGTGGTAGCTACCCTGGCAGGCATCATTAGAAAATGCCCTAGCACCGTGCTATGGTATCCTCACGATGTTTTCCTTCACCGAAAGTTGAGGCCGATTTTAGAGTAGGATAAGTGGGATCGAGCCCGCATTGATTGACGCGGAATCAGACCACATTACCCATTGTGCCATCATCGCTTCAAAATCAAAATTCAATTTCAGTCCAAAATTATGCTAATTTCTAATTAATGTGGAAAAAGAACTTTGCTTAATAATGTTGAAGGGGGGAGGGTCAAAACGACCAAAATTTTCCTGACGCAATACTTGCCCAATGATTTATAACAACCCGCCCATAACGTAAACACATTTGTGATTGTACCTAAATATTACATTTTTGTACAGAAAATGATATTGTTTCATTATGAATATGTTACACTTTTATTTATAACGAGGACCTTGGTATTTAAATTACAAGGTCCGTTTGTTTTAATTATGCTATTGATTTCGTTTACAATTGGCGTGTTTTAAATAAATTACAGATATGTTATTATTTTTATGCCTCCGGCTTAATGTATGACCGTATTCTCACATGATGTTAAGACTAAGACTTAAGACTAGAGTGACTGGCTATGTGACTGTGACACTATGTCAACTTGACGCAACTTGAAAAATATGGCTAGTAGAAATATCCGTACTACAATGTCAAATATCTGTTCAGATTTTTGTGCGGTTCCGTAGATACATTCATATGTATTTAGTAAAAAAATGTTATTTTGATATTACAAATAGACACTTCAATTTTATTTATTAGTATAGACTATTGCAGAATTTCACCCATTTTGTTTTATTGTTATTGGTACATTTTCTATTGACGTATGTGAACAAATATAATATAAAGCAATGGATGTATACATATAGCGGATATAGTACAATGTACTGCACTGCCACACAGTACCACAATACTAAATATATAGACACGATGATGAGTTTTTCGAAGCTCCTAAAGGTTCCTTGAAAGCTATAGATATATCATTTTACAATCATTCATATTACAATATAACAGAGTAATCTCTATTTTCATTTGTTTGTACTCTGTTTGGTGCGCCATATAAATAAATATTTCATTTTTGAGTTCCTTTTGTGTATAGTAATTAGTGTATACTACAGCACTAAGTAGATCGAAACTTATGACGCGTTTTCAAGTTGCTATGGAACTTCTTGATGGGTAGAGATATATGTGTATACATTTCGTTTTTGAGCTCCTTTTGTGTTTAGTAATGAGAGTTTACCACAGCATTGAATATCGACCTGATAATGGACTTCGAGCTTTTATGGAACTTCTTGATGAGTTGAGATATATATGTTGTTCTTTTTAACTTTAACGCTCAGGCTCTTTGTAGAATAGAAAACGTGAATTTTTAACTACTTTAATCGGTAAAGTATCCGACTACACTACCAGCTATCATCGCTCATTTTTCTTTTAAAATATTGTAAAAATACAAAACATCTGCAATAAATGCATTTATACTTTGACATATAGTATTTATAAAAATGAAAACTAGATTGAAAATGGACGAAAGAGGGTTGGAATTTTTATTAAACTTAAATAGGTTCAGCGCTTTGATCACAATCTTACTTGATGTTTTAGTCACGATGTAGTCCAATGTGCTAAAAATCCTGTGAGTGTGTATCTATATTTTATTAAAATTGTCGTTTTAAAAATACGAAATTTCACGCGTACGGAGTCGCGGACACTGCTATTAAAATATAAAGTAGGAATTTTATACTATATACATTGACAACACATAAAAATAAACGATAATAAATAACTGAATTATTTCGAAAAGCGATTTCCTCCAGACAACCTTATTCTTATTTCCTTTATAGTTGTGACTAATAAATGAGTTGATAACAAATCCGCTAGTAAACTATTTATATGTGACAATTGAACTACAACCTAGCATTCTTTATTTAAAAAATTAGATAAGGGGTAATCATCATCACCTCCTTCTTTATAAAATACGTCACACGTTAAGATTTAGGGGGTCGTCGAAATATACCATTGTGTAACAATGGATGGGAGCAGTTATTAATTGCACGTCACATTTTAAAATCTATATCAAAGTACAAATAATAGTGTATAAATCTCAAATAATTTCATACACGTAATTGAGATGGTCTCTGGCATAACAATAAGATCGTCATTATAATCATCAAGTATGAAAAACATCAACTTCATTCGCGCGTAAAAACATGCCAGATTATCCGTTAAATTATCATATAGATGGGAAACTGTTATCATCAGATCAGCCGCGAGTCACAGTATTACATAATATACTAATTTAAATTGTAGCATGTATTTATCTCTTTTATCCCTTAAGGATAAATTCCTTCCATTAATCACATGAGACTGAAAAGAGGCTCTGGAACAAAATATCATAATGAGGAGGAAGGGAAGGAGTCCGGGGTGTGTAGTGTGATAATCAGATAACATGTATTTTTTCGCTAAACACGCGATGTGCGATATGCGCCCGTGACCATGACTCGCCGTTGCCAGACAACGATTTCCTAAAATTTCCAGAATTAAATAAGGGTATAGTAACCAAACTATCTGTATAGATAATATTCTGAAATTTTGTATGTAAATAAAATACACGTAATTTTTGATAGAGTATTGGAGATTTAGTCTACAACCTCACCACGTATCACCAGGGGGGGGGGGGGCTTTAAAAGTCACTAAAGTATCACGTGATTAATAAATTACCTCTTACTAGAAAGGTCCGATGTCTCAGCTGCAATTTCTTCCATCCTTCCAAAAGATTGTTTCTCTAAAAATAACTCATCTAGCAGAGCAATATTACATCTTCTGAATAGCATGCACATAGAGATAGACCAGTCACGGTGACTTGTTTTGACGCGTTGACGGCTTGCTTGGTAGTACGGCCAGACGCGGGTTCAAAGCCTCCTATCCAACTCTAAAATCGCCCTGAGCTATCGGTGAAGGAAAACATCGCAAGGAAACCATAGATTAGTGGTAGGGCATATTCTAATAATGCCTGACTGGGTAGCTACCACCCTCATATTAGAAAACCTGTCGCCAAATACCAAGAGGTGTGTTCCGGCAGCATTGCTTGAGAACCGGTACATCTAGGCTTACACTAAAGCACTGAGCCTATACCGTGTAAAAAATAATCGTATCGGTTCGTAGCGATTTGGCCAAAAGATCTTCATGAAAACGGTGACTCGTTGTGGATTATTTGCAGCAACCGTTACATTTGGGTTATTCTTTGGTCACAATCAGACACTGTACAGTTAAATAAAACTATACTATAGTTTCCTCGCGATGTTTTCCTTCACCGTACAAGGTTCAGGCAATACTCAGGCTCATTTCGAAAATTAAAACTACCCTAAGTTACGTGGAGTAACTTCAGCTTCTGGACATTAGCTAGAACAAACACACAGACAGGCAAAATTAAAAAAAAAAATGTATTTTTGGTATAGGTATCGTATATACATTCATATCTATTTAGTAAACAAATTTTATTTTGACATTACAAACAGACACATCAATTTTATTTATTAGTATACGAGTAGATAATAAACGACTAAATGTTAAACAAAACTTTAAAACATACATAGTTTTATACCTTATTTTTTATATTATCTTAAGGAACTATCAAAAATAATTATTATATGACACACAACTGACATTGAGAATTTGCGAGGTCTAACGATTTAAAAACTCTAAAAACTCGATTTTTGACCTTATGATATTTTTTAATATGTTAGAATGTCATGTTGAGTTGCATTTTTTTTGCAATTTCAACTTTTTTCTGTTATTTATAATTAATGGAACATCTAATAAAACAAATATTGAAACAACTTCGTAAACTTTAACAGAGCCGTACCAAGGATGTGGGTTATGGGGGTCAACCTACAAGATTCACTCGATTCTTATTCCTTCTAATATCTAAATACTACTATGAGTAACGAATGACTCATTATGATGGTTTGTGTTTTTGTACATATATCAAATAACAAGCCGTAGCAAGTTTTATTTAAATTAGCTTTGAATAATTTCATGTCCAAACGTGTATTTTTAATTTTAATCTATCGTCAATTCCGCTAATATCCTAGATTTATTATTAAACATAAAAATATAAAGATGAAATCAGTAGTAGTTACAAAGTTTATTAACGATGTTATAAAACCAAAACACGTAATAGTATCTAACAATATAAGTAGTCACATAAAAATCAATCACAGTGCGTGCATCCATTTCTCTCTTCTACATCTCAGTTCCCTGCACTAGCCACGTCTCTCCACATTGATCACGCGTTTTTTAAGTGGGAAAAGCATATACGCATACCATAGCATTTAATTCTATCAAAACTAGGGAAAACATTTATTAAATTTTAAATTTGATAAATATAAAAAAATACATTCTACAAAATTCCAAAAAACTTTCTAATCCATTTTTTTATTATTTTCGATTACGATTTTTTAAGCACCTAGGCTAAATGTTAAGAGATACCTATACATTAAAATAATGTACTAAAGAATTCCTCTAAAATTCTAGTGAAAACCTCACTATGACATTTTTCTATCTCGTATGAACACTAACAGAGAACGAGATATTAACACCAATTCTAAAGTTAAAACGGACGAAGTAGCGGGAGGAAGCTGGTTTCAAAAACATCTAACCGTGTCAATACAAAACATTGTTTCAATGAAACAAGTTGAAAACTAAGTCTTTGCTAATTATAATACAAATGAAGCGAACAGATTTGCCGAAGCGTATATTTCGTTGCCCAACAGCGACCGTAAAGATAGTAAGTACTGCGCGGTGACTGAGTGAGGTAAGCCCGATTCTATCTAACACGTAGTGGCGTAACTCTGACGTAGACGCATTAGGCTGAATGCACACATCCGGGTTTAATGTTGCACATCATCAAGGCACGCTGTTTTGTGTGGTTAAAGACATATGCAACAACGATATCCTAAGATACCTAATCCAATTGTAGGACTTTACTTTCCGACTGGGTCGCACCCATCCATAGTAATACATTTTTGCACTTCGCATTTCAGCCAATGCATATCCTGGCGGCCACTTTCGAAAAATTCTCAGCTATTCGCGTGACGTCATCGTTTTTGGGCTGTTATTTCATTTGTCTAACATCAGATGAAGTGCACTCATTAAGCCGAACTCGATTATAAAAAAGATAAAAACAGAAGTGGACTAAAGTGAACGACTACCATCTATTGAAACAGAAGCGTTACACCGAAATTGGTTTAAAAAAAAAACAAAAACAAATCTCACCGGTTTTTATCCAGTATTTTAGCTTTTCCTGATATTTGTAAACTCAGACACTTAAAAAGGCCTCATCTGCTGACAGTATAACTGGGAAAAAAACGAAGCGTGGGTCATGGTGGTACAACATTCGTCTAAGATCAGTCACAGTGGCTTATTTCGACGCGGTTGTAGATTCAAAAATATACTAACTTCCAACTTTATACTACTAAGTACTAACCCGATGAGTATTATAAAGATTGTAATAAAATCAAGCTTCTCTTTATTCCGATAATCAGCTGACAAGCTGACGGTTTGTACGATTTTAAGTGCCTATAATAGTCGTCTACAACAACCATAAAGTATAGAATATGGGCGTTACCCATTACCAGCTTTACATAGCAGTTTTGTTTGGTTTGTTTTTCGGAATAACCGGTTCACGTTTAATTCGGCAAGGTGGAGATAACAAGAGTGACATATTTGGAGATTCTGTGGCCTCTAAGACGAACATCGTAATCTAAATGCTTTCTGGAAGCCATTATTGAACGCAAAAAAATTACCCGAAAAGGTCGTATACATCCAATATTTTCTGTGTCTGTCTGTCTGTTTTTGTTCCGGGTAATCTCCAGAGCGGCAGGACGGATTTTGACGGAACGTTTTTTGGTAGATAACTGAAGTTACTCCGGGTAATGTAAGTTAATTTTAATTTATCGAAAATTATTAGGGTTCCGTGTCAAAAAATTAAAATTCATGAAATAGTGAACCAAATACGATTTAATGAACAGCATCATGAAAACATTATTTTCCAATGATTACATTAAAAACACTATTACGCAGTGAAAATATATGCCGGAGCCTCGAGCACACAGCTAGTAATACACAATGACTCAATGAATTAGTAATAATCTGAATTATTAAATTATAATTAATGTTTCAATATTACATTCCCAATGTACATATCTAATCAAACGTACAAACACCTTGCAATGAATCAAGTTCTGGTAGCGGTCACCTTGACCTGGACATTTACGCCAAACTTTACTTTCGTCGGGAAGGCGCCGGCGTATTGAACAAAAAAAAACAGTTTCAAGTTTCACACGATATACGTACATAATATTGCGTGGTTCATACGTTACGTAAGACGCGTTCTGTTTAATTGATTCTCAATTAAAATCAATTATCATAGACATATATCATGGTCTATCATATTAGAAATGCCATACAAACGGCACGGCGCGTCAGCGATTCGTGAATGTATGGAATAATAATAGTTTTTAATTTATCTTAAAAAACATTTGTACATCTATATTAATAAATTATATTGAAGTGTCTTTTTGTAATATCAAAATAACATTTTTTTTTATTAAGTACATATGTAATGTATATACGATACCTATATCAAAAATACAATCCTTAACAGGCTACTTTTGTTCTTTCGGAAATAATTATTGTACCGCATAAAAAAATAAAAATAATATAATTTCCATTAAAATCAAATTCGATGCACAGTTTCACTGTCGTTTAAATTTATGAAAAGTATCTTTGCTTTTTGTTAGTACCAAAAATGATTTCAGAAAACTTATCCTATAGGATTCCGCACAAAAAAAAAATAGAAGGAAAAAAAACCATTAAAATAACAGATTTAATACCAAACAAATCGCATGCGCAACAAGAAACAGCGGTCTCAACAGTGACAGCGCGGGAAATCCCAGAAACGAAATAAACCTAAATGTCAAAACGTATGTTGACAGATTTTGGTTCCGAAAAGTTTGTATTTGTGTATAATGTCATAGAGGCGGCAAAAATAAAAAGGTTTTATTACATTTTTAGGGATGATCGTGTCTCAAATAAAACTTGGAAATTGATAATAATATTTGAATGTTCAAAATTTTTACATCGACTATAAAGTGTATCGTGCGCCAGCCTAAGCTAGGGGCTAGACGGGTAAGCAACTTACAATATGTAGTGCTCACGTTACAAATTCAATTTCACTACTATGCTTGGAGTTTCACAGCGTCGTTGAATAGTAATAGGAAGATCCTACCAAATTAAAGTAAGCGACATTGCACGAAGAATTGTTGCCTGATGGGATCAACGAGTTATCGAATAGCTACCGCGTACCGGAAGAACCTGGTGAAAGTTGCGGGAATCTGCTGAATGCGAATGCCGCAAGACCGGTCTTTGTTGAGTACCTTAGGCGAGGCCTAAGGCCCATGTCCAATGGACATCTTTCTGCTGAAATGTTGATTCAAACTCATTTATGCACATTTTGACTAAATTATATTATAAATATAATTTATAAACTTATATTAATTTAAAACAGACCTGAAAATTACGCACACAATTATTCTCTTTGACGAGACGGAAACCTACATGTAATTAATTTGGCAATAAACAGCCACTGCAGCCTATATAGCCAACTCACAAACAACATATTTGACGGTTGAGCGGAGCGGAGACTTTTGAGTATCACAAAAACTACTATTAAAGTTCTAACAAAAGAACGCCGTTTGAATTGAACATGATTCGGATTTTAGAAAAATAAAATAAAAGTGTAGTTTAAATCATGTATTCATATCAGTAATAAACAAGACAATCGATATTGATATAATAACTATTTAGAACTTTTACATTTACTTTTCTGAACAATTTGTCATTTTACCTTATGCTTGGCGGGTTACTTCAATAATAAAGTCCGTTCGAGTCGACAACCATTTTTTTTTTCCGGAATACAATAATTCAGTGGAGATTTAATTTAAATACGACTATTATATATGCCGTTTTAACAAAGAGTATGTTACTAATAGGTACGTCAATAGTTTACACCATAGATTAGCTATACAGTAGACACGATAAAGTTATGAACCTTCGCAAACGTTTCTAGGATTTCCACACTAGACATTCAAATGAGGGTGATAGTTAGCTAGATAAACTTTCGTAATATAAGGTACCCAAGTTATGAGTACCCTTAGTAGTAGTGAAGTCTGATATCACGCATATCGTCTTAAGTTCGAACTTAACAATAAGCTTGAATTTTCAATTAAGGAAAACATGGGTAGCTTTGGTACTAGCTTGAGCTGTAACAACAGCAAAGTTATGAAAAATCCATCACAATGACCTGTTAATGCGCGTTGTCTTCCAGCATTAGTAAATATATATTCAGAGCTTGTTAGATCCAGCGTGCAAGATTTAGCTAGGTTGATGAAGGAGATCTAATCTACTCTGCCTAGTCCTTGTGTTGTGTCATAATAAAAAAATCTTCATTATGAAACCATAAGCAACAGGTCTGACTACGTACCAAACTCAATCTGTTATCTGTTCTATTGATTACTAAATTCTCGACTTGGTGTGTTTATCATTTTGTATTATATCGTCACTTATATTTTAATAATATTCGTGTCCACACAACCAGGCCAAAACGTCGAGAAATTAAACTACAAGTAAGTGTGCGTTCTAGACTCGAAATTTACAAAACGCGAAAGTTATTGTACTGTTACATCATCACTTATAATCACATAAAATTGAGTTTAGACTCTAAAACCGCACTTACATCACGAATTTCCTAAGATTTGTATACAGTCTTCGAACCTAAGAATTTTGTTTTATCGTCCGTAGTCATTTATACTGAGCCATTATTATTGCATTCCATTGCATTTCCATATAAACATATCTAAGTACTTGAAGATGATTATTATTCTCGCTAACGATGGTATCCGTGACCGCAAGGTCGTGAGGTCTATGCTTCAGTGGAATCATGTTTCGTTGATTCTAATAATTATAGATGAGTATCGCTTAGGCGCCGTACACACAGACGTTTAATGTTGCACGTTAAGAATAACCCACATCTCTGTGCTTCCGCTAACATTATTAAGATTATGATTTGTATGCTTTTTTGTATGAACAAAAAATTATATGTATTATATTTATTAAAAAAAAAAGAATCAGATCTAGTTTCTTGCCGGCTCTTCTCGACTGGGTTGTTTTCCGAACCGGAGGTAGTGTTTTAGACATTCATAAGCGTCTTCTTAGGGCCTAAATTGAATAAAGAGGTTTTTGATTTTGATTAACAACTTGTTTTTTTTTTCTTTTGGAACGGTTCTAGTAACGTGCGTTGGAAAACCGCTAATGTATATGCAGCTTTATACATAGTAACTATCAAATACATCAAATACATAGTATTTGATGATGAATTATTTTTATTACTTTACAGTTTTATTATACTTATATAGCATACGTAAGTAAAGACGCGGAAACAACTAATAATAATAAAAATAATTTAGGTATAAAGAGAATTCTTAACTGTAACGCAAAGTAAACAGAATGAGGATGCGCAGTCAATAATTATCTTTCCCCCAAGAAGCATGACTTAAGCCATAGTAAACTACTTCTCAGCTTTAGGCCCTTACGTTTTTAATACGGAATGTTTATTAAAAACAACTCATAAATATAAACAATAATAATCATTATTACTATGGGTGAAGTCGGAACCACAGAAAAAATCCAACAGCTAGTTTAATGGACAAGACGATTTATTTTAACTAACTTCGCTGTTAACCTGTAGGACCTTTGCATTTCAACCGCGCTGTTTTTTCTCGGAGCAATATCGTCTCAGGGTTTTTTTCTTTTTTCTAACCTAGCTAATGCTTAGTTAATGCTATAGCCAGAAGGGCCTTTACAGCTTCACTGAACTTTGTGGGTAAGTGCTGAAGGCGCTCAGCCGCAAAAGGTAACCAACCATACACTACACAAGGGTTCTAATCTCGGTTTGACCGCTACCTGAGTGTGATAACTCCCGTGAAATTTTAATCTTTTAATTATGTAGGGACATTATTTTTTTATCATAAAAAAAGGTTCCTAATAGGACCTTTTTACTTGCGTGTTGCGTGCAGGAGTGTGTGTGCTGTGTGTGTGCGTGTAACGCTCAATGTATGGTCAGTGTCACTGTATCACGCTAGCGGCGACCTCAAAAGCTTCCCCAGTAGGGGAACGAGACACGTCTTGGGTCACCGTTGGAGGTGGTCCTAGAGAGTGTGCGGGAACAAAGTTAGCCGCCTGTCCCCGGCGGCGGGAAGGGCTGTTTCGCTGGCGTGGACGCTGACACGCAAATTTGCTCGGGTGATGGGGAAAGATCCTATTTGCGGCAGTGATTTCATCGTTGAGGTCGGTAAGGACGTTTCGCGGTCTCCGAAGCGATTTCGGAGCTAACCGTTAAGTAAACTTAGACAATACGTCGAAGTAATGATTTCTGTAAGCTAAGATTTACTCTAACAATGGAATTATTGTGTGGTAGCGCTACAAATACTTTATATTGCTCACATATGTAATTACTCTATATAATAATATTTGTGCCCAAGCAACCATATTTGTGAACCAGCTCCCCTTTCTATGTGTAGCGTGTTTTCAAATATCAGGTATAAATTTAGTGAATACAATTTACAGTGGACTATATAAAACATAAACATAAGCTCACGCCTGTTATCCCCGAAGGGTTAGGCAGAGGTGATGTAGCGGAACTACACCACCCACATTTCGCGGAGCTTAGTTCCGTCCCAGATGTGACAGGGGGCGAGCCTGTCGCCATATCGGGCACAAATTCCAAACTCCGGGATGATACTGAGTAGAAAAACCCAATACCACTTGACCCGACCCGGGGATCGAACCCGAGACCTCAGAACGGCAGTCGCACCGTAATACAACTGCGCCACCGAGGCAGTTATATATACAGTGGACTATATACCTAAGTATATTCTATAAACCCAATTAGAATATAGTCTACATTTCTTTATATGCCATTTGGTTTTTGCTTCTATTTCTCTCAAATAGTTGACAGTTACCGTAACAAAATTAAAACAATCAAAGAAATAATAATTTGATTCCATTATTAATTCATAGACACTGGACAAGCTGTTCTCATTATAGCGTGATACCGAAGGAGGTGTCATCGACAATTTTATTTCGATGCGGATTATAAAATAAGTCGAAACAAAGATATAGAACTTAATATCGCTAAAGACGACATAACACGCGGCCGCCTGACTAGGTTTATACCACTGTACTTTATTGCTGTTAATTTTAATATTTTTAAAGGTGAGTTTTTGTATATTATTTTTTTTGTAATAAAAGCCTGGATTTGCCTCATTAATGGGTCATCTGCTTAATGTAAAGTATGGGTAGGCCAAGAAAATAATGATTTTTACAAGACGTCGCGGATAGTTTGCAAATATTTCTCAAGGTGTGATGTTTCCCTCAAGATGTATCTTTCAGCCGTCAACCGATAATCATCACCATTCTCATGCCTCTTTTTATGTTGGTATACTTTCTTATTCAATACATCTCTATCAGCCGTCATTTCTTTGTTGACTACTTTTTCTCTCATGTTGTTTCTCACACACTCCTTTGATCTTCCTTTACTTCTCCATCCTTCCTAATTAATATTCATTTCTATTTTATGCACATGCGCGTCCTCTAAGTACTTTTGGATATATACGAGCTAATCTCAGGCACGCGACGCGCTTTTACGCGGCAATATGTCTTCTAATCTCGCGAAACAGATATTTTTAGTAGTGACCAAATTAAACTCAAAGAAATTGGGAACTATTATTTGCTACTGAAATTTTAATGAATATTAGTAGTAAATACAATAAAATGATAGGTTTTTCACAAATGTAGTAGGTCACGAATCAATAGAGTCAGAAAAAAATTGAATACAGATCTAATTGTAAGTCTAAAACGCAATAGAACGAATTAGCTTGTATTAAATATTAAATAGAAGAAGCAAGAAATACAGACTAAGGAAATAATGCAATCGATGAGTGAATATGTTATGGTAATTACACACACAAAAAAACACAAAATTAACTGCGCACTGCCTGGCGGCAATCATCTACTTTATTTCTAATTGACGATATATCATGTCAATTTTGAAGTTCTCTTGTTAATAAAAAGCATGAAGTAATATAAACACGCAATAGTGAATGTAGGTACGGATCGTTTCTCATCTTTACATGGCCACATGTGCGACTTGTCCATTCTTAAAGTAAAGATACCATTAAACGCTGTCGTTTTATAAGCATAGATGAGATTAAAACGGCATCGCTGTAAGAGCTTGCTGTCCTAGAGATCGAGTGCCAATAACATTTTGGCGATATGAAGAAGCTCAGGTTTCTGTATTGTGCAGACTATTTTAAAAGGGGTAACATCAAATATGAGCACTTGTAGACAAATCTCATATTGATATTCAGTATGTTACCACTATCTCCGGGTACAGCATGATTTTCGTTAATTTCTAAGTATTACAACACGCTTATAAATGTTCAGCGATAAATTTTCGACTTAAATGCAGAATTGTCGCACGTTAGTAAATCCCCTAAATTTTCCTTCATCTTTCTGCCAAAACTCAGGCTCACATAGTGTTCGTTTTTGAAATATTTTATTATTGTGACACCATTGCTTGTAATTGTTGCCTCAATAAATGATGAACTCTTGTGTACTCTTTAGTATATTCAGGAGACTATAAACATAAAACCACGTTATAAAGAACAGAATGATTAGAAAATCTCGTCTACCTCCCATGACAGAACCTCGCAGGCGGGCTGTAGAGCCACAGACACATAATAAATGCTATCTTGGCATGTACAAATAAGTACCCGCGAACTCTCTTACCTTTGTCGTAAAAAGAGGGGTGAAAAGGAATCTTACCAATTCAGTATGAAAGCAACGACTGTCGGTGGGAACTGTCACCGATGATCGCTATTAACACTGTATCACAGGTTAATCAGTTCGACCTATAGCGTGGCCGCACATGAGACAGAAATAATTTTTAATAGTACGACTTTTGCAACCTAAAAAACAACAAACCACCAACGCACAATATTTACAGATAAATATTAATATAAATTAAAATATAAATCAACGAGTCACTGCCTCAAAGCGAACTTTTAATTGAAAAAATACGAAAACACTAAACACTACAAGTATGTTTAGATAACCTTCAAGTTCGCCAAGGAATAAAAATTGGCCACGGCGACAAAGACAAAAGGAAAATCTTTTGTATTTTTTTAATCACATAGGTAATATCATGTAGTCTATTTCTGTCATAAAAGTAACATTCTGAGAGTAGTAATTCTATTCATTGTATCACACTTACTTTTTTTGGCTCCATTTCTTCTTCTTAGTAAATGGCAATCAGTGTACATACAATCCGTTCCAGCGTCATGTGGGTAAGATGTATTTTCAATCTTGTATCAGCGTTAGCAAGCTCCAGCAAAACGGTGGCCCATCCTGCTCGAACTTTCCATGGAGCTTTGTCGGCACTTCAGAATATATTTAACGCGTTATCCTCTATAATAAACTCAGCCTGAACGCAATAACAAAAACTATATCACAGAAAACGCCACCAAGATTACATGATATGGAGTCAAATACACAAGTTTCACGAATTAAGGAAAATAAATGCTACATGACAGACTGAGCTCCCGCCAAAACTCTTGGTTCCATTTATTCCTTAAGTAAAAAGCAAAGGCACTACACCGTACAGTCAAATCTGACGATATGAACACTATTCATAAATATGATAACAAAATGGCGGCCTCCTTTTACATTTATTTCAATGGGAGATCTCAGAAGCTCATTCTCCATGTCATTATTTCCAAGTCACTTGTACATTATAACTAATCTATATCACCCAAAATACTACCGAAATTGCGTATACGTTTAGTCAAATATTGCAAGTGAATGAATTAAAAATAAGAACGGTCAATTAAATTCGAGCCAATCACACCCCGCACAGATGCTGTACATTTCTTTTTTACAATTCTAAACGGAAACCTTTGCCACCCTACATAAATATGTAATGCGAGGGAAAATAATGCAACATAAATAACGAGGAATAACTCTGTGATAAAATAAAAACATTTCGGGTGAATAAAAGACGACGGCGCGTGACGCGTCGGACTTCTGAAGGTCATTCAAACGTGTTCTTGGAACAGGTATCACACTTACAACCGGTACGACCAGGATCCAGGCACCGAGCACGCATTAGCTACGTTTTACACGTTATTTAGGTATTTGTATCATCCTAATTTTATTTTATGATGATACATTCCAAAATGATTATGCAGTGCCGGTTGAAAGAGGTAGTCTCAAATTTTGTATTTACTAAATTAATCGGTTTTTTTTTGTTCTATACATTGTGGCGACTTGTGGATACATTGTGGAATACATAGTTCTGATGTTAAGTTCCAAGCTATTTTCAAGAAATAGGTTTTAATATTCAAAGGTATAAAGGGCGGATCATGAGGTGAACGATAATGATGTTTAAAAATGACAGCACTCTCTTTTTTCCGCTAAAACTGTAACTATGGGTTGTATAATTTATACATTAAATAGTTTTACAATTAAAAGAAACCATATAGAGGTTCTTGCCGTTTCTTCTCAAATGGTCTATTTTCCGAACAAGTAGTAGTTTTTTGTCGTTCATAAGCGCCTTTTCAGGGCCTAAACAGATTTTTTTTATTTTTGATAAGTGATAAGAACACGGCAAGTATAAACATAAGTATAATTCAAGTAAGGCTGACGGAGCACACTTGGTGGCAGAATCATAACTTGATAGCGATAGATCACAGTAGATTAGATAATGCCCTACAAAAGATATGGCTTCATTCCAATATTTTACTTAAGCAAAAGCTAAGTTTCCAAGCTAGGCAGATCGAAGCTGTGTCCGAAAACGTTACTGCCGGCACCAGAATTTTGTAAATTCCATAAATAAATCTAAATGAATATTGGGTACATTAACATTGTAATCGGTAAAAATTACAGATGTTGAGCCACACGTTACTCTTGCTGGTAGCCGTGGCCATGACCAGCGGTGACGTTTCCCACTTGGAGACGACGACGACTGAGCAGCCGCCGCCGAAACCTTACGTGTTCTCCTACACAGCGGGACGTTACCCGGGACACGTGGACCGCGAACATACCGAAGTCAGCGATGGCTCTGGAGTTGTCAGAGGTAATATTATAATCCAATGTCGTGTATAACGCATATCTAGACCTATTACTATCTACAGAGTTTTTACTTCAGAGATTCACATCTATCGATAGTAATCACCATCAGTCTCATGTTATGTTCCCAAGACACTTGGGGTCGCCGCAGTTTGTTTTTTTTTTTTCTTTCATAGATACTTATTAGCCGTCATATCTTAATTTGCTTCCTTTTCTTTCATATTATTTCTCAAACGCTCCACCCAAGGTTTCTCTTCCTTCATGTACTTAAGTTTCCATTCTTCCACATGCATATTCATTACTATTTTATCCACATGCGCTCCCTATTCTCTTATAACATGTCCATACCATGATAAACGATTCCCTTTCATCATTTCTACCTTTACTTTCAGACCTCATCTATTATATTTCTCTAATATTAATAATTTTCCCAAGGTCGAATTTAAAAAATAGACGTCTATTATTTAGATTAACTATTTGACCTCTCAGCCGATGATACGGGACACGGCCATAGGTGCTCGTAAATTTCCAATTTGAGGACGATTGATTATCAGGTGGCAATACTTTATTACACGTTATATTGATGCTTTCAAATAACAACAAATCTATAGCGGTAGTCAAATTTCCTGAGAAATTTATCTAAACATGTAGTTATAAATCTAAACAAATTGACATGCGTACAAGATTCATAAGAGGAAACAACGAAATACGCAGTTCTTGGCGCGATATAACTTAGTTCAAACCAAAATATTCATTATGCGTAAGAAGCAATAGTTAACAAGTGCTTACATAAAGACTTAGCAAACAATATTTGTAACAAAACCGAGTACTTTTATCTGTATAATGTAACGTAACAAAGAAACATAATAACTAGATTTCGTCTACGAAGTGAACGTGTTAAAAATTAATGACTATATACAACAAGATAAAACATTTAAAATGCTAAGTATTAACACTGAAGTGTCACACGAATATAAACGCATTTATATTCTTTAGCTGATTTTTTAAGACTATTCGGGTTCAGAATTTAAACAACCAAACTGACTTTGATCATCTATCTTCCATTACATCTAGGGAATACAAAACATGTTTCTTCTGAAAGAAAAATGTAAGTCCTTTTTTACTATAATATCTTTATTAATGTGTTTGCTTTCAATGCTTTAGGTTAGTAGGTCTAATAAAATCTTTTTAAGTAATAATGTCAGGTTCTACAATATCCTAAAGCACATACCGATTTTCCTAATAATAAATTCAAGCACTATGTCAAGTAGGTTTTAATGTCTATAAGCAATATATACGAATAATGAAGATGTATTATATGATGTGTGTGTCAAATGCTAACGATTGTAAATTAGAAATAGGATTTAAGTAAATATAAAGATTCGACATAACCACAATGCAATAGGAACACATAGATAAGAAATAGAATAAGATTGTAAAATAGAAATAAGATGAAAACAATAAAGCCACAAAAAAGTAAACAAAACTCGGATTGTCTAATATGTAAGGGGACTAAAAAAAAGTCTATGTGATATTATAGGGTGAATGATTACGTATATATCGCTAGCTGGCCAATACCTAAGTTTTAAAACCTGTGTCTCAGACGTACTCCCCAATATTGGCAATTTGCATATTTCTCACTCTAAAATAACATATTAAATTAAGAAAATGTATAGGTAGTTTACGAATGCATTACATATGCATTGTTTGAATGTATGCCAGTTCAATTAATTAGAATTTATATGAAATATGAGGAATTCCTAATTTACTGTGTGTTGCTACATTATTATCAAACTGTTTTAAGTAAATATAACAAGCCAATATGATTGTAGCGATGAAGATATTGAAGGAGATAAATTAATAAGGAAGTTAATAGTCGATTAACTTGAATTCCAGGCAAGTTCGCATACGTAGACCCTCGGAACAAGGTCCGAGCTGTAGAGTACGTAGCGGACCAGCAAGGTTTCCACCCGGTGCTGAGCGATGTGCCTCCAGATCACCCAGCCGACTCTGAATCTGTTGCCCTAGCGAAGGACAGACATTTCCAGCTGTACGCGAAGATTGCTCAGGATCACGCCAACTACCCACATCCCGATGGTGAGTGACAGAGTCTAGACGCTTTCATCCTACGAATGTTTTAATATCATAGTAACTGATCTCGAAGCTTTCTTTCACATATGTGGGACAAATGGTAGTAGAATATCGTGACCTCGAGATTAACCGTTAAGGTTATGAAATGAAAGATTTAACTTTACGTAAAGTCAGTACAATTTGATTACAAATCATATTGAAATCAATTCACTCTTTCTTTGTACTGATTACATTAATATCGTACATGATGGGCGCAGGTTTTATTTTAAAAGAGATTTACTATAAAAAATTCTAAATGTACATTTTCAGCTGAGATATCATCTCCACGTCAGTCAGAGGCTGTAGCCGCTGCGACAGCTAAACACGCCCAACTGTTCAGAGTGATTGCAGAGCAACACGCGAGGATAGCCGCCGAGAGGGAAGCCCTGCTCAGAGAAGAAGAAGAGAAACTGCATCTTCAGGAGTTGGGACAATAGGCAATGAGCAAAGGACATTAGCACTCCAAAGAGCTTTTCGATGGAAATATTCTCTTCAAATACATTTCTATTACTTGAGTGATTATCTTCTTTGTTCATAAAACTTCAATGGTAAAAAGAAGATAAACAGATGAACGTGCAATATCATTATTGTTTTTAATTCTTAGGCAATTTAAAAGAAATCTTCTAAATTAATTTTCGAACAAAAGCTTCATACAATAAATTGCTTAAATTATTAAAAAAAATCAATGTGTGATAAAAGTTATTTGTTTATTAATTTAAATAATACATAATATATATTATAAATCTATGACGAATAATAAAAAAGAAATTTTTAAATTGAAAAAGTCGAATATTTTATATTTCTAGTAAAATTTATAGATTTCAATCGTTCGTGAGAGCCAGTGCGATTTCACACACTCGCCGTAATGTAATCTCGGCGTATCCAATTATTTTAAATGTACGAAAAAACCATATTATATAATTATTGTAAATTTAATTCTATTTTTAATGTGTCATATTTTTTAAAAGGACAATTTATTTATGTAAGATAAGTTAAAAATATATAAATACTCTTGAAAAATGCCATAATTTTATACGTCATTTAAAATTAGAACTGCTAGTGTTTTATGTTTTTTTTTATTACTATATTTTATAACTTTGTACTTATTATATACTTTTTATATTTAAAAAAAAATGTTCTATCGAAAAGTGATTAAATAATTTTGAACAAAATAAAATAACATTATTTCTATTTACCTATTAGCTCTTTAATAATTATTAACTTTTATTACTATGATTGAATGCATATATGATTATATGAGTTTATTTTTGTTATATACTGTGCTCCCTTCTACCAATAAAGAAATAAAAAGCGGTCCCTCGTCATGAAAAGTTTGGGAACCACTGATTTAGAATGTCCAAATCGTACAAGAATAAAACGATAACATTAAACGGTGCTTAAACAAACTTTATTGCCAAAATACAGTGTTCGAAAATATTTCAACTCGGTCCGACGACATTCTCAATTATCCGGTGCTGTCTGTAATAAATACACAAAAAACATATGCTGATAAATAATATTCTTAACCACTTCATATTTGTTTAGCGGTGATTGACATGGTTAATGACCACCATCAATTTGAAAATCTGTCGTCAACTGTTCCGGCAGTTGATAACCAATACCTCTAGGCTTAGTAGATTTTAATTTATTAAATTGTGGTCGATAATAAGCGTGATAAAAAAAATAATTACCACCACAGAGAGATCCACAATACAACGAGATTGGCCACTGTCATCCTATCTCGCAATGCTTACCGTATCTCGACATAAATGTGTTGGTCTCGAAACACAACTGAACTAGTCTCATGCACCAAAGTAAAATAACTCAGTTTAAATAAAAAATACACCTGATTTAATATGAATTACAATCAGTTACAATAATTCGGTTACGGGATTTTAGGACAATTGTAATCACCATACGCTTATGAGAAACTCGTCACAGTGACTCGATAATGCGCGTCGTGTTCCAAGGTCAGCAAGTGTATTTCCAGATTTACTTAGAGACTTAACCCGTAGTATGCAATCGTGCAATCATTTCCCCAAGTCCGAATAAGAAAAATTACTAGTAAGATTCTAAAACGCATACTTACTTGTAGGTGGTGGTGGTGGTGGACCTCCTGGACCACCAGGTCCTCCACGGTTACACCCGGCACCATGACGCCCTCCAGTATTCACGCCGCTCTTAAATACAAATTGTCCAAATTATTTGAAGTAACTCAAATCTTGGACTCAACTCTGGAAGGACCTAAATAAATTGACCGAACTTATGGGGCAAGCAATTAAAAAGCTAAGCCGCGGAATTGGTATCTAGCATATTGGCTCCAAAGTGCTACGTACCTCAGCTTGAACTGTATTACCTGATACGTAAATTCCGTGGAATCGACCCTGCGTTAAACTTACGATGGTTTAGTGGAACTACAGATCTTTAAAGTTCCTTGCAGAACCTATGTACCTAGGTATAGTGTGCAAGAGTGTGAGGTGCAGTATTATCCGTATTACGCTAGTGCACTGTGTTGTGATGATGGTGAACACAAGAGACTCCCCAATTGGGTCTCGGAGCACGTTCTGGGTTACTCTCGGAGGGCGCAATGGAGATAAATATCAATGACGTTGTAGTAATGTAGACAGACGTCTTTCTGACAGAGCATAATTTTGCATGGGTTTGAATCATATCTTATATTATAAAGAACCTAAGCTTTTCGGTGACAAAACATGTAGACGAAACCATACCACACTGTGATAGTACATTTTCTAATATTCTTTTGCCACATTACCATCCTCTAATTGAAAATCTAAGGCTAAATAAATGTGTGTATTCTATCTATCGCTAAATGTGTTCCGGCAGTATCAATTAATAAGCTACCAAACATCTGGTGAGAATATGGTTAAATTTTAATCAAAAAGACCTTTCTGTATGGTGATTATTTAACATCAAATAAATTCAAAATATATACACAAAAAGCGATCTGATAAGCAAAAGTGATATTATCCTAAACCATCGAACTACGTTTATTGTGTCAAGACATTAATGGATGATTTCAAAGACAGTTTTACCAAATTAATAAAGTGTTCTGCTGACTTGACCTAAATTTTTTTTAGGCTTAGTGCTTTGAACACAATCTCACCTGATCTTAAGTGACAATGTGGTCCAGGATGGTAAACACACAAATTCTAGAGGTACTGCTTATCAAGTGATGCTGCCGGAACACACCTATAGGTATTTGGCGACAGGTTTTCAAACTTTTCAAAATAATAAGTGGATAAAGATGGCAACAAATAATAGGGATATATTTAGTAAGAGTAGAAATGGTATTAAATAGAGAAGAAGAAATAAACAATATTGACATAAGGGTAGATTAGTTAATCGAAAAGAAGCTATAGTGATTAATTTATAGACATAAATTGAGCTTCATCCTTTTTTTATTATCCCAACAACCACTCAAATGGATGCTAGACAACTAGATTGAACACAAAAAAATAGTAAAATATAATACATACCACAGCGACGAGTAAAACAGCCATAACAGCTAAAAGTATACCCAGAAACTTCATGTTGTCCAGGAAAACTTTAAAATATATTATCAACACCATAGTTCGTCCATTTTATACAGCAGACGTACAGGAAACTATTAAATTGTTGGACAATTATAATTATTTCTATGTGAAATATAACAAAATGTTATTTAATATAGTGTTAAAAGGTTTGAAAAATACAACAATTTATTGAGTCGACAGACCGTAATAATATAACAATTGTTAACATTTAGCGTAAAGTTGCATGCAATTTCCATTAAACATTTTTGCTGCTTAATACACGAAACGTGTATGTGGTAAAAAATATTTATCTACGTCATTATTACGTTTGATAAGCTGTAAATACTTCCGATTGAGTAATTGTCACATGGAGATCCGCAAAAGAACTAAAATAATCGACATTGCCTGAAGAATTAGTAAACTTGAGTGGCAGTGGGCTGGGCACATTGCTCACAGAACCGATGCCCGATGGTGCCAACGGGTTTTCGAATGGCTACCACGCAGCGGAAATCATAGCGTGGGTAGACTCCCACAAGGTGCACCGACGACTAGGTGACGGTCGCGGCTAGATTATTCATAGACTCTTGATGTTAATAAATAGAACACTTAACATTCGTAATTAAATAAAATATATTATTTAACATACCTTAAAAAGATGATACAATAAACATGGTTCATGAGGGCCGAATATCAAGGGCTTTAGAATCGTATCAATTAGATATATCTGGATTCAGACCGGTATATATTGACGATTTAACGAAATTTACACATATCTACTAAATTTAAACTAGTTTATGTACACTGATGTATAAAACCATAAATTTTGGAGAACATCCTCGCATATCACCATATAGTAAGTAAGACATTTCAGAACTATGCATTTCTAATATTTGTCACTAATAAATAATTGTATGATTGGTATGTCAACAGTCATAACTAACCATACCACCTTAACAGTGTTTTATCTATTTATTAAAATATAGTCTTTACTAGTTGTGTGCCCGCGGCTGCGCCCGGGTTTCATATATTCACTGCATTTTATTTTTTTTACACGAAACCCTTAATATTTTCAAAAAAAAATTAATCCTTAGATAAAGTAATAATATTTCCTATAAATTTTAGTACTTGCCCCTAAAACTGTGCTTTGATTCAAATGTTATTCAAATTTTTATGACTTTTTTTTTATACACGGAACCCTAATTATTTTCGAATTTTAAAAGTATCCTAAGTTACTTGGAAGTAACTTCAGTTATGTACTAAAAAAAGTCCCGTCAAAAATCGGTCCAGCCGTTCCCGATATTACCCATTGCAAAGAGACAAACAAACAAAAGGACGGGAAGACACAGAAACAAAAATTTTGAAAATTGTGTTTTCGCTATAAGTATCGTATATATTCATATCTATTTGGTGAAAAATAATAATTTTGACATTACAAACAAACACTTTAATTTTATTTATTAGTATCGATATAGATTAGGAAGCGTGTCTATGTTTATAGTTATCTTATATATCTTATTTTTTCTATCTATTTTATCTAGTTATCTATAGCTTACTTTTTGAGCTGCACAAATCTCCCAATAGAATAATGTAGAATTCGCATAATTTTTTATTAGTAAGACCATAGGATTTATGGAAATCATATTCTAATTTTAAATCTTTAAATTACATATTGTCGAATGTGCATGTTGAAAATAAACTCGCAATGCCAAGACATAATATTATCGATTTCAAAGACCAAATACATTTTTAATGTAAATGCTTGAATTTTCTAAATCTAATTAACACTTTTCTCAAATTTAATTTATTTAATACTTTATATTTTGTTAATTTTCATTATAGTTGAAATAAAACAAACTGCTATTGTTAAATTATTTATTAAATCCATTTCCCATCTAACTTAAAATTCTTCTGTTTTTTAAGTTTCCTATAAACTAATCTATATCCAGCTTCTTGAAACTGCCTTGTATACCAAACAGGTTCTCAATAGTGGTAGGCTTCCCAGGCCTTAGCTTTTCGTTAACTCGCCTCTTACTCTCAAATTCGAAAAAATCCTCGTTCGCTTTCAGCCACTGCCACGTCTCACCTGAAACATTTAAGAATGATTAAGACTTCAATCAGTTTATTTCTTTTTTTTTGTTTTCTACGAACATAATATTTTCCTTGTATTTATAGAAAGATAATTTGCTTGCAATCAAATTAGTAAGCTATATTGGTTATGGCATGAGGGGAATGTTAGAACCATTGGCTAGAACATACTTGCCTGATCGGACATATTGAAGTGGTCGGAAATTATTATTAAGACTAACTACTTAAATATCGGACTATATTTAACTACATAGAGGATTAAATGATGTTAGGTGTGGTATAACAGCAATCAACACCCGCTAAACTATCATCTGTACTTTTTCAAGCCATTTGATCTATCATTTATATATATCCTTTGCTACGCTAAATTTTGCCACCTCATATAAACGTTCTAGATTTTATGTTTTCAGATGATAGTAATAAGTTGAACAGTCTTACTGTTAATAGTCTTGACATCTTTGTACTCTCCTCCGAGATCTTTAGGAAATGCTTTTCTAGGCACTTTCTCGAAAATCCTGTCTGTGCCGACTGGATAGATTTTTATGATGTCCAATAGGGACTTCTTTAAAAAAGGTCGCATCATCATCATCACTTTATCAACGAAGGCCGGAGCGTTCATGAAGCTAACTTCTTTGAGTCTTATAAACATGCATTCCTGAAAGTAATAGAGCGTATGCATATAAATATATCAGGGTCGCTCTTATCTATACTCTAAAATATGTATCTTATGCGTTCGTTAGGAAAGGGAAATGATAAAGCTAGTCATTTGCGCACCCAATACTCTTAAAAAAACGTTGTATACAATCCAGTCGATAGGAATAGGATGAGTGATCTTTGACCTTTCTGGGCCGTACTGGTACCCCTTTATTTCACTATATGAGAGATCCGCGGGTCGCTTAAGTTAAAATTGAACATTGGAGCGAAAAATAAAAAGATAACCGCAAACAACCTACAACTGCTACGAGTGAATAGGGAACAGTGATGTGTATTTAAAGGATAGTGTTACGGTTATTTTTTTGTATGTTCATCTTTGTGTTGAATAAACTTTTGATGAATGTCTCAAAGTATTAACTTATCAACAAGCTCAATTACAAGTTTTGATCATAGATTTCATGAATAATCATCAAATAAATAAACTTCTTAACACTTTTACAATATAACAACATCAAGTTTCCTTTTAATTAATAAAAGTTGAGAAATATTTCTCGTTGTTCCCTAAACTTTCATAATTATTACCTGGACAAAATACAACACCTTCCTTAAGGTCATGATTTCAACTTTAGCGAGGTGACTAAGGGTAGTTCCTTCCATGTCTATAATAAGTATGGATCTGCAATAGAATCATCACCTGTTCGTTACCATTTTCTTTTGTAGTGTCTATTAAAATCTTATATTCATGTTTCTCTGCTCTATCGTGAGTATATAAATATGTAGCTAGTAAGCTTAAATCCTGATCTTGATAACAGTTTACTAACAAAATATTAAAGCCACTTCAATCTTAATTAAGACGGAGCGAGGTGGTAGGCTAGTAATGCCCACCTAATTAGTAAGCTAGATACCGCCCTAATTTTTGAAAATTTATAGGTGTGTTCTGATAGTATCACTTAGTATTGTACCGTCTTAGACCACTTAAACACTTAGCATCAGTAAGTAAGCACTGATCTTACACGTATACAGTATAAAAAAAACTGAACCTAGCTAGTCCATAAAAATTATATTGACGCAGGGGTATAATTTTGAGATATGCAGAGGTTTCTCCTGTCTATCATGGAATGCTGTAGTTGAATCTTCAGACCAGTTCCATTTAAAAAAAAAAAATTCTTCTTTTTCTTTATTATTTTGTATTTTGACAATTATTCATATTGCTTCCTATCATCAGGGAATTTTTAAGCCATTTTTTTTATTTAGCTTTGTAACAAGTCAATAAACGTAATAAAGATTCAGCCAATATGAAATCCAATTAAAAAAAAAGTGTATTTAATATGTCGATTACCCATAAAAAGAAGACAATAGGAAAACAGCGGAAAGATGGCGTAAACGTCAGGTTAATATTAAAGGGATTTATATTATCTCGCGATGACCAAGCCCGCCTTAATTCTACGTGGTACTGATTCCCAAATACTACACACATATTTTAACATATTCTCTAACAGTTTGTCTTACTTCGGCTCTTATGTTTCGGGATCAGTGAATATACACCTAGCTACCGCAACGGTCATCGTAGTAGATTTACAAGATTCTCATCACCATCCTTTTAGTACAATAGTGTATTTTCTTGGACAGAACTTCACATGTCATTAACTAAAGTACTCTAATTTCTGCTAATTAAGAATTCAGTATAAAGAAACTTTCAATAAACAGCAGATGATCTGATACCAAGTGTATGAAAAATAGTAAAATATAATTAAATGTCCTAACATAATAAGGAGCTAGATTTCTACCAGATGCGAAAGTACTACAATAAATAGTTAGAAAAGTACAATCCAGGAACATCCGATCCTGCAAAAAAACGAAGAATCAACGTTTTTTGCTATGTTTCTCTATATGACTTATGATGGTTAAAATACCAATGAGAGAGATTAATTATTTCATTGTTTATTATTTAACTTAGCTTATATGCATTCAGGGTTCATTTGTGACATGACTTTTTTAGTCGACCTCGATAAAATGATCTAATTTTTACCTTCGTTTCATGAGAATCTATTGATAGTCGTCATTCATCATACAGAACTGTGTCTACCACGGCTAAATTCTAGGTATGTCTAGATAAATACTTTCTGATCCCGGAACGTACTAACCGTATAACTATGACAGATGTAATTGCGCATAGTACGTGCAACCTAGTTGATTACGAATACCTCACTAATCTTTTATATGACAGAGAATTTATTGAAATTGATTGTCAATAGAAACCTGTCAGAATAAGTAAATGATTGCTTATACCCCGGCCTAGTGCCTTCCTCGTACTGCCAGAGATCGAAAATAATCGTAAACGCCTTAACAATTTCAACGAATTGGAAATTCTTGGGGTCCACATCGAGGAGCTTTATATATGCCGGAAAATATCCATCTACAGTCAACGTGGGCATTGGATAGATAAATCTGAAAAGCATTACAATTCATGGTAAATAATCATACGTGAATAGTTAAACAAATTCGAGCTCTGAAAAATGGCTGCAGTTTATTTCATATAAACTTATTTATTGAAATAACTTTTTACACCTGTAAAGACTCACCACGTTAGCCTTAAATATATTTAATAGCCTTGTGTTCCTTAAATTAATAAATAATACAAATTTCGATGTAACTAATTATTACTATTACCATAGACAATTACGTTATTACATAAAATCTATAAATAATGAATGCCATCTAGCTCGCCGCTAAGGGAGGCTGGCTGTATTGCCATGATGGATGCTTTTCGGCTGTGTAAGATATTTACCAGCCTTCTAGTCACAAGACGTGCCGGCTCGAGAGGTAAATGAAAAGGCTGTGAGCGCTCGGGACCGTGTGGTCCTAGAGTCTGAACCTCAGACGGCACAAATATGTAACCATCACCAAGGGACGTATTACCAAGTGGTAACTGTTAGTACCATCCAAAATTGATGATGATACCCGATAGATGAGAAACTATGAATAGTAGGTATCATCGTGCCGTGCTACATGTCCCACGGAGAAAGCCTCTAGGTAGGTCTAGATATACATTTGCTGATTTCGGAACTTTACGCACCTTAACTCTACACTGTGAAGGTGATTTATCAAATAATAAAAAAAGGTATACGTGTGTATATTTTTAAAAAAAACCGACTTCATGGTATGTCTATTTTACAAAGCATTACAAATAATGGTATTAGCGATGGATAAAATTTATCGGTCGATTTACAAACAATATTTGACTTTGACTTACGTCGTATTTAATACGAATTTCAAATTCGAATCGATACTAAGATTTTTAAAGAACACCTCGAACAAAGTCCTCAGCGTAAAGTGCAAATCGATCACTTGCTTCGTTATCTCTATACTGTTTTCACAACAATGATAAGCGACCAATAGATCCACATCTGAAACCATAATAACCATTACCACTTATTAGTTAATTTTTGTTAAGGGATTGGCATAGATCTCAGCAATATTGGAACATTTTGCCAAAATGTTCAGTCCTTTACTTCCAAACACTTTCAATTTTCTTTGTCGGTTTGTTGTTATATTAATTGCCAATATAATAGTCTGCCTCTATTACTCCAATAATTGTGGAAGCTAGGGACAGCGCAAGGGTTTTGTTAACTTCAAGGATTTGTGGCAAACGCTTAAGACGGTTCTGTAAGGTATCTAAATATCGTAGTTTCTTCTAACCGCCGTAGGGTTAATACAGGGCAAATTTTCACGTAATTAACATCTCAAGTAGCAGCCCCAACAGAGGTCCTTATAACATAGACGCCCTTGCTGAACTGAGCGCCTTACACGCTTTCTCCAAAAGTTCAGTGAAGCTATCAAGGCCTATTCGGACAGTATGTAGTCAATTCGAAAAAGAAAACATAACAAGACGTTGCTTTTACAAGTCATATAAGCATATAATTCCTAACTATAGCATTCAAGAGTACCCTTGCAATACATGCAAAAATAAGCAAACAATCAAAATTTCAAAACCATGCTGTTTGTGTAGAATTTGGAAAATATGTTATACCACAACAACCAAAAATACGAGAAAACCTTGAATATGCTTTGCGCCGACAAGATCACAGAATAATCTAGAATTGTTGTGACGTCATCATCATAGTATTGTTTTTTTAGCTTAAATAATTATCTCATTATCATCTACAACACATTCGAAATAGACGATTGTTACTGGTTTTCCTACATTGTGCAAATAATTATTTGTGAAACCAACCGATGTATGCGTAAGAGAGATATTAAATGTATTACTTATAATAAAAGGATAACGAAACGAAATCTGTACATTGAAGATATATTTAAGAAAAAAATACTATGCGGGGCTTCAGAATCGACTACAGAACACATTTCGCTGCTTTTAAATTTTTTTGTCTGTCTGTCTGTCGGTCTGTCTGTTTATGAAATGGTTTAGCGTGAACGATGTGTTAAAAAGACAACCCTCTGTGGTTAGTGCTAATGCTAATAACTATTAGTAGTTTTTAAATAAAAATATATACACATATATGGATATGCATATTTATAAAGAAAAATAAAGCAGATCGAGTTTCTTGCCGGCTCTTTTCGACTGGGTTGATTTCCGAACCAGTGGTAGTAATTTTAAGTACATAAGCGCGTAAGTCAGCGCCTTTTTTATTATAATTTTTTTTACAAACTTTCAATCTGATTGATGTAACTAACCAAATGAATAACAAAAAAATACCCTATAAATATATTTGAATAATTAGATTAATTCCGGTCACACGATACGTACGATGTAGTTCCCACATGCTTGTAAATGACCTCGCTCACTTTAGATTAGTGAATAAAAATAATGTAAATGTTCCTAATTATGCTAAAACGTAAAAATATTTTTTTTTTTACGGTATATGTTCAGGGCTTTGACCACAATCTCACCTGATGTTAATAACGATGTGGTCCAGAATGGTAAATACACTAAGCCTAGAGGTACAACCAGTACCTCAAGTGATGCTGTCGGAACACACATTGTATTCGGTATTTGGCAACAGGTTTTCTAACTTGAGGGTGGTAGCTACCCAGGCGGGAATTATTTTAATATGCCTTACCAACATGCTATGGTCTCCTCACGATGTTTTCCTTCAGCGAAAGCTCAGGTTGATTTTTAGAGTTAGATAGGTGGATTCGAACCCGCGTCATTTGACGCGAAATCCGAGCACACTATCAACTAAGCCATCATCGCATCGAAATAGCAGTTAATTAAATTTCACACGCTATTTCGTAGCCGTTAAAACATTATAAAGTTTTTAATAATCTTAGTGGTATGTACTGATTTTTATCTATGATCCTAAGAAAGTTTACATTTGTTTTAAAACTTAGATACATTCCCTGCAGATTATCAGCCATCCATCCATTCAGCCGAAAGATCTCCACTGCTGGACATAGGTCTTGCGCCACCCGCATCCAGCGGACTCCCGTGACCTTTAACAGGTCGTCAGTCAACCTTATGGGGCCTACCCATGCTGCGTCTCCCAGTGCTTGGCAGCCATTCAAAAACCCGTTGTCCCCATCGGGCATCAGTTCTACTACCAATGTGGCCAGCCCATTTCCACTTCAGTTTGGTAATTCTTCGGGTAATGTCGGTTACTCCGGTTTTTTTTTTTCTGCGGATCTCCTCATTTCTGATTTGATCACGCAGGGAAACTCCGAGCATAGCCTTCTCCATTGCCCTTTGGGTAACTTTGATTTTTCTAATTAGGCCCATTATGTGCGACCACGTCTCAGTGCCATAATTCATCACTGATAACACACATTAGTCGAAGACTTTTGTATTGAGACACTGCGATATCTCGTATGAAAACATTCCGCATAGCTTCCCAAATTGATTATAAGCCATCAAATTGTTATTTTTAAAATATATTTTAACGTTACCTGATAATAAATCACCGGGTAAATGCGGCTGCGTGCCCACCCAGTCTCGTAATTTCTTGATATCATCCGGTTTTATATCTGGATTCTTTTCGTATTCCCTCTGTATTGAAATTTGCTTCACAGCCATTATTATTAATTACCCTGTAACAAACTATACTTGCTTTATATTCTATCTGACTAAGGAAATCTTGCTTCATGATTATTTTCTAAATGACAAGACAAACTGCTGGTTGTCGATTAGTTCCAAATCAGCAAGAAAAGAGAAGTACAAGAAACAATTCTTAATAATTTTAAAACGTTAGTCGGCTTAATACTAGAAAACCACAAGATATTAAAACCTAAATATAGTGTCGTGTCAGATTTTACGATACACCATTGTTACATTATGTAGTATATGAAGTCAGCAGAAAGATAATTGTTATAGCCGTTACTTGTAATAACTAGTTATACCTACAATGTACAGATTATGAAACGAGATGAATTCTGTCTTCCTATTTATTATATACTAACATTAAATAGTTGTAAATAAAGCAATTACATATATATTTAACATTCACCTTTATCTCTTTAAACCCTACAGAAAACCAATTTTATTAAGAGTAAATATAATAAAACACCTTAAAATTACAGTAATGCTGCGTAGTAATATTTAGCGTAAATAATATAAATATCAAAAAATTTGAATAATATATAGAGGTTTTATCAATACATCGAACAATCATTTTATTTTATTTACATTATTATCCATCCAATTTACTCGTCGGTGTACAGTTTTTTTTGTTGTTATTCGTAATTTATTTCGTTAATACTAACACAGCACCGCTATGACCTTCCTCTGAACAAACCTTGCGTGACATTCATTAAAATTGCTATAAAAAAACGTAAAACATGCAACTATGGCATACATTATTTTTTAAATAACACATTGTATTGATTGATACAATCGAAAAAACGTCCACTGTCGGACATAGGGAGGGAGAGGGACAGGAGAGGGGAGGGAAAAGGGAGGAATTGCCATAATCGCCACGCTTGGCAGGCGTGTTGGCGATCGCAGTAGGTGTTCGTGGTACTCAGAGGATGTTGCTGCCCATCTCCTGGTTTATCCCTTAGTCGCCTTTTACGACACCCACGGAAATGATATGGGGTGGTACTATTCTTAGCCGACACCACACGGCTACACATTGTATATCGTTTATAATTTATTACGACAATGAACCCAAAATCTTTGGTATATTTATTATATTTTCATATTTCCAAACAGTATTCCAACAAAATAGAACGTCGCCGTTTGTTAAACATTATTATCGGGGAGTTTTTGTCAAACCTCAAAATTCACGTTCCGTATTTTCACATCACTTGTGTATAATAGCCAAATTTTGTCAAGTAAAATAGCACTAAAATTACATAAAATAAGATCAAAATCAACACGAATTCCTACATGTTATTCATAAATTAATTACAATATGTAATGGCACAGAGAAAGGGTTATGGAAGTTAAAAAAATAATGTAAAAACGAATTTACAATCTCTACGGAAAATATTTTCGTATATTGTTTAATCTATTTTAAGGAATTATTTAAAAAAGCAATTTTTTAGTGTTTCGTAGTTGACACTAAGTAAATAACAAAAAACCTTGCCTCATTCCGAAGGAATCTCCTGTTACTCAAAACATCAATTAAATACAGATAAAACTCAATCAAATAAGTAAGTAAAAAATGAAATTGAGTTAATCGAAATAAAATATTTATTGTTTTTATGGTGTAAAGAACAGAATAATTAATTAAATATTAACTCACCTTTATAATTAATAATAACAAAAAAGTAATACTTTTTAATTCTACAATTGATAATATTCACTTAATAATAATATATTCTACATAAGATATATTTAAAAAAATCATCACATACATACGTCCACGATGACTGGCACTTAATAACAAAGAAGACTAATTGAATTCTAAAAGATGCGAAAAAGTTAAGAATCCTTCAAGGTTTTCTTAATTAATTGTTTTCGAAAATCAACATTTTTATTCTTTGCTTTTTTTTTTAAATTATATTAAAATTGAAATACTTTAGTTAAATTAAAACATATAGTATTTCAGTTAAATAGTTTCTTCCTTAACTACAGTAAAAAGACAACAGATTCAATTCTGCTATTTCTAAAATTTAAATTGGCCTAATTATCCCTGGTATAGAGTATATAATTTTAAATAATTTCCTCCCTATATTATACTAACATCATGTTCAACGCCCTGATTTATATACAAATCCTTTAAAAATATAGGTAAGTACCTACTACAAACAACAGCGAAATGATTCATTTATCATTTAAAATATTAATATGATCTCATCTAAGTAAGCAGGTAGTTAAAATATCATAATAAATTCCAATTATTCTACAAATTCGGATTTCTGCTCGTATATGAGTTTTTTTTATTATTTTATTATTATCAAACTTTTGTATCTGACTACAATTTTGCAGTTATTATGGCTTAAGCTCAAATTCGAAATAAAATATTCATGAATAACACTGGCCATTAGGGTGTCCCTTATTTACCTAGTTGGCCTTTTTACGTGGGTATCGTTCAAATCGTTACTTTATAACCTAAAAACATTTAAGAAAAAAATCAGATACCTTTATCCATGCCTAAATTACGATACTTTTATTAATTCTCCATCTTCATCCATTGGCATGGAGAAACTTTATTAAGAGTGTCAAAAAATTGTTCAGAAATCAAATTTTTTGACATTGATTATCAAAACTGTTATTCAACTAAAATAAATAAAGCTTTGAGTTTAAAAAGTTGGTGTTTTTTAATTGATTATTGAGAACGTATAATCCAAGAAAAAATTCAACATTAAATACAAATAAGTAGTGAGTTATTAGTAAATTAGAAAAAATATTAGAAATAACGGTAAAAATAAATTTTGACTTTACAAAAACACAAATTAAATTTGTTGACGACGATATTAAAATCTCTCCATCCAAAGGGGTCACAGTAGATGGAGAATTAATAATATTTGGTAAGTTATTCAATAAAATAAGCAAAATAAAAATTAAATTCTAAAAAAAATTAAAAACCCCTATGTTGAATGAATGGGAAATTGTTTTTTACACGGTATAGGCTTAGTACTTTGACCGCAATCTCACCTGATCTTAAGTGACGATGTGGTCGAAGATGGTAAACACACTAAGTCAGGTACTAGGTACTGGTTCTCACGTGATGCTGCCTGAATACACCTATTAGTTTTCTAACTTGAGGGTGGTGTAGCTACCCAGGCGGGTATTATTAGAGAATACCATACCACTATGCTATAGTTTCCTCACCATGTTATCATTCACCGTTAGCTCAGGCTAATTTTAGAGTTGAATAGGTTGGTTTGAACCCGCATCCATTTATGTGAAATCCGACCGCACTATCAACTAAGCCATCATCGCTTTAAAAGTATCGGTCGTAGAAAAAGTTTTTTATTTCTTAAATGTTTTAAAACTATAAACTAACAATTTGAACGATACCTAAGTCAAAAAAAGCCAACTTGGTAAATAACGGACATCCTACAGGCCATTGCAGATGTTATTATCAAATATCTATAAAAGATGCAAAGACGTACGTGATGATATTACAACATAAATTGTTGAAAGGTAAATATTACCTTCTTAAAAAATAATGCAATCTGCCTGTATAGAATTTATGATATTAAAAAAATATCAGGAAATTTAATATTTACATTAATAACCATAACGTAAATATATAATACAAAAGTATGTCAACGTTTTAGATTTAAATATATGTTTTAGATTTCTGAATTGAATAATAATATATAGATGCAACAAAGTAGATATAACGACGATGGAATTAATGTCAAGGGTTCAAGTGGTATTTATTTATTAATTCTTATTTATCTCGAAATATCCATCAACACTGTTTATTCTTCTACTTGGGAATGTAAAGGGACGTTTGTGAATTACGTTAGTAGAATTTTAAACATTTTTTACAATCCCCTCCCACTTCACAGCAATAGTAAACAAAGCTCTTACTATACTCTTTATATGCCTGCCCCCTTGGCAACGTAAGCATTGCTTACGTAAGCACCATTCGGACCCCTCGTTCCTCATGTTATCAAAAATAACCAAATCATAATCAAAGGCTCCTAAGAAAACTTTTGTAGTAGGTGATCGGAGCACGTCTTCAGAACTCGGAATGTTGTTACTATATTACAAGCTTTCAAGTAAGTTCCGACAACATTATTATTAAAGCACTCTCGCTATATTATTAAACACTCTCATTATGTATTATTCACGTCACCAATCCACTCTATTACAATATCAGGAATTTTCCCTTTAACAGATAGAAATCAAGTGTGGCTATCGGCTCTACAGAGCCTTATATAGTCATTCCATGCGATCTGACATGTTCCAGGTGAGCGACGGTCTCACCGGATGTACGCGGTAATATCTTAAGGCGCCGCCGCCGGATGTGTGGCGAAATAAAGTTAACATGATTTACATAAAGTTTCAATCATATCAATTGGATGAACGATCCGTGGAAGGACAGAACTAGAACAATTTTTTTTTGTTTTACTTTTTGATAAAAATGTATTTTGTTTAATTGTAACAATTCCTTTTTGTTACGAAGAATAATGGTAAAAAAAGGGGTAATATTTAAATATTATTCTAGAAAAAGAAAAAAAAGAGCACTTTGTTTCCGCCCGGGATCGAACCGGGGACCTTGTGCGTGTGAAGCACACGTGATAACCGCTACACTACGGAAACTTGAAATCGTGACGTGAAATTATAAAACTGTTCAATTTATAAATTTTTAATTAAACAATCAAAACAAATATAACATAATTAAACAATCCTTACCAATATTACAAATGCGTAAGTAACTGTCTGTCTGTCTGTCGCGCTTTCACGCCGAAACTACTGAACTTTGAAATTTGGTACACAGATAGTCTAGAGCCTGAAAAAGGACATAGGCTACTTTTTAATACGAAAAATGGGTTGAGTTGGGATGGGGGAGGGAAAAAGGTGGGATGAAAAGTTGTATGGAAGTATCAGCATTTTCAGAACTAGAAGCTTGAAACTTATTTTTTAGGCTGTTAATTCGATATAAATTAATATGACAATCGTAGTTTGTAAACGTTTTATCCTCAAGGGTGTAAAATAACAATAGGGAATAGGGGATGAAAGTTTGTATGGTAATATGTAAGGTTTATGTGATACAAAATATTAGAGCTATTCTGATGTAACATTTACGTGATGGGGGGACGGAGCGCGACGGGGGGGGCAGCTGAGCGCGGCGTGGTACGGCGCACGCGTCACGTTCCGCAATTAGCCAATATAGATCCGACAATTTGTGTGGTGCGAAGAAAATAATCCTAATGGAGTCGCGACAATTTTATACAATTTATTGCATACGTACAAAAACAAAGAATTATAATAACTGTAATAAAATTACAATAAAAATAAATCAAATTACATTATTTATTTATTTATTTAAATCACCAACAAGGTATACAATGTGTTTAGCTTATTAAAAATTAAATTATTATTACAATATATCTCAAATGTAACCTTAATTATAGGTGAGTACGGCATTATTTATTTGAGCAAAAATTATTTATACGACAATGAACTTTAGTTTGTATATATATAATCGAGAAAAATAAAAAACATAAACATTTCCATAAATAAATAACAATACACATAAAGTTTATAAGTAAAATAGTAATGGTAAATTAATTGCCATATCCAGCAATATTCATTTATTTTCATAAAATAGATCAATTCCTTCTTCTAAACTGATAAAATGAGAGATTTAAACTCTATAAATTTTAATGGGTTTTTTCAATCATACTAATTAGAAGGCGATTCATCAAATTTCTCATTTAATCACTATAGATATATAAAAAATATGAACACCAACTCAACACTGTTTAAACAAGATAAATATCGGCAAATAATGTATCGATATAAAAACATCGATACTGACGCATCCCTGTCCGTCGTGATCGATGCTCTCGAAACCGAAAGTGATGTTCTCTGTGGGAACTAGGCCGTGGAACCCAGCTTAGCTTCACTTTAATGAACTTATTTATACTTATTATAGGTCAAATAAGAATTGGGGATTGATATTGATCCTGTTATAATAACGCAGTGTTAACTATGGGGCACTGTGGATATTTACATATATCCTAAAAGATTAAACCTTCGTTCGATAAAAGAAAACCTAATGCAACGATAGCATATTATACGATAATATATAAAGAAATAACTAATACTTATTTCATTAAAATATGAAAGATTTTATGACAGATGTCAAATGATTATTTTAGAGATGAGATACAACCGAAATTGGTCTTACAATTTAAGATTAAAATATTAACGATAATACAATTATGCTTAAAATCAACGTATATGTAAAAAGTGGTATATAGACTAAAGTTTATTTTGGTCTACTCAAGGTTTAGACAAGCTTTTAAATCAAATTTAGACAAGCTCGATCTAGTGAATGATCGTCATAATTTTAATATTAGAATTAAAGACAAATTGGCTGTCCCACGCTTTAGTCTAAGTAAGTCTAATAAAAGCTTTATAGGTAATAGTATTCGGTTTTACAATAAGATCCTAAGTAACATTACCGATTTACCTGACAATAAGTTCAAGTATCATGTCAAGCAAGTCTTAAATTCAAAAGGTTATTACAGGGTGGATCATTACGTGAACGATAGTGAAGTCTGGAATTAACGCATATCTCTGTGCTTCCGCTAACATTGGTTAAGACAATGATTTGTTCAGTTTTTATATTTAAAAAATTATATATAGGTATTTTATTTATAAAAAAAAAAGAATCAGATCGAGATTCTTGCCGGCTCTTCTCGACTGGGTTGTTATCCGAGCCGGTGGTAGTGTTGTTGTGTAGACGTTCATAAGCACCTTCTTAGGGCCTAAATTGAATGAAATGAAAGTGGTTTTTATTTTGATTTTGGTTTAAGGCGCATAGGATATAACGAAATGATGTATGAAGGACGATATTTAATGAAAATTCATGTTAAAACGTTCACGTCATAATAATTTGTGTTCTTTGGAATACGTCAGTAGTCATAGTACGATGACTTTTGTATAAATAACAACAACTACAGAGTATTTATGTTTACAATTTAATGGTGTTAACACACGTACGAACCGGACCGCGGTCATAGTACGGCGGGCGGCTGATGTTATCAGAGCCCTAAATAGGAATGGAATCCTTTCCAAAAGGTATCGATTTTTAAATCGATGCGAATCTATGTTCAATCACTCGATTCACAAAATCTAGGCTCGAAAAGATCGATCTTTCAAACTAATAAAGTATCGATTATTAGAGTGTCCTTTTAGGCAACTATAATCTGATGATCTGTAAAGTAAAAAGTGATAAGTAAAAATAAAACAGTTTAGTGTCATTTTTCCTTAGTAGGTTAGGCATTCTTCTTTTCTTTGTAGTTGCTATTTATCACCTTTAGTATTATTAATAAAAAATATTGGAAACAGTTTTTTGCAACAAATGATGACTATAGTTTCATTTCGACCACCTGAAGAATACTATTTACGAACAAAAAGTAAAATAAATCAAAAAGAAAAATATTGATCTCTTAGTAAATCTTAAAAAAGTCGATCTATTTGTAAAATCTTATGCCCATCCCTACTTAGGCGTCTGATTACCTCGGCCGTTCGACATACCATGTCCGTGGTCCGGTCCGTACGTGTATTAACAGCATTATCAACTGAAGTCTTTATGTAAGACAAAGATCCCATCATAAAAACCAATTTGTCTTCGCGAAATTTGTTACCCACATATTATGTGATTATTTTTAACGTTCATTAGATATTCTATCTGAAACTTGACTCGCTCATGTCGTATTTTCACATTTAAATCAGGAACGTTAATAACCTCATGGCATATAATGAATTTAATTAATTTTGTTTATAGTGTAATTATTCAATTATAGCCACTTTCGAGATCATAATAATAATAGGATAACAATAGGGACATTTACTTATTATTTTTATTCTTACATAAAATAGACTTTAAAATAAGGCTGACCACGGAAAAAAACATTTAAACCTGATCAAAAATAAGGAACTTATAAACTTTTTAATTCTGGTCCTAGAGAGAGAGAGCGCAATATGCTATAACATGACGTCACACATACGTGCTTCATACAAGGTCTATATATTAAGTACTAACATATGTTTTGCGGGAAAGGAATAAAGCATGCTCTCTCAATCCACATCAAAAACTTTAACCTCTTGTATTATTATTATCCGAATTAAATCTTTTTTCGGTATTTGTATTATTTCTAATTAGTCAGATATAATAATATTTTAATTTAGTCTGTTGTTTTCACCTCCATTTTGATAAAATAATCACATTGGTAAATATTTCTGCGACAATGACTGAAGGAAAAATTTATAAGATACACTTTTGACGACTGGACTATCACTTGTATATTTAACTGTAACTTGAAATTGAATCATAAATAAGTAATCTGCTTATATAACAGCTAAAAGTCTCAGAGTTCTGATACTACGCCCTTATGTACGCCCTTACATGTACGACAGACATGCATTTCGATTTCGTAATAATTACCTGTCTCAGTGTTCGACCGCAATAAGTACGAGTTAAAACCATTTCGCGGAAACATAAATGAAATAGTTCACAAGTAAGTAGTTACGGTCAGTGAAATCGTTCATATGTTTATAACCATAGAGTAAGTAATAGACCCATACAAATCTCGTTTAAAATTATAACCAAATATAAATATTTGTGCCTGTGTAATTGACACGGAATTACATAATCATCGGTACCCAATGAAAAGTTTTCGTGGCATTTTAACTTCAATTTGGAATGACTTCACTCTGCATCTGACTACTGCCGTTCTGAGTGGTTTATTTCTATGTTCATAACCGACTATCAGTTGAAATAATTTGTAAATTGATCTTATAATCTGCCTGACGTAAAATAAGTAATGTACATATACAATTTACAAACAGGCAGCGATCTACCTTTGTACCATTCACAATATTTAAAGAAATTTCCAAAAAGTTGTCAACTGGAAGTAATTAGGACAGTAGATATTAGGAATGTTTGGAACTTATTTAGTCATGTTATTTTTTTACTTGTAACTAAACGATTTTACTACTTGACCCGTAATGATATGTAGCTTAGAAGGTATTTGTGGTTAAATCCTAAATTAACCTCAAAACTATATTCAACTACAGATTTATTAATTTTCATATGGTGCGCATTCGATTACAGACAATATACGTTTTTATTATAAATACAGCTGCGAAAACTTTTTTATATCCTTTGCTATGTAATTTTTATATTTGTATTTTAATTATGATAATATATGAATACAACATTGGTAAAGGCAGATGTGTAAAGTACACCTTTTAAAGAAGAATATAAAATTCTTTTAATTTAAAACCCGAAAACTATAGAGAATAAAGGCTAGTAACACCATCTCTGTGTATAATGTGTCCATCAAAAGGGGCTAAATTATGGCGACGTTACTGTAGCAATTTACTGCTTATAGCTACACATTTGTTCGTCTTAATCACCACATAAGACTTCTACCCTCCATACCGGAAACATGGGGGCAGATTTCATAACTTTTTAGATAATTTCCAGTAATTTCATTATTTACCAATTACATGTATATATTGCTGTCTGCCTGCGTTGTCGGTATTAGTTCATAATATATGTAGACTGTGGAAGTCTACATATATGATGTGTAACGTACGAGATAAGATACCACACCTAGTGTAGTGTAGGTTAATCTAATCCACCCATTTATCACATAACCAATTACTTCGCAACAGTTTTATTTTTTAATAAGTCTTAAAAATAAGACTTTAAAGTATAAAATTAAACTGAGTTTTGACTAATAAGCTTATTTTTAATATGCTTATAGCCAAATAATTTCATCTGGCATTTTGAATTTTGTGTGTCGCCAATATTTTCCTTTCAGTTAATCCTTCCTTTGATACTCGTATCATGTGGCTGCGTAAAATTAACTGGATCCGTCATCTTTACGACTCCACTATATTATATTTTGAACTCGCTTTGTATCCTCGGCTGCGCCCGCGTTTCATATATTTTTCACTGCATTTTTTTATACGGAACCCTAATTTTTGTTTAATACTAAGATAAAGTAAAAACATTTCTCCAAAATTCAAGCACTTACCCGTGAAATCGGATTTTATGCGGAACCCTGATTATTTTCGAAAATTAAAGTACACTACGTTATCCGGAGTAACTTCAGCTATCTACCAAAAAAAAGTCCCGTTAAAATCTTTCCATCCATTCCGGAGATTACCCGGAACAAACAAGCAGACAGACAAACAAAAAAATTCAAAAATTGCATTTTTGGTATAGGTACATTCAGATCTATTTAGTAAAAAAAATTTTGACATTACAAACAGACACTTTAATTTTATTTATTAGTATTACGTCATTTAGCTAACCATGCATTGTAATCCAAGTATTTATATGCAATTTGAATAAGGAATAACTGGCTTGAAATCGAATTTTAAGTTTTGACACATACTAACAAAGCAAGTTAAATAATAAAAATTAGAAATTTGTTAAACGACTCTCTATATATTCCTATCTCATTACTCTTGAACTGAATAATATAAAAGAATTCTAGTCAATATCTGTTCAATACATAGCGATATTGAAATTAAATTGATAGGAGCCTTGTATTTCATGATAAAGTTATTAACAGTTGGCTTCGTGACATTCACCTTGCCGGCATAATGACCTCAAAATTGTAAAGAATTTGTTACACAGGAGCCATTATTTAATAATAGATTAAATATATATTATTTCTTATGCCTTATTCCACGCCAGATGTTCCCGTAGCTGCACAACCCTACAAATATTAGCGGCTTACTCTGAAACGCATCAACCGTGTTGCTATGATTTGACATGACACCTCGTATATAATGATCGCAACTCATTTAAATAATAAACACATATAAATAACTTTTATCAAAAACATAACATTTCGATCCAAACTCTTAGCTAAAAGATCGATCTACTTATTGAAATAGTTCCATTTACGTATAAAACTTTAACCTTTAAGCAACTTGGCTTCATGTCAAAACTTTAATAGTCTGTGATTTCGTCAAAACAGTTTATAGATAACCTTTTTTAAAATTACCTAATGTTCTCACGATATCGCGCTGTGTACGAAGTTCGGAACCCTTGTACAAATAACAACCTTCGTTTTTTAAAAAAACTATCCCACAGCGTAACAGAATTACAGTGGTACAAATGTATTAAACTTGACATATTTATTTCAAATATCGATACCAGATTCTAAAGTTCTAGTTTTTATATGAAATCTAGAATAATCGTTATTAACGAGAAACATGTATGTATGTTAACAGTTGTTGTTATCGTACCAATTACTTCGCAACAGTTTTATTTTTTAATAAGTCTTAAAAATAAGACTTTAAAGTATAAAATTAAACTGAGTTTTGACTAATAAGCTTATTTTTAATATGCTTATAGCCAAATAATTTCATCTGGCATTTTGAATTTTGTGTGTCGCCAATATTTTCCTTTCAGTTAATCCTTCCTTTGATACTCGTATCATGTGGCTGCGTAAAATTAACTGGATCCGTCATCTTTACGACTCCACTATATTATATTTTGAACTCGCTTTGTATCCTCGGCTGCGCCCGCGTTTCATATATTTTTCACTGCATTTTTTTATACGGAACCCTAATTTTTGTTTAATACTAAGATAAAGTAAAAACATTTCTCCAAAATTCAAGCACTTACCCGTGAAATCGGATTTTATGCGGAACCCTGATTATTTTCGAAAATTAAAGTACACTACGTTATCCGGAGTAACTTCAGCTATCTACCAAAAAAAAGTCCCGTTAAAATCTTTCCATCCATTCCGGAGATTACCCGGAACAAACAAGCAGACAGACAAACAAAAAAATTCAAAAATTGCATTTTTGGTATAGGTACATTCAGATCTATTTAGTAAAAAAAATTTTGACATTACAAACAGACACTTTAATTTTATTTATTAGTATTACGTCATTTAGCTAACCATGCATTGTAATCCAAGTATTTATATGCAATTTGAATAAGGAATAACTGGCTTGAAATCGAATTTTAAGTTTTGACACATACTAACAAAGCAAGTTAAATAATAAAAATTAGAAATTTGTTAAACGACTCTCTATATATTCCTATCTCATTACTCTTGAACTGAATAATATAAAAGAATTCTAGTCAATATCTGTTCAATACATAGCGATATTGAAATTAAATTGATAGGAGCCTTGTATTTCATGATAAAGTTATTAACAGTTGGCTTCGTGACATTCACCTTGCCGGCATAATGACCTCAAAATTGTAAAGAATTTGTTACACAGGAGCCATTATTTAATAATAGATTAAATATATATTATTTCTTATGCCTTATTCCACGCCAGATGTTCCCGTAGCTGCACAACCCTACAAATATTAGCGGCTTACTCTGAAACGCATCAACCGTGTTGCTATGATTTGACATGACACCTCGTATATAATGATCGCAACTCATTTAAATAATAAACACATATAAATAACTTTTATCAAAAACATAACATTTCGATCCAAACTCTTAGCTAAAAGATCGATCTACTTATTGAAATAGTTCCATTTACGTATAAAACTTTAACCTTTAAGCAACTTGGCTTCATGTCAAAACTTTAATAGTCTGTGATTTCGTCAAAACAGTTTATAGATAACCTTTTTTAAAATTACCTAATGTTCTCACGATATCGCGCTGTGTACGAAGTTCGGAACCCTTGTACAAATAACAACCTTCGTTTTTTAAAAAAAACTATCCCACAGCGTAACAGAATTACAGTGGTACAAATGTATTAAACTTGACATATTTATTTCAAATATCGATACCAGATTCTAAAGTTCTAGTTTTTATATGAAATCTAGAATAATCGTTATTAACGAGAAACATGTATGTATGTTAACAGTTGTTGTTATCGTTGTGAAAGTTATTATGAAACGTGTGAATAAAACACGTGGATCGAGATCAAGTCGCGCACAAACACTTTCGCTATTTCAACTAAATACTGAATATATGATTGAACTGTAACATAAATATTGGGACATTTTTTTAAATTCAATCTATTTAGATAGAAACAAATTAACATTAATAAGTTTTTTTAAATACCTAAATTATTTAAATACCATATTAAGTTACCATTTTTTTTTTGCTACATCTCTTTCGAACAATCCATAAAAAGATATAAAGACCAACCTGAAAATTAATTTTATAAATAACACAATATACAAATTAAACGATTGTGTGTGAAATCAAAATATGAAATAAGTTGCTCAATTATTTTACTATAACCAATTCATAATAGTATGTGGAATGAATTTGTTTTATGATATATGTAGTAACTTTATTGCACTATGTAATTGTACAGGTCGATTCTGTATTCACCTATGACCGGGGAGGCCGGTACATCGCAGTCTCTAGTGACCACAGAATAGTATTACTCCTACCGGAGTCACAGTTGTAAACGGCCGAGCGGCAAATAACACGCGCGCGCCTCCTACCGGCACAAACACACTCGCGACGCGCGATTTATTTTTTTATTTTTTTAATTATCTGTGATAGCGTTCAAATAAAAAAGGTTTGTTTATTTAACCACTTACTAATTTTTATATGTAAAAAATATCGTTTAAAAACGTATTTAATATATTATAATAGAAAACAATTAGTGAAATAATTCGTTATTACCCAGGTATGTTATTATATATTTTTAATATATAATGAAAAATGTCAGAATTGATAAGAATATGTTTCTTTTGAACCCAATAATTAAATAACTAGAGTTTAATAACAAAAGTAGTCAAAAAAGAGGTGCCTATTTTCTTTAAAAAACCTGAATATTTAATCAACAAAGAACTAACATTCTTCTGAATTGATTATAAATGTATTATTTTTAGAGACAACAATTATGATTTTTAAAAAACTTTTATCGATGAACAACAACAGCATCCATGTTGATTAATAAAAATAAAGTTGTAAAAAAAAAATAACCTCTTGTTTTAAATATAATATTATATAAAAACAATCTCTCCTGTTGTTTTTATGCCCTTTAATTGGCATACAACCCAAGAATCATTTTATTAAATTTAAATGTTTTTTAATCATAGCATTGATATAATCTGTGAACAGGTATATTTATATATTTTGTTGCATAAAGTAAATAGGTGTATTACACAAACAATTTTTAAGGGTGGTTAAGAATCAAGTCGTGTGTAACATTTTAATTATAGGATATATTTACGAGATATAATAGAGTGTATAGTTGTACAGAGTAGAAACCGTTAACCATAAACCTAGAATTTAGTATACGCAAAATACAACTTGATACAAAACATATATATATGTTTCATTAGAAGGCAGCCAAATTGTCGTAGTCTGTTGGTGAAGTGTTTGGCGCGATTTCCCTTTGTCAAGAATTCATCCTCACATTTAATTCATTAACTTGATGCATTTAAATATATATTATGAAATTTTGGTGGCATATTCACTAGTCACAACACTCGTCTATAATCTTAGCGAGATATTCTAACAAATCGTCATAAATCAACAAAGCATACAGAATAAAACCATATGATCATTTAGGCAGCAATAGTGATGTTACTTTTAAATTTAGAAATCAACCGAATGAAATGAAAACCCATAAATTTAAATCAATAAAACACGAAACAGATCAATTTTTTCAATCAAAAAATACGTCAATCCTATGAATCGTCATAGGGGCCATGACCCCCTCCCCCCTTCCCAAATTGTCCATGCTGAATTGACAAGTTCCTTAAAATAGACAATTTACGAGAGCTTTAAATAAATTATAGCTTCCTGCTTAAAACGTCAAAACAATGAATTCAAAAATAGGTAAGAGTTTGAAACTCCATAATTCAAAAAACGCCCAAAGTCTTTGGCTGCGTCCGCGCCTCGATTCCAACACAGATACAAAAATATAAGTATTATTATTATTGCCTTATTGTGTTATAAAACAAAGCCTCCTTGGATTTAAATCCGTAATACAATAGACCATTTTATCTCCTCCAAAGATTTCTAAATGAAGGTTAAATATATCAAGTTTCGCGCCAATTACTTATACATATATGTAATTGTCAATACATTTTTATCAACTAAAAAATAACAATTTATCAAAAAGTACGGTCATTTTCCTGTATTTATTTAACTTAACAATTAATATTTTTAAATAACCAACTCCAATCTTTTGTCACTTTTTTTTTTAAAATAACGTTCTACATGATTTTTCTATCGACTAAGGCCTCTTCGTATACGACATTTGTCCTGTAAGCTATTACACCATACAGGACACTATAAACTAATTTACGTAATTATGACAATTACATTTTTTATTTTGATAAAACTTTACCAGACAGACGTTGCCCTTTATATAAACAATGAAGCTAATGTAATAATAAACTAATTTATTTTATATAACTGGATTAATGAACCTAGTACTTAAATAATCGTAAAACCTATAAGGAAAATAAGCCTAGGACTGGTTCTTGGAATCAGTCTTTGTCTCTTTTTAATATTACATTTCGTTTCAAATCACAAAATACCTAAAGCTTAAAGTTTTCATTACAAAAAATTAGGATTAGTTAATTTTGCTTACTTCAAATGATTATGGTGTAATATCGAGCAGTAGGAGAGCGCTAGTACAAACAAATTGTCAAGCTTAGTAACAATCAAGGTCCGTGCAAACCGATGCACCACTCCACTAAAATGATCTAGACATTCACATTATTGAATGTTACATAATAATATGATTCACGGTCGTAGGTATCTTCAAGCTGCTTATACTGTTTAGGAGTCGGTAGTAACACTTGAATAAGTTTCAAATAGCTATTTTTATAACGGTAGGTTAATAAGAATATTATTGGCTATCGACTGTTATTACAATGTTAAGTATAGTTAAGTTTATTTCTGAATTCTCTTACATTTACTCATTTAAGATTAACAAAAAAAAACGATGTGAGAATATTTATTCGCTTTGAGAAGTATCCACGTTATTTTTATATATGTATACTAGCTGGTGCCCGCGGCTCCGCCCGCGTTTCATGTATCCTTTAGGTGTGAATGAAAAAACAAATGAAAAAAGAAAAATAAGAGTTTTGTTTTTCTTAGCGGAAAAAATTTACATAAGAGTAAATAAAAAAAAAGAGAAAAGTTCGATGGAATCCACCTTCGCGTCGAATGGTAGTAGTCTCATCCCGATATGTTCTATAGTTGTTCGAGTTAGTCACGACTGTAATCAAACGAATCGCCCTGGGCTCTAGTCTAAACGATTCGGGGTCGTGATTAACCCTGGCCGACCTGTGATTCGCAGTAGACCAAAATAATGTAAGATCGACACTTACCTCTCGAGTAACGCCGGTGTCCTGCTTCACCTTCCGTAGCCCGTGTGTAGTAAACAGTGTATAGTGTGAATGTGTGAATTGAGTAATAGCTAGGAAGGCTTAACAATCAACAAACAATCAATTTAACATTTAACGCTAATCACAAATAACTTTCATCTATAACAACGTGTATTCTCGCGTCAAGTTATTTCCAAACTGAACCCTGCGACAATTCTCGCGGGCACGAAAGAATTCAAGTGCCCCTTTTTTTCACTTAAGATCAATAATTAACAATAGTTTTGGGGAGATGGTGCGTCAACGTAACCCCTTTTTCCTTTTATATATTGTATAAAGAAGAAATATACTAACATTGTTGTATGAAAAATTAAGGAAATGGTATCACATTTTAAACGTTTGAAATTCCTGATTCGGCTTATAAGCTATCGTAGTGTAGGAAGACCCTCTCAGATCATAACTTTGACCAGCACTAAGACTTTTACAGGCTGGCTTTATAAAAAAACAAGTGCTCCAATCCCCAACTAGGGAAGGTCTTATACCCTCTACCAGCGCGATACAAAACACATGCAACATTCATAACAACATTAGTAACACTAGCACATCTCGATATTGCACACCACACACTAGGTACGTTAATTTTGTAAGTACTTTAGCAAACTTTTAATACAGGTAAATAGTTCAAGCCAAAATTCCTAAGACTTTGATGCCTTGTGCAAGCTAGCATTTTTCGGCTGAACGGCATGATCACTCAACCCTAAAGTTCGGTAAACCTTTCAATGACGAATCCCATATGATCAACTCAGGTATAAGCAACAGTAATTCGTATTCCCACCTATCCAACTCTCGCATGAGTTTTCAATGAAGTAAAACATCGTGAGGAAACCGTAGCACGGTGGTAGAGGATTATGTTTACACATGCTCGCCTGGGTAGCTGCTACCCTCGATCTTGAAAAGCTATCGCCAAGCACCAATAAATGGTATATGCTCCAACAGCATCACTTGTCCGACACATCATAGGCTTAGTGTGATTACATACCTGGACCACATAGACACTTAACATCAGGTGAAATTGAGGTCAAAGCGCTGACCCAATACATTATTTTTTAAAGCAATGGTTGTTTAATAAAGTAAATACAGAATATTTCTCAAATATTATTATTAATTTGTAATATCAAAACTATCCGCTACGTAATTGTAACAAAGGGTTACGTCGTCTGTCTGACGTAATCAACTGTAACTTATTTGGTATTATTTTGCGGTTTACGCTTATTAACGCAGACCATTGATGAATAGACACGAATGAATAAAGATGTCATGCACTTTGTATAGCTTTGTTTTTGCGCGTGAAATTTACTTAATCCACTACCATACAATTTGAAATTACGTAAGATTGTAAAAAACTCTAAACCTAAAATTACTGACTCTCGAGTGATGCTGCCGGAACACACCTATTGGTGTTTACCGACAGAATATTCAACTTGCGACGGGGGCCTAACTAGACAGTCATTGGAGAATACCTTAATATTATGCTATGGCATATTTTCCTTCAACTGAAGCTCAGATTCATTATATTGTAGACAGGTTGGATTCAAACCTACGTCCATCAACACGATATAAAATAACATACAACCACTGAACCAACATCGCTTTTGAATTACGCGATAAACTACGTAACAAATTGAAACAAAGTACCCATTTTTATATAATTATGAATGATAATAATCTATAAAGTTTGATTCTCAACTGTGTCCTCGTCGAACAAACAAGAGAATGTTCGCACAATTCATTCCACCGTACTCTACGCCGTGAGAAATGTTACTCTGATTATATATGAAGGCTCATACTAAACTGATAAAATAGTTTTAAATTTATAATATATAATTATTGTTTGACGCTGGGAGAGAATTACAACAGACTTATAGGTTAGAATAATACCTATAGTATATATAATAAACCTTATAGTAATGAAAGAGTTTTTTAAGGCAATGAGAAGTAATTTAAAGAGGAACATTTGAAACCGTCTTCCTGTCAGCGTGTTCCCTCCTTCATATGATATTGGGTTCTTCAAAAGAGGCCTGAAGAGGTATTTAAGCAGGCCAGCATAACAGCGGTGACTGGCAGTGAATTCTGTTCAGTGTCAATCGCCGCTCCTTTGGATTGTACTGTACTTAACATCAGATCCAGCGCAGTCACTGTGCTGTGCATAATATTAAAAAAAAATGGTGCCTGAACTTATTGTCCGGTAAATCAAACCTAACATTATTTACCTAGAAAACTATTATTAGTTTTGCTAAGCCGTTAACCGTTAACATGGAACAGTTAATTTATGTTTATTCCTTTTATTAAAATTATGCTGGTCGTTTATAAATTTATCTAAATTTTTGCTGACATGCAAAAAGTTATCAAGAATATATTCTGAGGGCAAGGTTAAGATACAATATTCAGGAAACCTTTTTTTAATTGATTCACGAGGTCCCTTATTATAAATTGCTCGTTTTTGTAAAATAAACATAGAGAACTTAACTAAACTACTTTTTCTAGTGTCAAAAATCAAAAATTCTCTATTCAATTTGAGCCCGGAAAATGTGTCTATGAACGTCAAAAAACTACCACCGGTTTGAAACATCAACCCAGTCGGAAACAGCCGGCAAGAAATTTGGTAAGATTTTTTTATATAAAAATCTTTTTATGTATAAATGATCCAGTTCATAGTTACATACGGTTTTCTGTGGAAGAACAGAAAGAGGTGTCATTTGCAGGCATCACTATCGATCACGCATGTAGTGTCACTGGTGTCACAGGCAACCACAGGCTAAGCGGTCATCGCCGCTTACCGTCAGGTGAACTGTGTGCCGTGTACCAATATAAAAGATAGTTCTTTTTCATGCTTTCAAAAATGCTTTTTTTATATTTTATAATAGCTGTACCCACGGTACGACTCGCATATAACAAATTAGATTTATCCACTGAATTATATATCTTAATTATTAATGAATTAAGGCAAAATAGTGCAAGGAATACAACAGCGTTCATTTATATCCCGACTTCATTCAGTTTTATTTACACAAGTTTATCGATATGCTATCTAATTTAACAAAATGTACACTAAAACTTGACCAGAGAATGTACATGTGATTTATAGAAAGAAACACGTAAATCGGTTTTGTTTTCGAATTATAGCCAAACAAACAACAAACAGATGGACAGAATAACATTAGCCTTTATGATATGTGTACAGATATTACGTGTTATGCACCGGAAAGTGTAAGCGGTGGAACACAATAAACTTACACATATAATTAACAAGGATAAGATCGAACATTACAAAAGCAGTTTTCCACACAAGTGTTTTCGTATAGTGAAAATTCTCGATGTGACAAAATAACACGCACACTGACGTTAGGAAAAACGACTACCTAGATTGTACTACTTTCGTAACTTAAAACTAGTTCGTATTACTTAATGAATCACTTGATTCGACTATCGAGCATCATTCGCACGAGTGTTAAACAAACGCTGAATTATATTTAATTAGCTGTTAGTTTTTTAATCTCTTGAGTTATTAATGGCGGTGTGGATCTTTAAAAACCTATTAACTATTTTAAAGTATGTACATTGATTTTAGATTTTAAAATGATCATTTAAAGTTCTGTGTTTCACAAGTTATAAAGGCACAGAGAGACGTGGCCTGTTGTAATATATAAGTATCATATACATTTATTGACTAGACGCGTCCCTCAGAAGATACATAAACGACATTGAACTAAAAACATCCGATGAGAGAGCTCAGTGACTTGTAATATTAAGCACTAAGTACCACAACACAATTATTTACACAATTTAGCGTTTAAAAAACGCTGTAATGCAACAACTGCAAAATTGCGTATCTGTTATGCAATTTTATATAACTGCGATCAGCCATATATGTGATTGGGTCTCAAAATAACATGAGGGGAATGTTTCAAAAACTTTGTACGTTTTAACACTGTAAAGCTTAAAAGTACACTGTAAGAGCTGTAAAAAAACGCTCGTGTGTACTAAGCCACAATTTCCTAGACGTCTCACTTATAACCCCTCGAACAACTCATCTGATGTTAAGTGACGATGTTGTCCAGGATGCTAAACATCTACCTAAAGCCTAGAGATACTGGTAAGTATTTAAGTGATGCTGCCGGAACGCACCTATTTGTATTTGTCGATAGGTTTTCTAACTTGAGGGTTGTAGCTACCTAGGCGGACATTATTTTAAAATGCCCTACCACCTTACTATGGCTCCTCACGATGTTTTCCTTCATCGAAGCTCAGGCTGGTTTTAGAGTTGGATAGGTGGATTTGAACTCGCGTCCATTGAAGCGAAATCCAACCGCACTACCAACTAAGCCATCATCGCTTCGAAAGTAAAGGGTAAGGGTTTCGTGCTAGACTGACCACCGTACACTTGTGAAAATCCCACCATAGTGTCACGTCAAGTCGCATTATGTTTCAGGATCAATACAAGCTCCTAGAAGTTTTAGTTGTGGTAGATGTATTTCGACAAGATGTTAATAGATTCACATTTGTCGATGGTCGTCATGTTTCTTGGACTATACTTTCTTTAACACTAGCGACCCGCCCCGGCTTCGGGCGGGTATACAGAAATCTCTAATCTGACGGGACTTTTTTTGGCAGATAGCGGAATTTACTCTGCGTATCTTAGGCTACTTTAATTGTTTGAAAATATTTAGTGTTCCGCGAATAAACATTAAAAATCATGTAATTGTGAGTAAAATCCGATTTAATGCACAGTTTTACTTGCAAATTTTTTTGGAAAATGATTGGGGTTCCGTATAACAAAATTAAAACTATATTACGCGGTGAAAAGTATATAAAACGCGGGCACGCAGCTGGTTAAGAAATACAATGAAATATTATAGCCTATGCTACTTGCTGGTAATGTGGCGTTCTGCGTTCTACATGTGAGAGCATATTTAAAAGGTTTTAATTTGTATTTGAGTTTATTTTCCTAACAAACAAAACATACAGTTTACCTTTGTATAATATAGTATACATAAACATGCAAATATCCTAAGAACTGAAAGTTGTTTAAACCTTCTACGTAACATTAATGGTCAGTTGAAATACCATCAAAAATATTAGATCGTATAAAATATACAAGAATTATCACGAAATCGTTATTTTAATTTGATTTCAACAAATTTAATAATCGGAGTTTTCCTTGACGCTGCGCAACCAACTCGAACTCATTAATTTTATTACTTATAATATTCCGTATAATATCTTTAAAAATAAGAAAGTAAATCGATTTAACTTAATAAAAAAAACAGGAGAAAAAGGCAAGCCTGTTTTATCCCTTTCACCCTGTTTGTTTATTACATTGCCCAAAATTATAGACTTTTTTTTAAATCACAAAATACAAAAGGTTACGTGTGTGATCTTTTCAAATACCCTATTCTTAAATAATCAGGTAACTTCAATTCTCTCTACAAATGAGATCAAGACGTCTACGGCACGATTACCTATGTCATAATAAAAACTTTATTAAGTCTATATTATTCATAAACCGTTAGTGTTTCTTTTTAAATCATACTGCACACTCACGTAGTAATTTCCTATGTAGTTTTTGCAGCCGGTTGTCCTTCACCGCAACACAAACGGACAACCACAAATCAAACATCACATAACAGAATTTAAATTTGTTTACGCGCGTGACCTCCTTATTTTGTGTGGAAACTATACACTGCACTTTTTTATTATCAAATCGATTTTTGATTTGAAACTTCGAAAATTTCAAGATTGGTCCCGATATTAGCGTCACAGTTTTGAACATAAAAACACTTGAGAATCTATTACCCGTTTTAATTGCTTTCTTCAATTCCAGTTCCACTGCCATTCCGCTAGAAGCGCTGCCATTAAATGAATTACAATTACTGAAATTTTTTTTTTTATTTTACTATTCAAAACTATATATATATATATATATATATATATATATATATACATAATGAATAAAATTGATGTATCTGTTTGTTATGTCAAAATATACCTATACCAAAAATACATTTTTTTATAATTTTTGTCTGTCCGTCTGTCTGTTTGTATCGGGTAATCTCTAGAACGGCTGGACTGATTTTGACAGGATAGCTAAAGTTATTCCGGGTTACTAAAACTCATAAATATAAAACATAAACTCACGCCTGTTAACCCCACAGGGTTAGGCAGAGGTGAAATAGCGAACTAAATCACCTACATTTCGCCGAGCTTAGTTCCGTCCCAGATGTGACAAGGGGCGAGGAGCCCCTGTCGCCATATCTGGCACAAATTCCAAACTCCGGGGTGACACTGAATAGAAAAACCCAATAGTAATATCACTTGACCCGACCCGGGGATCAAACCTGAGACCTCAGAACGACAGTCGTACCGCAATACATCTGCGCCACCGAGGCAATTAAAAACTCATAAAAAATGGAATAAAATTCCATTCTATGCACAGTTTTACTGGAAGATGTTTGAGTGTATGAAAAATGTCTTTGCTTAATGTTAGTAGAAAAAAATTGGAAAATATTTAGGTTAATATTTATATTACACAGTGAAAAATATATAAAACGCGGACGCTGCCGCGGGCACTCTGATTATTAATAAGTTTTAAGAATGACTTATGTAAGCTTTATGCGCTGTACCTTTGTAACGAAGATCATTCTACTTCTAGAATCTAGAGGATGGAGGTGACCGACGACCATACTGACCTTGTTGAGAGTTTTTAATTATTTTACTGAGGGTTACAATAATCTGCTTGACTTTGGTGACTCAGGGGATTTGCCTAGATAAATATCAAAGTGGATCAGAGATAGAGTGAAAAGAAAGATAAAAATAAGAATATCCAATGGAAATCCCACTTTGTAAGTAAATGCAAATGATATTTCTATTCTGTATGTAAGTTGGTTGAGTTTATAAGTACCAATTCATAAAATACTCCACTCAATTCCATGCTAGAATTATCAAGTACGTAACATGAGATATACAAAACATAATATTGTATTGGGATATTTCAAAAGCTGTCCCCGTTCGATAATAACGTTCGTTTATCGACAGCACTATTGTCACTCACGATATCGTCGTAAAAATTGATGTAATATATGTATGTCGATAGTATTGCGTTGCCTGTTATTTAGAATGTATTGTATTCGGAAATCATCTACAGTTATATTGTCAAATTTCTAGAACGTCGATTTAATCCGAGATGAGCTGATTTTGCTCTCATAACCCTCAAATACTTTACACAGTTATTGCCCCCTAAGCAGTAGTTTTATATTCATAAAAAAATGATGTGTGGGTATGGACTGACTTGAACCAGTTTAAATTACATTCGCAAGGCTTTTATACCCTATAAAAATATTACACCTTTAAATGTTCACTATGATTTAATAATAAAATCATTCATTGAAATCTATGTACACAAAGTTATGACACAATCCCATCCTGAATAGAATTAAGAATGACTTAAGAATATAAATCTATCTATACTAATGAATAAAATTGAAGTGTCTGTGTAATAACAAAATTATTTTTTTTACTAAATAGATATGAAGATATATATATATATATATATATAACGAAAATACAATTCTTAAAAATTTTGTCTGTCTGTGTGTTTGTTTGTTCCGAGTAATATCCGGAACGGCTGGACAAATTTTGACGGGACTTTTGTTGGTAGATACTCCGAGTAACTTAGGATACTTTAAATTTTCGAAAAAAATTAGGATTCCGCGAAATAATTGAAACTCCTAAAAAAAATTAATTAAATCCTATTCAATGCACACTTTAACGGGCAAGTGCTTGTAATAAAAAATATTTTGGTTCCGTATTAAAAAAATAAAACGCAGTGAAGAATATATGAAACGCGGGCGCAGCCGCAGGCACACAGCTAATTGTATAATATAAATAAATACAATAGTAACAATATAACAGTATAATGTACAAGATACCTTACAAACGCGGAAATTGATAGATTATTACCTGTTCCACTTATGAACAATCTTTTATATCTAGTTATAACTTATTGAGCTTTAGTTGTATAAAAATTTTAAATTTATTTAACACGTTATTTTTAAACGCTAATTTTGTATCGATGGAATAACATTGTGTTAAAACATTTGGTTTTATCTAAAACTTTACACATAATTATCCCATGTTAATTACATTCCGATAGATGTCACTTTGCGAAATTGTAACGGGTTATGGTTACCTAAACCTACGGTTACCCATGGTTATGGTTTATCATAGTATAATCTCAATAAATATGCGCAATTAGACTTATCATTTGTTTTTATCCGAAGAAGACTACATAAGCAAAGGATAATTCTGTTCATAAAACGTAAAAAGGCTTCCTATAATTCTACCTCGTTAAAAAAATCTTCGTCACAAACCACAAAATCATGCCGATAAATATCGCCTTGAGCGTCATCAACATATAATTTTATAGCAACTACCATAATTTTTTATTTTTAACAAAAAACAACAACAAAACCAATTTTAAATTATATAAACCTTCGTCAATACTTTCGTGGAAAAAAAAACACTGTTTCAATATATTTATCATAAACTAATTATATTATGTCAATAAATAAAATAACTATAAATTAATAATAATATTTTAATAAATACTTCATTCTTATAAATTACTTTGATCGCTGTAACGATCTATATTGTGACAAGTCTTTTATATTACTTAAGAACGTAATTTAGTTTACTTTTTTATTTAATATTCTAAATAATTCGACCTAAGTTACACAAAGAAAAATTGCCCGGAAAATTACGCAGAACTGTTACGCGACAACGACTATTTTGCTTTTTTACAAATTTCTTAACTTAAAAGATTATTCATGAATATTATTGTATACGATCAATCAGTACTGTTATATACTTACAATATAGTAACCACTATAAATAATTAACATTCTTAACAAAATTAACACGCCATGTAGAATTAATAATCCAGGAACCCCCTATACATAACTATGTAAACACTAATAACCACACACTGCATCACCGTGACAAATTACCGTCAGACGTATGACAGTTCGATTAAGTTATTATATTTATAGTATTTGCGGAAGTCTAGACGTCGCCCGCGGCTTCGTTCATGATCGCGAAATAGGTAGTACTTTTCTTGTTTAATTTCTCATAGTCTAATTTCGACAATTGGGCGAACACTTGTATATTCCAAATGGCTTGGGAATCGTTCAATTTTTCTCGTAACCAACATTTTGGATAAAAAGCTCTTACCTCCTCCCATCATGATTAGATAAGCTTTGACTTATCTTTGAAAAAAAAAAACTAGGCAGCCATGGGAACTACCAATAGAAGAGAAAACTTTAAATTATTTTTTTAACTAACATTAATAATACACGGACTACAGTTATGACTCTGATTAGTCATGACCTTTTTTAGACAACCAAATAATTTAGTACCTAATAATTGTTTCGACTCGAACATTTTATTCGGGCATAAATATAGGAAAATGTTGTAAATGTAGCAACACAAGAGCGTCCACTTAAATGCCATCTTATATTTGTCAAACTGTAGCGAGTCGCTGAAGGCTGACGTCATAGGTGACACTATCAGTAAGTTTTGCGTTACAGAAAATAGTTCAAAGACCCGACTAAAGAAGTTTTCACTTCAAAAACGAAAATTAATTACTAAAGATTGCTTACGTAATCGCCATTTATCTCCAGTCATCAAAAATAAGCAAAGGTTATTGTAATTGATGCTTCCGTAATACCTGTATGACCCCTTGGCAACGTATTCTAGTTGGAGCGTGGTAGGTATCTAGGAGGATATTAAAAAACATCTTACCCTTTTCCTTTTTTTTTAAATTTAGCTAATGCTGTTGACCGAAAGGGCCTTTACAGCTTCACCGTAACTTTGGGGGCGAGTGCTGAAGGCAGGCCCAAGTGGTACGAACCTCGGCTTTGGCTTTCCTTACAAAACGATACTGAATCTTTCGTAAGGTGAACTCCTAATATGAGCGAACACGGATGCGCAGTACTTAATGATGGATGTAACCACCGTTTAGTAGAGGGTGACTTTATGGCGAAGGGCCATTTTACTGTCAGAGTTATAAAGGGGGTAGAGACGGCCTAGCACCATGGCGGTCTGGCGCTTGACTTTATTGTGGTTAGCGTAGAAAGTCATTTTGGCGTTGAACACCTAAGTGCCTAACTTCGGTGCTATAGGGGATTTCCATACCTGCGTACGTGTTGGGACAAAGGGGCTTATTCAAGCGGGCTCTATCGAACATAATTGCAGTGCTCTTACTCGGATTTATACCGATACGCCACTTGAAGTACCAAGAGCTGAGATCGTTGACGATTTTTAGAGGTATTTTCGGAGTCTTACTTTCTTATGGAAAGCATAATAAATGACTGTTTCGTCCGCGTAAAGCCCTAACTGAACTCTTTCGAGTGCAGGGAGGTCTGCTAGATAAAGATTAAAAAGGACATGCGCCAGAATGGAACCTTGTGAGAGTCCTGCGCGTATTGGGAGAGCGTTCTCTACTCTATAGCGGAAACTACGATCTTTGAGGTAGTTGTGTATTATGTGGACTAGAGTGTCGGAGATGCCTAGCTCAGTAAGTTTGTAGACAAGGCCTGTGTGCCAGACCTTGTCGAATGCTTTAGTGACATCGAAGAAGACTGCGAGCGTACGCCAGGGTTTTTTAAATTCTTATGATTAAAGTTAAAGAGCATTTACTCCGTGAGACTGTGTACTTGATGCGCACAGGAGTGTCTGGCTCGGAAACCAAACTGTTGGGGAGGCAAGAGATTTTTGTCCTTTATAACCTCTAAGAGACGGTTCATAAGGACCCGCTAATAAAGTTTTCCTAACGTGTTGAGAAGACTAATGGGACGGTAACTGTAGCAGCGACCACTAAATATAAAATTTTAAGATCACTGCTACTGGGAATGGGAACTATGTCCCTTATGGCACAATGGGCCAGGCAGCTAACAACCGGGGACAAATTGGGCTTACACCGCTGAATCCTCCCTCACCAACACCAGAAAACGGGAAAATCTCCACCGACCTGTAGGTGACTTGGGTTCCAGACCTGGAAGCCGCGTGCCCTGTATCCAGCGCAGCGCCGTCCACCGATACACATAAATTTTACACACACAAAAAGTTTAACGCAACGTTCACAAACACACACAGTGTATTTATGCGTCCGCGGCGGCGGATATCGAATAGCAGTTATTTATGGTGAATATTAATGGACGTTATTAACAATCACATTTATTTGGTACGATGTTCAAAACGCAAAACTATAATTGTGTAATGTGCACTATACCGCGCGGTAAAATCCTTTTTTTTTTCATTGCGATGAGGCGATTGGTCGAGATCCTTTTGCTTTTCATTGGTCAAAAAGCGCGCGCGTTCCAAATGAGAGAATTCCCGTCCCCGATATTGGTAAGACAAGGAATTCAGCAGTGATCGGCCCAAACAGTAACTATCGGGTTGTCTTTGTCAGGTTTGTGTAAATCTCGTCACCACCTCGTCACAGAAGGGAACAACCGGGGTAAGAGCAACCAGATACTGCACGGAGGATACGACAACAGAGTTGTAGATAACATCAATGTTGTCGACTAAAAGAGTACACTGCAGTGCGAGGCTTTCGGCTAAGCATTCGGCTTTTTCTACATCGTCCAACGTAAAGACCCTACAAATTTCTGTCCAGGGAGGGCATACAAGTGACGGAACGGTCTGTTTACATTGATCGTGCGAGCTTCCAGTACGCGAGGTGGGAGGGTTTCAGCTCCACGAGGAGGCTGTCCCACCTTTTTTTTTTTTTTTTTTTTTTTTCGAGGGGAATGCATTTACGCACTAGCCGTCCAGCCAGATCTGATAGGGGCCCCCCCTTCCAGATCTGACTGAAACGAAACGAAGATGTGTGACAGTCTCTCGCACGAAAGCACGAGAGACTGTCACACAGGATTAGTGTGGGACTCGCGGCGAGAAGCGCCGTTGACCACTACCCACTAAACCCCCCGGTACCTCCCGCCACCTAATTGGAGCAAACACGGGATCGCGTATGCATGCACCGCGAGTGCCCCAGTGGCCGCCAAGAAGTCACAATCCTAAACATCCGGGAGCGGGTAGAGAGTATCCCTCTCACCCCAACTCCCCAGGCTGTCCCACCTATCATTACGGATGAGGTCTTGCACCGCTCTTCATAAGGTACTCAAGCGCGCACGATTCTTCTCGGTCGGATACGTGTCGTGGGCGCGGGTCGCGGCATGCTTTCGATTGAGCAGGGCTCTCACGTCATCGGGGAGTACAAAGCGGCGATCGTTCGGCGCTTGTACCACTTTCGAGGTCTCCCCGAAAAGATTATACCACTATGTTGTAATCCATTTATGACGGGACGCTCAAAGCTGCAAACACACCCTCCCCCCATCCCTTTTAAAAAAAAATAACGAAACATCACAAATGGTGAAGTGTGGTGCAGAAAGATAACACATGTATATATTTCTTCGCTGAACGCGCTATATGTACACTGTAAAAGTCGTTACAAAGTAACCATTTCCAATATTTTCTAGAAATAAATTAGGCTATACCCACAGTTAAACATAATGTTCTGAATTTTTCATGTTACTTTGTACAAAATTAAAATACACGTGATTATAGGTAACCCCCTCTTCCCTCACCTTTTGTCTAAAACATCGCCATGATACAAGAGGGGTCATAACGTGATTAATGAATTAGCCCTATGCTATGCAGTCATAACGTCGATATCATACATTGAAAATTCAAAAACTAATTATATAATTCAAACCCATATCTATCGACGCGATATCCGACTGTAAAATCACTGAGCCATCGTTGCATTGCATGACTATCCGGGTTTTAACGTAAAATCATGGCCTACCTTGAATGTTTCCCTTCATCGGCACAAGAGTATGCGGTTAGTGAGAGGCGTACGTACCTGAAGAAGGCATCTTCGTGTAATGTCAAGGAACAAGCCGAACACAAAAGTCGAACGAACTTGTTTCCGATTTCAAATTTATTATATTTTAACAAAATTGGCGAGTCATGGCGGCAAATCGTTGACGAATAGAATTAATGGAGCTGATTTTTCACTTTCAAAGAATGTACGTACCTATAGCTAGAAAAACATTTGTAGCACTACTTTGAATTCGTTTTGACATATTTTACGATTCAAATGTACTAAAAAAACCAAAAATCCAAATCGATTGACAAAACATTTTGATTACCTGCTTTTGAGCTAGTAATATCAAAACGAGACTTCAAAAGTAAATAACTGTGAACGGACTATATAAGACAAATCTTCAAATGCAATTTTGGTTTGCCATGTAGTCATCCTTATTTTTAATTTGGTGCAAAAGTTAATTTTATATAATGACTCATCTCCCAACGATTCCCGTTGAAATATCTGTTATCCCCCATTCTGTTGCTGACATTTAAGAATAGCGTTCCTAACGTCAGACTTGGGTGCCCGGTTTAGTATTTTTACCTTTAACTAATAAATTGAAACAAAAATAAAAAACCTTCATGTGCTAAGTGATAACAAGAAAATGGAACTATAGTTATATGTATCTCGAAATAGGCACGATTTGTTGCGCAGTCATTAAATAAAATTTATAAATCTTCATCGAGGACGTATCTAATTGCGATTAAAATATATGAAAATCACAAATCACGAAGCGGCTTTACTTCCACCTCGTAACGGAAACCTTTTATTTTAACGATAGATATCCATGCTCGACTGATTAGATAGATACACTTAATCTTTAAATTATTAATATTAGATTAAGGAGAACATTATATTTTCTCGTACCTATAATAATCTATGTATCACCAAACATCTCTAAAGTTACATCAATCTACACAAGTTTAAAATGTGGTGTCATGTAACATCGAAGATAATTGCAGCCTCCATAATACAGAATAATTAAGTAAAAAATTTCACAACCACTCATTCAAATCGTAAGCCGACAATTATTATAAGCCCAAGAATAATTATTGTACATTATTATATCATTCATAATGACCGTCTCATAACGTAACTCAATGGAAGTCATTTTACGTTGAAATAATTATAAATGTTATAGTCGATTTTTTACTTTGCTAACTCCGCTTCAAATGATTTTCCGCTATCACGTCTCTTGGAAACTAATTATATATAAATTGTATAAAATTAAGTAAATACTAATATAAATATAAAGAAATATACAATTCAATTTATCTTATAGAACTTAGAAAATTTAAAATATAACAATTTTAAATGTAAAATAATACGTAAGTAAATAATTAATGAACAAAATTTTTCAAAAAAAATTACTTAATAAATTAAATTAGATTAAATAATTGAGCTTCCGTTGTTGTTGTGGTGTGATAGCCGTAATCGATTGCACGTGTTTCGCCTCTCCACGAGCCATCCTCAAATCGATGTAGACTATTCCGAGACGAGCGGGCGGAATCAATCGAATTATAAATGTATTACTAGCTGGTGCCTACGGCTCCGCCCACATTTCATATAATCTTCACTGCGTACCTATAAAAACAAATGAATTAAATAAACTTAGAGTCATTTGTTTTATTAACGCGGAAAAAATGTACGTAAGAGTAAATATATATATTATTTAGCAAAAAAAAATATTTTATCATTACAAACAGACACTCCAATTTTATTTATTGATATAAATTAGTATTTATTTTTCGAACCCGTACTTTTTAAGAAAATGTGTTAATCACCGACCTAATATTTTTTTAATATTATACAATATTTGAATATTAACTAAAACAAAAAAGGCCGATCACATTATGTTGCAAGAATACACACACAACAGGGTCACAGGTGACAACGACACTGAAGGTTTTTTGGAATTAAGAAATCGTTTGATACCGTTTAAATGCATATTAGACAACTACAAAATTTGTCATTGAATTAATATGATAAATATAGTAAATACCATACGCCACTTACTTCTGTCTAAATGAATATTAGTATTAATAAATAGTTTTAATATTTTGAAGAAAAAAAAAAAAAACAAGTTAAAACTTATAAAAACTAACTTTAAATATATTTACAGCAGTTTAAAGCGAGTGTGAAATTACGAATCTCAGTGGAATGAGCGCTGAGCGACACATTCGCCTGTGTACTACGCTTAAGAGATATACTGATAACGTACAGGGAACATAATAAGAATACGTTTACCAAGTTCCCGCGACATCATTCACACGACCCATTAGATAACTTAGATGGACCTCATTGCGCACCTAATGACTTCAAGGTGTTATTTGTACATTATAATTTAGGTGATCGTACTGACGGTAACTGTCTATCTATTAGGAATTTTGTTTATATCGTGATTATGCGCGCCGCTTTGATCGGTGCATTTTTTTTAAACAGACGAAACATTAATATATTATATTTAACTACCGATATTTTAAAACAGTTTTGCTACACTGACCAAACATAAATAAAATGTGTAAACTGTAACATTAATTAATTTCAATACATATTAATTTATTGTTTTCGTTTAATTTGTTTTTCTTTCATCCACAAAATATCCGAAACGTCCAGCTCTGACTAAAACGAGGAATGGTCACTTTATGTATGTATTGCCGTTTAGATTATGTTTATTCTTATACGAACTGTGTTAGGTAAGGAATTTAGGCAATTAAAGTATTCATACAAAAAATTGTAAAGTTTTTACTGGAAAATTCATCGAATAGCTGTGTATATGATCGCTTTCCAACACGCGAGACACTAAGTCACTGTGTCATACTTTTTATTACATTTATTCAGATAAACGCGATCGCTGTAATAAATTATGATATTTTTTAACATCAAAAATAACAAAATAATTTTTGAATTATAAATTTAAGAAATCATAAAACAATTCTCTCGACCCCGGACATAACCCGGATATAACTACTATATCACTTTCCCATCCCACCGGTGAACTAACAAGGATTATCTAGATCATGGATCTCAAGATTCGTTATTGTTGTATCTGTAAGATTTTTATGAAAGAAACAATGTGACAGCTGGTGATATTTTTTTAGAAATCGCAAGTTTTTTTTGAACTAGTAATTCCAAAGGATAATCTAGGTTACATATTATCACTCTTTTTAGTGGAACTAAGCAGAAGATATAAATATTATTTCACAAAGAGAAAGTTTCGAGCTTCGTCTATTATCAAATAATATGTTTATTATTTTCAACGTAGAATTTGTAGAGGTTAACTTTTTGAAGTTGGCTGAGATTTTGAAAATTGACTTCGAAAATTGCCATTTATTTTAATCCGTGATTTACATATTATGTCCTGCGACTAGCATTATACGCGACTTCATACGCGTAAACCTGTTTCTTTTAATAACGCCGACACTGTTCTATAGTCCTTTTTTATGCAAATATTTATTTATCATTATTGATAAAATATTGTTGGTAGTCATTCCATTAATTGGTTTTATTCATTTTTTAAAGCGACAACTTCTTTAGCGGCGTTGAACGATTCTCGGTATTATCGGTAAAAAACTTATTGATTCGCATTATCAATGTTATGACGTCAGCCGTCAACATGTCAAGTATAAGAAGGCGTTTAAAGTTCTCGCGTTCAGAGATAAATAAAAAAAAAAAGTGTGAAAATCTACTTGTTGGGAACGCCAATAGATGTAAAAACAAGATTAACAATTAACATAATTGTGAATTTGAAACATTAAAAAACAGTTTATCTAAAGTGTTGAGTTTTCACTTTTGTCGGGAAACCCTATGGCTGCCTGGTTTTTTTTGTCCTAACCTGTTTCGTGCATTACTTAATGACCTAAAACCTTGCTATAGAAGCACAGGTATGATTTAAAAATAAGATAATCATGTCATTTCGTTTAAAATATCACACAGAATAAATGTAGTTATCCCATCTGTGGTCGTTTCCTAGTATTGTGATCAATCACAGCTCATTCGTGAAGATCATATTTAATATTGTTTTTGAAATGTTATAATAGTATTTGTTCTGAATTTGAAATGAAAGATTGTTGTAATTATTTATTGCTACATATCTCCGAATACATATATCGGCATTGACTGGTTGAAACATCAAAATAGCGACTATCTCATCATATGTTGTTTAGTATGACGTCTACGAAGACAATTAGCATTGAACGTTAGGCTCTTCGTACATTAAGATACGTTCAGACGACGATACTTTGGTCAGGGTTTTGTAGCATACGAGTTTCCTACTGAGTGTTCATACATTAGGCAAATGAATGAAATTTTATCATTTTAAATGATGTAAATGTACGTTCTTACAAATGTAGGATGGTGAAAACAGTGGAAATTAAATGATGTCGAATGATACCATTGCAATGCAGAAACGTTAGCAGTTTCTTTTTAAAGAAATAAGAGACGTAGAGTGATCAGATGATACTGGGTTCAAGCATATATTGAAAAAAAAAACTGTAGAGCTTTTTTACTTCACAAGAATTACAACAGGACGAATCGAAATTTGCTTTTCAACTTCTTCTAAAGATATAAAGTTTTTTATATAATTTAATATAATAGCTGACGAGCAATTTTGGGAATACTTATAAGAGAAGCGACACGGCGGCGACTAGCACGTTTAGAATAGTGATACTTGTTGCGAACATGTAGCCCATAGGATACCGGTAGTGTAGTGTATGAGTCTCCATAATTACCATGCAATACTCAGCAGCAATTAGTCTCCGAGACTTGTGATACTTATCGTTTATGAGCATCGTAATGTATTAATATGATATGTAATGAATGAATGAATGGATGAATATAATGTATTTCTAGTGTACATATATCACTTTACTCTATTGTTAGCGATTTTAACAAAAGATATTCAATTTCAGGGCTGTTATCAGCCACAGAAGGGCCATTAGAAAATACTCAACTACGATGCATAGGTTTCATCGTGATGGTTTCCTTCATCGGAAGGTCACGCTTAATACACGACGGTACGATTGTAATCTATGTCTTTTCTTAAACAAATAAATCAGAAGTGAAAAAACATATAAGAAGCCCACGTTTAGTTAAGATCCTGTAGAAAATCAAAATCATATTCTGATGGACAAATATCGAGTCATAGTTAGCAAGATATATATTTATAAGAGATTTAATTACCTAGACGAAGCCTTGAACGATAACTAGTGAAGCTGTATAACCGTTCTCTTTGGAAACGTATTATTAGGCGCTAAACGCTACATATGAAACAATTAAATGATTTACGACCTCGAAATCCACTGAGCCGAGCAGATGTGTTCATAAGAGATCGTACATACTAGCGAGTTTAACGTACGCGCTTTTAAAATCACGCGAATTAAACGCATGCTCCATGCGTACCGTAAACGCTGTAAACAAGAGTAAAATAAACGCCCGTCAATCTTCAAGTCGTATATTAAATTATTATATTGAAAAAACAGCGTATTGTACTAAGATATGACGTCACAATAAACGTGTTTTGTACAAATATATATAAAGTTCGTTTTGTGTGAAGTTTCCCGTCTTGTTCTTCACCAAAAATTTTAAACGCTTGAATCTATGATTAAATATAATTATACAATAACTATTTAAAATAAAAGCTTACAGACTAACTGCAATAACTTAATCCAACTGGAAAGAGCGAGGAAAAACGCAACAGGTTTACACGATACACGAGTCTATACGGGGCATCCTCCTTCAACACCGTCTCAACTAGGCTACTGCCTTATTATTCACAGAGTTTAATTTTTAAAGATGGCGTTATCCTGCGACTGTCCTATGACGCAGCCGGGACCGACGCTCGCTGCGACTTGCGGAGGAGGCGCGTTTATGCTGTTCATGGGATTATTAGAAGTTTTCCTAAGAAGTCAATGTGATTTGGAAGACCCATGCGGTCGGGCACAGGTAATGTATTAATTAAAATGTTTTATCTTCTTTGAATTGACCAGTCAGAAGTTTTACAAACTGTTAAGATTTATTTAAATAGTTTATCAATCATGTGAATGTAAAACTAATTTTTAATAAATTCTCCAAGCATAAACTATATAAGGAAAAGTAATGCGTACATTAAATATAATAGGAAATGGGCATTGACAATAAAAATCGTTTGCTATTAAAAACACACATTAAACGATAAATTATTTCGTTAATAAATTTTATTCGGGTTCTCGTATAAAATAATTTATAATACTTATGATTCATTTTATTTTGATTTATAAGGTTAATAAGTTATGGCAATTGGCGAACATGTAGCCATAACGTACATAAAAACTATTCTAAAAGAACTGTCAAATTAACAATAAGTTACTGAATTGTTGTACTTTTGACAGAATAGATTTATATTTCTGTGAACAGATTTAACTTCAATCATATTCAATGTACCTTTATAAAGATAGTTAAACTTAGTTCGAGAGTGAAATAGACGATTATGTAAAGTGAAATCTCTCCGGACAAATTTATTTCTAAACAAATAGTACAATCAATAAACTTTCTCAAGAGCCTGTAATTGTATAAAGCTAGATGTACTTATGTCGCTCACGATCCCTGACTCGAACATTGAACTCGTGACTTTGTAAACACTTTAATAATACTGGATTAGCCTAGCAATTCGCTTTTGTTTTTCCATCTTGTATTCCAACTAGAAATCTGTGTTATACAATTGTGACATGGCATACATAGGATTTAAAAAGAGCAAACTTCCTCGAATACGAGTATAACAAAAGGCAACGTACGTCTTTCTGTCTGCCTATCCGTTACGTTGGCTTTCAGTGTATATATTGTCTTAAAGCATTGATTCAAAGTCGATGGACGTAAGTTCGAATCCAATTATAAATCTCAAATGCCTGAAATTTCGGTGAATGATAACATTATTATGAAACCATAGCATCAAATTTGAATATCTTTTGCTAAGCATTTGTTAGTAGATTCCCGCAGCATGACTTGCAAAGCTCTAGACTTAGTGTGTTTACCATTTTGGGCCACATAATCATTTAACATCACGTGAGATGGTACCCAAAGCACTGAGCCTATACTATAGGAATATATAGGCTTAAGTCATGAAGAGAGAGTTATGAATTTATGAAAAGAAGTTAGTAAATAATATTGACAAAAATGTAAACTTGGAAATAATCTACGTAAAGCATATTTGTCGACGGATTAGAGCTTAAGGTAAATCACAAATAGTGAATACAATCCATTATTGTCAACTATCCAAAAATATGGTGGTAAATAAACGAATGGCACGAACACAACATAAAAATGTTAAAATGTAACCTACCCAAGATGGTCTTGATGTAATTTTATAGTTGAAACATATCCTGTTCCAGTACCGTCGCCATATGGACTCAGTTTATGACTTCATAGTGGTGGGAGGAGGCTCTGCTGGCTCCGTGGTCGCTGCCAGATTGTCCGAAGTGCCCGAATGGAGGGTTTTACTTCTAGAAGCTGGTATATATACATTGTAGTCTATTATTGTTATTTCAAAAAGAAGTTATGGAGGTTTAGACATTTCTTATCATTTATCACTGCGAACCAGTGTATATCTATTATAATCGACCACATTGTTACAGCTTACTGCTTAGAATTTATAGACTGAATGTAATATAGTATCTTTTAGGTCTGAGAGCACCAATACGTTCCCAAGTAATAATAAGTAGGTACTAAATTCGGCTCAGAATTTGGTTACATATGGGTATCTAGATAAATTGTAATTATTACGAGTTGAATAATAAAGCAGTAGTCTGAGACTATATTTCATGTTGTTAATACGTTCAGGTTTCGACGAGCCAACAGGAGCGCAGGTCCCCTCAATGTTCTTAAACTTCATAGGATCAAGCATTGACTGGGGATACCAAACCCAGCCGGAACCGTCAGCTTGCCTCGGGGAGACGGACAGAAAATGCTACTGGCCGAGAGGAAAGGTATATTTAGTATAAACAACGTCGGCTTTATCTATACTCTATACTAATAAATAAAATTGAAGTGTCTGTTTTGTTTTTTTTTTTATGTAGTCCCCCACATCCCTCTGGCGTGACCAGAGACCTTATTAATACTATGCGTTTATACTGTGTGCGCTCTTTTGGTGTTATTTTCATTAGCTTGTTCTTTTGCTTCTCTATGTGTGTGCCTAAGTGTTTGTTTGTAGTGTTAAATTTTCTTTTCTAAATAGATATGAATGTATTTATGACACCTGTATAAAAAAAAAATTAAATTTTTTGTCTTTCTGTCTGTTTTGGGGGTAATCTCCGGAAGCCTGGACCAATTATGACGAGATTTTTTTGGTAGATAGCTGAAATTACTCCGAGTAACTTAATGTACTTATAATTTTCGTTAATAATTAGGGTTCCGCGTAAAAAAAACTCATAAAAATTAAATGAAATGCGATTCAATGCACAGTTTACGGACAAGTGCTATATTTATGAGATTTTTTTACTTTAACTTAATCTTTCTTTATCTGTTTATCTTTATCCTTATTTTTTATCTTTATCTTTATCTTTAGACAATTACAATACCGGAGTCAATACTGTTACTGTTACATTCCCTACCTTGGAGAGCGATTTACAGTCGCTAAGTCACACCGCACTGGTATCACAGCACCGTCCCGACCCGCTCGCTGTGTGCCGAAATCATTATTGTTTTATCTTGAACCTAATCTCACTTGACATCAAGTCATACTGTATCTATACGAATACTTGTTCAAATTAAAGAATTCTCTGATACTCATAATAACGTACAACCAAATACAAATATCCGATCCGAAATGAATAATTCCTAAGGATTTGATTGCAATACTTCAAGCTATCAACGGTGTTTCATTTGTAAGCGATAAGTAATAAAGTTTCTTTATGACGCTTCATGTTAGACCGTTCCCAGGTGGCCTTGAAATAAATCTACCACCCACAAATAACGATACCTATCATTTTAATTTTTTATGCGTAACTACCCGAATTCGTATCTATCAGGTACGGACATCGGTCTTTGGACTGTACTTTATTTAACATCAGATGAAATGCATACATGTTACGGTACTTGAATGAAAAAGCTCATAAATTACAATGACAGGTGCTTGGAGGAACATCAGTGATGAACGGAATGATGTACATCCGAGGTTCCCGCAAGGATTACGACGCGTGGGCGGCAGCGGGCAACGAGGGTTGGTCCTACGATGACGTCCTGCCCTACTTCCTCAAATCAGAGGATAACAAACAAGTCAAAGAAATGGACCAGGGATACCACGGTGTTGGGGGACCACTCACTGTCTCACAGTTCCCATACCACCCGCCGCTGAGTTATGCTATCGTAAAAGGAGGAGAGGAATTAGGTAACCGGAAAATGTATTTAAGTTTTACTAATATCAGATTAGTCCAAAAACCAGAAAATATTAGATTTTAACCCAAATAGTTATTAATTAAAATGCAATGAAACTAAACTAATAAGCTATAATAGCTCTTGTTGATATTCTAGTGTTGAGGATCCGACGTTACAATGAATTACACGTTGAAAGTGTCTAATTAGAAATAATAACATGGATTTTACAGTTTGCAATAAATAAGCACAAAAAGCAAACAAGGAAAGTTTTAACAAGATGATTGCCGTATGGTTAATTTTTTTAATAGTTTATATAAAATTGAAAAAATATTTCATCTATTCGAGATTTGAAAAATTCTATTATTTAGCAAGGTAACTTTGGGTAGGATTTTCCAAAACCAGACTGTGACTACCATATAAAATGTACACCTATAAAGACCCGTTACAGTGACAGGTTAAGGCGCGTCGAGTGACATTTTGTTGAGATCTGATAAGTATTTTTTTTTAGTAATATGTATCAAGAAAAAATTAGACAGCTATGGGGACTGCCAACAGAAGTGAAAAGCGAAACGTTACAAAAACGTTTTATGTTTAAATTTCATATTTTTTTTATTGAAATTATAAACATAACCTAAAATTTATTAAAATGAAATTTGTCTGATTTTCACATCTATTGGCGCTCCGAGCAATACTTATGTACATTTTATTTATAGTTTATCCAAAATCAAACATCCTATAGCTGCATTAGTATCCATTCTATTATTTATCTCAGCGCCAGCAGTACTTAAACGCCTTTTTATACTTGACATACTGTAGTTGCGTAGTATTGGTAATGCGACTCTATAAGTTATTTCCCTACCGAGAATCGCTAAACACCGCTAAAGAAGTTTTCACTTGAATAAGATAAGAATTCAGTGTTATATGATATTCCAGGTTACAAATCTCGTGACTTAAATGGCGAGTATCACAGTGGGTTCTCGATAGCACAGACGACAAACCGCAACGGTTCGCGACTGAGTGCAGCGCGCGCCTTCCTCCGGCCCGTCAAGCACCGGCACAACCTGCACGTGATGCTCAACGCGACCGTCACCAGGGTCCTCATCAACCAGACCACCAGGCAGGCCTACGCTATCGAACTCAGGAACAGTTACGGCGGAACTGAAATCATATTTGCTAACAACGAGATTATCCTTAGGTAAATCTTAACATTCATAACTCGAATTATTACGTAATTACAAGTCACGCTTGTTTTATATGTATGCTTGCAATTATGTTTTAGTGTGTGTAGAGAGGCTCGAGATAATGATATTACAATCAGAAGACTGTTTGTTATGACCAATCTGATATCGATTATCGAGTAGAAAAAAATTCAAAGCTGATTGAACATTTAAAACATATGTTACATATAAATAAACATACTTTACTTAAAGTTAAATTTGCTTTTTTTTGCTCCAAACAGCTAAAATAAAACAAAACATTCTTCCTTTTAACCTCTATGTCCTAAAAAATAAATATAGTAAAAAAAATTATAAATACACTTTTATAGAATTTTATAGGATTTTCTATAAAAGCGTGTTTATTTAGTTTTTGGATATCAAACACTAAAAGTCACTAATCCTGAAAATTCTGGTAAGGATAACGGGACTAACTGTTTACAATATCGTATTGTCTTGTTTTGATAACTATTACAAATTTCGAGTCAATCCGACGTTTTGAAGGGGGTCAAAAGTTTCCGTTACATAAGCACATGGTAACATACGTATGAAGCTAATAAAAGCGTGTTAAAAACAGCCCCACAGAGCCATTTGTGAGACATTTTGTCTTAAAATATTTACAAAAATAATTAACAACTTAACATTTATTCACACTGCCGTTTTGTATAGCAAAAAAATGAACTACAGACTGAATATTTATATAATGTAAAAAGAAAGATTTATAAAAGGCTACAATTCCAAATAATTATACAATTTTATACTCAATATACCATAAATTATAATTACATTTACACATACAAACACATGAACGAGCACTGTAATTAACATTAAGAATGTGTCAACGTACTTTATTTGTTACTAACTGTGTGCCCTCGGCTGCGCCCGCGTTTCATATATTCTTCATTGCGATTTATTTTTTTATACGGAAGCCTAATTATTTACCTAAAAAAATTGTAGTACTGAGACAAAAATAAAAAATTCTCATAAATTATACTTGCCCGTAAAACTGTGCATTGAACTTTTATGAGTTTAATTTTATTTACGCAGAAACCTATTTATTTCCGGAATTTAAAAGTAGCCTAAGTTACCCGGAATATGAACTATCTACCAAAAAAAGTCCCGTCAAAATCGGTCCAGGCGTTCCGGAGATTACCTATTACAAACAGACAGACAGACGAAAATTGGAAAAATTGTATTCTTGGTATAGGTATCGTAAATAATGTATATCTATCTAGTTAAAAAAAAATTGACATTACATACAGATACTTCGATTTTATGTATTAGTATAGATAATAATAGTTAAAGGGTAGATCATTATTTGAACCATGGTGATGTCTGGAAGTGACAGCCTTCTCTGTGTTTCTTCTCTTTTAGTTGAATACTTTAAAAAAAACATGAAAAAGTCTAGATCGACTTTGTTGCATGCGCTCTTCTCGACTGGGTGGTTTTTTCCGAACCGGTGGTAGTATTCTGACGTTCATAAGCGCCTTCTTAGAACCCAAATTGAATAAAATATTTTTTACTTATATACATATTTTTTTAAATTAACTTTTTTGACGGGCAGCGGAGGAGCGGTGGCCTCCCCACAGATCCTGCAGTTGAGTGGAGTCGGAGATCCTGAAGTGTTAACCAAAGCTGGTGTTAGGGTGGTGCACAAACTACCCCCCGTAGGGAAGAACCTGCAGAACCACGTTGCTTTCTTCCTCAACTTCCAAGTGAACGACAATAACACCGCGCCTCTCAACTGGGCCACCGCTATGGAATACCTACTATTTAGAGATGGACTCATGTCTGGAACTGGTATCTATGATAATTCCATATTTTAACTATTAATCTGTCTCGTATTATCAGTAATAAGCTAGAATGTTATGTACTCGTATGTTGTCTATGTGCGACTATTTAGAGTCACGGTAAAAAGTAAAGTAAACTTTAACTTTTAGAATTCCTCTACCACAAGACTTGGCTTTTAGTTTTGACAATAGAGATAAACAATATAACACAAGTATGATAATTCAATTTATCCGTATTAAAATAGGACTAACTTATGCACACTTAACTGACTAAGCGAAATGATAATGGCGCAGTTCTTAGTGCGGTCAGATTTTGCGCAGATTCGAACCCATCCAACTTTATAATGAGTCTGAGATTCTGGTGAAGGAAATCATAATGAAGAAATCATAACTTACTGATAGGGTATTTTTTATTAAAGTCAACCTGGATAGCAACCACACAACAACAAGTACTTTTAGGTTTAGTGTGTTTTACCATCTTAAACAACACATCGTCGACATCGTCACGTAACATCAGGTGAGATTGTCGTTGATACTCTGAGCCTATGCAGTACAATTTATATAAAAAAAAATAAAGATCTGCATTTTAAAATTGGTCTTGGGTTAGGCTAACTATTAATTTTAATTTTGTAAGAAAAATTGTAAGACCACAGTTTGTGCGAATTATTAACACTGAGATTTGTGATTTATAGGAATATCTGAAGTAACAGCCTTCATTAATACAAAATACGCCGACCCCGCTGACGATAACCCCGATATACAGTTGTTCTTCGGCGGGTTCCTCGCGGATTGCGCTAAGACTGGTATGGTGGGGGAGAGGCTGGACAACGGCTCTCGGACAATACAGATAATACCCACCGTCCTGCATCCCAAAAGCAGAGGGAGGCTGGAGATACCCTCAGCTGATCCCTTCGAATACCCAAATATATATGCCAAGTAAGTTGTTACAAGTAACTTAATCTATTCAAACTCGAAACACAACATTGATTTCTCTTGCAATTAATATTTTTTCATCAGGTGTGTGTTAATATTTTTAAGCGAATAATAATATAATAAACAATATATTATGTAAAAACTACAATTACCAGTTTATTGAATACCTGGATCTATTCGGTTAAATGATTGTGAAATTTGACTGTGACCAAAGGACATCAATGATCTGTGAATGCGTAATGTATGAAAGATAACAAAAATTCACGAACGATTATATAAAATGGAAACCGATGCATATCAAGCCGATTGACTAATAAAGGATCAAATAAAAAATACTGCCTATAGGGAACCTCTTTCCGCCTTTTTAATATAATTGTGATAATAGATAAACAATCAACACCTAATCATTCCTTTTTCAGTTATCTGACTCATCCAGATGACGTGAAAACTCTAATCGAAGGCATAAAATTTGCAACTAAGCTATCAGAAACAAAAGCTCTCAAACGTTTCGGGTTGAAGCTGGACAAAACTCCAGTCAAGGGATGCGAAAAGATTAAATTCGGTTGCGACGCGTACTGGGAGTGTGCAGTGAGAATGCAGACAGGACCCGAGAACCATCAGGCGGGATCATGCAGGATGGGACCGAGGGGTGACCCTCATGCAGTTGTCGACAATTTGCTGCAGGTATTTGTGACAGTTAAAAATATTTTAACGTTTAATAACAACTTTAAATGTATCTTGAAATGGTAGCATGTTAAGCCTAATAAGTAACTTAATAAGTGTCAGCAAGCCGGTAAGTGCCTGAGAAACCGCCTTCAACTTGACGGCAATATCTTACATCTAATTTAATATTTTTTTAACAACGTAATGTGGATGGTGTAGTTCGCTACTTCACCTCTGCCTAAACCTTCGGGGAAAACAGGCGTGAGCATATGTGTGATTTTATCATTCTATTTATCATTAGCAACAACTTTATATGGTAAAAAAATGTTCTATTAGGCATAGTCTTGTATTAAACGCTTATTAAATGGGTAATTTTATGTCACGTGTTAATAATGTTTATACTTTACCAACACACAAGGAACTTTTACAATCTTAAAGTGATTTCTTTCAATTTTCTTCACATAAAACTTAAAGTTTACGCAGTACAAAACTTGTGTCATAAAGTAGCATCTGCGCAACGGTGTTCAATGTCTGCAGAGTGTGGTCGGTAGTGGAAACTTTCTTTGCCCACGAGCTGTTTCAACTCATTCCTATTAGTGTCTGGTAAAGGGTGAAATTGTACTCCTGTTTAAAATTGTAATGAGTATTTAAGTTTAGACAAACGGGTATGCCTGTTCAAGTGAGGATTTGTACCAGGTGCAAGGTATAGACAGACTGCGCGTAGCCGATACCAGCATAATGCCGACGGTCGTGTCGGGTAACACCAACGCGCCGGCCATCATGATTGGAGAACGAGCGGCCGACTTCATTAAGAAACGGTGGCTCGGACCTTCACATGTGAGTTATACTTACCATTTATTTAATTGTAAGTCTATGGATAGTTGTGTAATATAACATTTCTTTACATTGCGCGTACTATACTACTCCAAGTCGTAAGTGTAATTAATAATAACACGAAAAGGAATAGCAATTTGTTGTTGGCAAGCCTCAGTTGGGTCTATAATTTTCAATTGGTTGTGAAAAGGCCACAATGAATTCGCAACATCAAGTAGACTGTACGCACATTTGCTATTCATTCCACCGAAGCTTCAAAAGGGAGGGATTGCCATAATCGTCACGCTTGGCAGGCGATTTGGGGATTTCAGTAATTGTTTGTGGTGCTCACACGATGCTGCTGCCCATCCCTTGGTTTATCCCTTAGCCGACGGGACATCCACATGAAAATATGGGGTGTCAATATTTCACCGATGTACCACTATAATGTAATTTTTTTTTTTTTTTTTTTTAAGTTTTCGCGTTCCATATTTAAATTCAGTTAATTTTAACGGATTTTCACGCGTTACCTTTGCTTTTTTTTCTATCCCGACGTTTCGGCTGGGTGAAACTAACTGTACCACTATAACTCAATAATCTTGCCATTTCAGACCCCATACCCGCTGGTTCGGTTCGATGGTGTGACAAACGTACTGCAAGCCGCCGACTCACGCCCACACACGGGTTGGCCCACGTGGTTATAGCTTTAAAATAACCGCCATGTAACTGCTGGAGTCACATAGTCTTCGTGTGGGTTCGAAAGCCTCATGCCGTAATATTCAGTGTATTTATTACGTAAGCAATAATTTTTATAAAGATTATTACTAAGATAAGTGTAAATATTTTTAGTGTAAGTCGTAATGTAATTTTATAAATATAGTGTATAATTGCTGACTTTAGTGTTTCTTTTTATTTTATTACTAGCAGATTAGATTAGACAGATAGATTGTAATGTATGGTAATGTTAATTCTTCCTATGCAAGGTGTGTTCACTTTTTGAAGGCAGATGCCATACGTAATATTTGTAAAATTACTCAATATGTTGTACTTTATTCGGCATGCTGTCTGGTTTGTGAACCTAAATAAAAAAAAATGTTTATGTAATCATAGGGGGGAAGGATCAAAATTTTGCTTACAATTGCTGACAAGAGGGGGGTCAAAAATGTTCTTAATTTTGTCTAACGTGATGATTGAACGACCTCTCACCGTGTATTTAAGTCAATCGGTTCCTTGGGACAATCTGGCACTAGTTCCGTCTCTTTATAGCACGGTAGTCTGATATTATATTAATCAAATCAAAAATTCCTCACAAGAAAAGTTTGTAAGTTGTTACATTAATCATCTGTCTGAATAAATAAATAAATCACAAAATATGTACAGTTGTAAACATTTATTTCTGAAGTATTACAATATCGAAAAAAGCAAGACAACGAATATGTTTATTTATATTAACAATTAACATTTGAAACCATAGAGAAGCGATAAAGTGTCGCGACCACTATAAACCACGAACGAACAATTCCTAGGATATCTCTGTGTATGTCCTAGATGTTTGAAAATCCTTGTTAAATATTAAAGCTATGAAGTGAAACATTTTCTTACGGTTTAACAGCATTTCTTTTATTTAAGTATTTTTTTTATTGATCTAATGAACAGTTTTCATAAACTACAAAAGATTGTTGTTTACCTTATTTTTATCCTATATTTAGATACAGTATAATGAAATTTGCGAGATTATCCAAATAATATAAATGACGTCACATGTGTTTTACATAAAATTTCTGATGATCCTACAAAAAAGTACATGAAGAATAATGTCAAACATAATTCGACGAAATTGTCAGATAAATACACCGACCATACACTAAACAAACTTCATAATTCAGATTGCGTAGTGAATTATTGATAGTAGAAAACGAAAACTTAAAACTAAATTAATAATACGAATAAAAGTTATTAATGAAACAACAGTCACAAAGGAGAGTTAAGTTTATTTTTATTATAACGAACAAACTTGATTATTAAGAGGATATGCGAGCGGCGCTTAATCTATACAAAAATAGTCCCCTATTTCCTCCCTGGTTATGTATAGTAAATATATTTTTATACCAAATAACACCACCGCCATGCCCGTACGTTTTATTTTTTCCATAAATTAGTTATTATAGAAAATAGGAGCCTTCGAAAACGAGAAAAATTCTCTGATTTTTACCGTCGTTTTCAGACCTCCGTCAAACAAATTTGCCGAATAAAATAAAATAAAAACGTAGGGACATAGCCAAAGTCTTTCTTATTCTATAACTGAAAGAAAATTAAAAATCGGTTCAGTTTTGGAGGAGGAAACAGGGTGGTACTACGTAGTGATGTATTCGTCTATTTTGCATACGGTAAAATCAGCCCGAGCTGCAGCTGTCCCTTTCATATTTTATAACTCTCTCTTTGGGGCGCAACGCGATAGCAATAGATTTTGAAATACTTTCTTTTCAAATTTGTCACCGACCGCATATCCTCTTAAATATTCTCCGTTTATACGTCATCAGAGATCTCGAACTGACAGGGACGGACCAATAAAGTATTCAAAAATAAAATGCAATGTTTTTTGAAACTCGTTCTTATAAAGCACGCTAAGGATTGATACACATCACAAATTATAATCGTCGAGCGATTTTTTAAACGAAAACAAATCATGTATAAAGTACACTCTCTTCAAAAATAATATCGCTGAAAAAAATCCTTTATAAAATAAACTTAGATAAAGCGATGATGGCACAGCGGGTAGTACAGCCAGATTCCGCGTCAATCGACACGGGTTCGATTCCCACCTATCAGACTCTAAAATCGGCTTGAGCTTTCGGCGAAGGAAAACATCGCGAGGAAACCATAGCATGGCGGTAGGGCATTGTTTTAATAATGCCCCCCTGGGTAGCTACCACCCTCAAGTTTGAAAACCTGTCGCCAAATACCAATAGGTGTGTTCCGGCAGCGTCACTTGAGAACCAGTACCTCTAGGCTTACCATCCTGGATCACATCATCACTTAACATCAGAGGTACCTTTGGTCAAACCACTGAGCCTATTCCGTGTAAAAAAAAAACTATTCTTGGACAAATGAATATTGAAAAAAGAAATGGGTGTTATACGCGCAGTTTAAGTAAAAATTCTTTGACTATTGTAGCAGGTATAAATAAAATAAATACATCATAGTATTCAAAGTTTACAGTACCATTTATTGATAATATAACCTATAGTATGAGTAATCATAAAAAAAATATATTCACTAATAATAATTTCCGTTTGAAAACGTTAATTCCATCCGAAACAGATCCGAGTTACCCGTCATATCGCGCCTAAATCGTTTATAATAACTAAAAAAAATAAAAAAAATGAGAATGATATTGATGCATTACTATTATTATTATTATCCTAATTTCACATAAAAAATTTACACTAGTGACTAAAAGCGTCAACCACAATACACGGGCTATAATCCTAACACATACGACTGCGACAAAAAATCGCGTGACAAATATGCGCTGCCTGTGTTAAACCCTAATTATATAATTGTCCAAAACACATTCGTTTGAGTCTACACATTGCAAGACGCGACAATTTCCTCGCACAGTGACTAGGTGGCAGCACCTATGTATTCTAAGAACATCTAACTACACTGATGGAGTTTTTGGCGGGATCTCAGTCTGACATGTAGCAATTGTTTTCTTTAATTCATTAAACTTGTGTACTTGACTCTATATCATGTAATCTTGGTGCCGTTTTGTTTGAAATAGTTTAGTTATTGTGTTCAAGTTAAGTTTATTATAGAAAACAACGCGTAGCATACATTCTGAGGTGCCGACAAAGCTCCATGGAAAGTTCGAGCAGGATAGGCCACCGTTCTGTTGGAGCTTGGTAACGCTGATACAAGATTGAAAATCTTACCTACATGACATTGGCACAAATTGTATGTACACACAGATTGCCATTAACTAAGAAGAAGAACTACACTGATACAACTAATACGAGAATAGTCCAGCATCGAACAGTAATGGGGTTGAAATAGCGAATTGCCTAAAGATATACCCTTTTCTATAACTTCTATACTACATTTAAGAAGCATTGTTACCTCACATTAAAAGGATTATAAAAATCATTGCTTAGAATTGAAAGTTCACAAGAAGTTAGAATATATATCTCACTCATGTTTTAAGTCGATTGTATTCATGCGATTAGTGCCGGCAATTGGTTATCTGTTTTATAAAGTCAGCATTCTCGACTCCAACGTTTCAAGAAAAAATACTTTCAAAAATTGTAACCTTTTTAATTCCAAATTTTTAAAATAAGCGGATTTGGTTGAAAATTTTAAGAGAACGTGATTGGCAGCGTGGGTTTGACCTCATCCGAGGTCACGCGTCTCATCCAATGGGAGCTCAGCGTGTTAAAAATACTTCACACTGACACCCTACATTTTATCAATTACACAAACACCATACGTTCAACGAATCACAACAACGTAATTAAGTATTAATTATCACTACTATACTAAAGTTATTGCATAATTATTATTTTTTAATTATTTTATACTAATACACAAAACACGTATTCGCTCGTTATATATCACATGAATATATTTATTTAACTAATAAAATATGTGTTTATTATTAAGATATAACTACATCTAAAAAAAATTATATGTTCACGTACGTTGAATAAATGCGTAAAGTAAATCGACCTACTTTTTATAACTTAATTCTTTAAGAACTATTTGATTCCAGTATATAGACGATAATTTAGTTTTCCTCAAGTATCGTTACAGGTACAAATTTATTAAAACTAACGTCACAAAAAATTATCTATCTACCTTCAAATATAAAATTACCTGTCCGGACCGACTAATTCATCAACGCAGGGCCTAAACCGTTGGGGCTACAAACTTGGCAACACCACCATTAGATGGTAGGGATCGGTCGACGGTCACCGTTATCCTTGGATACGGTTATAAATGACGGTCACGTGTATACATTATAGATGATCAGATCTAAGCTGTGCACACTGTTGTCAGCACAAGATCAATATTTACACATATTTAAATAATAACTAATTATATATATACTAGTAAGTATATAAACCCTGGAGCACTAACCTGGCGTTTACGCCAGCTTTCCATTGTTTTCCTATTGTCCCATTTTTATGGCTAATCGACATATTAAAACAGGTAATCTTTAAAAAAAAAAAAAAACGTATGATGTGTGTCAGTGATTCAAATTTTTAATTTTTATTAAATGTCAAAATATTGAATCGATTCGTAGCAATTGTTAATTATTGTCAAAAAAAACGATATGTTGATATTAGGAAATAATAACACATTAATTATAAATGTCATTACGTCGATATAGTTTGGGACGACGGCTATCGATATCATCCTACGTCAAGTACAAAGTATAGGACAAAAAAAAAAAAAAAGAGTTAAGGGGCGTCCATTTATCACGTGACGCTCGAAAGCGGGAAGGTGATCGGAAAAATCACGAAACATGGCGGAAAGAGAAGTGCCATGAGATGAAATACCCGTGATTTTAGAAGGTGTAGGTTAATCTAAAACCTCACCAAGGTAGGGTGATATTGGTGGGGAGGCGGAAGGGGTTAAAAGTTGCTAAAAAGTATCACGCGATTAACGGCACAGCTCCTAAGGATCCATTCAAGCATTACATGAGCACCGGAAGAGGGCGGGAACACTGCTTTCCTTATTTTTGATAACACGGGGGACGGAGGGGTCTGATTGGTGATTCAAAAGTATGCTTATGTTTATATAATGATGAGGAGGGTGCTTTGGTATTGCTGACAAGGGGAGAGGGGAGGGTAAATATGTGAGGTGTTGCCTATGTAATAGTCGAGTCCGTAGCGTGCCAGCGTATTAGAGGTCTACGTTATTGAGGTTGGAGGCAGAGTGCGTCGGCAGGTCCTCCATCACCAGCAAGGTTCGCATCGGCATCGCGGAGTCGTCCTTCTCCCTGAGCTTGCTCATCTCGTCCCTGAGCTTCTCGAGCACGGCGTAGTTGGGCTCGTTGCGTCTCGCCTTGTCCTGGAGGAGAGTGATCTGCTGTTCCTCCAGCTTCTTCTCCTTGCGGCTCTTCACCGAGCGCGACCCGTACAGCCGCAGGAGTGAACCCCACGACCGGACGTGAGGGTGCAGCGCCTGCAAGTTGTTTTGTAACGTTACGTTGACTGAATGATTGCACTCCAAATGACATTCCCAAACCCTGTTCCCAACTCACTTGGGGTCGGTGCAGTATGTTTTCTTCTGCTATCCGTCCTTATCAGCCGTTATTTACTCTTTTCTCTAACATATTATCCCTCACACACACGCCATTATACATTCTTTGACCTTCCTCTACTTATCCATCCTTCCATATTCCCTACTAGTTACCCGGATGCGCTTCCTCTTTTCATAAAAAGTCCATTCAACAACAAACTTGATTAATTGTTATAGAAACCACACTTCAGCTACACGCTATCATCTCTCATCCATTTGACATTACATATAGACCAGAAACAATGGCAACACACACTAAATGAGAACGTAAAGACAGACAGCATCATCATCACGCCGGACTACATCTACAAATTTCAATGGAATTAGACATAAATGTAGATTCTATCAATGGATTAACAATTATTTTATAAACTAGTAACCCCACCCTGAATCTGCCCATTCTAAATCGCGTAGTATCGATCCAACAATGAGTGGTGGCATATTTGAAAGATCCCCTGAAAGCTGTAGTCCTATGCCTAGGTATAGATAACGGAATAGTTATGGAACGGATGGAATACATAAGAAGATCTTGCCTTGATTGATCTTGATTTAGTTTATTATATCTCAGAAATCAGCATTTTACCTATTTTAATACAATCTGGTAAAAGTAGTTAACAGATGTTCCAGAGGCTGCAGTAAGAGCTCTTTGCCTTATGTTGGAATGAGGAGTGGAGAGTATATAGAGACGCTGACCTGCAGGATGACCTGCGAGGCGCGCTGCTTGGCGGTCTTCTGGTTCTTGCAGACAACGGTGGAGGTGTGCTTGCCCACCTTCATCGTCAACTGCACCTTTTGATACTCCAGTTTTTTCATCTGAATCACAAACAAAACGCATACATTTGTAACGAAGTGAGATGACACACTGCACATTTATGGTTAACATGTGAAAAAGGCTATTATTTACTTTTATCTACACTAATAAATAAAATTATAATGTCAAAATTATTATTTTTAATTAAATAGGTATGTATATATAGGATACCTGTACTAAAAACACATTTTTTAAATTTTTTTGTCTATCTGTCTGATTGTTAGGGGTAATCCCCGGCCCCGTGTCGCCCTCATCCCAAATGCGGCGGACGGCCCCGGGGGGTTTTAATGGGTAATTCCGGGCGACTCTCGCCCGGGTGAGTCCCACACTGGCACGGAGTTCGTCCCTCCGTGCCCCCTTACCTATTGCATTGGGGGACTCCGGTCTCACTAATGCAATAGGTAAGGGTAGTGCGTAAATGCATTTCCCCTCGACAAAAAAAAACGGGGTAATCCCCGGAACGGCTGGACGGATTTTGACGGAACTTTTTTTAGTAGATAGCTGAAATTTCTCCGGGTAACTTAGGGTACCTTTGATTTTAAAAAAATAATTAGGGTTCCGCGTAAAAAAAATTGAATAAAATCCGATTCAATGCAGTTTTACGGGCAAGTGCTATAATTTATGACATATATTTTTACTTTATCTTAGTATTAAAAATTGTTAGGATAATAATTACAGTTCCTTATTTCAAAAAATTAAAACGTAGTAAAGAATATATAGCAACTTTAAAGCATTAATAATATGTTATATTTTAGAAGATAAAAACTGCCAATTTAAAGCCATGAATCAGTGTAATGTTTTTCTAATTTTACATGTGGTAAACTTAGTAAGATATACGAGATCCTCCGTTCATTATACCTATTTCAAATTTTGAACTTGAAAGCTTGAACTTCACGATAACTACAATACACTACTTAGTTTAAAAATAATTGTAAAATACAGTACTGGTTAGCCGTTTCGAATCAGTCCGAAATTAGATGCGAATAGCGAACACATGTGGAACTATTGATTGGACCCGACAGAATTCGTTCCAGCGAAGGACATTGTTCTTGGAACTGTTACAATCCGGAACTACTCATGTATAATGTACAGTTTAACAAAAGAATCTAATATCGAGTGTGACCATTGTACCTCTGTGTGTATGTGACGGTCGCCGTCACCGAAGTTCCTGAGGAGACAGGTCCGCAGGATGGCGTGGGGCGAAGGCTCGCACGTCGCCGCGCAGAACTCTGTGATGCGCGGGTCTTCTATGCCCACGTTGTCGAAGAACTGCAGCGGAACAAATACCTCTATCACTATACACTGTTACTTTATCTATGCGAGCTATATTGCCGTATTTATTTGTTTTGTATTTTATAAAAGTGTTTAATTCCGATCGAGTTGATATATAGATGTCATGTGAAAATATTATTCCAAACTTGTTAACTATAGCAAGCTTACCAGACTAGTAGTACACATATTATTATAGTTTAGAAAATTGAAGTAAACGTCATTTAATATTGAATTTAAGGATTTACAACCGAGGTATATACGAAACCATAGTAATCTCTACTATACCAGATTAATGTGAATGTGCTATACTGACGCTGAAGTCGGGGTCGGGATGCGAGGCGGTGGCGGAGGCGGAGGCGGAGGCCGAGGCGGAGGCGGGGCCGCGGTGGTGGGCGGAGTGCGCGGCGAGCGCGTCGAGCTCGTCCTTCATCTCGGGTATGAGCACGTGTATGGAGGCGCGGGCGGCGGCCGACTTGGCCTGGCGCTTGCTGGTGCCGACGCCGACGCCGTACTGCATGCCACCGATGTAGACCGTCGCCTGGTACGGGGACGCAGCGTTCTCCAGCTGCTTGAACTCGTACACCGGCTGCTTCTGCAGCGCGCGCCGCACGTACTCGTGGAACACGGACAGGTAGCTCCGCCCGTCCATGTTCATCACCCAGTCACGCTTCATCTGCTTACCTCCTGGACAAGCACATTACATTATAACGGCTGGCTGTGCTTCGACTTTCGACAACAAGTGAGGAGTACAAAACCAAAAACTACACTCTAAAAACACATATTTATACAACTGACCAGCTGTGTGCCCGCGGCTGCACCCGCGTTTCATATGTTCTTCATTGCATTTTAATTTTTTTATACAAAACCCTAATTATTTACTTTTTAATACTAAGATAAAGTAAAAATATCTTTCATAAATTCAAGCACTTGCCCGTAATGCTGTGCATTGAATCGAATTTTATTTAAAATTTTATGAGTGAGACTATCCAAAAATATCCTACACTCCATTGCACTTACAGATTGATATTGTTTTTTTTTATTGTCATAATTAGTGATAGCATATATGGATAACATCTTTTAATGTATATAGTTATATACATAGTATAGTTTAAGAACTATAATTTTAACTATGTTAGTTAAGTTAATGAAGTATAATTAATTAACAAAATGAATGGTTAGTGTTATGTCATTTTTATAGGGCGACATCGTCCAAAACGCTTCATTCCTCTTTCAGTCATATACCACATCCCCACACAGATTACTTTAGCAACTTTAAAAAAATTCACTAGAGATATTTTATACGGCAAAACAACGTTGGCCGGGTCACCTAGTACAATATAAATAGTCGAAAATATGAAGATCTAGAGATATATGGTAGATAACTAACGTCGTTAGAATAGTGATCAAAATGATATTTAATTTATTTTTAACAGCTAAGAAAAACATTATTCTTCAAATACATACTGATTGAAGTGCTTTGATAACAAAGTGACAAGGTATCAGGCATTATAGGGAGGTGTCAAACAAAAATCACGAACAAGATGTTCCGATAAAGTGCTGAATGTACATTTGGTGGCAGTTTCTAAGAAACAGTCCACACAGAATAAGACTGACGATTTCTTAGTCTCTAATCTCTATCAACAACCTTGATGAAGGGCATCAGGAGAAAGATTATTTCGATATAATCCATGATTTATAATAATGAGGTATGTCAAAAATTCAAATGATCGATATCGATAAATATTTGTAAAAGTTCACTTACCACCGTTCTCGTTCCCAGCGCTGGGGCAATCCGGTATAGTGATAAGCTTCGTTCCCTCCGGCAATATTGGGTACTGGAGCGCTTTCCTAGCCTTAGTGTACTTGCGTCTGTCTGCCCATCTCCTTCACATAAACAATTACTGATATATAAACAAAATGCAGTTTATTTTGTATATATGTAAAAGGTCGTGTATGGAATACTGTTTGCATATCTGGGATGGATATGCAAATGCCTCGTGGATGCACTGGATAGGTTGCAGAGAGAGAGCGTTTGACCGCATTGTAAATGACACAGACGTTACCAAATGCATCGAGCCGCTTCAGCAGCGCAGGGACATTGCCTCGCTAAGCGTGTTCTACCGTCTGTATCATGGCGAGTTCTTCGAAGAACTATTTAACCTAATCCTTTCCTCTCCCTTCCATATTAGAACCACTCGCATTGGGCTTTCGAGCCACAGTTTTACAGTAACATCCATCCAGGCACGAAGTAAACATTTCGAATCGTCATACCTTTACCGTACTGTAAAGGTATGGAACAGTATTCCCGCCGATATATTCCCTCCTTACTATAACATCGCTTCCTTCCAAGCGTAGCGTGAAGAGATATCTGTGCAGGCCAGGATAACCGGTCTTTCACCTGTCGCCACTATTTCTGGATTGTATTGTGCTTACCATCAGGCACAACGCCGTCACTTAGCCGAGCTACTATAATACATATTACTAAAACCAATATTTCTGTGTCCATTTTTCCCTCATTTGGCTTATAATTCGATAACTGACTTACAATATTATTTTACTTAAATTATAAAAAAAATCTTTGGTGAAGTTTTAATATATATTTTGTTACATTAGGTAATATTATATGAAATGTGAATTTGATCTTTCAAAAAATTTAGCACCCTCAAGATCTCTTTTTTTACAGCCATAAATACAAAGAAACAAGTTTGTATTATTTTACTAATTAAACTTCAACTAAGTTGCAATCCATTCTTAATGTATTACCATGGAGTTCTTATGAGATCTAAGAATTCACACCGTATTATTATTTCCAATACTCTTGTGCACAAATATTACGTAAATCGCCACCAACATTACTATTTATTTATAGTTATTTATTTATTTACATTAAAATTCACAGCTCGTTTAAAAAATACATATAAACTAAACCGATACATAAAATAAAGAGCCAAAAATGAATTTATCACTATTTAAAAATTAATTAGAAGACAATACCATGTTTACATGTGTGTGTATATGTGTGTCTGCGTGTGTATGTAATACAAAGTCATACATGACAATCCAAAATCCCACGAGGAATTCTGGCAATACTTTTCCAAAATCGTTAATTATTTCCTAACATCCAAAGAACAATTGTGAAGAACAGAAATGATTAAAGACATAATAAACAGTGAGGAAAACTATTATTTTTTAAATCAAAATAATCGAGAAACTTACTTGAATAGCATAATATTGACCGTCTTAAACGAGAAGAGCTTCCTGCAGTATTCGTTGACCTGTTCGTGGTTGAGGTGCTGCGCCTTCCAGCTCTTGGTGACCGTCTCGACCTTCGGCGGCGGCATCACTATCCCCCCGGGGAGCACCACCGGCTTTATGTTCAACGGTATGGGCTCTTTAAACGTGCTCTCGACTTTAACATCAACCTCTGTATAACTTCCATTGTTAACATCAACAACGTTCTCCTTTTTTTCTACTTGCACTATATTATTGGTAAACGGACACTTCAAATCACTCTTTTCTGTTCCATCTTCACCCGAATTAATCTCTCCGTTGGTTAAACTTTCATTCGAATTTGCAGTAATATCGTTTGCGTTTTGTGATTGCATACAATTATCTGTGTTCACTTTACTACTATTATCTTTGGTCTCGATATTGTCAGCCCAAGTGCCGTTGCGGATTTGTTCTTCTATTCTCCTATCTATTTCCTTCTGCTTCTCTCCTCCTCCTCTATAGCTTTCCTGTAAGCTAGACACGGTATCGCTGTGATCGGAATGTCGTGCCTCTAGAAGTAAATCATAGAGTGCCATGAAACATCTAACTCAATTTTAAATCAATTTTAAAAGGGGTTAATTATGGATACACACGATTTTTTCAGGAACTCTCTGATTTCTTTTACTCGAGTACTTTATTTACTTATAGGTAGGTTTTGTACATAATAGTAGGTATTCTTGGCGCTTCACCCCGGGTAAGTCTCACATACTCTGGCATCTCTAATCCGGGAGAGAATGGAATCTAATCTCTATTTCAATTTTAAAAAAAGTACTGAATTGTACTATGTATTTTTTTCTACAACATGAACAGACCTCAATAAAGAACTAAAAAGACGAACATAAGTTACAATGCCTTTTAACTTTCTAGTGTTTTCTTCTCTTTGAAGTCAAAATTTTGTAATTTGACGTTGTTTGATATTTAACAGCCCAGCTTCTAGAAATTCGATGAGGTGAATTTATAATAGCAATTGCTAATAAACATTAAAATAGCAAGAATTAGGCGATTTATATTTATTATTTCAGTTGCGATATGACGTTTATTTAACGAATATAGACTTCAGAATTACTTTATTATTATTGAAATTTCTCAGTCCACCATAAATTTTAACTCATTCTCCTATAATTTTTCGCAAATGATTATAAATTTGTTTTAAAAGTCATATTTTTATGTGTATTGTTTATAAATTAAGTAATTTAAGTATCGATAATTTAATATTGTAATATTTTGGCTGTTTCGGAATGATTTCAAACCATCACACCATTATAAGAATATACTGACTGATAAAACATCATAAGAGTGTTTGGTTGTATTATTCCAAGACAGTATATATTATTTATGAAGATAATTTAACTAAATAAAATGTTTGATATTCGATTGATGAAGGCGATAACTTTGCGGAAATCCATCATAAATAATATGGCTGATTTTTTACTTTGCTAACTCCGCTTCAAATGATTTTCCGCTATCACGTCGCTTGGAAATTAATTTGTTTATACTAATATTACAATAATTTCTTATAATTAAGTAAATACATAGTAATTTATAAAGAAATATACAATTTATTTAGTTGACCAGACAAATTTTCCAAATTAACTATCATACAGATGTTGATGTGCAAATGTGCATACATTCAGAGGATGCTTATTAATTATCATATATCGATATATTTAGGAGAGAATAGTGGCATTTGTATAGGAGACTTAGATAAGGATACGCACCCTCGCGTTGCCTTTCCCTATGAAGTAGGGTTTGGAGAGAGTGCAGACCCTGGTGGTGCGGTGCACGTACACGGGCATGCCGCTGTAGTGCTGCACCATCATCCAGTCCAACGGAAGAACCTCGAAACGGTTCATACCCTTCTCTGTTGTAGTTAACAATACGTTAATTTTTATTCACTGCTATTTGTATCGTTAATTTTTGATAATAATCTAATAATTAAAATTATGTGACAGCTTGTAACAGGACATTTATTTGGATATCTCCTGTAGCAATTTGAACAAAGAGTATCAAAAACAAAATATTGTCATTTGTGGCACACGCTACATATGTATATATTTACTAATTCTTACATTTTTAAAGTACAGTGTTCTGTCTACAGTGTGTCCATTAGTGAGCTTATAGATTCACATACTCTTTAGTTTAAATCAACTGATACCCTCTCTTGTTATGTTTCGATGCATATTTTGCTACATTAGGATTACCAGGTATACGCGGAACAAAATATACAGAAAAAGCTAAAAATATAATACTGAACTAGTCGACACAAAGAGACCACCACCAAGTTCTATTCAAATCCTTCAGTACCATATAATAATATACAAGTAATACATATAGTAATATTAAAAATAATAATGATGCAATCCTTACTAAAACATCAAACAGAAGACAGTTTTGTTTTCTCTATTTTTATCTTGTAAATGTAGTAAAAAAAGTGGCATACCATCTAAAACTATTTTTTCCCTAGAAACATAGGGCTTTTCTTTGGGTTTTGGAACTCCTTTATAGCCATCCGGTAGATCTTCCTCCAGCATTTTCTCGATCTCATCCGCAGGTATACCTTCGGATTTATCTAGAAATTTCATTTATACATTTTTTCTATTAAATTTATATTCCCGTTTTTAATGTTTATCTTATATTTAAAACAAATGACTGTATTAAAATTAAAATAAATTTCATTGGAAAGTACAGAGAGTAACTGTTTCATCAGGTCGGCTGTGCATCTTCGAAAACAAGCACTGGTGCTTTATATACTCCAACATATTCTTTGTGAGGAACAGGCCATTTGACAAAATTTATTATAAAAAAAGAAAATACCCTTACAGAAACCAATACAGGGTAGGGAGCCTTATAAATGTAATACTCACCGTTTAACATATCACAATGGTTTGCAATTAAAAATATGATAAAACAAATTAGAAAAGTATATTCTTGTCTAAATAGGACATGTGTAAAGGAGACAAAACCTCTTAACTTGATGTATTTTAAAATTTCATAGAATTCAGTTTACAAACCACACTACATTTATCAACAAGTGTTAACATGGACATCATAACAAAAATAACTGCATTTCAACTGATGGTAAGAATAAATGTAGAGTCCAGAAACAGTGGTGACCATAGAAAGAAAAATATCTATCGACGGTAACCTATGGATGGCGATTAATCGATTTCTATGAGCAAGACATCGCCACCCCTACAGTCTAGTCATTATTCTTTCAAGCATAAGGGTCTCTTAAGAACCCTCCACCCTAACTACCACTTAACTAAATATTAAGTTTTTATATAACTTTTAACAAACTGATATATGATTGGATCAGAGTAATATCCATCTCGTGTCCAAAAGTTCATACCTCGGCATTATATACAAACAAGTTTTTGGCAATTTAACTACATTTCGTAATCAATTAATTTTATACATACATAAAAACACCAATGAATAAAAAATACCATAACACCAATAAAAATACCACTCACAGACAGTGACGAAAAACTTCGTGAAAAAAACCTGAAAATGTTCTAATATATTCCGGTAGAATTGCAACCTAATAATAGGAAAACATAAAACAATAAACATCTTCGAGTATAGACCATCTTCGATCATTACGTGAACGATAGTGATGTCTGGAAATGATACACCTCTCTGTGGTTCCGCTAAAACCGTTGGTAACTATGAACTGTATAATTTATACTATACATAAAACAATTTATATTAAAAAAAAACAGATCGTGTTATTTATTGCCGGTCTCGAGTGCCCTGTTCAGAACCGGTGGTAGTTTTTTTTAACGTTCATAGGTGTATTTCCCATTTTGAGTAAAGAGTTTGATTTGATTTGAAACAGCCACCGGATTGTCTAATGATTAAACCTGTACCTTCCTTCCTGCCCTTCCTTAGCAATAGGTGGATAACAGGCTAGCTACTATTACATTACATTATAATTATAAATACCATCAGAACTGTCGGTATCTCCATCATTACTGTCGTCATCTTGTGCCTTGACCTCGTCCAGCACCTTGAACTCCTTCAGCTTGGTCAACTCCTCAGGGGTCACATAATTACTGTACTTAGTATTATACAGTGTGTATTTCTTATCATCATTATCATCTTGATCCTGTGGTTTATCATCTAATTTCTGTTTTTTTGCTGGTGGGAATTCTGTATCTTGGCTGACTTCACTCATATTTGTCTCTAAAAATATTTTTGTTAACTTAACATGCATTTTACCTAAGTGTAGTGTAACTGTGTAGAGAAACCTCTAACTAATGTTAAGCCTGGAAAAACTCCCTTTGAAAGACTGATGCCATTTATATAAACAATAACAAACAATATTATTACTCAACCCTTTGTAGTAGTAGTAATGTACATTTTTGTAGTAAAAGCCTTAGGATTAAAAACAAAAAAAGATTATTTTAAATTATATTGAGACATAAACCCCACGTATATTCTCTAACTGAACAGTTAACACCCACACCATTTTAACTGGTAAGATTGTGTCAATTAGACGGCATTAGAAAATCAGTTCTTTTTCTTCAAGGTCAATGGTTCTTAACCAGTGGTCCACAGACTATGCATGGTATGCTGGAGTCAAAATATGGTCCACGAAGGATTTCAATATTTTGCAGAGTGGGTGCATCACCTCACATCCAATAGGGTACTTGTTTGAGTAACTTTGAGTAAATTATTCCTAATATTATCAAACTTGTGAAGAAAAAATTTTTATTTTTATTAATGTTACTATTGAGATTTTAGTAAATTTTTATTTTTAGGTTAATTCAGTATGTTTTTCTTATTCATGATCCCTGCTATCAAAGTAGAAATCAAAGTGGTCCCTCATCAAGTATGAGAACAACTGTTTTAGGTAATATATATACAACTAGCCGTGTCCTCGCGGCTGCGCCCGCGTTTTATACTTTCTACACTGCTTAATATTGTTTTAATTTTTTTACTCGGAACCCTAATTGTTTTGCTAAAGTTTATTTGTACTAAGAGAAAGCAAATATATTTCTTACAAATTAAAGCACTTTTTAGAAAAATATACAATTAAATTGTATTTTTTACAATTTCTTGGGGTTTTCATTTTTAATACTTTTTTATACATTTTAGTACCCTAATTCCTTTAAAAAAAAATTTGGTACTAACATTAAACATAAATATTTCTCATAAAATCAAATGTCTGCCGGTAAAACTGCATTGAATTGGATTTTATTCACAACTTCCATCAGTTTTAATTTTTTAAATTGGAAAACTAATTAATTAAAAAAAATTTAAGTAAGTAAAAGCTATGCAGAAAATTTTAGCTATCTGCCAAACAAAGTCAGTTGGAGATTACCCCAAGATTTTTTTAAGAATTCTATTTTTAGTATAGGTTTCAGATACACTTTCATATGTATTTAGAAAAAAAAAATATTTTGATATTACAAACAGACACTTCAATTTTATTTATTAGTATATTATGTAAAATTATCAAGAACAAAACTTCAAAATAGAAGCTATAACTGCTAGTTTTTTTTAAATCTATTTGTACTTTTTTTATCAAACAATTCTCCTTTTTTGTTAAAAAAAATAAGGAGATGTACAAAAAAATAATAGAATTTTAAAATATCTACTGCATGCTTGCAGACATGCTAAAACATAAGAGGGTAATTTTGCAAGACCACTAACTTTTAAAGTGTTAGATTTACAATAACATACTTTGTGAAGATTATTTAGGAAATATCTTGTAGAACAATAAAATAAACTAAAATAACATAGGTTTCTTTTCCATTCTGGCAATTTTAATTTCAAAAAAGAGTTATTTAAGCAAAATTTTTTTGGATAGTTTTTACCTAATTTTAGTGATTAGATGTAAATTATTTCTAAATTGGCATATGTGTTATTTGAAATGTAACTATTAAACAAAATAAAAAACAACTAGATTGGTCAACATTTGCTAGAGATATTGTCCAAACAATATAAAAGGGAGAATTTAATTTTTTTTTTTTAAAAGCAATGATTTATAAAAAAAACTACAGATAGATCCCAACTTTGAGGTTTTTCCTCATAATTTTACATACATTTCCATGTTCACTTAAGGATAGGCCACACTGTATATATATGTATATATGATGATATACACTTAATATATAGCAATAATATATTCTTTATTTTTTATATTTCACTATTCGTATCTTTACTTACTGGCTGAACTTCTGAATTTTTCTCAGTCATATCTAAGATTCCTTTGAGAAACTAGACAATAACAAAGTAGATATATTACTATCTTCATACATTCTATCATCCAATAATATAACTATCAGGTTAAGTTGAAAAATTTATTTATAATTTCTTCTCAACATTAAGTCTTTTGTTTTCTACACTTCCGTTAATCCCTTGACTTCATTATTTATACATCATATTATATTCTTTTTGTATGAAAGTTACGACACTCATCTCAATAAGGAATGCAAAACTCATCAAGCAAACCAATTTGAATGCAATTTTAGATTAATACATAAGAGAACATGAGGAGTTATCTAGATTATATCATTATACTTTTCCGTAAGTTTAAGTGACAATGAGAAAATTAGCTATTTTGAATAAATTTGTGATCCTTAGATTAAAATAGAAGAGAATACATAATTTCAAATGATTTGAATTTATATTGTCCATTCTTAACTTACAATTAGAGACTACAAAGTTTTTATAGTCCTTTCACCATAGTGGAATAATGTGTATCATATTGGGTCAATATTATTATAATAAATGTTAATTATATTAATTAACTCGTTAACTAAAGATTTTTTAAATAAATTAAAACATAAAATTACCTTTTCAAATAGTGTTACTTTAACAAAAACATAATAAATTGTTTTCTAGTTTTCTGGCTGATGACAAACAGAAAAACCAAAGACATAAGTAATAAATATATCACTAGTGAAGTGTAAAAGACCAACATATCAACAGAAGCCCACAAATAGCGATGGCATTAAAAATCCAGTGTGTTTAACAGTTGGATTCCTTCCATCGCTCGCTGTAGACTTTCGTTACACCATTGAGAAAACAGCCAGCCACTACACGACTGCCGCGAAGACAGTGGCGGAGTTGCAATTGACCGACTCTGATATTAAACACAGAGCCTGGTCCATTACAAAACCGACACAAGACCAATTGACAGCGAAGGCAATCCTCCAACTTCTTTATTTCTGTAAAAATAACTAAGGAATAGCTCATTGTAAAACGGTCACTTTCTATACTATTTTTCATCACCCCGATCTAGAATTTCGTGAATATTATTATTTTAAAACTATTAAATATATTTCTCACTTTATAAACCGTTTTACAACTTAGCAAAAAATATTTTTACTTACATGCTTGATCGATTGCAAGGTTAAAATTTCTATAATATTTTCTATTCTAAGCCTACACTGGTTCAAAAATAATAGTCATCTATGTTAAAACTACTTCAAAATCACAGCCTCCTAATATACCACAAGCGTAAATAGTAAAAAAAGTAATTCGCTGAACACAATCGAAACTAATACCACAGAGTACTTTATAATATAAGAAATAATACGGACGATCAAATAACTTTAGCGTGACAACTTTTTTTCAGCAAATCTACTAAAAGAATCGCTACAACTACTAAAATCTACTAACACATTTTACAAAGCTACTAAGTTTTTACTTATCGGACAGACAATATTTCATATAACATAAAAATCAATTTCGTTAGTAAAATGGTTTATTTATTGAAAATTTACAATATTCTAAGTGTAAACTTGTAAATTGAAAATGACTCTATCGAATTTATTTTTTTACATTTTTTAAATGAAACTTCTTTACGCACGAGAGTAAATGTCAAAGTCGCTTCACGCGATTATGATTTTGAACGTAAAAGACATATGAATAGAAGCACGTCGTGAGAGAGGAAGAGTTAAAAATAATAAACACACCATACTTTTTGACAGTGGAATTATTGTTATTTTATCTTCTTTGTGATGTATTCGTTCTTGAGGAAGCATGTGCATGGCTATAACCGTTAGGCAAATTTTGCGAAAATTTTAACATAGGAGGAAGTACGTACCATTTTGGTACCTTTGCGCTGGCTGCCATTTTAAACTAAGTGCTTTAAGCGCTTGCTCTAGTCTGGTAAACTTGTTAAGGCCCTTCGGGTCAACGTCGTTTAATTAGTTTAATAAGCATCTGCGCGGTTGTACTTCAGAAAATGGATATATATATTTTTTTATCTCTTTCTTAGTGTCTGATGTCTATCTTTTATTAGTAATTAAAGTCTTTCAGATTTAAACTAAACATTGTCAAAAAAGTTACACTTACGAAACACATACTCTGCAAAAAGACAGACATTGATAAATCAACACGCAAACCGCAATTCAATACCCTAGTTTATAACCATTTTAATCACATTATTTTTGTCAATGAAATTGCAATTTTTTTATGATTGCAAGTTTATGATGTCATAATCATATCAATTTTTTTTCGTTAGTATGATTGTGAAGTAAGGGATCGGTATGTCAGTTTCTAGATTATTATTACAACTCATGATTTAGTGAAATTTACTCAAGAAATAGTCTTTGGGGTACATTTCTGAACTAAATTAAATCATTCATTCACTACAAAGCTGGTCTGTCAAAATCACTTCGCGGGCTATTTTAAATACTTCTTGTCTATAAAGTACAATTTTATTATTATAACAAAGTCAATTACTTACAATTACTTACCGATTATTATCATTTTCAATAATCTTTATTAGATTTAAATTTTAAAACTAGCAAGATACAAACAAAAATAAAAGTTAGGATTAAGGATTTTGCTTGAGTTTTAATCCAAGTCGTTCGAAACGCCATTTGCTCTACTGCGATGCTGAGAAACTAACTAATTTTCACCATATATTTGTTGTTAGCAACTACCCTCGACTAACTCAATAAACGAAATCCCTATTATTATTATTATTGAAGGAGCTATGGAGGCTAAGACAGTCCTGTGCCACTGCGTCCTAATTAGATCTATTGTAATCGTCATCATATTTCTAAATCTCACTCCCTAGACCTACAACCTGGATATATTGTAGGATCTTTTTGGCAGAGAGCGTCTGTACCTCCTCCAGGAACAATGCATGTTTACCCAGAACTCGGTTACGTATGGGTATTAATGGGTCACATTCACACAAGATGTGCTTTAGTATTTCGTCTGCAATTTCAAAGAATCTGCACTCGCTTGTGTTCTGGGCATTAATGTTGTGCATATGTGCTTGCCCAAACAACGGTGCCCAGTTAGCACTATCACTAATACTCACAACAGATTCCTACTGAGCATCAGGGCTTCCTCAGGTTTACGCTGAGTGAATCCCCTGATGAGCTCTTTGGAATGAATTTGTCCTGGCAATTTATTCCAGAACTCTATAGCCTTATAGAGTATTGGTCCGTTAGAGTCAGTCGAACTAGGCTTTTTGAAATACCACAAAATAGTTTAGGCCCAAATTGTGTTTCCATAGCCCCTGCTCTTGCAAGCGCATCCACAAATTCATTGCCGGGAACACCTGCATGCCCGGGGACCTATCTTAAAATCAGCCTGTTATTCTTACCCAGGCTGTTAACCGTTGCCACATAATTGGCAATTTACTTCGACTCAATTGTGTCCGCAGCCAGCGCCAAGAGAGCGGCTTGACTATCCGAATGTATATATTGTATGGTTAAGGTAGGCTTTCTGCGGATTTATAGAGAAGCATTCTAGAATGCCGTATATTTCTGCTTGAAAGATGGAGGAGAAACTACGAAGATTAGTTGTTTTACTAAACTTAGGTCGCTCTCCATATATTCCACGTAAGCTGCCTTCCCTCTTCGTTATCTCACTGTTTGGCTAGAAGTCCCGTGTAGGGATTTCGACATCATATTTTTTTAAAGATTGGTTTCAGGTATCTTCATATGGTGTTTCTACTACTGAGTCTAAAAGAGATCTCATGAACTGGTATTCTTTATGTCCTCCCGAGGGCGTACATTCTGTGCATTGTTAACCTCGCCACCTTTTCTACATGTAGATGAAGGGGCGTCAAATTTAACAGAGCATCTAGAACCGCGCAAGGGGCGATCGATATGACTCCCGTCACTAAGATAGAAGATAGAAGCATTCGTAATCAAGCAAGATAGTATCTAATCGAGTGCAAACCGACTGCTGCTATGCCTTTTTGAACCAAACCACGCAGGCGTATGTTATTATGAGTCTGACAACTGCCGTATGAAACTATATGGCCAGTCTGGGATTTAAAAAACCCCACCGCTTTCCGGCCATTCGACTACAGATCCCTGATACAAACTACAGCTATTTTAGCCTTTTGAATCTTATATCCAAGTTGCCTATTCCAGGTCAGTTTCTGATCTAGAATATCTCCCAGGTATTTGACCTTTGGTGAGAAGTTAATTGTCTTGCCATTTAGTGAGGGTTGAACTAATTGGTAAAAAACTCTTTTCTTGGTGAATGGTACAAGGACAATTTAGTCTGCGTTTACCCTCAGTTCATTGTCCTTGCACCATTTGTTAATGACACTTAATGCTTTCTGCTTAAGGTACGACATTGCACTTTGAGAGAAACCTCTGACAACTATCACCAGGTCATTAGACTAGCCCTGTGCGTCGATCATTAATTCCTACATCTTGTGTAGCGGTTGGTCCACTGTAAAGGTCCACAATGGGGCCGATAGAACGCCTCCTTATGGACAACCTTTTGTGGTTACCGCCTCATGATTACACCTTGGATTGGGTTGGTCCTCTTCGCCAATGGCCAGCAGTAGTCCAGTCCCATATGAACACTGCTGACCGTTGCCCAGGGTACAACACGCGGAGATGGGGCTAAATTCGCACCGCAACGAAATCCCTATAAAAGCGCGCAGCAACTGCAAGAGTGAGGCAGTGTTTTATCGACTGTCTTCGCGAGGTACATGGGTTCTCAAGTCGCTCATGCTGATCACTGAGCACCAAGGGCTATGCTACGTGCCCCATACTGCGTGTCCTGTGCTGCGTGCGCTGTGCGGGGTCCCCGGAACGACGTGGCGGAGCACCACGGCTGAACGTCATACAGCGTATGGGTGTGAGACGCTCTGTGCAGTATTGTTATTTACTGTGGTTTATTTAATTTGTAATCGGTTCCTGTTAATCTTAACAGAACCAACATTAACTTATTTATTTTTTAATTTATATTTCACTTCATATCTAACAACATATATAAGTAACTAGTGAATGGACAAGGGTTGTTGCAGTAACGCGGGAGGGGGGGGGGCAACAAAAGAAACTAGCTTAACAAGCAAAGGAAGTATTTGTGAGATTTAGAAGTTGGAACATGGGTTCTATAAGTGGAAGAGGGCGGGATCTAGCGGATGTACTGAAAGGAGAGGAGTGATAGAAGCGTATATACAAGAGACAAAGTGGAAAGGAGCGAAAGCCAGAGAAATTCAAAAAATCTTTATTCAATTTAGGGCCTAAGAAGGCGCTTATGAACGTCTAAAGCACTACCACCGGTTCGGATAAGAACCCAGTCGAGAAGAGCCGGCAAGAAACTCGATCTGGTTCTTTTCTTTTTATAAATATAATATTTATTTATTATTATATTTATTTATTTATTTATTATATCATTTTTTTAATATAAAAAAGTATATATTTTTTTAATCATATTCTTAACTAATATTAGCGGAAGCACAGGCGATTGGTGAGGGATATAAGCTGTATTATTGTAGAAATGATGGGAAACGGAATGGGGTTGGAATTGTGGTAGACAGCGAAATGAAAGAATCTGTAATGGATGTAAAAAGATTAATTGACAGAGTGACAGTTGCAAAATTGATAATTGAGAGAATAAGTTTAAATGTGGTCAGTGTATTGCACCCCAGGCTGGTAGCAATGATAGAGTGAAAGAAAAGTATTTGGAGGATTTAGACTGTTTGTTCATGAATATTCCGGAAATTGAATAAATATTTATAGGAGTAGATTTTAATGGACATATGGGAGATAAAAAGAAGAAATATGAAAGAGCACATGAAGGATGGGTCTATGGCAGTCGAGATGTGGACTGTGAATCTCTTTTATAAACTGATACTACTTTCGATCCAGAGATAGCTAACACGTGGTTTAATAAACATAAAGAATACGTCATAATAGCTTGCTCAAGATTAATGCTAAAAATTTGAATTATGTTTAACTATTTGGTTTAAACTTTATAAGAGATGACTGACATAGAGAACGTAGCTTATACTCACAGAGCCCTAGGCTGTTTAAATTTATCTTTTATTACTACCGACTAAACTTAATTATACTACAGAATTTTGTGCAGCAAGCTTAACCCCTTGAGCACTTACCTGGCGTTTACGCCAGCTTTCCATTGTTTTATTTTTATGGGTACTCAACACATTAAGCAGAGATTAAGTAATAAATATCATTTTTATTTTTAGTATTTGACAATTATAATAAATAAAGGATCATACAGATGCAATGTTTTAAATATTACATGTTATTGAGGTACAAAATACTGAAAACAGAAAGGAATTTTTTGAGCTGAAAATATTGTTGTTTTAAATTAAATTAATGGACCTCAGACGTACCTACAATATAATATTGAAAATCTTGTACCCTCATCTAAACCATAAATTATTTGTTTTTTAACTAGACTTATTTCGTCTTTCTCATAAACTATTCACAGGCCTTTAAAAGACAACGGTTAATACAAATTAGGAAATATTACACACCACCATTCTAACTTGGACTATTTTCTATAATGCTTTACAGGTTATTATCTGGGGTCATTTAGACTTAAATTTAAAAATTAAACATCTCTAATATCTAGGATTTTATTTTATCACAGTAAAATGAAAATATATTTTTTTTCATACACACATGTTACTGCTATCAACTCTGTTACGAAGAGTTTGTTCTCAAATCTTCTTATCCGTAACAAATGGTATAAGTCTACATAATAAAACTAATAATAAATATTTTTCTAATCTTGATACAACTTCCAGTGAAACCGTAGATATTTTTTTTTTGTTTTTTTTTATTTAGTCCCCTTACATCTCAGACATAATCCGAGTTTTGTTTACTTTTTTTGTGGCTTTCCCCTATTTTTTTTTTGTTCCTTTATTGTTTTCATCTTATTTCAATTTTACAATCTTATTCTATTTCTTTTTATGTGTTTTCTATTGCATTGTGGTTATGTGGAATTTTTATATTTAATTAAATTCTATTTCCAATTTACAAGTAACCGTAGATGTTGAGAGAGACAAGGAGTTTCAATAAAAAAACCTCTCCGGTATGCTTTTAGTTAGATATCAAGCCTTTCCAATGTATACAAATATTAGACATAAATTCTATACTATTGCTATTAACCAAAATATATTCAATATAGACGAATCTGTTTACAATTTGAAAGTAATGCTGCATCATCGTTTATTTTTGAGAAGGCGAACGTTGTTAACAGGAATATAGAGGAGCGCTGTGTTTGTGTGGTGTGTGTATGGCGGGTGGTGGTGGGTGTGGTGGTGGACGGTGGCTACCGTCGCTTCCTCCTCGGTTTGGGTGGCGGTGCGACGGTGACGCTGGCAGAGGCGATCTCGTCGCGGGTGACCGTCGCGGCCTGCTCGAGCTGTCCGCGCGCCTCCACGAAGAACATCACGTCTCGGAGTTGCTCCTTCAATTCCGACACCTGTAATAACACCCGCCATTCAACCGCCTCTATATATATGTAAGTGTTAAAAAGTCGTCAACTTAAGGTTTAGTCCAATTAAAATGCTATTATTTTTTTCGAATACGGTATACCTCCCTTCGTCTACAACTGACGGACAGAGATAATAGTGTTTCTATACGGACTAAAAGAATAAAGTAATGTATAAGAAACAATATGCCATGTTGTGCAGTGACCTCTCTGAGGAAGTTCTCCTCCCGCAGCTTGGCAGCGGCCTGGCACTCCGCCTGGGCCGTGGCCAGCGCCGTCGCCAGCCCCCGCTCCTCGGAGAGCTCGCCCTGCAGCGCGGACAGTCTGACAACACGTTAAGATACCGATACACTATAACATCGATGGAAGAGGAGAGCGCGCTCACAGTACCGCCCGTCTCGCTCTAGCTCAGGTGCATAGCAACACTCAGAACATTAGTGTATGCACTCGCATCTGACATACATATTCAAAAGCGGATATTCTGCTATATAGAGTTGCCCTGACAAGCTCATGTTCATCCACAGGATAACGGCTTTGCAATAAACTCTGCCTCGCGATAAACTAAGACTCTATTTATTTAAAAATGTAAATGCTGATAGCACTCTTATTTATATGTCACGGCAAAGAGCAAACGAGATGAATATACCTAAATATCCACTAATTAAATTATTGCAATGAAATTTACCAATATATTCTGATGCTATGTAAAGGAAAGAAATTGAGACGACACATAGTTTTGGTATCAGATACTCATAAGAACTTTGCTTCACCTAATTAAGATGGTCGCAGGTCAACCCAGTCAGTTCAGTTTGAACTGAACATTGTTGAGAAGAATAAGTAGAGAACCGAAGGAGATTTTAAAGTGCTATAAGTAAATAATGTAGTGTTTTATACTTAAATTACTTAATCTACATTATGTTGTGTATACACTTAAGTTTTATATTCGTATTGTTATAATTCAAAGAATGTCACAATTCCAGTGACTGTTTCAAATTAATGGTCCATTATATTATATTAGATGAAACTTATTACATATTAAAGTAAACTGACTTGTTGTTGAGGTGGTTAAGTTTCTTCTCTAGCGCTTTATTTTCACTCGTGAGTTGCTTGACTTGACTCACGAGGGCGGAGGCCGAGGACTCGGCGGCGCCGGCCCGTGTCCGTAGCTGTTCGCACTCCGCCGAGTGATCGCATTCCAACCTTTACCCGAATTAAGCGAAAAAAAAATAACAACCATAACATTTTATAATCTGCTACACAATATTCGCTTCTTTATCGACAATTAAGTATTTATCAGTAAATGGGAGATTAATCTCACATAATTATAAAAACCTTGTCATAGTAACACGTTCAGCTCTCTAGAGGCTGTATCCGTGGAAGATGTAATGATACCGACTGACAATAGATTATTACTAATTTGTTGGTGTCATCATTCAGACTATATTTTATCTAACATCAAATCAAATGCAGTCATTTTGCTGAACAAACAGCTTAATTATCAAGGCTTGTATTATGAATTGAATATTGAGTTCTGGAATATTTGTTCGAGTGCGGAACTCTGCTGCGGCTGCAGTTAAACACTCAGGACTATCGATCTATTTTGGTTTCACGAAGTTAAAACTGCAGTCCGCTTTGAGGTGTTCTGGTGACGGCTATTCTTTAGGTTTCGATAACCAAAGAAGACACTGACTTGGTTATCTTTTCCTCGTAATATGTCCTCTGGCTGTCCAACTGGTGCGTCAGTATGTACGTGAATTCAAGCTGAGCCGAGTCCAATTTCCCGGCGCAGGCGCCCTCCTCCCCTATTCCACCACCCTCGGCGGCGACCAGTTTACCGTCAGCTTTGTTCTGAACCAGCCGATGAACGAAGTTATCTCCTGCAGAATGACGTAAACATATACACAAAACTAGCTAATGTTTTAGATTAAAATGTCCAAAGTAAATTTGTACATTAAATGCAACTGGTTTTCATGGAATTACCATAACATGGCAACGTACAGAACTACAGATATGTTAGCATACCATACGAGTTATTATAGCAACTACGATAACGGTATCTGGCGATGCGTGTCCTGTGTATAAATGTGATGTAGATACCTGCATAGTCCCAAACCCTGTTGGAGCCGAGCTGCAAGGCGTACGTGTGGTTCGACTGCAGGAAGTGCTTGGCCGCGTGTCCGCCCTCGTACCTGTTTTTACCAATACAATACAATGTTAACATAGACTCGATCAAATATTACCTAAGCATTAATGGGAGGGGTCTGCTTATCTAGACGACATGATTGCGTAAGCAATGAGTAGTTGAGAACACCACAACTAGATACTGGCGAGTATCACCAAACGCGATGAGATAATATCCACTATGATGTCATTGACACACACACAATATTTACAATATTTTTTAATGTTAAAAGATATATTCTAGTAGTTGACAGTTTGCTAACATTTCCAAGATGAAAAATCTGCTTCCAAACAGCTGTTGGATATGACAGCTTCTGTGAGGTATTTTCTATTTTTTACTTCGCATAAGTGTAGGTTTGTGTGAGATTGAATCTACGGAATTGCAAGTCAAGATAGTCCTAAGTGTTCACTACAGGGCCTGCGAGATGCTATAGAGGGCATTTAAGCGAATAGCATTAGTCAAATTAAAAAAAAGATGTCTGTTTAAACTGTCATTGTCTAAAATCAAGTTATTTTATAAGTTTATATTATAAACTATTGGAATATATTAGAATAAAATCCTTTTATAACTTGTGTAAATGAAACCCAATCGGTCTGGCTAATGATTATAGGCCTTCTTTGGTAAAGAGGGGGAAGGGATAATACCTGCCGCAGCCAACATGTCCACAGATGAGGCATATCCACAGAGTTCCAGCTTCCACGCCGTCGAGCAGTCCCTCCACTACACCACTAATATTATCCCGTGTCTCCTCACCATCTTCATCGCCTGAGGCAATAACTTTGTTTATACAACATACCACACTGTTTAAATGTTTTCACCTCCCTAAACTTCTTATATAATTATATGAATATACTATGCGTTTCAAATAAGAATGTGCGGGTCAATGACCTTGATCTGTCAAAATTTGATAAAAAAAACGTATGAACAGCAAAGAAAAATATTTGCATAGTTTTTCTTCTTTTAGTAAATTATTTGGTGAAATATAAATATTATTTTAAAATACCGATCTTTATTTACTGACTTTACGTATTTATTTCGATTTGAGAGTTATGACGTGATAATATGGCGCAGGTGCGTGTGCATTCATACGCGACATAAAGTAGGGTCGGCACGACATAGACATGAGTAGTGTTACCTGCAGGCGCCGCGGCGTCGCACTGCGCGCAGACGGCGCTCGCGCGCGGCTCCGGTGTCTGCGCGCAGCGGCACACGGGGCAGCGCGCGTCGCGCCACCGCGTCAGGCAGTCCGCGTGGAACGCGTGCGCGCACTGCACGCTCAGCACTCCGGCCACGCTCTCGTCCATGCGTTCTACACGTGCACAACCGCTCTCATTCTACACACTACACACTTATTCATACCAATCAATTTGTACATGTTTCATACCCACACATATGAGTATGTGTATTTATTATAAGAACAATCAATAATAAAAGAAATCAATTAAATACCAACTGCAAATATATATTACTGTATCCTTAAACAATTTCATTATTGATGATTAGGTACTATGAAAATTATAATCCTAAGATAATATGAAAATTCCAATCAGTTCAATAGTTTGCCAGTGACCTACATTTATTCGAAAGTAAAAAAAAATTTACTCATAGTACAAATAACTAAAACACATAAATATTTTTTGAAACTCATAACAAGGTATTTGTTATAAATACACAGCATGAATTGCTTACCCTAATCAAAAAAAGTACATAAATGGAACTAACATTGGACCTCAAATGAATTGAGTACTCTCTTTAGATATTAAGGAATAGTAGATACCCAAGCAGACAGGACACGTCGGTAGCTCGGTGTGCGAAGGCGGTGCAGTTCCGTCCCTGGCCCATTCGACTCGCGACACCCAAGCCATATGGCACAGGGCGTTTGGTTCTAGACTACTATAAGGAACTCCATCGAATGCTCCATGAAATTCCCGGGCTGCATCACTTGTACGAAATCTACAGATAAATGAATATATCTAATTGAAGAAATTCTCTTTAAACTTATTATAAAATAAAATACTGCAATAATGGAATGTCAATTCTAAATCGTAATCATATTAGTCTTGATAGAAACCATATTCTAGTGAAATGATTTTACTCATGTTTCATGATTACTCACCATATATTCTGGTAACCAGTGGCTTTCATAATGATGGAAAAATTATGATATGAAAAGGGTAACTGTTAAAAAAAGATTGCCATTTAAAAGATGCAGGTGTTCTTGGAGCCTTCGGTGTTCCAACAATTTTTATAATTCATTGATTTCAAGAAAAATTTTAAAGCGTAGGTACTAGCCTCGCACGAAACATGCAAAGGAATATTCCTATCAGAATGTACCTTGTGTTCAAGTATGGGTACACTCTCTCACAGCTCTTTAATATGTGTATACAAGCTATCTATCAGACGTGCGGTCCAGAACGTACACGTACAGAGGAGCACAGAAATGATCAAAATTATTAGTCGCCAAGAGGACAGCATAGTCAGACATGAACATCATTATCAAATATTAGATATTGCTATTTATGTATGTAACAGATATACAGAAAGATAGAAGCTATGTTTTAAAATATGTAAAAAAAATTATGGTGGTGTTCATTTTGCCGCAGTACCAGCAGCAGTTTTCTCACACACCGGTAATGAGATCATTACATTACTGTTCTCACAAGGTAATTGACAACTACGGTTGTCTGGCGTATCACGTACATGGTCCAATCTGCGCGTCTGTAATGACTAAGAATTTTAGTTTTTAATGCAAAGCTAGAAGCAAGAGAGAAATACTTTGAAGGAATGTTATTACAAACTAATTTTTAGCAATTAATATAATCTTTATCACAAGAACACTTACGTAAGTAACGCCATATAGTGATCCGGAGAGCCGTCTCTGAGTACTCTCACATGCGCAATGTCTTGCTGACAAGCAGCAGCAAATGCTAACAAATCTGATGCACCTAGAGCTCCAGGCACTGACAATAGGCAGAGAGTCTTTGCCTCTTCAGCTTCCTTCATTTCACTGTGGAAATAGTAGCAATAATATATCATTAATTTGTACATCAAGCTATTTCAGAAATACTTAACTGAGAAAAATCAAATTTTGAAGGGCTATTTACAAGTAGTAGTAGTTTACCATAACTAATACATTTTTGTCAACGTATGTTTATGTCGATTACCCATAAAAATGAGACAATGGAAAACAATGGAAAGCTGGCGTAAACGCCAGGTTAGTGCTCAAGGAGTTAAAGTAATATTGATATCTTTCAATAAGTATATTTTTAAACAAGTTTTAGTTGTAACATGAACACATACTTGTTAAAGATAACCACCAAAATGCAAAAAAACTACATTGAGGAGTATATTCAAACTAAAACTTTTTAATTAAAAACAAAACCAATTTCAAAGTTATGAATGGTATTAAAACAATAGATATATCGGAGTTAGCAGAAGTTGATTAATAAAATAATTATTTATTTACTCTTTAGTGGTTTTTATAGTATACTAGCTGTGCCCGCGACTTCGTTCGCGTTTTATATATAAAATATTAAATTGGACCAAATTGTTAATCTAAACCATTCTCCGCTTTGAAGCCAGCTTTTTGATTTTCCTCTAAAAACAATTTTATTTTCACATTCATTTCTTCTTTTTCCTCTTTTTTTATTCACTGTTAGTGTTTATTATTATTATTACAACAAAAAAAAATATTCTTCTACTCCTACTCCTTTAAAAGTTGTACCTTCCATCATCAGATCAGCAAAATAAGATGGTGACTGCAATACGCAAACAGTTGAATGAATAGCTGTGGCAACAATTATATATCCAAATGTATAAATATCTATAGAATTCGAGGGTTTCTCTTGATTTCCCTGAAATCCACTGATTCAGACTTGGTGACAATGAGACTAGGTTGGGAGTTAGTCCTTCAAATAAAAAAAAATTACAAATTGCTCTGAAATTTCACTTAAAAAACATACAGTGGTATTGATAACCTCCTCCTTTTTGAAGTCAGTTAAAAATAGATATGTTATATTTATTGCAATACAATAATAACATTAAATTTTTATTTTTTATTAAAACATTATATAACAAAAACTATACCTTTTTTTTTTTTTTTTTGACGGGGGGAAATGCATTTACGCACTATCATTACTCATTGCATTAGTGAGACCGAAGTCCCCCAATGCAATGGGTAAGAGGGTGCGGAGGGACGTCTCCGCACCAGTGTGGGACTCGCCCGGGCGTGAAGCGCCCAGAAATACCCACTAAAACCCCCCGGGGCCGTCCGCCGCATTTGGGATGGGGGCGACACGGGGTGGCTTTCGCAGTCACCGCGTCGCCCCCTGCGGCGAACCCACCGGGCCTCGTCCGTGCAATGGCCCAATGGGGATGGGGGAGGAGAATGTCACCATCCGAGAGGGAGAGAGGTAATTACCGCCAGCAGCTATAACTACCTCTCCCCCCCTCAACTCCTCACTTCCTCTTCGGTGTTGTGCACCCTTCCCCATCCCATCTTGTATAAGCAAGGCGTAGCGGGGAGAGGCCACCACCAACCACCCCTCATCCAACCTTCGCCCTTAAGGCAAGACCCGCGAGAACGGTGCCCGCATCACCGGAGGCCGACAAAACACCCCCCCCCCCCCCCATGTGATGCCGGTCCTCCCTCCCAGCATCGGCACATACCGCACACTTTAGTGTCTCCGCTGCGCACTCCACAGCCTTATGGCCATGGACCCCGCAGCGGAAACACTGCTGCCCTCTATTAACCAAAGCCGCGCAAAGCGCTCGTGTGTGCCTCAGGCCCATGCACCTAAAACATCGCAAGGGCTTTGCCTCAAGTGCACAGACCCGAGCCACACTCCAGCCAATCACCACCCGTCCCCTCTCTATCAAACGTAATCCCGCCTCTACCGGGAGCGACATGAATATCGCCCTGGACCCCTCTCTCGAAATCCTCACCGGACGCGCCTTCACACAATCCGCCCCTATGGCCAACTTCTGCGCAACCCTCCACTCAACCTCCTCTGTCGTCACTGAGTCCTCCAGGCCCTCCAAGCGGACCTCAATCCGCTTCGCCGGCCTGGAGACCACCGCAACCGCCTCCATAACTCCCCTCAAACTGGATGCGAGGGCGTCCGCCCGCTCCACGCCGCTGGGACCCGAGACCTCCAGGATTCGGGCCCCAGCCGCAGTGGGACGACACGTGACACCCTCAATTCCCATCTCCTGAAGACCCACCTTTGTTCTGGCATCAGCCAGCACTTCCCTATATGTGACGCCCCTCGCCACCGCTTCCGGCTTCAGGGTAACCACCACTGCCGCCGACCGCGGCGGCGACGGGAGTCTAACCCGCCTCTCCATCCCTCCTGCCTGTACCGCCTTATTCCCCATAGGAACCACCCCACCACCACTCTTTCTCCCCTCTTCCTTTTCTCCACCTGCACCCACGGCTCCTCGGCCCTCTGCACCCCCGACTCCACTGGGACAGAACCCGGCAAGGGTGCCCAGTCCATACCCAGTGGAGGCCCCATCACTAAACCCTCCTGCTCACAGCCCTTCTCTACGCCCTTCCTATCTGCAGCCCCTGTCCTCCTACGAGGCATAGGAGCAGCCGGGATATCCCTCTCTACTAATCTTTTCTCCACTTCCCCCAACCTCATACTAATCCCCTCCAGAACACCTTTGAGGGATAATGCCACCCTTGCAGCTTCCTCCCTCTCTAGGATCTCCTTCTCCTTCCTCTTCATCTCCCTCTCGTTCTCTTCTCTCACCCGCACAACCTCCCTCCGCAACTGCATCGCATCTTCCTCCAAACTCTCTATTCCTCCGTATCATCCCCCCCCCGCATACGCTTCGACACCCGCCAGAGCAAATCTCGTCACCCCCCACGCAAATCGTCCCGCCTGCCTCGTCCGCCCGTAATTCAACCTCCCTTTCTCAATCTCACTCACGGTCTTCCACATCCCCCGCAGCTTTAAGCAGCTGTTTAGGCGCCATCTGTTCAACCCTCAAAGTGGTAGCCTCCTCTCTCCTCAACTGCTCTACCAAAGACCCTCCTTTCTCCGCCCTTACCCCCGCATAGTTTTTTCCGCCGGAAAAAAAGGGTAATCTCTTATCCCACTGTAGTCAGCCTCCTTCTTAATAGGTTCAGCTTCCAACCATCTCTCATCCTCCTCATCATCAAACTCTTCATCTCCCTCAAAAGACAAATCCATTGTATCCAACTAACTTCTATTTACAGACACTTCCAATAATTACAGACACTTCCAATAATTACAGACACTTCCAATAATTACAGACACTTCCAATAATTACAGACACTTCCAATAATTACAGACACTTCCAATAATACAGACACTTCCAATAATCACAAAAACTATACCTAAAAATACCTATATTTTTTAAGATCAGACAAAAAGAAACAAATTTTATTTGAGACAGTGGTGGCATTTAATTCTATATAAAGTATAGCTTGCTTGAAGTAAAGTATTTATGTCATGCTTTGTTAGTCTCAAAATAACTTTTGTATTAACAGCAATAGTAACAATGCATACATATGCAACAATTTAAGTATAAGTGCTATAATAATTAAAAACACTATTATTATAAGAAACTGAGAAAGAAAACAATAATAAATGATTGAAATTAAAGATACCACGAATATTCGGCAATTATCTGGTATTGGGCAATGATTTCCCACTATTCATTATTCGGCCGAATATTGTGAACTATTCGACTGAACATGGAATAGTAAATCATGAAGAAAATTTATGTTATTAATCACAAAGATTTTTCTTTTACCAATAACTTAGCATTAAGATGTAGTTACCTAAAAATCTAGCAGTGGTAAGTTATGATGAATAAAAATATTTTTTTTTCAGCATTTGTTGACAACTTTTTCACATAAATTATACCGGTTTCTGAAAATAGCTGCTCACTGTATACACTGCTACCGAGAGATGATTAATGAATCTCAGAAAATTCTTCTAGGTTATGATATGGTTTTGCGTTTGCTGACTACCACTTGTAAGGGTCTGCTGTCTTATCTAGGCAAACAATCAGGAATGAAACTAAAACGCCCACGGTGTCGTCATCATTCGTATTTTAGTGATGCAGGTTTATTATGGATGTATGACCGAATCGAAGGACCTTGAATTAATTCGATAGCTTTGTCGCCGATCCTAGGGCTTCCTACTCCTTATCAATTGTTCTGGCTTACCAAATAACCGCACCCAGTAGTAACAGTGTCGACTTACCTGGTGTGCCGATGCAGATGCTTCGCACTGCTATGATGCACAGCTCCGTCCACTGTGTCTTCTTGATGTTGAGCGGCCGCTCTTTTCCGTAACCAATTTCACTATAGCTACTTTTAATATCCAAGCACGCACAAACGTTGAACACGTTTTGAGCTTAAAATAAGCCAAAATAATAGCCAAGACGATTTGATTATAAAATGTTCCGAGGAGACCGTGTCGCGTGATTGAAAAAAAAACCGTTGGCGAGAGAGGGGCGCCACCAAGCGTCGAAACACCGAAAACCACCGGGCACAGATTACATGGTGTTGCCTGAACATCCCGCCGCCTAAGCAAGACCCTTCTTGCTTACCTATACTAAATTGACTAAAGGCATGCTACATAATTTTGAGACGGGTCTCATTAAAACTCCGCCCTGAGTTTTAAATTCTACTACCCTAACGATTCCGTCTTTACCGGGTAATAGTTTTATTATCCGACCGCGTCTCCAATGAAGAGGAGATAAATTGTCATCCTTAATCAAAACTAAATCATCCACTTTAGGTGGATCCGTAACCAAAGTCCATTTAAATCGTTGTTGGAGTGTATGAAGATATTCGTTTCGCCAACGTGACCAAAAATGTTGAGACATCTTTTGTAACTGTTGATACCGAGACAACCGAGTAATATTAACTTCCGTATAAGGATATTCTGGGAGCGCTACCAGCGGCTGCCTAATCAAGAAATGTCCCGGTGTTAACACTTCCAAGTCCATCGGATCTGTACTAAGGGGACATAAGGGCCGTGAATTTAGGATCGCTTCTATTTTAGTAAAGAGCGTGGTAAACTCCTCAAAGGTAAGTTTGGTTTCTCCTATAACACGCCGAGCATGAGTCTTTGCCGACTTAACAGTGGACTCAAATAAACCTCCGAAATTAGGGCTCGCAGGAGCGTTGAATAGCCAAGTTATATTGTCCTTGGTTAATTTCCGTTCTAAGTCAGAATGGTTGTTTCGCAAAAAGACGTACAACTCTTTGAGATATTTATCAGTACCCGTAAAATTTGTACCGCAATCCGAATGAATTAAAGAAGGCAATCCTCTCCTGGAAACAAACCGAGTGAAGGCTGCTACAAATGCCTCTACCGAAAGATCTGTAACTATCTCTAAGTGAACCGCTTTAGTCGCGAGACAAACAAAAACACATAAATAACATTTTTGGATTTTAGGGTTCCGTAATGTATTTGATTTAATAAAATAGGGGCCAGCAAAATCCGTACAGACTCCTAGAAATGCACGCACGCTTGTTATACGATCCGGTGGTAAATCTGCCATATAGGGTTGCGTGGGTTTTGCCCGAGTCCGATAGCATTGAATGCATTTAAATGTAATGTGTCTAGTAATCGGCGAGCCGAAATAATCCAATAATTTCTAGACAATATAGCCGCTAACGTATTTGAACCAACGTGACAATAAACCTGGTGATAATGTGTAACTAATAATTCCGTGAATTTTCCTTGGCCTGGTAATAATATGGGATGTTTCGCATCGTAAGATAACTCCGAATGTCTTATTCTTCCGCCGACCCGTAATAAATTATTTTTATCGCAAAATAAACTTAACCGTCGTAAATGAGTTTTAATAATTTTGCCCGATTTTAAATTTAAAATATCCTCCCCAAAATGTGCTTCTTGGATTTGCCGAATCAAACACAAGAGAGCAGTCCGTCGTTCCGATAACGAGATGTTTCCGAATTTTCGTGATAGTTTGTTTTTGCAATTATTTACAAAACGCAACAGGTACGCCGTAACGATAACCAATTTATCGAAAGAGCTAAAACGTTCAAAGAGATTAAATTCCGAATTCAAAATGCCGATGTTAAGAATTTTAGCTGTCTTTCGTAAACCAGGTAGTAAATCCGATCCAGGTAATTCAAAATTATTTTTAGGCCAAGTTTCTGAAGGTTCACACAACCATTGTGGGGTCCACCACAGGTCATGTGTTAATAATGCCGCCGCCGTGGAACCGCGTGATGCAACGTCAGCACAATTCATATCACTGGGGACATGTCGCCAAATGATTCTTGTTTTTGAGGAAATAATTTCCGAAACACGATTTCCTTCAAAAACTTGAAGCTGGTGAGCCGGTGTCCGTAGCCATGCTAGCACAATTGTACTGTCACACCAGGCTGTAACGTTAACAAACTGGATGTTGTTTTCTGTACAAGACACAATGTGATGTGAATGTGACACCCCTGAGCTAGTTTTATCACTACCGTTAAATACTACGCGAATTTTCGATACATCACCTGATTTTTTAAACACACCGTGATGTCCGATAAAATAATGTTCGAGTCCTGAATTACAATCAAAAGACGAAACTTGCATATGACCGAGTTCCAAAGTTCCAATATTCATTCATGAAAGTAACATATTTCTCGCGAAATTCCGGGTTGCGTGCCATTCTACGTTCTAACGAGTAGAACTGGCTCAAAGCTTTATTCCGAGATTCTCCCAATAATTTTCTATCACACTCCGGAAGAAGTGGAAGACGCACCGTATATTTACCGTCTGAACTACGTGACGTAGTATTTAAAAACAGACGTTCACAATCCACGTCTAAAGGATCCCTAATTTTCATCTGAGGTGGTTCCTCAGTACGCCAAAACTTTTCTACCGTTTCAAGTAAAGTATTTCCGATGAAATAATCCGTTTTATTATCCGAAAGTACTGGGCCGAAAATCGCAAAATCAAAAATAGTACCTAAGGCATAAGGACCGTGTTTCCCTAAATTAATTTTATCTCCATTTAAAATTTTACCCAAAATATCACAACCGAAAATTATATCAATCTCTTGTAATCGAGAACATGTTTTATCCGAGTTTAAATTATTACTATTGCAATTTAAATTTTAATTTTTCTGCTAAATAAGTAGTAGGTTTCTTTAACACCACCGCCGTAACCGATAATAAGTTATTCGAACTTGTAGGTTTGAAATATAATTTAACGACCGATTGACTATCATTAGTCAGTAGACCACCGATACCTATTAAAGGTACATCCATATAATGTCGACGTAAACCTAACCGAGAGACTAAATCATTTCGTACAATGGTTACTTGTGCCCCGAGATCTAATAGAGCGCGCGCTTTAATGAAACAATTATTTTGTCTTTTTACGTCAATAACCACAGTTGGTAAAATAACGTTATCAATGAGTTTAGGTACCGTTATATCCGAAATATTATTTAAACTACGCGCGCCGACCAATTGTTTTGACGAAATAATCTTATTTTCATTATTCATTAATTGCTATACCGAATTATTACTACGCCGCCGGGCGTCTGCAGGACTCACTGAATCTCGATGATGCCGCGAATATTCACCAGATCGCGCGCAAACGCAATCTGGGTTCCGACTACCGAGCTTATTATCGTCGTTGCGTCTGCGCTCCGAGAGTCTATTTTGACTTGACACATAGCGGCGAACACCTGCGCCACTCGCATTGTAATCAGCTGGCTTATTATTGGTCGGAGATCGCTTACTTACACGATCTTGACGCCTTGCTTCATAATACATTACCGGCCGAATATGTCGTGATTGTTTTTCAGTGAAACAAACTAACCGATGGTGACCTACGTGACCGCATTTATCGCATGGCACATATTTGTCGCAAGATGCCGCTGTATGAGATCCGAAACATTTAAAACAAAGGCCGTTGTACACTATCCACTCTCGACGTTCAAATGAATTAAGTTTAATAAATTTGAAACATTCCGAAATATTGTGATTTTTCATGTTGCAGTACATACAAGTATTCCGATCAGTTGTATGTTTGTCTGTTGCTACAACATGAATCATCCGTTTCCGTCTAGTGTTACCCGACCGTACATTCTTGTTTGAATCTGACTGATTTATATTCGTAGTCGATATTTCCGAAGGAGCCGTATCTATTACACGACACTCGTTCTGTAGAAATTCTATCAGTTGCGAAAATGTGGGTAATATTAAATTATTTTCACCGTATTTTTGTTCAAACCGCGATTTTAAATCCGCAGGGAGTTTGGTTAAAGGAATATGGAGTAACAAATAACTCCATTCCGATACCGGAAAACCCATATTTTCTAATGCCCTTGATGATTCTAATAAGGGAATTAGAATTTGAGTACGAAGTCCGTTACATTTACTCATAGGTGGCAAATTCAAAATTCGAGAAATGTGACTATCCGCTAATAAACGTTTGTTTTCATACCGACCGCGTAAAATTTCTAAAGCCGTATCTAATGATTCGTCGACCATAGGTAAATGTTTTATCAACGATCTAGGTTCCTTTTCTACATGCGAAAACAAATAGTGAAATTTCTCCGTTTTAGAAATATCATTCCGGGATAAAACCAATGATGTAAACAATGAAATAAAGCTTGTCCACGAATATACATCACCGTCAAAGTATGTGAGATCTATGGTGGGCAAACGTGCTGATTGAGCACTCTCCGTGGGCTTATGGACCCCTTCCAGATTGGGATAAGCCGCCGATACCGCCTCCAGTTGGTTGTAAATTTCCTCAGCTTCCTTATATTTTTGATCATACTGCTTAACTAACTCTTCATCGGTCTCATCAGTTAAAAGATCCACATAAGATTCATACAAACAATTATACCGCTCATCTAATTTCCGTAAACGTGCCGAAATCACTCCCGATGCGTGTTTTTTACTATTAATCATTTCCAAATTATTGAAAAACCAATCATATTGTGCTTTGAATATCACTTGTTGTTTAGGCATTTTTACCGACTTTATTAGAAATTAAAACAAAATAAATGGACTTCCGTTAATATCCGTACCAAATAATATAATAAGTTAGTGTACTCCTAGCCTTATAACAGTTTTTGAAATACCGACAGATAAATTGTGAATCTAATATGTGTAATATTCACTAAGCACATATGATATGTGTTGAAATCAAGTAAATTAACCGTATTTAATCGTATATATAGAAATATAACCGATAAAATAATTTTTAATAACGAAATCAAACAATTTTTATTTTTTACCGAACTACCCCTTATTACCGATTCGAATAGTGAAATTGATTATATTTTTAACAAATTGTACCGAATCAAACCATTAATTGATTAAGGATGATTTAAGCAAGTCCCTATGCGGCTCGAAGAACCAAATTTTTATGGGGGTGTATGACCGAATCGAAGGACCTTGAATTAATTCGATAGCTTTGTCGCCGATCATAGGGCTTCCTACTCCTTAGCAATTGTTCTGGCTTACCAAATAACCGCACCCAGTAGTAACAGTGTCGACTTACCTGGTGTGCCGATGCAGATGCTTCGCACTGCTATGATGCACAGCTCCGTCCACTGTGTCTTCTTGATGTTGAGCGGCCCGCTCTTTTCCGTAACCAATTTCACTATAGCTACTTTTAATATCCAAGCACGCACAAACGTTGAACACGTTTTGAGCTTAAAATAAGCCAAAATAATAGCCAAGACGATTTGATTATAAAATGTTCCGAGGAGACCGTGTCGCGTGATTGAAAAACCGTTGGCGAGAGAGGGGCGCCACCAAGCGTCGAAACACCGAAAACCACCGGGCACAGATTACATGGTGTTGCCTGAACACCTGTCACCACCAAAATGTACTGAGGGTTGCCAAATATGCGGCTACTGAATATTCAATGCTTCGGCTGAGAGCCTCGCCGAATATTGGTTATTCAGTCAAATCACTATTTGCGGTATCTCTAATTTGAATGAAAGGAAATATTAATTAAAGTCACATAATATAACTCACTTTTCTTTATAAAGATGTAATACACCTTTTGTAACTTCAACAAGGGGATTACCACAGAAGAAGCTAATTGTTTCATCATCTTCTGATATACTGGTTCCTTCAACAGGCTGACGACGGGAACTTGTTGGAAGTATTCCTGTATCAGTATTGGGTCCAGAGAGGACACTAGCATATGTTTCTACTGTGATTGTTTTAGATTCCCTTGCACCACGGTCACGCTTTTTCTGTTCTTTAGCAGCTTCTGGTAAGTAAAGAAACACTAACATATGGTTTAAATTTCTTAAAGAAACCATTATCACATCACAAGTTGGTTATGCAGTTCCAAAAAAATTCACCAAAAATTCATTCATTGGTAGAATTAGAGCCTATTAGAAGTAGGTAAAAAAATACATATATTAATTTTTTTAGAATTTTTGCTTGAATGGCTAATGATTATAATAAAGTATAATGTACTAGTGTATTAGCAAGTAGTCCTTAGTGTTCCATAACTTTAAAGCCTGTTTATTTAGACCTATTGTGTTAACATCTTTGGATTCATTGTAAAATCAAAAGGTAAACCAAATAAGTATTTTTTTTTTAGAATATTTCATAAATTCATAATAAATTATTACCATACATATTTTTGGCCTATCTGAATATCATGGTTTAAAACCATTGTCAACTGAACCTCAGTAATTAAAAAACTGTAGAAAAGTTTATACCTCAGTATTGTTTCTAATTAATATTAAAATTTCATGAGAAAAGACTTAATTTGCATCTCATCTTGTTTTATGAAGCAAAAGTTCAATAAAGGCGCTACAAAACTTTTCACCTCTAACTATATCACAAAGAATAAAATGAATAACAATACTTTTCAATGTTTCTACTAAATCTTCTACTTTAAAAAAATGTATGATTGAGTGCCATACGAACCCATTTCACTAGGATTATCTCCCATTCCTGGAAGCTCTTCGTCGATTTCGACTCGCAAAACGCACAATGAGACAGACATTACAAAATTATTGTTCTGTAGAAACAAAATAGTAGTGTGTCACACAGTGCTTTCACATAATGTTTTCAAAACGTAAGAGTTATAATCACTTTGGTTCGCGATGTATAATTCAAAGACTACAATATAAAGACAAGAAGTATAATTAGAGAGAATCTTTATAATTTCATAGAAAAAATTGTATTGTCAAACAGAATCACAACAAAAAAACTATTCGTCCTTCATAAAGAAAAAGCAAAAGTACTAAACCATGCAGCCGAGTCTACTTCAGGAACTCTCCATATAACGCTATGATAAAATTGCGGCTTTTTGTTATAGCTATTTTAAGGGAGTTAGGATTGGATAGGATTTACATAACGTAAAATTATTTTATATTTACTTCACTTCAATGTACTTCAATTTGCTAAAGTAAACTATATCACGCAGAATGCCAACGAAATTACATAATATATAGTGAAATACTGCAAGGTAATGAATTAAAAATAATAATAATTGTTGATTGATGAACGTTGATGAAGATTTTATGGATGATAGAAAATATGTTTTTATTTTTGTTTAAATAATTAAGGCCATAAATACCCGGTCTTTACCCAATTTTGTATTATTTTACTAGTCTTCAGTGCGCCAACATATCGGACTATTTGGTAACCGTTCCAAGAGAATGTTCTACCTGTAACTGTGTAAGTATCCGTATAAGTTTGCAGTGCGGTCTAATTCCCCGTCAATGGTATATATATAACCCATCTATTTTACTCTAAAATTCGTCTGAGTTTTCGGTGATGATTTTATTGCTAACGTGTAAGATAAAATTATGATGTATTTTTTTTTACCTTGATTTTTATTCGGCTCTATAAAGTTTTCAGAATGACAACACAATTTTATTTATCTTTGGACAACATTGTTCGAGATTTATATGTGTATCCGAAAATAAATAATTTGGCATTTGCATTAACGTCGTTTATTTCTTGTCTAAGTTTGTATTTTCATATACATTGCTTAGTTTACACTGTTATGTACGAGAACATTTCTAATTAAAAGTGTGCTTGACATTAAAAAGTAATTAGTGTCGTTCTAATTAGATTGAATGTGGAATTTGCAGCAAAAAATATTCAATATGGCTACAGATCATAAGACGTGAGCTGTCAGCTGTAATAATTTTCGTTTCTTTGTGTTTATTACGGGTTTAAAAATGTTATGATCGAAACGCACAGACGAATATGGGTGCGAAAGACTCGAAACCAAGTTTTATATCATATGAAGATGCTGTAAAGCGAGGTAGGAGAAGTGCGAAGATAAGGATAAGTGCGTTGCAGGAATGTTTGTATATTTATGTGTTTTTGATTTACAGTTTCTGATAGTGAGTTAAGACGTATAAGGGAGGCATTTAAGAGATGTGCTGGTGCAAACGGTACGGCCTTGAGCCTGGAGGCTTTCGTGCATGATGTTTTATGCGACGGAGTACCTTATGAAGTCGCCGAATGGCTATATCAAACGTGTGGTGGTACGAAGCGGGGAATTGTTTTCAAAGATTTATTATGCGGTATAGTGGTATTAACTAAAGGGAACATCGAGGAGAAAATCAAGTGAGTTATCTTTTTATATATATTTAGTTGTAAACAATTACATCACACTTTATCAGTGAGATACGCACATTTGCTCAAACTTAAAAAATATTATAGAATCCAGTTTGCACGATAATTATTCGAATTTGTTACAAGGAAAATTAGACTAAAGATTGTATAATTTTTTTTAAAGCACTTAATAGATTACAAATAGTATTATATACTTCCTCCATGTACAAGATTTATTTTATTGTGGTGATTGCTATATTGGTTTGGATTAAATATATTTCATACTGTATGATATTTATTTCTATTATGTTACTATTATGATAATTAAAGATTTGTTGTTAATAGTAAAATCTATAGATTACAACCATATTGGATTTACTCATTTTCTGAATAATTAATTGATGTCATAATAATATGTTTATCAAACACCTGATAATATATTATGTTGGTTGCAATCTGATACTTGCTTACATACATGATTCAATATCTGACTATTAAAATACATGTCAAGTTCATATCTATTTAGAATAAACTAAATAAAAAATCATTTCTACAAATGATTTCATAATATGTAATATCTATACACAAACACTTAAGAAATAATTGTTTACATTAAAAATGTACATGATATCACATATGACTACACTTAGATACCATTCAGAAGGTGCACAGCAATAATTTCATTCAAAGAAAAAATATTGACTAAAACACTAAGTTTTAAGAATGTAAAGAGTGTTACCAAATCAATGGTAAAGATGTGTATTTCAAATATTAAAATAAATAATAATTATTATGATTAGATTTAATAGAATTTAACACATGTTTACAGGTTCTTAGAACCAAGAAATTTTGGAGCAGATTAATATATTACCTTTTAAAGTAATTACTTTGTAGTAAAGGCAACAATTCTGGGAAAATCTGGAGTTTTACTCAGTGTTTATGTCCACTGACTACTTACAAACAAAAAAACACTACTGGTTTATTGGTGTAGAAATTAGTAGTTTGTGTTGACATAATAATTAAATATGTGTAAGCCTTTCTTGAGTAGATGCATCTGCCAAGTGATTATACATTTTAAGTTTCTTATGTGTTAAAATGCTATCACTTATCACTTCCACAACACCCATTAACCACAAGCATCATACATAGATATTATTTACTGTTGGACTTATAAGGTTTTTATTTCTTCTATGACAGATTTCTCTGGACACTGTACACAAATAACCAAGGTGATAATGGAACCCACATATATAAAAGGGATTTCGCTCGTACCCTCCACCTTGAGAACACCTCACTGCCAGTGCCAGGGGCTCAGCGCACTGCAGAAATCCTGCTCAGCCTTTTCGGCCAGGGAGACAGGGTGCCCTATGACCAGTTCCGATCATGGTTACTTATACACAAAGATGCCACAGTACTGTCCAAGTGGCTGCTCTCGGAAACGAATCTAGTTCAAGAATTGGAAACTCCCACATTTTACCAGAGTTTAGCTGGTGTCACACATTTGGAAGAACGGGTGAGTCAAGCATATTAGTCTGAAAAACGTCACTAAATTACCATCATCACCATTACCGCCATAATCCTACATGATATCAAAGCTAACCTTTCCTTTGTATACCTCTAACAACTAACAACTAATAAAAATCAGTTTTAGTTCTATATGAATGTCCATTCCAAGGTAACCTTTGACCAGCTGATTCATTACGTGATGTTTTCAAGGATGACCAATCAATATCATTTGTAATTTACCTATTATGTAGCATTATCCTATTTATAGTGAAATTTTTACACACCTTCGACTTTTTCCTTTTTTACATCATACAACTAAGTTTGTTCTTCACAGATTACTGGTAAAATTGTTTATCGTAAATGAATTCGCTTTTTGATTATCTAAGAATTTTGTATCAATGGTTCGGTTTTTTAGATTTTTAGGATCCTGGAGCTAACGTTTCTTTCTTCGAAAATTACGTAATATTTCTTTTTAGACATTTTCACATGCTACCAATGAGGCGACGTAAAGCGTGGGCGACCGTCTACGGCCTTACGGACCAAAGGCCCTAGCGCCAGAGCCCAATTATATATATTTATTTATTACACACTATTACTAGCCGAGTGCTCGCGGCTCCGCCCACATTGTATAATTTGCATTGCGTTGTTGTCGCGGGTTGAAAGAGGGTTGCCTCGCAAAATGTATTTCGCCCTAATCAAACTATAGTCTTGCCCCGCCACTGCTACCAATAGTAAGCAAAACTCTTAAAACATCATCATAAATAAGTAAAGCATAACTCCCACCCCCTTCAGGAGTTGACCCTTTCGCGTTTTACAACTTTTCCAATGCTAGTTGCCTTTTGGGGCTGAGCACCTTCAGCACTCGCCCCCAAAGTAACGGTGAAGCTGTAAAGGTCCTCCCGGTCAACAGCGTTAGCAAGTTAGAAAAAAAGCTCAATGGGGCACAAGGCACAACGCAATAATAAAAATCTATCTTTTTTTATTTTATATTTGTCGAGTTATTAGTGCTATCAATAAAAACAATTGGAAATACTTTTCCTCAAATGACTTATTTTTTCGTTCACCGTGCACACGTTAATTAGCATTTATAAAAAATTATAAAAAAAAGTTATCTGGTTTCCGTGTAACATGGGGAAACCCGAGTTTTAGCGCCTACGATTGATAGGGTTGTGAAAAATTGAGATTTTTTTAACGGCATATTTTATTCATACACCTACATAATGCAATGTTGACTGAATGAATATTCGTTGTCATTTGTTTAAATTTTCCGTAACATTTATTTAATTTAATGTGACGCTGACTATGAAACAGCTAAAGTCTCATAGTGCCAGGGGCGTCTTTACCTATAGTACAAGATGTGCAGCGCACACGGCTGCAGGGTTTTACGGGGCGCCATACGACGCTCGCGACACATGCATAGATGTGTCAATCGGGGCGCCAACGCTCTCAAAGACCCTGCGGCCGTGTTATGTCCGACACTGAGCGCGGTAATAGTTTAAATTGCTTCCCGACGTTAAAAATTGCATCTGAAATGTCGTTTGAAAATATAACTGTTTTCCATTTTGACTGCGCGCCTACACAGCTACTTGTAGCACACGGGTGCTACAAGAGGGCTAGAGCGGCCTCTGCATAGTGCCCTTAAGCCAAAAATTAAATAATTATTTTGAATATGCCTATCATCTAGGCATAGGATTTGATTACCATCATGAATTGAAGCAAGAACTACTTAGTGCCTTACAACAAAACCAAGAATGTATAAGATATCGCGAATTGCGAGCTTAAGCTCTTAAAATTACGTGCGGTCGGAAAAGTAGGTATTTCAGAAATCTATTGCTGTCGCGTTGCGCCCGAAAGAAAGAATTATAAAGGACGAAAGAGACAACTGCAGCGCGGGCAGATTTTACCTACGCAAAATAACGAAAACATCACTTAGTAGTACTTTTTTTCCTCCTCCAAAACTAAACCGTTTCCTTTTTTTTAAAATTTTATCCATCAAATTTGTTTGACGAACGTCTGAAAATCACGGTAATTTTCTTCATTTTCAAAGGCTTCTACAATAACTAATTTATGGAAAAAACCAAAACGTACGGATATGGCGGTGGTGGATATATATTATTTGGTATAAAAATATTTACCATAATGCTATTATCCAGGGAGGAAACAGGGGTTTACTTTTGTATGGAATAAATGCCGCTAGGATCCTCTTAAGCATCAAGCTATCATGAGTGTCTTGGTCATGATTACGATTCTACGGGGTGAATATGTGATATATTTTATTATAATAGAAGGCTAGATTATTCCTATTAAGGTCAAAATACGTTCAAAATTAAGGTATTAAACAAAGTCAATATAGCGAAGACGTTTGATGATTTCATTTATAGAGAATATCGGTATCTGTTATACTAACTTTATCTTCAGTGCAGTGGAAATAAATATATTGTTTTAATGTTCTCATGTCGATTTCTAGAGATTTTGAACAACCCTATAATAATATTTGTAGTTGTCGGTTTGTGATATTCTTTGGTCAAGTCAATACCATAAAAAATTTCCTGTGCCCTTGAAAATATTTTTGTTATTTTTTTGTCCATCGAATTCATTTGAATTTACAGTTAAAATTTATAGTTTTACTATATTACTACATATATGTGAATGCACATAATGATTACTTGAAGCGCCACTAGATGTAAAAACCAGACAAGTGTTAAATGTTAGGTTATGTTAATTAATTAAATTATCAAATTTTAAGATTTAATCATTAAAAAAACAGTTTTTCTATAGTTTCGAGTTTACACTCTTACCAGCAGTCCCTGAAGCTATCTAGTTTTTCTTTTTTTTATTTAAAAAGTATTAAATAAAACTACACTACGCCGTGAGAATTTATTTTATCGTTGAAACACGATAAAAATTGTAATTTATACCACAATAAACAGAAATGTATCGGAATGTATTCATTATCAAGAAAGGTATTAATATTAATTTGCCCGCACGGGTATATCCCGAGCCTGTTGTAAAAAGTGCGAGTATATCTGTCTGTTAGTTCATTTGTTACTCGATAATTGTTTATGTAAAATTTGTTTGGTTATTCTTGATGTGAAAACTTTTTATCTATCTATTAATTACTTTTTTTTATCTATCTTTTATCAATTTTTATAACTTTTGTTTTTCGAAAATAATTAGGGTTGCGTGTAAAAAAATAAAAACTCTTGAAATTTCGAATAAAATCCGATTCAATGGTCAGTTTTACGGGCAAGTACTTGAATTTAAGGAAAATATGTTTTTCTTTATTTTATCTTAGTACCAAAAAAAAATTAGGAACATAATTAAGGTTCCTTGTAAAAAAATTAAAACGCAGTGAAGAATATATGAAACGCAGGCGCAGCCGCGTGCACACTGCTAGTTTTTAATAAATGCGCTGCATCACACCGGCCAAATGCGATCAGCGCGGCAAGTGCGAAAACGCGTTAGTAGAATGGACGTACGCCTTAGCTAGTATTAAATTCCGCTGAATTTTTCACTCAAATAACGGCCAAGCCGAAGTTGCTACCACATTAGTGCCCTTGAGCTAATTTAGCTGTAAAGGACCCACAGGTTAGCTAGTTCGAAAAATATAAAAAAATCAGTTCAGTCGCGAATAAACTAATTTATTTCCCGCCGCCCGCAGCGTATCATGTTTATTAGAATTCACTCCGTTTTCAATATTTGTATACATGTTGGTATTTTATTTAAATATACCATTTTTATAATTTTATATTATCTTTTCTTTCGCCAGGCACCACTGACGACCAAATGTTTTTTTTTCAATCACAAAATTACCCAGGTTTTAATGTAGATTTTGTTACTTTAGAGCTAATAATCACAATCGACTTTATTGTAATATATTTAACTATTGAATGCTATATATATATATGTAACTCGACGAATAATTACAAAGATTAAAATCTTATGTGTGAACGTAACCGCGGAGTACAATATTTTGTTGCAAATTCACAATATTTTTTATTTCAATTTATCAGCAGTACATTTTTGTTGGAATATCAATCCATTTAACCGAAAAACATCCACTGCTGGACATAGGTCTCCCCCATAGGTCTCAACGACGACCGGTCTTGCGCCACCCGCATCCAGCGGATTCTCACGACCGTCACATGGTCGTCGCTCCACCTTGTGAACTTTCTACCCACGCTACGTCTTCCAGTGTGTGGGCATCGGTTCTGCGAGCAATGTGCTCAGCCCACTGCCACTTAAGTTTAGCAATTCTTCGGGCAATATCTGTTACTTTGGTTCTTCTGCGGACTTCTCATTCCTCATTCATTCCTCTTGGAATATAAGATTAGATAATCTTTTCAACTTGTTATTTCTTTTATTTTGATTAAATTATGATAATCCTGTATATCATCGTTATAATAATTAAATCGTTAAAATTGGCGGAGTATCTATATCTGTTACTTCCAGTGGCGAGCCTCCTATTGCAAGATTTTCCTATTGTAACCCTATCGGCTGAGGCTTAAGTAAATCTTTCTAATCGACCCCGAAGTCGAATCACCACTATTCTCCTAGATCGAAAATTCAAGCGCTTTCGCGCTTACACTCGCGTAAACAACGTTCATCCCGAGTTTCACTTTTTTTTGGTACTTTGATTAAAACTATAATCTAATGTACATGCGATGCATGTTAAATCAGAGCCGCCACTGTAAAAAATAATGCCTAAATCTATCGACAACATATTCATCTTAACGTCTGATTTATTGATTTATTACAACCCTTTTTTATAGTGGGAAATGTTTTACGCATAAGCCTTTGCGCAGATTTATTACAACCCTACCTACGTCGAACTAATATAGATTGAAAAAGTGATATGTAAACGTAAAATTTAGCTCTAAAGAAAATACGTTCAATTAATAATAATTCACAGCTAATTTTATTAAAAATTTGTGAACCGTTTACAGATTTAATATTCGAGAGATGATTTTATGTCTGCATTTATTTCATACTATAAGCAAAGCTACATCTAATTTAATAAAGTGGAAAAGTGCATCCTTAATTTATTCAATATGTACGTAGAATCATGATTACCTCGTACAAAGTCGAAACACTACTTTCAATATGCCCTAATGGCTTACTTATTTATCTACTGATAATGCGACATTTACATGTACAATACTTGGGTAGATTTAGAGATGTTAATTTCGGAGTAATTAGGATTGCGGAGACCCGATATATGGTTAAAGCGAAAACAGATTGTTCAAGATGATTCATGTTCTTTTTTTGCAAAAAATTGAACCAATAAATTAATTTACTGGACCATAATCCATACTATGTTAGTACTGCTAGAACCATATTATAAAAAACTAGTGTTAGTAAGTTGGGGTATTAGCTGGCAAGTTGAAGTGGTAATAGTCGGTAATATTTGTCGAAGAATCCAGCAGAAACATGTTTTCGAATCTTATCAAATTTCATGATAGAAATTTTCAACATTTCCATAAATTTCGCAATTAATGATTATACCGTACTTTAATGATGCCAAAACTAAGTACATAGTTAAGTCATTGAAACATCCAGTACAAACTGATAACAAATCGGGTATCTCGTCTGAAATGCACCTACTGCGCCTGTAACTAAGGCGCTAACGAAGTCTGTTTGTTTAGATAACCACTTTGAATTGTTGTTTTATCTACTGATGCTTACCTTATTTATTTAGGGTTGTCATTTGTAGCAGTGTACATTTTAATGTTTGTGCTTCAATAACTTTCTATCGATTAGATCCATTTGACATACGTTTGGATTTCGTTAAGGCAATAAAGATAATTCTGGAAGGCGAACGAGATATAACTGAAATAAAAAAAAAAAACATATTCCTATTTGAACTGGCGAATAGCTGACCCAAATTTAATACAGTTTTGAGATTAATGCAAGAGCAAACCAGAGAAATATTTTAAATTTCAAATCATTAACCCCTTACCTGGCGTTTACGCCAGCTTTCCATTGTTTTTCTATTGTCTTATTTTTACGGGTACTCGACACTACTTCGAGTTAAGTTGCACCACTTAATTTATAATATTTTTTTAGAGTCAATTGACTCCAATCGACTCCCAAACTTATAGTAAAGTTTTTAAAGTGCAATAGCATTACTTAACATGTAATCATATTGCAGAGTCGAATATTAACGTCATGTTGATAATTATGTAACGTCATGTGTCATCTTAAAACATGCAAAATCCAACAAATATTTTATAATTTAGACTCTTAAAAATTACTTAATGTACTTAAGAAGGTTAGTAAAGTTATCGCCGGTTCGGAAAAATATCCATTCAAAGTAATCGGACGTTGTGACGTAAAACTTTAGAAGCAATCCAATTTGTATGCAGTTTGGTTCGGTTGATATGTTGATTAAAAAGATCCATAGATGAACCACACAACTGGTGGATTTTTATATTCTGATGATTCTTTATATTCTGTAGACGTATGATCTTTGTTTAAAAAATAGTATATGTTGTACACTATTTGTTTAGTTTTCTTGGCAAAAATCTTAGGGCTTCACCAACAGGGTTCATATTGGGTAATTAAATCTCGTGTGCATATTTTTCCGAGCGTCCGTAACAAATTAGCCAACTGCGTATTGCGGAATCCGCAAGCGCACTGAAGCAGTGTGATCGTTTTAAAAAATGGTGATCTACTAAAACTACAAGGTGCCAGTACTAAATTATAACAAAACACATGCTGAATTATACTAAAATTATACTAAAATGAAAATAATAAGTAAAAGAAGAAAAATTGAATTAAAACACTTATTATCCAGTTACTTTTTTTTACCAATTACACACCTTTATACAGACATATAAAAATAATAATAAATATTTACAATAAGTTCTGTTACAAATAGTCAGTATTCGACGGATTCTTTTTTACCATGTGGCGTGCCGTCGAATGCTAACGGTATTGGGCTGCGCATGCGCACCCCGCGACTCGCCGCCCGCATACCGCGCCGTCCGGCACACCGTATCCAACTAGCCACGGAGAAACACGTATTGCTCGCTCGGACCACCGACGCACTTATTTATTACGATCATACCTACATTGGTGACCCCTCAATTGTGAACACTGTGTTTTTCAACGTCATTCTTAGATCTACACTTGATGTGTTTGCAAAACAGATAGAGGATCTAACTCGTCAAGTGTAATCGCTTTCTACAGGAGTCTCAGCAAGAACTCGTTCGAGAAATCGAGACAAACAAGAACGAAACCACCGCGAACGAAGCAAAAGTAATATACGTTCACAAGCTTGCTATAAGAAGTTTCCTATGTGCTATTTTCATCATAGATACGGTGATAAAGCTCGAAAGTGTCTAAAACCGTGCGACCATCAGCCGGGAAATGCCAGGGGCGGTCGTTAATAGCGACGAATGATTGCCTCAGTTCAAAAGGTCGCGTATTCGTAACGGATAAGTATTCAAAAATGCAATTTTTAGTCGACACTGGGAGCGACCTTTGTGTTTTTCCACGTTCCGCTCTCAAACAAAGACGACCACGAACTGCATACGAACTCACTGCCGCAAATGGATCAACAATTGTTACCTACGGATTTATACATTTGGAATTAAATCTAGGTCTTCGCCGTTCTTTTTCATGGCGTTTCGTTTCTCGACGATTTTTTAATTTTTTCAAAAGACGAAAATACCCACAAAGATCACCTACGTCAAATTTTTGAAAAACTTCGCGACTACGGTATGGTGATAAACACATCAAAGTGTGTATTCGGATCTCCAGAAGTTACCTTCCTAGGTTATACCGTTTCTTCTGCCGGAATCAAACCTCTGGAATCCAAAGTGGAAGCAATTAAAGAATTTCCTTTACCAAAAACAGTGAAGGAACTACGACGCTTCCTAGGCATGATAAACTTCTACCGCAAGTTTCTCCCTGGTGCAGCAAAAATTCAAGCACCACTCCACGCATTGCTTACCGACAAAACAAAAGGCTCACATCCAGTGAACATTACCGGTGAGGCATTGATCGCATTTGATGAATGCAAAAACAACTTGTGCCAAGCCACACTACTTGCGCATCCAGACTTAGATGCAAAGATAGCAATGGTCACAGACGCATCGGATACTGCAATAGGCGCCGCCCTTCATCAATTCAAGGACGGCACTTGGAATCCCCTTGCCTTTTTCTCTCGTAAGCTCAGCCCATCGCAAGTAAAATATTCTCCATACGACAGAGAACTACTTGCGATCTACGAAGGAATACGATATTTTAGACACATGCTAGAAGCGCGCCATTTTGTGATCTACACTGACCATAAACCTATTTGTTATGCTTTCGCTACACGTCGAGACAAATGCTCACCACGACAATTTCGTCACTTGGACTATATTTCCCAATTCAGCACAGACATACGCCATATATCGGGAAAAGAAAACGTCGTGGCCGACACCTTATCGAGAATTGAGGAAATAACAAAACCTGTTGACTTAGTACTCCTAGCGAAATCACAAGAGAGCGACATTGAGTTAAAAAAAATTATCGATGGAGAAACTTCGCTTACCCTACGTAAAATAACTATTCCGGGAACGCAGGTAGAACTCTATTGTAATGACAACAATGAAACACTCAGACCCTTCGTCACAACGCCATTTCGACGCCAAGTGTTTGAAAGTTTACATTCCTTGAGTCATCCGGGGGCGAATGCTACCTTAAAATTAATAGCTCAGCGCTTTGTATGGCCCAGTATGAACAAAGATTGTCGCGAGTGGTCAAAACTATGTCATGCTTGTCAACGTACGAAGATCTCCAGGCATGTTTCAGCACCCTGGGGAACATTCAAACTACCGAACTCCAGATTCCAGTTTATCCATATAGACTTGATAGGTCCACTACCTCCTTCTGATGGATATCGTTACTGCCTTACCGCCATCGACAGATTCACACGTTGGCCTGAGGCAATACCATTGCAAGACATAACGGCCGAAACTGTTGCCAAAGCCTTTGTATCCAACTGGATAGCACGCTACGGATGTCCATCTGAAATTGTTACCGATCGCGGAAAGCAGTTCGAATCCACGCTGGTGAAAAAACTATCCGAACTAGCTGGATTTCAACGCAATCGAACAACTGCTTATCATCCCACAAGCAATGGCATGGTCGAACGAATGCACAGACAGCTTAAAAACAGCCATAATGTGCCACGGAGGACAAAACTGGACTGAAACCTTGCCTTTAGTACTACTGGGAATTAGAAGCGCTTTCAAAGAGGACTTACAAGCTTCACCGGCCGAACTCCTCTATGGCGAGACTCTCAGATTACCTGGAGAATTTTTCCACCCAAGTACTACCTCTCATACTAGTGACATCACAGAATTTACCACACGCCTTCGTAACAATTTGAAAAATATTCGACCACAACCAGCATCCAGACACAGCAAACCTAACGTTTTTATATTTAAAGACTTACCTTACACCACTCATGTTTACGTCAGAGATGATACCATCAGAGGTTCTCTTCAACCAGCATATTCAGGACCATATAAGGTGGTACAGCGAACCAGCAAATACTATAAGCTTTTGATAAAGGGAAAGGAACAAACAGTATCAATAGACAGATTAAAACCAGCATATATATCAAACCCAGATACTACCAAAGATACGCACCAAGATTCCTGTTCGCGGAAAAATGAAGAGACAGAACCTACAACTACGCGCTCTGGGAGGATAGTTAGATTTCCAAATTACTATCGCCCATCCTAAGATGGTCTCTCGAGGGGGAGTATTGTGGCGTGCCGTCGAATGCTAACGGTATTGGGCTGCGCATGCGCACCCCGCGACTCGCCGCCCGCATACCGCGCCGTCCGGCACACCGTATCCAACTAGCCACGGAGAAACACGTATTGCTCGCTCGGACCACCGACGCACTTATTTATTACGATCATACCTACAACCATATCTTTCGATGGGTCAAATGAGACACAACCTACACTCCCTTCACTTAGACCATGCTTAACATGCAACGGGCACGCAATATGTTCATGTTTTAATCTTTTGTCAACCATGATATAAATTCAGGATTTTGTTCCCACTCAGATCTATATTTCTGATCGTATTTGCGCTTCATTATCTTCACTACACACGCACGATAACACAGAGAGACATAAATAAAAAACAAAAAAATCCATGGTTCCTTTTATACTTATTGATATGGAATCATTTTTCAAAGTTTCAGTAATTCCCCGCGACGTAGAGCATGTAACGTAGATATGTATGTAGCTAAAGCACGATTCGCGGTTTTGTTAGCATAACCGTTCGAAAGAGACAAAATGATACAGTAGTGGTAAACATCAGACAAAGACAAAATTATGTGAACGAAATACGAACGAATGGAAATTAGTGTTGCCCGCCCAACCCAAAAATATATTAATAATGTGTTTAAAAAATCTCGAAAGTTTAAAAATGTACCAAAAAATACCAGAATATGAAAGAATACCAAAAAAAAAACTAAATTAGTTTTACGGAGCCCAAATTATACCAATTTGGTACTAAATATACTAGAAACGGTCACACTGCTGACGAGTCACTTGATCTCCGCGCCGCCCGCCCTCGTGTTTTACCCCCCGAACACCCTTATATACCTCCGCCCCCACATACCACGCGTCCCGCGTGCGATTCTCCAGTTGTGGTTTATCTATATCTGCTTATATATTAGGATGTACATTTGTTGGAAATTGTCGATTTACCACGTTGACGAAGCAAATCAGTGTATCTACCTATAGATTACCATGATAATATTATGTAATGCGAATGCCTTTCGATCTAATAAACCTTAGTGTTTTAAGTGACCTCCCAATTTACCACTCTTAAGTTTTTTTTTTAAACTCAGCTCCGTGCTTTGACTTAGTTTTGGGTTTGAGGATGGTATCTATCCAGGCGGGCAATATTAAAATATGCGTTGGTTTCCTCACGATGTTTTTTCTTCACGGAAACTCATGTTCATTATAGAGTTCGTACTAACAAGTGAGCCATCATCGCTTCGTTTTATGTTATGAATACCCTGCCGCAAGGTTTCGTTTGCTTTATATTTCAGAATCTAAGTTTATCTTCTTGCCTCACCTTTTCTCGTTTCGTGTTTCTACTTGTAGGGGTGTTGTCGATAAAATCCAAATATAAAATTGTAATAGTTTACGAAATTTATTAGCAGGACAGCCCTATAATACCACAAACAGATAATATATAGATAGTGATTGATAAGGAGCGCCAATCGTTCACATTTAATATTTAGATCGAGTTTTAAATTATTTGACATTGCTGCAGTTAATGTTTGTAGCTATTTCATTTTATCATTTATTGTACGGATATTATTATCGACAAAAGTCAGATAACCAATAAAAAATGAGAGGCATTGGTTATCGTATTATCCCGCTAATAAATAAATAGGATGTAGGCCAGTAAAAACATGTAAATTGTAATTTTTTTCAATATTTTTATAAAATTTGATGCACTGTATACTGTATAGGTTCAATGCTTTCACAATCTCATACATACATAACGTCACGCCTTTCTTCTATAAGGGCAGGCACAGAGACCATATCCTTCCACTTGCTACGATCCTGACACACGTCTATCGGTTCTTCTAATTTCATACATGCGCATCGGTTACAGGTGCTTTTGGCCTGGCCTTTCTCCAGAACGTCCTGGATCTGGTTCAGATAAGTTTGCCTAAGACGACCCTTACCAGCTTGCTTAGTCACACTCCCCTTGTAAATTTCTTTCTGCATGTCGATAGCAGTTAAGCATCTTTTCTCTATCTCTGTCACTACATCCTCTACCACACCGCAACGTTCTCTTATCACACTACTCATTACTTTATCTATCATTGTCATGCCAGCTATACTTCTTAGACTACCTCTTCTTATCTCTACTGCATTGATCTTGCTTTCATGTTTCTTCTGCCAGACACAGCACTCACTACCATACATAAGTGTAGGGAATAGCATACCCCGATGCACAGCCAAACGTGCCTTTTTACACACAGGCTTACAGGCTTTTACATTCAGGCTGCATATAAAGTTACCCAGGGCCCCGATTACTCGATTCCCTAACACAACTCTTCAAAATCTCACTAGATATTAAATGACGATGTGGTCCAGGATGATAAACACACTAAGCCTAGAGGTACTGGTTTTCAAGTGATACTCCTGGAAGGCACTTATTGGTATCTGGCGAAAGGTTTTCAAACTTGAATGTGTTAGTATTACCCAAGCGGTCATTAGTATAAAATGTCCTACCACCATTATTTAATTAATCTTCAGTGCTCCAACCAATTAGCGCCCTTTTGTTAAAGCTTCCCAAGGGAGTTATTATTCACACTTCGTTTCATTATTTTCAAGTGTACTACTTGTGCACAATAACCTAACTTTAAAAAAACTTAAAACGCCACTAAGTTAAATAATATTGATACAAGTAGGTACTACAAATTACTGAATGAAAAATACGTACAAACCAAAATAGCGCAAAACCCGACTTTTAAAGCACCAAACAAAAACCACATACGTATATAAAATAAAGGATACGGATCGGGCGGATCGTATGCCTGTTTGCCACTATAGTGGTATAAAAAAAAATACACGTCCAAATGAGTATTGTACATTATATTGTTGACGGATATGCCGTATCGCTTATTCGTGAATATGTTTTGCGTGATTAAATTAATAAGAATCGTGTTAATTATAGGAAAATGTTAATTATGACAAACTAGGAATTGGCTGATATGGGTACTAAAATACATGCAGCGAATTGACGAGACCACTGAAAATTTATTGAAGGTCATGCAAGCTCCGAATTTTTGTTTGCCATTTTGTTATATATTTAAGGATTTGATGGGGAAAGGCTGTTGTGTTCTATTTCTTGCTGATATTTATTATCGAAATGATGTTGACAGAATTATAATATAATGATAAGAGTACGGTTGTAGAACAATATGGGTCATACAGTCGTTTACCAGCCAATCAATAACCCCGTTTGCTTTATGTCGATCTTTATTCAAATTAAATCGATGAAGCCATCGTAATCATTTTGGGGTTATTTCAATACATCAAAATAGATAATGCCCATCTTTATTTATTTATTTATATTTATAAATAGGACTACTTTACAAGATAGATATATCAGAAAGTTATTTAGGTCCTCATAGGCACGGTAAAGGCAATCATGGAGGGTATACCTGCCCGAACGAGAAAACCTTAACATACGAGACATTTTTTATTATCTTTATCTATTGAGAGAAATCGCGACTCTGTGCGTGACGTTAGTGGTTTAGTTTATTAATTCCCGTGGGAAGAGTAGTTTTTGTCAGTGACATGTTGATAACGATATTGTTTCAATTTTAGTATTTACTAATAGTTTGGTATTAGTATTCATTGATTCAACGTCATAGAAAAATGGTGGACAACTTACTGGAACTTTCCAGGGTATTTCTGTGGCATCCCAGAATAAACATTACACGTTATTTCCAATACACACACCACTTGTTTACAATAACCATCATTATATCATGCAAAACAGGCTAGGCTATCAAATAGACCAGTTAATGAATTAAAGACGTAGAGATTTGCTATATCCTGTCAAAAAAGTCAGCATTACCGGAAGCGTCCTTGGTGATACTTGATCGGCACGATATTAATAGACGCTGAGTATTTAATTAATTTAGATTTAATTGGTTTTATTTATGTGGATTTTGTTTCTAGTTATTAAGGTGAGTGTTTGTTGTACAGGATATAATAGAGCTGGAGAAATGTTTCTGGTCGCTGCGCACGGCCGCGCCGACCGGTCAGCTAGACGCGGAGAGTCTCGGGCCGCTGCTGTCGCCGCCGTTGCCGAGCGCCGCCGTCGCCGGGACCTTCCTCGCGTTCGACGAGAACCGAGACGGACATGTCGACTTCAAGGAGCTCTGCTGCGGGCTGAGCGCCGCCTGCCGCGGACCGACCACGGAGCGGCTCAAGTGTAAGTACTACATACATATACTACAAGCCCGTTAAACGGTATACGTAGATAGAATAAACATTTTCGACCGCACTCCCCTCCTCTGTTCTTGTCAGCAATAGTAAGCATACCTCTTACCCATTCGATGTTATCGTAACCACCGGCATCATTTTTACAAAATCTGTTTATGTAAAGTAAAAATTCGTACATATGTACGTATCGTCATACTGCCTCGGTGGTGCAGTTGTATTACGGTGCGACTGCCGTTCTGAGGTCTCGGGTTTGATCCCCGGGTCGGGTCAAGTGGTATTGGGTTTTTTTACTCAGTATCATCCCGGAGTTTGGAATTTGTGCCTGATATGGCGACAGGCTCGCCCCCTGTCACACCTGGGTTGGAACTAAGCTCGGCGGAATGTGGGTGGTGTAGTTCGCTCTTTCACCTCTGCCTAACCCTTCGAGGATAACAGGCGTGAGCTTATGTTATATATGTTAATGTATAAATCGTCATACATTTACCCTACTGTAAAGCAGTGGAACAGTTTTCCGGCCAATGTATTCTCCCTCCTTATAATATCACGTCTTTCCAAGGTGAAGAGATGTCTTTGTGCAGACATCGCAGGGACGACTGACGATGGATAGTCGTTCTCTCGCCAGTCGCCACTGTTTTAGGATTGTATTGTGCAGGCACAATTCCGTCACTTTGCCTGTTTAAAAAAAACCGGTCAAGTGCGAGCCGGACTCGCGCACCGAGGGTTCCGTACAAACATATAGGTATATAAGTAATCGTAATGGTATTTTTATGTCAAATGAAATCCATAACATTACATTGTGGTAAACTGGAGAAGCCTAAATTTACGATAAAGATTTTTTTATCGATTCTGTAATCCTTTATTTTATATGAACACGTATCATGTATTTTATAATATAACTGAAATACCTACACTAACCTTGCAAAAGTTATTTTATCAAAGTTATTTATTTACAAGGTTTTTTCAGTCACTATTTACAAATCTGGTACAAAAATACTAATTAAGTATTAAATTTGAACCAGATCTGTAAATGACGACTGAAAAGGGTATGAATAGTAGTACCACATTAAACATTGAAGTTGAAAAACGTTATCTATAGTTGTACTACTTCGTTTAGTGCTAGTGTTTATTCACGGAAACATGTTATGGATGAAAAATATGTAAAAATTCCATTTTGGCGGTTTTTTATTATGTGATGGAACTAAACAATTAAGGTTTTCTGTTTTTCCTTTATGTGTGCTATTAAACGTTGCTTTATGCCAAATTTCAAGATTCTAGGTCGACTGGAAATATCCTTTTAAGTTTTGATTCCCCTGTAAGTGGTTGCGAGTTTCAAAATATGCGGCTTAAATGGCTGTTTCTTTTGATTGCGTTGACATGGAAGTTTGATTTTGTTACAGCTTAAAGGTGTTATAGACTTCTTTTTTTTTTTTTTTTCGAGGGGAATGCATTTACGCACTAGCTGTCCAGCCAGACCTGATAGGGACGTACCCTTCCAGGACTGGCTAAAGCGCGACTGAAGATGTGTGACAGTCTCTCGCACGTAAGTGCAAGGGGCTGTCACACAGGATTAGTGTGGGACTCGCGGCGAGAAGCGCCGTTGACCACTATCCACTAAACCCCCCGGTACCTCCCGCCGCCATATTGGAGCAACACGGGATCGAACAAAGCATGCACCGCGAAAAGGTGTTATAGACCTGAGTATTTGTTGTAAATTTCAATTTAATACCTCTACGCGTTCATGAGGAATGGGGTAGTAAGTGTAACATTATTAAAAATATTTTTATTTTATGATGTAACTTAAAATGTATGCTTTTCTTTTATCTGTGCTATAAGACGTTGCTTCGTACCAAATTTCAAGATTCTGAGTTCACGGAAAGTACCCTGTAGGTTTTGATTTCCTTGCGAGTGTCGAAAATTTGCAGCGTAAACGGCTGTATCTTTTGAATGCTTAGAAGTTTGTTTTTCACACCTCCAAGTGACAGTAGACCTGAGTATTTGATATTAACCTCTTGAGCACCTTCCCGGCGTTTACGCCAGCTTTCCATTGTTTTCCTATTGTCTTTCTATTGTTTCATTTTTATGGGTACTCGACACATTAATTTCAGCTTGATACCTCGCACGCATTTCTGAGAAAGAGGGTCTTGATAGTCGGACAAAGGGACAACAAAGTGATCTTATAAAGGTTCCGTTTTCCCTTTTGAGGTATGGAACCCTAAAAAATTAAAATAAGAGACATATTTCATGCTGTTATCTTATATTTGACGTCGTATCTGTCTAGACAGATTAATAGAAATACATTCTCTATGTTCATTAGATAACGGATAGTGTCGTACTGAGCTTTTAAATATAGTAATATTTTAATTATTTCAATGCAACAAAAAAAAATATTCAGACAGATTTATACTGTTTAAAAGGCAACGCCTATCTGTCTGTCTCTTCATTAATCCACTTATAACTCGACAATCACTAAACCGATTTGTATAAATATATTTTTAGTATGTTATGCTAATATTAAATGATAATTTTTAGTTAAAGATAGTAAGTGAAGTTAGTAAAAAAAAATTGCAACCATCACATTATCTGGAAATATTATAAGTAAACCGCTGAATATTTGAAAATGTATATTGCAGTGATTATTTTTTTATAATGAAAATATTATACGCAAGTGAAGCCGTGGGCACAGCTAGTGTTTTACTTGTCAATCTAAAAAAATAGCGGAAAGGTATTTCAAAATCGATTATTTTGTCAATTGCTGGAAGCTTGATTTGCTGATCCTTAGGCATTATATTAATTAGTAATTATTACGTATTTTGTAACGTCAAGCGTTTTAGTATCGTGGAAAAAAACTCGTCTGGGCTTTTCCAAATAGCAAGTTTTTTAGTTGTAATCTCATGACAGGTTGTTAGGGTATTTACTGGACCACTTGGCTGGTGGCTGAGGAGGTGGGAGGAGGGTGACTGATCCAAACGCTGCCCCCTCGTCGAATGGGTGAGAAGGAACGGGGTCCGATTCGGGCCTGCCGCCGGGGCTACGTGGAATGTGCTCGATTAATCCCGTGTCGCCCCAGGAAGGCGGTGGTATGTGAAGTGGGTTTTAGTGGATATTCCTGGCGCTTCACGCCGGGCGAGTCCCATATATCGTCTGGCATCTCTGATCCGAGAGACTCTACTCCCGGAGTAAAGTTGGCATGTGAGATGCGTAAAGGCATTACCCGCTATAAAAAAGGGGTATTTACGTGGTGTCGAGTGACGCACGGTTCTTTCATCACTGTCGGTAAGCTACGGGGCGTATTGTTTCGTCCTTAACATCTCTAATGAACGTCTTTCCTGTTTAAAATAAAGTCACCGTCCAAACTTAAGATATGAACTATAAACGTGAAGTTATAACTATATTAGATATTTAGTTGGTGCATGTGTTTAATTTTAGAAAACATATTTCACACCCAAACATAAGTGTCAAAGCCATAACGCGTCTGCGCTTACGAAAAAAAAAACACATCATTCATATTTGTTTCATATATACGGTTCACACATATTTATCAAACATTATTACATGTACCTAATGCACAAGTTTGTACGCAATATAACACAAGCTCGCACGCGTGGATGTTCGTCCGTCCGCCCACCTGTGCGCACGTTCTCCTACTTACAAACCTATCAAATCTATAAAATTATTATATATGTTCACTTTTATATTTGTAACAAAAAGGAAAAATATAAACTATAACAAATTACAAATGATAACACCTAAAAATCTCTTATCGCTTTAGGTGTAGCATTGCAGTAAAGATAGACGCATTTAGACGCTTGTGTTGTGTTTTATTGTTAGTAAATGTTTGTAAACAAATTCAAGGTCGTATCTGTACAGAATCGAAATCTATATTCGAAATCTTTCTTGTGGCAGAGTCGCCGCTGTATAGCGCTGGCAGAATGTGCAGAACTTCTCTAGTTGAGGGTCTGAGCAGTACTACAATAAAATAGCTTTTACATTTAAAGCTCAGTAAATACAGTCGTATTTACGTTTCAAAATAATTCTTCAGGTATTTTTTAATTACTTCGACAACAGTTGTTTATAGTTCCAGGCCGTACCAAGTCCGAAATACTATTGAATTATCATGTTTTTAATACTTTTGTTATTCCTAATTAACTAATTGTCCACTGCGGTTTCGCTTGTTGTTTCACCATTACATATTAGCTATATTGCATTTTTAAAGTATTGCTTGGTTTAAATAAAGCGTTACCACAGAACGAGCCGATGGATATTCTTTATCGATCTTATTCGTAGTTATCCTCATAGCTCTTGTAATAAAAAAATATGGCATGAGAGTATATCTATCATTTTGCGGTTCCCAAGTTATTTGGGATCGACGCACTGTCTTTTCTTCTTCCATGCATCTCTATCAGCCATTATCTCTTCATTCGCCCGTTTGCTTTCGTATCTACCCACGCACACTTTATTCTTTTCTTTGGTTTGTCCTCTCTCATTCCATCCGTCGACATTCATATTTATTTCCCTATTCCCTTTCAGCATTTCTACTACTTGTGCCACTACCTCCCAATAACATTTTCATCTCTGACCCTGTCCATGCTAGAGAAATGTATCTATGATTTCAGGAAATAATATGATTACAGATATACTGCTATTAGGTATAAGACCATATTATTTAATCGTATCATTCTATATTTTTATGTATTTATCATATGTGTATGATAACTCGTAAATTGATTGTAAATGATATTGTGCGTGGTATTTTACTGAGTAATATTCTCGGAATAAGCGCCCACGTAAGACATTTCCAATATGAGTAAGATCGTACCATGCCTGGTATAAAATATATTCCGAAGTTATTATTTTTAGTGTAAACGCTATAATATATACCTAAGTGTTTAATACCACAACGAGGGCTTGAAAATTGTTTCATATGAAATTATATCATTAATGATTCGCGCATTATACCTTTACTGTATCCATATTTAATCGAGATTTATCACTAACTAGTAACCTAATAATTCACTGGTCATCAGCAACCCGAAGTATACAACTTTGGCATCATAATATAAAAACAGTTATTGAGTTTTATCTTATTACTATTATTATTATTTCTATTTTAACTTTATTTTTATATTATTTTGATGGTTTAAATTATAGTTAGAAAGATAACCTATACTGCTGTGCTAATAAAGTATTTCCTTATAGTCTACGTTGCTATGTCTTGGTCACGCAAGGAACTCTATTAATGAAATCATATTCATGTACTTAAATAATTTGGTTTGTTAATTTGTCAAATCTTAGCCCTTTTCAAGGGCGAGCCAGTTAATTGTTGTTATCAATTTGAGTATTTAGACAATGTTATTGTTTTCAATGTTTTTAATTAATTCATTATTTATAAATCGACTTATCTACCTGCGCCACGGCAAGGTCAAGTCATCCGTTCTTATAAATGACGTATTATTTTGCGGTTAAAATGTAACGAGATCTAACCACGTTAAACGCAAAAGTTTAATGGGAATATTTTGTTACAGTTGTACACGTGTAATATTTTTTAAGGGCTCTTTTTGCAAATTATTGACACACATTACATATGTAGGTATACAATTCTATAAATGTCTTTTTTTTTACTTCGGAAAAGTGTCTATATTTCACCGGTTTTATTTTTCACACTGCTTAAATGCTTTTGATTGAAGAGGCTCAGGTTACATCGACTACTCTGGTTAATTAATACATTCCCTGGTCCAGGTCGTGACGCGCCATGAACCCATAGTGGCCCACTATGACGGGTTTTTCTCTATGTGACCACACCCCGCTGAATATTAAATCACTATTTTATATTTATTATTGACATGTTTGGTGTTATCAATAGAAACAAAACATTTTTTTTTATTCCTCATTTTTTCCAAAATGATCATGGTTCAACTTAAACCACTTTCAAAAGAACAACTTTCGGCACAACCTTTTATAATTGAAGCGTGCATATGCATTCTCCATTTAACTAAAAATGATGGAAAACCATAGTGACGCGATTCAGCGCGTCTTATTCCATGATCAGTATGTTTCAATCCAGAACTACCTAGACTCTTTAGCGTAGATGTACAGGCGACAGTCAATATACGTTCTCATAATTATCGGTTGTTGTTATAACAATGCCTAACACTTAATTACTTTTTAAACTTCAACTCTACAAACGCTTCAATATTCTGTAAAAAAATATGATGATTTTAGACTGCACTGCTCTACTTTTAACAAACGATACCACGAGATTAAATGATGTAATTAATATACATGTTAAAATCAACAATGTTTTTCACAAGATCATTTGCTATCTACATACAACTATAAATATCGTTCTTATGTATTATCCATAGTATGTATGTCTGTTCGCTAAAACGTGTATATATTTCAAAACACGCATATCGACGGGGGAAAAAAACCACAACCTATAAAGCATATTTGAATATTGTGTGGTAATTTTTTCTATGTAATTTAGTAGTGTTATATTTCATTTAACATTACTCTATATTATGCTATTTTAGTGGCGTTTTAAGTGTTACAGTTTGGTTGTCATATAGCTCCCTAGAAAGTCCTAATAAACGGCCACCATTTTGTCAGAACACTGTAAAGATTAGAAAATAATAAACTCAATTTAGGTTTAAATAGATTGTCATAATCTGTGAATAGTTGTGAAAAATAAAACCGCCTAGTTTTTATTTACAAAAAATATAGTTAAAATTTACTTTGATAATGTAATCAGTATGTTTAATGTACATATGTACATTGTAAATAGCTGCGGGTTGAGAGGGGAGGCCGCGAGGCGCGTATGCAAATTGGTTATAATATGAAGAATTTCATATTTACTCTATCAATTAGCAATCATTTGTGAATATAACTTTACAGGAATTTTGTTTTCGTTTATTTGTCGTGGGCCCTCTTCTATGTAGTGCATGTTTTGTCCGCTTTTTCTTCGATTCTGTACTGTGTTTTATATTATATTCATCGCGTGTCACATTTAAAATAAATATTTATTTGAGCCGTATAAAATAGAAAACGGCAAAGTAGGCTTGTATTCAACTTTTGAGTAGTTACGAATATAATATATAATTTAAGATTATTTAAAGTTATGTATCTCTGGATACTCTGGATAGTTCAGGTTTTAGGTAACTTTTTTTGCATAAGATGGTATATAAAAAAGTTATTAATATCATAGTGGATGATGTTGACACCAAAATAAAAGAATAATATAATAACATTTAATAGAACACTATTATGAATAATATTACATTTTTACTATTATAACTTCTTACTTTATCACTGTATATAGGTTTACGCAGACTTTGTAAATTTTTTGTAATTACACGCTTTGCACTTAGGCTTAATAGTTGTAGCTGAAAATAAACCCTAAGTATCTCCTGGTACTTGCCCAGGTGGACCAGATATGGAAATATATATGTGTGTAACTACATACATGTTATACACATATATCCATACATTCTATATTCTTGTCATTCTGGTATATGTATTTTGTCTATCAATGAAAAAAATTTTTTTTTTCTTCTATCTTTTTAGTGAAGGCTTTTTAAATAATTGCGTGTTTAGATCGGTTAATAAGCGAAATGTGTTTCGTATGCTCTTGGTTTCGTGGTCACCGATGTTATCATTTGATCATTTTGTGGTTACATTGTAATTTTTTTTATTCACATACAGTTTGGACTCGGAGTACGTAGAAGAAGAATATTTCATACACAATGTATACTTAGGCTTTCCACTATAACTACCTAAATCTGTATAAGTTAATTTAATGAAACCTGCGATACTCGCGGCTACGCTCGTATTATGTCGACGCCAATTTCTTTTCTACAATTATAAATTGGGTAGGTATTTTTACGCATTTAACTGATTATTATCCTCATAACTTTTTCTCCATATGTTATAATCTTACAAAATATATACTAAAACCTATCGAAATGGTACATTTATGATTCAATTAAGTATGTAAATTAGCTCAATATTTTCTAATAAAACCACTAACAGACAGACATATGTACTTCTATAATATATGTAACGAGGTATCAAGATGAGGCAATTGCATGTAAAATACATTATTTAATAGTTCATCTATATTTGATACAATATAATATTAATGAAATTGTTTAACACGGGGTATATTATACTCGTATTATGTTGTAAGAATAAGGTAGTGCCGTTCCCAATGAAGGGGACAAGCGGCAAATTTTGCTCCTATAAACACTCTGGGATCCTCTCTGGCAGCGACCCAAGATGTACTTCGATCCTCTACTGGGAGTCTTTAATACACGCGGCCAACGAGATATATTAACACTTCATAGGTTAACAGTACATACTATACGTAGCATTTATTTTCACACTGCAATCTGGTTGCATTATTAGTTCCTATTTCCGTCCTTTTCTTACTTATGATTAGCAAGTCAGGGAGTTTTCCTATCTAGGCCAGTCATTAAATAGAGCGTACCCGACGCGGCCCCGGCTCCCCGAGCTACTGAAGTCACTAGCGAGTTCCTCTCAGTGACTCCGGTATCCATCCAACATGGTTCCTCCCTCTATTATACATCACCTCAAAAATCCCAAATTCCTTACCCATATTCTATTATATTCACAAATGCTTTCCCATGGAGGGTTGGCGTCAGGCACGCGGCCGACCCTAAAACCTTTGCCATAACTATTTCAGTACAAATTAATGAGAGCGGAAGTGCTAGATCGTTCCTCACAAGCGACGCACACGGACAGCACCCGGCACCTGTGAGAAGTGGGCAAGGGTTCTTGCACCAATACCACCTCGGGAAATAAGATTGAGGTATGCGAGTTGGAATGTAGGGACAATGAGTGGAAGACCTAGAGAGTTAGCAGATGCCTTTATTGGTATGGGCATATTTGAGAAGAGATGAAACGCATGTGACAAAGAAAGTAATGACTATAAAAGTTGAGGGATGGAGGGGGAGAGGACGCCCGAAGACAAGATGGATGGAGTGTGTGAATTGCGCAACATATTTGGGTATGAAAGTTGATGAACATTTTTCTTGGACGGAACATATAGACTTCATATGTAATAAACTGAGGGTGTTACTAGGGAAATTTTATCATCTCAGTTACCGAGTTCCTACTGCCACACTAAAATTACTGTACAACTCTTTGGTAGATTCTATTTTGGACTATGCTCTCGACTGCTATGGGCTAACATTTAAAACTTATATCGATAAAGTAGAAAATCTTCAAATGAGGTTCATAAAATTACTTGTAGATAAAAAAACTAAAATGAAATTTAAATATGATTATCGAAAATTATTTAAAATTAGTAATATATTACCGGTTAGCATTAAGCATAAATACCTTGTACTCGTTAAAAACCATAGTAATAAGGAGTATATACCAATGGAAAATGTCATGAATAAATATAATACAAGAGCGATGGCTGCGGGTAAATATGTGGTACCGAGAGTTACCAATGTGTATGGAGACAGAACTCTCAAAAAGAGAATCCCATATATATTGAATAGTTTACCCGCAGACATCAGAGAAGAAAGGAACATAGTTAAGTTTAAAATTAAGTTGAAAAATTATTTTATAAATTTTTTACCATAGGAATAGAATTTGATTGTTTGTTTTTTGAGATATTGAATGAGATAGTTTGTGATATTCTTGAGGTACTCTAAAGGTATATAATTATGTAAGAAATTTTAATACCATGACCTGCAGTCAAACTGAATGTTCAGTTTTGTGGGTCAGTAATCTATGTTGTAAGGTGTAAACCAGAGAATAAATAAATAAATAAATAAAATAAATAAATAATGAAGATATGGTGTCTGATAGAGATGTATTGAAGAAGAAGACATACTGCGCCGACCCCAAAGAATAAATTGGTAGCAGGAAAATGGTGATGATTAGTTAACGGATTGGTTCAACTAGGGTGAATTATGCGGAATTTTTTTGCAGATCCATAGCCTGAGGTACGTGCCATAGTAGTGCTTTTGTACCTGTTACCCAAACGTTCGTATTGAATAAAACAGGGATATGGACAGTCAGTCCTTACTAGTATGGTCACATATACTTTTGTTTTGCAGTCTGTTTCAAGATCTTCGACTTGGACAGCGACGGTGTGTTGAACAAGAAGGAATTGATCAACATGGTCGGTATCCTCTGCACAGTTGCCAATGAGAGCCTCAAGAACCAGGGTTCACGCGCCTCCACTCCGGACGGTAACGAAACCGAGACGCCCGACAAGGGTTTCGACCCGGAAGTGATCCTGGTCAATCTACGCGAGAAAACTGGTCACAGTGCCAAAGAACGGCAAGAAACCGGTTTTCCAGTTGGGGCTCAGCACTGATTCCGAAGAGATCGTACACTTGAAAGAGGTAAGTTGTTACTTTGACCACACATATGACAATAATTTTATTTTGTATTGAACTGTAATCTCCAATATTTGTAAAGTTTTCTCAAAAAAATGTACTTGCTTCTCCAAGTATCTGTGATATAAGTTTGATCTAGCTAATGAAAGTATCAAATCTATTAATACATTTTTCTTTCTTTCCACATCAAAAGGAATGACTTGTTGTACTTGGATTGTAGTTTCTTGATTTCATAAAATGCCTATACTTTTGTCTTTTGCAAAACTTTTCGTTTTATTTTATGATTAAAAAATACATAAATGCCTGGCAAATATGAATCAACGAGACGCATCACCAGATGGAAACTTTGCATTGATATTCGATTAAACCAAATAAAATTACAAAAACTCATTCGGCGTCATGGACCGAAAATGTCTTCCTGTTTACTATCTGTGTTTGTATCAGTCTTTTGGCGATCATACCACATTTACGTTTTTGTTTATTGTTAATAAGCACTGTATTCTAGGAGATAAGAGAGGAGGAGGGGCTGATAGCGAACGACACCGTACTGACTCTCGAGGACTTCCTCATCTGGTCGGTGGAGAGCGCGGAGGCTCTCGTGACGCCCTTCTCGGAGCTGCTGTTCGAGGTGTGCCACATCGTGCTCGGCTTGAGACCACAGTGCAAACACAGGGAGAGGGATATAGGTCAGTCATTCACATTACTCTGACCCTATTCAGAACACCACCTCCCACCCCCACCCCCCCTCTGATATATACATCATAACTAACGTTGACCACTGAAAATAAAACTAAATCCGATAAAAATAACTGACACCACACTTGTTACATTTTCTATACTAACATTTGATTTTCGGATTCATTCTCCTTTTCCTTTCTCAATCTTCATCTAAACCTTGTAACCGACTTAATTGTTGTTTTTTTTTTTGTGTATGTATTTTTAAATACGCATTTACTTACGAAAATTATTTGTTTACTTCCGAAATCTTTTTCACATTTGCTTTATCAATTGTTATTCCAATAAAACTAGATAGATCATAGGTTCTCAATGTGGGTGATAATGGCCCTTGTGGAAGTAGAAGACCTAGAGAAAATTAAGAGGCATTGTGGTGGCGCAAACGGGGCGTGTCCAGATTAGAAATATAGTCTAAAAAGTCAAAAACATTAGAAATTAGCGCTCTAGAAAAAAACATGTTCTCAAAGAAGATGAGCAAAATAAGATTGAAAAACTGTAGATTAGATTATAAATTTTCGATTCCGAACCGACATTACGTCAACCATCAATATACAATGTAAGTGTGTACATCATCTTAATTAAGATTGCGTAATAATAATAAAGAAATTGAAATTACCTTGTGTTCGGTCGCCGGTACCGAGTTACGTAAGTTAGCCGCAATTAGCGCACTATCTCGTAACAACGATTCTTTGTATATAAACTCTATTCAAATACTGTTATCTACGCATCTCATTGTCGCAGACTTGACACGGATACCTCACGACTAACAATGTATAACTAGTGTACAGTATGACGTGACTGCTTTTAATCAATCGATGGTAATTACAGTTTTATTAGCGTATAATTAAAACTTACTTCTAGGTAACGAAGCGGTGAAATTTAGCTTCAATGGTTATGGTACATCGTAAATGTATACCAAAAAAAAGTGTGCTTGTACTTATCTACGCACGTAAGAAGTTATACTTCTTTAACGTAATAATAGAAAAAACTAAAACGTTGACAGCTAACTTCAGGGTGTTGGTTTTTCGTGGCGGTTGCGCGTGCATCATAAAAATTTAATCTGATAATTTTCTCTAATACGCCAAAAGAAATATAACTTCAAAAATATGTTGTGTCGATTCCCAATTTCCAACCTTTGGATATCAGTGTTGTGTGCTAGACACTTCTGAAAACACTATACTTAATTTTTTAAAAGATTAATCAACGCGTGAAAATATTATTTCCCTTTAACTCGTTATAGGTCATATTCATACAGCGACATATATCCAAGGTAAAATCTCAATAGTTGAGTAGTCTTAGCACCCACTTAGAACTCACTTCACATGGTCGTTTATAATAATTATTTAAATTCAAAATAATTGTATAATAAAAGTCCTTGATTAATAATAATCGTTCGCATAGCATTGAAAATGAAACGATTAATGGCTTAAATCTAAAATATAACCTTGGACGCTAAACTGTCCGGAACGTCGTTCGATAAGAGAGTTTAATACCGCGATAAAATGTTATCCTTATCCTTATGTATTATAAATGACAACTCTCTGTCTGTCTGTTGGTATATTCTCTTTCTGTATAAAAACAGAGAACCATTAAACCGATTTAGTTTCTAAAATCACTGACATTTTCTGCCTTAATAACGAGAGTAGTAATAAATTAAATTTACAAAAAAAATTATTAAAATATAAATATTCCTTATAGACTACCTAAAACAAACATTGTGTTTTCTTATTTTACGTTTTATTTTTGTGCAATACTTGTGATACGATTTTTATAGCATTTTGAAAATGGTTTCTTGAATAGAGCGTAAACTCATTTTAATATTAAGAAAAACAATTAAATAAATATATAAAATAGTATTAAAATTATTGATATTGATAGAAACTGTAAATATATTTTTATTTAAATTAATTTATGAGTGCTCCAAAACGGGGGCACAAGCTAATATTTAAATGTAATAATCAAATATTGTTATCTAACTAGTGTTTAACCTCTGTAGCGGATATTTCCTGTTTATGTATCCATCTAATCGATTATAAATATTCTTCCATTATATGAAAGACAACGTTCTATCTGTTTGTTGTACTTTAGTATATGCGAACGGAGCCACGGGCAACAGCTCGTATATTTATAGAAAATACAACGATATGAGAGAGCCATCATTCGAATTTGGTTATGTAAAATAATGAACTAGCCGAAAGAACTACGCTACGATACTGTTACGTTTGTATATAGTGGTCAGAGGACGTGACATTGATATGCAAACAGTCGCAGTTTGATTGTTATTCGCATCGCAAATCGCCCGGTGAACGTCACGCTCACGCTCCCGTGAACTTGACGCGGTTCCGTTCCGGTATTGGAATCGTATATCGGACGGTTTCAATTTGCGATCTTAATCTGTTTCATCGAAATTTCCATACTTTCTTTCCTCAAGTCTAAAGCGTCAGATGGGTGTCAGTCAGAAAAACTGATACATTCCAAAAACTATATCCAAACTGACTAGTCAGGTAACTATCCTATTGTTACTATGGCCCTTTTGAGATTAAACATAACTAGGCATAAATTGGAGTAATCGTAGAAAAAAGTTAGGTATAAAATTAGATACAAACTAGGAGCCCAACTCTTAGGTGAAACAACATTCACACGAGCATCACGTGTGCACGCGAAATGCCCTTATCAGCGTTATCACAACTCGTATTTATTATTAGCTTTCTACGCGCTGGCGTTTATCAGGAGAGAGAGGTGAAAAAATAACACAGAAATACTCACTTATTCTTTTTTCTCTTTATGTATTTAATAATTTAAAAAATACTTTAAGTTTATACACTAGAACTCAGGATACGCCTTCCTATATTAAATGGTGCTATAGTCCGAAGTCTAGAGAAATCATCTCTCAAGGACAAAACTCCTGGCCCACTGGTACAGCGACCCAGGACGTGTTCCGATCACCAAATGGGTAGGCTCCAGTACACGCCACCAGCGTGATACAGTAACACTTTCATGCACTACCATTAGTGCAATTCCGTGAAATTTACATTTTGCGTAGGATATCAAACCGAAGTCCGTACCACTTTTGTGCGTTTGAGCTAGCTGAGCGCCCCAAGTGCTCGCCTCTAAATATCGATGAAGCTGTCAAGGCACTTCCGGTCATTTGGTCAATGTACTATTTAACATTTAGTCAGTTAGAAAAATAAGGTATTACAATTGCAGGTGCTCGAGGTACATGCTTTTAAACTTGGTGGGCAAGGGACCAGGAACCACGACCTATTTACGCGATTAATTTTTTTGAAACATTCTTGTATTAGTTTAAACTTTAATAGATATTTATAGTAATGTATGGAACAAGTTATAAGCATACCGATAGTGCAGGCACAGCTATTTGTTTGTGATTCACATCCATTTAGGTCACATTGCTATGACATCTGTACAAGGGCGGAAACTGCCATCATTAAACAAACTCACTAGTAGGCGGTCCCTTGTAGCGATGCTATAGAAATGTTTTAATTAACGGTTTCCGACGCGTTCCTCTGATATGAACTGCGGCGGAAGTATTCGTCCTGTATTATTTTTTTTAGGATAAAACTTTGTGTTGAGACTAATTAGATCTCCTAGAAGATAACTTACTGCAGCGATTTCTAATCTTTACATCACTAGGAAGAAGCTATTTTTCGTATTTAGATACGATAATAATAATTTCAATTGTTATTAGAAGTTTTATCGCCTGCCCTAGTTCGCTAATAATCCGAATCTTAGGAATTGTACTTTTATATTTAATTAAGAGTTTAATTGAATTCCATAATATGACAGACGTGATAATGTACTGGATTGTCTGTGAGAAACAGATTAAATTAATAGTTGTTGACACTTACATTTTAGTTATGATCAATTCTATGAATATTTGAATTCATTTTTTTTTCTACTATTTACAAATGTTATCCCATTTGTTTGTATGTAATAATAAATACGATGCAACTCTAAAATCGACTAAGTTATTAGGTAAAGAAGAGTCGGGTAAGTCGTGATTTTACATCGCTGTACTAAATGCTGGGAGATAGATAGGAGAAGCTCTTCAAGTAGTTAATAGTGAAACATTGTCGGCAGTGTTGGGGTGGTTGCGACGCGAGGTCCAACGCGGGTACTCAGTGGGGCAGTTCTGGTACCTGATCTCGTCGGAGTGGTGGGCGCAGTGGGTCGCGTACACACTGGGCACCGGCGCGGACACCTGCTGCCGCCCGCACAATAGGCATATAGATGAAGCGATCGTCTGCGACGAGAGCTTCACAACCAATTCCACCGGTAACTATACCAATTTATTAACCAACATACTTTACGGTTATATCTTAGTCAAACTTCGCACTTCAAGAATAGTAACTGATTTTCGTGACCTTTTCACTAGCCACTAAGGATTGTCATCGTTTTTAATCGTTGGATGTAAGTAGTAATAGCTATTATAAAGGTCAAATAACGTTAGGCTATTTAATACTATTACTAATCTTTAAAAATTTCTCATTGTCTATAAATATGAGTCTAGATAATTTCTCAGAGAAAATGAATTTAGTGATCAATACAATGGCTTGTGTGATGCGATGTGGTAGTTTTATCTAATAGATCGACCAGGTAACATGTACAGCATAAATTATTTGGAGTTATAAAATTTGTTATTTCCACATTTGTAATTAAACACCCATCAGTTAAAATGATAGTTTATTCCGCCATTAGAATTGCGCTGTCACGTTTCTATACTAGATGTAAAAACATGTATGCTATGTTGCAATGTTAGTAAGATGTTTTTTTTTTTTTTTTTTAAAGAAATATAAACTCTTTGGTGTAGCCGAATGTTTTTCTTTGACAATAGTCATAAATTCTCAGGTAGTTAGTAATATGTTCGTTTTTGGGATAGTATTGTAAGTAAGGTGATGGTGGTGGTGGTGGTGGTCGGTGTGGTTGTAGAGTCGATGGGTTCGCTGCTGTGGCGCGCGGAGGAGACGGCTCGGTGGGGAGCGCCGGCAGCAGCAGCGGTGTCAGCAGCGCCCCGCCCTCGCGCGCGCACCACCACCCGGGCCCCATAGACAACAAGCGTCTGCTCACACACAACCTGCACAAGGTACACACTTTCCTATTTATTCTACAAGGTCAAATTATTTTAACCTATTATTAATCAAAAGTGAATAGAGAACCATTCCAATTACTTTACCCAAGACATTCAAATAAATAATATCTTACGTTTATTAAAGTGGATGAATTTAATTATAAAGTAATTCGATATATCGATGATGTGAAAGTGTCCAATAAATTAGATGTCAAAAAAAATCTTGTTCGTCACGGAGCGCCTGCCGGACGTCTAAACAGCAAATGTAATCCCGCTTGTCGTGAACACTTTCAATATAATGTGTGACGCTTTGAGCAGTGGGTCGGGGGGAGGGGGCACGAGTGTACAGAGTACATGTGTGCGTGTGCGCGCGTGTGTGTGTGCAGGTGAGCACTCTGACCGGTGAGGGCGGGCACCTGCGCCGCGACGTAACCCTCGCGCAGCACCGCGACTTCGAGCTCGTGCCGGACGCGCTGTGGCGCGCGCTCGCGCTCTGGTACGGGGGGCCGGACCCCCTGCCCAGACAGGTACACTACACTACACTATACTTGTCAACAGACGCCCGGACATACCATAACTACGGACCTCGTTATTATTATCACCTATTCATTTCTTTACGCGGAATCCTAATTATTTTTCAAAAAATTAAACTAACCTAAGTTACGTGGAATAGCTTTAACTATTTACCAAAAAAAGTCCCGTCAAAATCGTTGCAACCGTTTCGGAGATTACCCAGAATAATCATCAGACAATTTTTTTTTACAAATTGTATTTTTCGTATAGGTATTCTATATACAGACAGATAGATAGACGTTGGTTTTTATAACAATTAATTCCTATGGCAGCGTTAGTGTTCCCGCTGCAATATTGACAATTTTTTCAATCTTTGATTAAGGCTGACTGATAACTTCGGGCAACAATGAACATGCTCCGATTCATGTGCCTGTTGACAGTTATATTTGGACGTTTAAACGTGCTAAAATATTACCTTGGCATTGTCTTATCACTATTGAAAGCTGAAAATGAATCTGGACCCGATATAAACAAAAAATCTCAGCAGAAAAAGATCATCCTTGGCCGCAAAAACAGATTACCTGGAGCAGTAAGGGAGGATAGAATCGACCACTTTATAATAAGAAACGAAATTAATACAAGAGGGGGTGCAAAGTCTGGAAAATCTGATGTGTGATGAAGTGTGATGCCATCAACTTTGGTTAGGTCTTTGGTATAGTTAACATTATTGGACATTTTGTAAAAATTAATATATAATAAATAATAAAATAATTACCAGAAAACTCCCAACGTTGCGCCAGCGCAACATTATGTGGGGTCCAAATGAGGGGTCGTATTGCTAGTTTTTTAAGGTTTATTGTGTTATTTGAAGTACTTTCAATTAATCGATGATAAAATACCATATTTTTCCACGATTTTTAGGCCTGGGAAGAAATGTCTTAATATCCGCCTAAGTAGATATGTACCGGGAGCCACAGTCCATCTGGACTTGTCCTCACTAGCCTTAGTGTGCGCACGGTGCACACTGGCCCACTGAGTATAAAGATAATTCTGCAATGTTCGTTCGTAGGTGATACGTCCTCCGAATTCGGACGTGGAGTTGGAGCTGTACCCGCTGCAGCTGATGCTGTACCGGCACCTGCCGAACGCGCAACGTGAGTTTGTTTCTTTTATAACCTTTATCTGAATTAACTGCCCATGAACTAAAGTAAACAAAAACAGCAAACAGCAGTAAATATGTACAAACTGATACTGAAATACAACGGACCAAAGTGAGTCACTATGACCGATTCCCGGACATATGTCTGCTGATCACATATTGTTACGTATATATAACTTTACAACGTTTGTCATTCGTAACAAATTTTCGTTTAACAATCTGTTTGTCAATTGTAAGGAACAAGGGAAATATAATTATTTGTCACTCGAACATGATGTCTGTCCGTTATGATAATGTAACGAGGTATACGTGATTTATATATAAATATAGATAAAGATGTTTAAAAGAATCCCTTTTAAATAAAGGTAATAATCGTTTCTTTTGTTATTCAAATATAAAAAGCATACGACTTTTAGTTAGATTATTAGAAAATAACTGAAAACTTATGACTAAATAACTGAAATAACTGCTTTATATGAACAGTTTTTATGAACAGAATGGTATTGGTTGAAGTCGATGAAAATATGACCATTGTTTGTAGTAATTGAATTGTATTGTTGTCACCACTGAAACGGATTCCGCCGATACCAGTTGGCAGCAATGCACGTGTCGTCACAAGTGCATCATTCTAAACATTACAACACCGACGAAAAGTTGCTTCCCTGCCATGTGTTATCCGTTGCCGGTTGAACTCTAGCGGATGTGCTATGCACCAACTCACCCCACCCCTCTCCCTTCCATCTGTGGACTACCAGGCGCCGTATGGGTTTTCATCCATACACTGTTTAAATTCCATTCGTTCGCACGAAGCTTCGTAATGAGACCGTGAATGAATGGAATTATTTACGTGCGTTTGTGTTTTTCCATGCTCCTATAATATTAGGGTCTTCAAAAAAAGTGTCTTTGTGCTCGCGATCGCGTAGGCTTCATGCTCACTTACCATTAGGTGTGATTTAGATAAAGCATCGAACAGTACAATAAAAAAATAATTAAATGATGCCAGGAATAGTTGTCCAAGATGGAAACTGTTATTAAAGAATGAAGCCCTAGGTGAGATGATTTCTAAATCAATTTTTATTTGATTTTAGTCCAAAAACATGTATCTCATTGTGTAAAACTCTTTATTATCGGGTGCCTCCCTAAATATCCTACAGTGTGATTATGTGTGAGCGTACGCGCACGTGTTGTGTTTAGTTCATTGTATTTATTGAACAAATTAATCCAAATATATGGTAAACTATTTATAATTAGTATATAATATGCTGTTAGTAATTATTTCAATTGAGTTCTAAACAAATTGTTATAGTTATAAATTTTCCAACCGGTAGCATGTGACATCTTTTAAACGTCAACGATAGTCATGTTTGGGAATGACACGAGTCTGTTGTCGACTCTTCTCGACTGGACTGTTATTCCGGTAGTAGTTTTTTTTTTCGACGTTACATGTTATTTACCAGGCTAAATTGAATATAGTATTTTTATTTAGATTTTGAATATAATAATGTACAAATGGATGGATATTATTTGAGGTATTAAAGGCAAAAACGCTACTGCTTGTTTTTTATACATGCATAGTTTATAATGCCATTACTTCAATACAACCTTTAATATGAGAACTGTCTAAAAAAACAGATTGGTAAAATTACGTATGATGTGTGTAGGTGTTGGTGGTGGTGGTGGTGGTGGCGTGGGCGCGGCCCCCCGGGCGCCGCCGCCGAGACGCACCTCGCGTACACGGCGGCGTTCTCGCGGCTCGCGACACTCCGCCAGGTGACCGAGTTCCTGTGCGGCGCGCTCGCGTTGCCGCGCGAGGACCTGCGCCTGTGGGTGCTCCCCGCCGCCGCCGTCGCCGTCGGGGGACGCGTGCTGCTCGACGACGACAGGCCCGCACTGCACGAGCTCGGCCTCGGGGACCGGGCGCGTCTGCTGCTCGAACTCAGGAACCCGGACCTCACCTGGCCAGAGGAGATCGGAGCTCTCGCGTATGTACACACACACATACACAATCTACAATATTACAATACTCACACATAAATACTCTCAATTTTCATTTCACTATACTAAGTTTTATAGCATATTTTAACATTAATTTGCTTTACAGAAATAAAAAGTAAATGTATTTAGATTGTAACCGCAATGCAATGCAACGCAACGCAATAGCATAGTATGTGACACCGTTAGTGCTTGCAGCAGGTCGAGCCGCGCGACGGAGCGGCGCGACACGCTGGCGGTGCCCAACATGCCCGGCGCGACCGGGCTGCACAACCTCGGCAACACCTGCTTCATGAACGCGGCGCTGCAGGCGGTCAGTAATACCTCGCATGTTACATTGCGTCTCTTATTCTATAATACTTACACTATATACATTGCTTTAAGGTTTTTCTTAATATTATAATTTCTTGCTGAGCCCACTTTTTATCAGATTGTCTGAATATTAAGACGCGCGTCTTAATAACGAGTTCAGGGTTTAACTTAATCATAGCAATAACACTAACATTTTTGGAACGAAGTTCGTTATAAATAATATATTTATAACATACATTCCAAATTGAAAAAAATAGTGTAGCGCCATCTATGAATCATCGTCAGAAATAAATTAATAATTTGCTTACGTAATCACCATTCATAACACTTTGTCACCCATGTGTCATCAAAAATAAACAAAACATAAACCGTCTAATTATAATTACAATTAAATAATATTATGTTCTCCGCCATATTTACCTATTGATATTATAATTGAAATTCAGTCCACTGCTTCCATATAATGACTCATTATTACAACGGCTAAAATGCTTAAGTATTATGTAAAAATATTGTTTTCTCATTTAGTATCTATGTCTTAGATATTTAATATTTATATACTATACACATATTTTAAAGTATATAATTTTGTTCATTTTTTATCAATCTATCAATTTTTTGTTCTAAAACAAGACTAAAACGCATTTATTTCCAAACTCTTCTTTCATATTAAAGTCGCCGCGGGTCATTCAAATTACTATAACTTTTGATAGAGTGGACAGATTTTAATGAAATAAAGTTTTGATGTTACCCCGGAATATGCTGTATAATTTGTATCTTTTTGATATTTTTAAATATACTTAGTACTTTCTAATTGATACCTGCACAGACAAACAGACAGACATTTCTAAAAATGGTAGAAATGTGTTTAATTACCTATTTTTAGCCCCTTGCAATAATACTTTTCACATAAATCAAAAATGTACAGACACATGAAACTTACAATTTTATTATTAGTATATAAATTAAGCAATATTTTTTATTTGCAAATTGTGTTGAATTTTTTTTTTTTTTTTGACTAGGGGAATGCATTTACGCACTACCCTTACCGAAGTCCCCTAATGCAATGTGTAAGGGGGTGCGGAGGGACGTCTCCGCACCAGTGTGGGACTCACCCGGACGTGAAGCGTCCGGAAATACCCACTAAAACCCCCGGGGCCGTCCACCGCACTTGGGATGGGGACGATACGGGATAGTTTTCGCAAGCACCGCGTTGTTCCCTGCGGTAGACCCAACAAAGCTACATCCATACTTAGCCCGTTGGGGATGGGAGGGAGATTGCCGATGCCTGATCCACAGGCTCTCTCCCCACCCACCTCTTCGCCCACTTCTCAAAGAGAAGTTCGACCAAAGTGGTCAACCGCCCGGGGGCAAGGGTAAACACCCCCTGCCCCCAACGTCGTTCCTACCTGGTTGAACCCTTAAATTCTTAAGAGGGGAGTAGATGACTTGTCGTATATATATAACGAGAGTGTTGTATGTATGTATGTTGCGTTCAGGTGTGGAACACGGGTCCGCTGACGAGGTACTTCAAACTCCGGCATGCACCTGTACGAGGTGAACCCGACGAACACGCTCGGCACCGGCGGAGCCCTAGCGCTGCGCTTCGGGGAGCTATGCAAGGAGGTGCGCTCCTCTCACGACACGTTTCACACAGACGTACACACATGATCGTTTACATTGTTGTTTATCATTTATTACTGCACTGAGTAAAAGTTTTTTTAGTTCTAATTTCATATTATTTTACTAAACTTCAATGCTTAAACAAAGGGTTGGCTGTTTGTTAACCCTTCCAAGGGAGTTGTTGGAAGATTTAAGGGATTATGAACAAGAGGATTATTTGGGTAAAGCAAAGCTCAATGTATGATATACATATATGGTTATACTAGTGCAACAAGTGCATACAATGCTACATACTACATTTGTGCATAATTTCCAAACTATATCATATAAAACGTCACCAAGATTACATAACATAGTGTTATATACTAGAGTGCCTAAAAACATTTATTTTTTTAATGGTGTTGAAAAGTTGGAAGTAAAATACATATAAAAAGAAATTTTTTGGCGCCTATTAGAGCCCTTAATATTAACATTAAGGTTTGCCTCTATTCATTCGTAATTTTTCTATTTAAATAACACGGGTTTTTTATTCTAGTTTCAATTACTTTGAAATGGCTTGTTTACGCAACATCCCAGAGAGAATTTATAGGAAATATCACGCTCTACCAAAAACTTCTGAAGGTCAAAGTTCCTCAGATCAACCGTTTCAAAGATATCTGCGATCAGAAATAACACTAATCAAAAATTTCAAATAATTTTCCAATAAAATTGAAAAAAAAAAAAAGAAGTTGGGTCTCTTTTATAACAAAAATTTTTGTTTTTGCATGTATTTTCAACTTTTAAACACTATTATATGTGAACTAAGTTTATGAATATAAAATACAATGGCTACGACATGACCGTCAAGAAGCTTCAACTCAATACTCGAGATGATGTCGTGTCGTGTTGTGTGGTACAGGTGTGGTCCTGCAGCGCGCGCTCCGTCGCGCCGTTACGGGTCAGGTGGTGTGTGTCACGCCACGCGCGCGCGCTCGCCGGCGGCGGCCAGCACGACGCGCAGGAGCTGCTCGCCTGGCTGCTCGACGCGCTGCACGAGGACCTGAACCGCGCCCCGGCACCGGCGCCCGCACCCGCCGCCGCCGCGCCGCCGCACCCGCCGCCTCCGCCTCCGCACCTGCCGCCGCCGCGCCGCCCCGCCCCGACCAGGAGCTGGCGGCGGAGGCGTGGGACCAGCACCGGGCGCGGAACGACTCGATCCTGACGGAGCTGTTCTACGGGCAGCTCAAGTCGAAGGTGCGCTGCGACGCGTGCCACCACGAGAGCGTGCGCTTCGACACGTTCAACATGCTCAGCTTGCCGCTGCCGATGGAGTGCTTCCTGCGCTGCGAGATCAGAGGTAACGCGAACCACCTCCTTATCCTCTACTCGCAGGCAACTGCTGCTCATATCTCATCAACACACATTTCTCCGTAGTGATGTTACTGGACGGGTCGGTGCCGGTCAAGTACGGCGTGAGGGTCAACTCCGAGGGGACCTACTCGGACCTCAAGAAGAAACTCGAGGAACTGTGCGGACTCGCGCCGGAAACGTGAGTACCCCTACTGACTACTCCCATAATGAATAATGCTTCAAGATGAACCACAGTATTTTGCGTGACAAATAAAAAAAGATGTATCACAGCAAAAATTGTATTTCAATTATAAGGATTCAATAGTTTTTTTCTAATCATCGCAAAATTCAAAGATTTATAGAAAATGCGTTTACTGATCATTAAAAATTCAGTAAATTTGCAAAAAAAAATGGATTTGCAAAAATCGTCATTAACTTATTTACGTGGAATATCTAAAAACGTATTATTTATGCGCCTTTTTGTCATAAAACCCTTCCATCTGCTCACATTTTGCATTTGTCACGTGATTCGTGTCCAGTACCATCTGTAGCGCTTTTGCACGCTGTGATCCTAAGGAATTGTCTCTGAAGTGATGCTCCCAGGCGGAGGGAATTCCTTATAATATTTCTCTTTGTCAAAAGTATAACTGATTGCATAGAAATTTGTAACAGGATGGTGATAGCGGAGCTGTCCGGCGCCACCATAGCACACGTGATGGAGGACAACGCTAAGGTATCTCCGGCGAGTGCCTGCGACCTCTACGCGTACGAGGTGCCCGGGGAGCGCGACTCCGACAGCGAATGCAGCGACTGCGACGAACCCCACGCCAACGGTAACCCACACCACCACCACCACCACTTATATTCTCATGATATTTTTGAATAGTATGTACAGGTTGTTGTCGCAATATAAAAATATAAAATGAACTTTGCAGTGTACTGATATCATTCAGGGTCTGACTTGGAGAAATTCATCTGAGTGTCCCCGGGTACTAACTGAGTCTCTGCCCATGCGCCTCTATACGAAGGTGTCTCCTCAATATAAGTTTTCATTTTCTTCTATACTAATAAATCAAATTGAAGTGTCGGTTTGTAATGTCAAAATAGCAATTTTTAACTATATATATATGAATGGGCCTAATAAATTGGATTTTTGTTACAAGTAAAATTAAAATTTCGAAATGTTATAATGCAGAGTGGGTGTTTTTTTAGCTTATAAAACAAGTGACGTTTGTAATGATACTAGTATATGGTATATACAGGGTGGTGCGAGGAGGCCAGCCAGTGGGCGGAGGTGAGTGTGGGCCGCGGCGGCAATACTTCCTCACTCTGCATGCCAGCACTCTTCTGCTTCAAGGTTAGCTGCCGCCTGCCCGTTGCGCACACGCACACACACGCACCGTACATATACACGCACATATACACACACACACACACACACACTGACACACATACACAGGCGTGTAGCTAGGGTTGCCATACTTTGTAACTCGGATCTGCTGGGGTATAAACAAATGAAAAGCAAGCACGGTCTAAATTTTAACTAGGTTTTACTAATCATTTATTTTATATAATAAATATTTTTCGCTCAAATTGCGTCATTTTATGTGACATGTAGCGTATAGTGGAACAATTAGGGTTCTGCACGTAAACCACGCCCTATTAAAAAAAAAAATTTTAACATAAAGAATTGATTATTAAAATTACTGCTTCTTGAAAAAAATTTTTTTTAATACATATGGAATTAACAATTTTAAGCAATGCAACGCCGCTGTACATAATAAAATAGTAACTTATATGTAAATATTTTTGTATGTTGAAATTTGTATGGGAGATAATGTTTCAATGAATGGAATCAATTTTTTAGTAGAAAGGAGAGATTGTTACTGACTATTTATATGTTAAAGATAACGGACAATATTTAATGATAAAATATTAGTTGATGATTATATTCATACATTTTCCCATACAAATGTAATGTACATTTATTTGTAATAATAACATGTTTTCGTTTAAAAGTCTTTTGGAGTCGTCGTTTTTATGTGTTAACCAACGGAAAGGTAAAATCATTTTGGTACAAATAAAAAAAACATCATAGTAAATTGCACTTTATTTTGCGTTTTAATTCTGTTGTATATGAAAAAAAAATGTAGGTTATATACCCTACTTTGGGTCCAGTTCTATATTTATGTGAAAATTACATCGATATCGGCTCAGTTAAGTTTCAAGTTAAACATTTACAATTATATCACATTTAGTAGATAAAATGAGTTGCATATTTAATGCCATTGATTTTTTTCCATAAAATTTATGCCGGTTGTGCCTAAATTTTAAACACTACAATCAGTTTTTGCTTATTAGGCTTATTTCATGTCAATATGTAAATAGTATATGTAGTTTGTTCTTGTTTGTTAATTGTGTTGTGTCGTATGTTTGTGTGTCTGTGTTGCTACCCTGCACTTGTAGTTTTTATGTAAATATATCGTGCAAAATCTTCGTACGTTCTATCAAAACTTTATGTGTAGTGTGTGATGTTATAGCACAGTGGAATTGATTCTGAACGGTTCTAATTGTATTTGTTTTGCTTTTATGTTGTCAATAATTATTTTAAAAATTAATATGTTTTCTGTTTTTTTAGTTTATGACGAAAGAATGTTCTAGAATCAATTCTATTATATTATTTTCTTATTGAGGTGTAGTGGTACATTCAGGTTAATTAATTAAAGTAACGTGTTTAGTGTTATAAACTTGTACATTTTATACCCTTTTTATGTTTTGTTTATCCAATTTTAGTAATTTAATAGAAATATGTCTCAATATTTCATTGTCTCGTCGTCCGTATAATGTTGTTCTGACCATAATTTCTCAAAAAAATTTTTGCCACTAAAACATTGAAAAGTTGGAACCACCTATATATAAAGTGTAATATGATTCAAATTTAGAAAATAATAAACAAGTTGAAAATTGCTCCTTATTCGATTTTTTTAAAATGATTTTATATATGTATTATCCGGTGAATGAAACTGTATATGTAAATAAAATATTAATGAATAACGAATTTCAGAGATCCAGATCGGAAATTCTTATGTCCCAGAGTCCGCCGAACACTTTTTATGATAAGGAGAAGTTTAGCGGCGGCGATGGTGATAGTGATGGTGGTGGCGGCGGCGGTGGCGGTGGCGGTGTGGGTGTGGGCGACCAGCGCACCAGCACGCTGCCCAGGGACCTCAGGAAGGCGGGCAAGCCGGGCTCGCCCACTATGAGTGTGAAGTCGCTCACGCTGAAGCCGACAAGCCCAAGACTTGGCAAGGTCAAGTTCAGCTCCTCGCCATCTAACATGTACAAGATGAATGATCTCAAACAAAGCCCTCTGCCCAGCGGGAAGATACAGTATCTCGTTGCTGTACACAGGTTTGTTATTGCAATGTGCTTTAATATTACATAATTAGAATCTGTTTCAAAATAAAGTATTAATTACAGCTAGTGTGATATCAATACTTTTACTGTTTCTGAGGATTGAACTGAAAGAGTATGTGCTAGTGAGTGCCGTCGACCGCGCTTGTACTATAGTGTGTGTGTGTGTGTGCGCGTCTAGGAAGCAGCACCGGGCCGAGTGGTACTTCCTGCCGGCGCAGCGCAGCGCGTGCTCGGTGTTCGGGGTGCCGCTGCTGGTACCGGTGCGCGCCGGCCTCTCCGGGCGGCACCTGTACGCGCTCGTGTGGCGGCTGGTGGCGCGCCTGCTGACGCGGCGCCCGCCTCCGCCCCACCACCAGAACCACGCCGCCGACTGGTAACTCTAGCCCCCACTCTCTCACTCATTTCAAATTACCTCCAATGCTAAAGAATTATTCGTTATGCAAACGATTCGCTACCGACTTACTATGCCTATTTTTTTTTCTAACCTAGCTAATGCTGTTGACCGGAAGAGCCTTAACAGCTTCAACGAACTTGGGGTCGAGTGATGAAGGCACTCGACCACAAACCTACTATACCTCTTGTTCTGTATAAATTGTAAAAGAAATCATAAGCGTGAACTATTACAATGCGCCATAAGCGCCATCTCTTCGTAAAATGAATTATGAATTTTAACTTTGTCATTGAACATTATCCGTGTCATGTCCATCAAATTCAAAATAAATCTATTCTCACTGCGAGTCTTTAGTGTTATTCTCTTATTGTTATTACTTATTAACTATAAATTACTAATTCTCTTTACGCTTTGTACATGCTGTATTAGTAAAATACAAAAACTGAATTATTAAAATAAAACCAATATTTGTTTGCAAACATGCCGTTATAATGTTATTGAAATCTTCGCTGTTATTGGTCACTTGATACGAGCTCACCCTTACAATGTATACTTGTCGCGACATGTAATGTATTTAAGAGCATTCATTGTTGTGGGTGCGTGTGCTTGCAGCATCCCTACACTGTAGTATGGTTTTCGCAAGGGAAAGCTCCGGGTTATTATAGAGTTGTTGCTGTAACCAGAGGCCGTGTGTGCGGGTGGGTTGTTACAGCGACGACAGTCTCGGGTACGAGTTCCCGTTCACGCTGCGGCTCGTGCAGGGGAACGGCGCGTGGTGCGCACTCTGCGCGTGGCCTGCGCTCTGCCGCGGCTGCGCTCTGCCCAACGACGACCGCCCGCTAGTGCGCTCCTGCGCTCCCGCGCCCGCACCCACACCCACAACCACCGGTAACACGAACCACTTTACCCCATCCCCGACTAACCGCTGATGGCCTGTCTAACTATGACGTCAGTTACATTTTGCTCGTTTTTAACTCTCCCTCTGGCCACCGATAGTAAGAAAGTAAGTAAAGGCGGCAGAGGATGGGGGGGGGGGCGTGTCATGGATACATGCTTACGTGATACGTAATTACGTGATTTAAACGGGTCCTGAAAACAAAATTCAAATCAAATTAAAGGAAATTATAAGTGTTTTAATTCTATGCTAAAGAGAGTGTATTATAATAAAGTGTGACGTCACGCTATACGTGTCTTCTCAAGTTCAGCAAACAAACAAATAGGACGTTCTGTCATCAACAAAAACTTTACACTCACATTAGTCAATTGGAAAAATTGTTTTCAGTTTATGTGTTTTATATTTAATTGTGTTGTTATTTTTAATAAATTTATATCATATGTGAAATATACTATTGACATAATGTCTGAATGTCAAAGATATTTGTACCTATGACGTCGGAACAGGATATTAAAGATGAGAGAAAGGAGGGCTTTAGTACTTGACTGGGCCATGACCATCTCGTACGTGGTACTAAATTAGTACTTTTCTAAATTAGCAAATGTAACAAGCCATGTTAGATGTAACCCAACATAATGGTACTGGCAGCCGACAGATCCGCGTCTAGCTTTATTTAAAACGAGTCGTGTGTGCCCGCGGGTACGCTCGCGCTTCATTTGTTCTTCACTGCGTTTTAATTTAAAAACAAAGTAAAACTATTTCTCACAAATTCAAACACTTGCCTGTGAAACTGCTTTGAATCGGATTTTATTCGAAATTTCATGAGTTTTAATTTTTTTTTTTTACATGGAACTCTAATTAATTTAGAGAAACAAAAGTATCTTAACTTACGCAAAGTAACTGCAGCTATTTAACAAAAAGTCCCATCAAAATCGCTTCAGTCGGTACAGACAGACAATTTTAAAAAATGCCGTATATACATTCATATTATGTATTTAATAAAAAATATATATATTTTGATATTTACAAACAGACACTTCAATTTTATTTATTAGTATAAATGTATAAAAAAGGTGAATAATAAGTTATGATTGTTGTTTTAGTTAGAATGAGTAGTTCCCGTAAGCAGTCGAGCGCGGAGGAGTCGCCGATAGCGCGGAGCAAGCTGCTGGGGGCGGCGGGGGCTCTCCGCCGGGGCTCCGCGCTCCCCTCTGCTCAGGTACAGCACTACGCCGGAACTATCACAACGATAACTGTTTTCTATTCATTATTGCAATGGAATATTAATTTTACACCGTATCCGTCTAGGGGTTGTTTAACAATTACGGTGATGACGTAAGCTTTCACACTCTTTTGAAAAAAGATTTAAATAAAATCAGATTAGTAACCGTGATCATTATCCAGGGAGCGTTTGATTAGAGACGAGATCGAGGTTATTTTGCATATGTATAGGGGTCGGAGCAGCAGGTGGGGCAGAAGGAGGACTTAGCGGAGAGTGGCACAGTGCGGTCGCTGCAGCTGGGCGCAGTGCGCGACATGATGCGCGCCGGAGCCAGGGTCATGCTCGCCATCGACTGGGACCCCACCGCGCTGCATCTGCGCTACCAGTCCACCAGGGAGAAGGTACCATCACCACTACCATTATACTCACGCACCATTACTACCTTCTAACGCATTCTAAAGTCATCTTATCAATTATCGATAAACATGCTCCTCACTATTGTTAAATTCACATTATTTCTGTAAATAGTTTGTTAATATTAAATAATTCCCGTACAATTCGGTTCGGCTTTTATATAATTATAACTAGTACATGTGTACACTGATGTTACCAATGCTTAGTCTCCATAGGACCCAGATTAGCAGGGGAGGAAAAAATGATACCATACCACCTGTTGACAACAAGTTTTACATCAATGTATGTACATAATGACAACACCAATGCAGGTCGACTATATCAAAGATATACCTCCATCCATTTTGTAATACCGTCAATAATATATACTTATGGTAGTACAGTATACGTTATCACAATTATGTATGTGTGTGTGTGCAGGAGTGCAAGGAGCACCGGTCTGTGGGCGCGAGCCGGGCGGAGGGCGCGCGCGCCGTCGACCTCGCGTCCTGCCTGAGCGCCTTCACCGGCGAGGAGCGGCTCGAGCAGCGCTACCACTGCGCGCGGTGCCGCGCCGCGCAGCCCGCCACCAAGAAGCTGCAGATATGGCGGCTCCCCCCAGTCCTGGTACACACCACACTACACCCCTCCACACACACAAATAGAACTGACTGGGTCGACCCGCTATATGAGACAAAGATCCCTGACTATCTATTTTCTTTATTATCTCTGTAAAGTATTACAGATAATTAACATACTATATTATTTAGCAATTAAAAAAAAGGATCCGGTGTAATTTAAATATGTATAACAGTTGTTTTTTAACAGCCGTATACATACACTTGTATACCTTGCAGGAATTAGTGTAGTTTAATTTTTGTTATATAATATAATAGTAATGATATATATTCTGTGTGCAGGTAATACATTTGAAACGTTTCCAATACGTGAACAACAAGTGGATAAAGTCCCAGAAGGTGGTGAACTTCCCGTTCCAAGAGTTCGACCCGACGGCGTATCTCGCCTCCGTCCCGCAGGAGACCATCCTTCGGCACATGGAGATCAATAACATCTTCAGGAACCGCTCCTCCATCCTGCACGGCGACACCATCAACGAGACCGGGACCGAAACCGAGACCGAGACCGAGACCGACGACGAGAACCCACCTAAGGTATTCGATCACTAGCATTAAGTAGATATCTATATTATATACCATAAAATGCACTTCATATGTACAAGTACAGTTTGACCAAAAGCGATGCACCGAGCCCTATAGGTATGCATGCGCGCGGGGGTGGGGGAGGGAGGGTATCGTTCCGATCTCTCAGCCACAGATAATAAATACTCTGATACTGAAATCTCAGTCCGCCGTCAACGTCCACAGCAGCTAGTGTTGTTTGTACCGGACTCTTTCTGTCGGACGCACATAAGATAAATATTCAAAGATGGGTCGTGAGTTATTTCGTAATAAATAAAAGTGAAGTGTCTGTTTGTAATATCAAAATGACAAGTTTTTACTAAATAAATATGAATATACGTACAAGACACCTATACCAAGAATACAGTGTTTAAAATTTTTGTCTGTTTGTTTTTTTGATGATCTCCGGAACGGCTAGATTAATTTTGAGGGGACCTTTCTGGTCTGTGGAATGGAATGGCAGTGAAATATAACTGAGTTTACTTTCTAGGATACGAGGAAACGGAAGGCTAGGAGTGGCGGGCGACGCGGCAGCCGCGCGGGGCGGGAGAGGGGGTGGGAGCGCGAGCGGCTCGAGTCGACGAGCCTGGTGACGACGCCGGTCACCGACGACAACCTGGCCGACTACCACCAGCACCGGCTGCTGCCATCGCACGATCAGTTCGACCTCAAGTACAACCTCTACGCGGTTGTGGTGAGTGCAACAGCACACCACATACAGTATCGCGAATTTACATGTACATGATAACCGTGACACGATGTCCTGTTGTCCCCGCAGTCGCACTCGGGGCAGCTCTCCGGGGGACACTACGTGGCGTACGTGCGCAACCCCTCCGGCGCGTGGCTCTGCTACAACGACTCGTCGTGCCGCGAGCTGACCCCCGCCGGGGTCGCGGCCTCGCCGGACCCCCCGATAGACCCCGCCGGCGCGTACCTGCTGTTTTACGAGCGGCGGGGGCTCGACTGCGACCGGTACCTGCCCGACGTGGCGGGGCGCCGGCCGGCCGCGCCGCGCCCGCAAGACCGCCTCGACCCCGACGAGAACGACCTCCGGAAGCTGTGCGTCATCGCTTAGACACACACCCACTCATACATACACTCAAACATGTCCATTACCTATTTATTTTAAACATAAATGTTTACATATAGTCACCACAATCACGTGTCTAAGTAACTGATAAACGAATACTCATTGTTATCGTGTTGTGGATGTACTGCCTGGCAACACTGAACAGTATTGTATGATACACCGTTAACAAAACAATACTAAAACAACTAATTCGGATACCGTTATTATAAAATATAAATACAATTTTTCTATCGTATATATTACATTATGTTGAACTTTATAAAAAAATATGTGTTGAAGGAAATCAACATTATAAAAATTATAAACATTATATTCAGTGGTCCGTAAAGCTAGATTATACCAAATGAACTCTAGTCCAATTACTAAATTTACTTTAAAGATAATTGCCAACATTCAAGTCAACTTCTGGTATAAGTTGTAGCAAAATTATAATTTGACAGCTGTCATCAAATTCATCTCTAGTGTCCCATATAACGTGTATACACACTTTCGCCAGTGTCAAATAACTTATCATATAATGGATATAAAAATGTTGTTTATGTCAATTCCGATGTATTCGTCAGTCATATTTGTTTGAGTTTAACGTACAAATTAATATAAACGATAGAAAAATTGTTCAAGTCACTTACAAAACCGATGGTAAATATTAGATGTGATAATCATATAATGTAACGTTAAAAGATACGCATAATTCATTGTAGGAACCTAAAGTATTTCATAAAGAAACGGCTATAAATTATTATCTTTACGTCGCTGCATTACACGTTATAATATATATTTTTTTATATATTGTGTGAATATAAATAATAAAATAATATAATTTAATTTAATTCATTGCGATCAACATTTAGAAATTATATCTTATAGTGTACAGAATAATACATTGTACGAATAATTCAGATTTAAAGAAAAATAAACTAATTAATAATTATCACGATTATATAATTCTATTTTAAATATATAATAATGCAATTTTTTTTAAGGTTATGTAAAAATACAATTAACACGCATATGTAATGTTATACCGTGCAGTTTTCTATTTATAGTTATTGTATATTATTAACGCATTCCCTCTGCGCAATGATTGCCGGGATTCGAGTGTTTGTGTGTGATTTTTCTAAATATATAAATGAGCTTTATTATCGTAACATCTATGGGTGTTTTTTATCTTACAGTTTTGTGTTCAGTAGTGATGGGTCGAGTCGATAAATCTAAACACCGGTAGCTATCTCTCATTGTCGATTATTCCGTATTCGATATAATCTAGTTTCGATTCTGTAAGTCATACCTTAAACCGTAATTTAAATCGATTAGTTCATATCGTTATGCAAGTGCTATTCAATTGCTTATTTACATTCCCAGTGTTTAATCGAGATATCGAGGCGCTTAACGTGTGCGTGTGCTTTTTAATGAGATGCAATTGGTTTGTAAAAAGACACATAAGATTGTTCTCCATATCACATGTCAAAATTACTCTTTGTTCCAAGTTCGACCTCACGTCGGTTATTGCAACTTAACATTATCGATAACGGACATCACTAGTGCTGAGAGTTTATACTTACGTTATATCCAGTGTCGATTATCTAGTAACGTATTTTCGACCCGTGAATATCTAATGGCCTTAAATTGTAATGGAACATTCGAGAAACACCCGTATTAGTTAATGTAATTATTGTATGTTGATTTATAATAATAAAAGTGAGTGGTTACTGAATAAATATATAGTGCAGAGGCGCTCTGATATTTTAAATTCGTATAAGAGACTGATGTGATCGTAAATGTGATGTGCTATTAATATAAATAATAACTCATCTATTTTATATAATAATTTAATTATAGATTTTATATTATTGATGCATTTAATATATTCAGAAAAGTATTGTCCAGATGTAGTTTTGGTGTCAACTGCTAATTATATATTTTAATAGTGAACGGTCTGAACGACGTTGTACGTTCATCTATGCATGTACAGATGTACAGCCATGTCGCATCGAACCCGTTAAACAATTTCAGAAAGTTCATCATAAATGTTGCGATTTTTTTTCTAAAATATTAAAAGTATCAATGAATATTAATATATTCTTATAGTGCAAAGTCAAATTTAACTGTATAATAATACATGTTCGCATGGATAAGTTAATGGATTACTCGTATGCAATCGTATGTAAGGGTTTTGAGGGGGGGGGGGGGTGTTATATACGAACACGGTTTTGTTCACATGATATTGTATTGTAATAAATAACGTTCCATTTTTCATTAATAATATTTGTATACCAACAGAATTAATAAATGTAAATTAAGAATTTATTAATGATACCCAGTAAATAATTAGGGTTGTCAACTTCGAAATATTCAAATGCGGTGGAAATCGAAATAGGACAAAATGTCATCTCAAATATATGTGAGAAAGACTTTTAATAATAAAAACTTTTTTAATATAAATATACAAAAAACAGGATAAAAATCATGTGAAATATAACTAGACTCATATACATTTCCCCCCAAATATAGTTAATAATTAATTTGAATTTAATAATGAATGTTGCAAACAGTGATTGTTTTACGAGCTTAGCTAAAAGGGCTCAATGAACGTATAATTATTCAGTTTAGGGCACAATATCGTAATAATGCTTATGTTATATTTTATTATAGTGTAAGTAATATCGTTGCTTTGTTTTTAATAATAATAATAATATAATTGATATTAAATTTATTCATTACCGACGCGATTTGATGTGTATTCATGTTTTTTTTTTTTTTATTCAGATCGCGATGTTGTCCGTTTTAAAGACGGGCGTGTGCACGTGCACCGGTGCCCGTATTGTAACGATTATATTATTAGTTATCATATTAATCGATTTTCCAGATTTAATATCGAGAAATCGGATTTATTTAGCGGACGTGTGACCTGTGTAGTTAGCGAACGGAAAGCGTGTGGCGCCGCCTTGTGCGTGATTAAATAGAAGCGGACGATATCTTTTAGGTAAATTCAGCACGAATGATTTCAATTAAACGTTCAGTTTTGACCCCAATAAACGTTATATTTTTAAATTTGACTATATATTCCATAATTATATTGCCTCCAATCATCTTTTTCTTCAATCTATTTATTTACTTTAGTAATTAAAATAGATTAGTTAAATAATTTGACTTTAATCAGTATTCCCCTATAGGTACTTTACAAATCAGATTTTTAATTTTTTTTAAACTGGACATGATTTCTGAAGAATAACTTATTTATTTTTGATAATTTAAAACGATTCCTTTGTGATAATGTTATACGAATTTATTAAAGTTGATTTGCTGAGAATATTTTTTAAAGAAATGTTTAAATCTTCACTGAGAAGTGAATAAAGTACCAACACTATAGGATACTATTGAAACTGTAATAAACTCTTTAATTAAATCTAAAATTAATTAATATCTTCAGTTGTTATAAATAAAAATTCAAGTCTTTTTCAGAACTCATTTGATTATCAACCTTGAAGATAACACATATCGGAAAACGCTAGGGATAGAACAACACCTGGACTATTTTTTTCCAGTAACCTCTAATTTATATCGATTATTTAATGATCCCAAAGTTTAAAGGGCAAAATTGTTTTGCGATAAAATGTTATTTTATAGTCTTGTAATAAATTGAGAAAAAAATATTACTGTTAATACGATTAAAAAATATTTTACTGGGTCGAGCACATAGATTCATTCGTGTTTGCGTATGAAATAGCGTTCGATAAAGCGCACGCACAGCAGCGTATGTCCGTCGGTCGCAGGCGCTCGTTATGTATTGTGCCATGTCGTAAAGTCCACTTCGTACTTCACTATACCAAAGTAGAAATTTTATGATTTTTATTTATGCAATAGAAAATTATATGAATGTATTTCTTCTATATTATTATATCAGTGTAATGGTGCTGTAGAAGAAATTGTTACTGGTTCAGAGCTCCTTACTCAAATTCGAATAATAAAATTACAAGGAAATATATTTGATGTTTAATAAGATTAACATATCGTTTATACAATAGTATATATTTAAGAAATGTTGCCCCCTTCACGCACTGGCAAATATTACTAAAAAGTTTGACAGATTTACATATTTGCTCGGAAGTCCTACCAGAATAGTAAAAAGAAATGTCACACACCGCTCTTAGTTATCGTTTTATATTTAAATCATATTAATTTATATTTAGTGAATACTTTAGTATAAATTTTGTTATTATTCCTAAGCATATTTTGAATATCCCTGTGCAATAAATATTTCTTTTGTATGTAATTTTTGTTATTTTTTTATATATTCCTCTTAATAAGGTGGAGGAGCTTTTTTCGAACACTACCATGTCTATGGTTTAATCTAAATATATTACAATGGATATAAACCTAATGAAAACCCCTAAAAAAGGTTACAGGAATAAGGAATAGGGAGGAATAAATAAGGAATAGGGCCCTTTTTTTAAATGATGACTTATTTTGATTCTTCAATCATAATTTTATTTTTGATAACGTTAAGTGCCCTAAAGTCATTAATCGCTCAAATACCAATAAAAATTTGACAATAGGAAAACAATTGGAAGCCGGCGTGAACGCCAGGGCCGTGCTTTAACAGCTAACATAGTAATGGTAGAATTATTCAACCAAGAACATGCCAAAACAATACTGCCTATTCTGAAGTTCAATCTTGTATCAACACGTACTAAGACTGGTAATGGCTCTATAATGGTCCATGGAATTTTCGTGGCACCTCAAAATAACCTGTTATTGGTTTTAAAGATAACAGCGTTTATATACTCTTTGATAACATCTACTACATGCTTTAGTTCGTGACGTCACTGATCCTAACCACTAATTGGTTTTTGAAAAAGAAAGTGTAACATAATGTGCAGTTTTGATTGATCGAGAACGAGTGGAACAAGTAGATACTTACCAATACTTGGGGTCATTGGATACCAAGAGATGAAAAATGTGACCGTGATATTGAGCGAAGAGTCGTTAGGGAATTGTATAAACGGGGTCCTACGTAATTTTATGTGCAGCCAGAAAATGTGTAAAAAGTCACGTTTGGACAACACAAGCTAGTCCCTTTACTTATGTATGGTAGTGAGTGCTGGGTCTGGCAGAAGAAACATGAAAGCAAGATTAATGCAGTAAAAATGAGAACTCTAAGAAGTATAGCTGGCATGAGAATGATACATAAAGTAAGGAATAGTGTAAGAAGAGAACGTTGTGGTACAAAAGAGGAAGTAGTGACAAAGATAAAAAAGGGATGCTTAATTTGTTTGGACACGTGAAGAGGATGAACGAAAGATGATTGACGAAATAAATTTTACAAAGCGAGTGTGACTGGGCAAGCTGGTAAGGGGCGTCCAAGGCGAACGTATCTTAGAGCAGATCGAGGACGTTCTGGAGAAAGGCCAGATCATAAGCACCCGTAACCGAAGAGCAAGTATGAAGGTGGAAGAATCGAAAGACGTGTGTCAGGATCGTAGCAAATGGAATAATATGGTCTCTTCTTACCCTTACAGGAGACAAACGTGGCGTTATGTACTATGTATTTTTTATTTCAATAGTTAACTGGCAATGTATGTCTCATCGTCGGGTTAAGTTCAAACAACATACTTCTAATACTTAAAATCAATCCGTGAGGACATCCCTGAAATGTCTTTATGCTTGGATAACTGACATTTCAAAATACTGTCACATAATTTTTCTATACTAACTTCAATATGTTTAATTTATTATCACTTCGGAAATAAGATTTACGCTGATATATAATGCCAAGCATAAAGATGTACACCAATGCATTGAATAGACTACTTTCTTGCTTCATTTTATTTGTTCTAACATAGCCGTATATAAATACTGTGTAACACATATCCTCCCGTGGATGTATTAAAAGGTGACTATGAGATAAAACGGGGTATGGAAAACAGCATCTTCTGAGAACTAAAAACACCTACTGCGATCATCAACCCTCTTGACAAGTGTGCCGATTATGGCAATACCCAATTATCATTAATGACAATTGAATTGCTAAAAATTCATATACACGGGTCTTATTTTGGCCCAATTTGTTTTTTTACATGTATAGGCTTAGAGCTTTGACCACAAACTCACCTGGTGTTGAGTGACGATACGGTTCAGGATGCTGCTGAACACACTCAAGCCTAGGTACTGGTTCTTAGTGAGGCTGCCGGAACACACCTATTGGTATTTGAAGACAGGATTTCAAGCTGGAGAGTGGTAGCTACTCAGGCGGGCGTTATTAGGAATTGATAGGGCATTAGGTGGTAGGCCACCATGCTATGATTTCCTCACGTTTTCCATCACCGAAAGCTCAGGCCGATTTTAGAGTTAGATACGTGGGATCGAACTCGCGTCGATTGACGTGAAATTCGGACGCACAGCGCCATCTTCACTTCAAAAATTTCATTTAATACCTATTTATTACCATGTTTAAACATTAATTTGAAAGTCTGGAAACAGCAGCAGGATAAAGGCACTGAAATATTTGTCCGGACAAGAAATAAAACGAAAATTTGGACTTTTGAATTTTATTATTAGATTTACACTGTCATTTACAATAAATTTCCATGTAATTGGTAAGGACATACATAAATCAATATTGCATAATACTAAGGCTAATTTTTTTTTTGTTTGCATCATTTTTTATTTATTATTTCTGCGGATAAATTATAATTATATGCAATATTACAAATTCAAAATAACGCTAATATCTTACTGGGGCGGCACGCGCTCGCTCCGCGCTCGTGTAGTCTCTGTCGCTCACGCTGGGGGAGCTCTGTGCGGGTCCCACGAGCCCGGCCACACGTTCAGTTTAAGCAAGTATCGCGAAGATGGAATGTCTTCGGGCATATATCCACCCCTACCTCCCCCTCCTCCTCACTCTCCTTACCCCCTCCAGTACACTTCACTTCCGAATAAATAATTTCCCCAAGTGCATCAACTTAACCTAAGCACAACTTTACAACTATCGTTCGTACTCAAGTATCGTAAGAGATGTGTGTATAATATAATATAGCGCTACAGTTAATTTTCGAGAACTTGCAAAATTATTACAAAAAAAAAAAACAACAAACAAAATAAATTAAAATATACAAAATCTCTATCACAATACACGTAAGTAATTAAAGCAATTCAAATGTGAATACTCCAAAGTTGCAATACGAACCAAGCGGAAACGACATGTCTTTAATCTAGTACAAGCTCGGACGAGCGCACGTGCACGCACGCACGCACGCACGCACGCACGCACGCACGCACGCACGCATATCGTCCGAGCCGAATGTTGCGAGAACTACGTTATACGACCCTAATAAATGTTTAATATATTTGTAAAATATATAATGAATATGAAATGCGGCGGGACCCGCGCGCCGTCCCTACTAATACGAACTAGCAACAGTCTCAAAACAACAACCTACCCACGAGATTTAAACGTTACTATATATATATATATATATATATATATTTAAAAAAAAGAACGACTATTAATTTTTATTTGTGCAGAGCGAATCCGACACGGAAATATACCTATATCATAATAGACGTGTTTATGCGAATAGTGAATCGCTAGTGTTGCTTTGCTGCCATAGTGTCGCTAGCGCAGCGCTAGTGCTTCTAGTGTCGCTAGCGCGGCGCTAATGGTCGCGTCACACGTACAATTGAATACAATAATAATAAAATCACACGCGCTGTATAAAATACATAGAAAATTGTATCCACATCAATGTAACATTTATTAGTAGATAGAAATAGAAAACATTTATAAATGAGTAGATACGTAGTGTTATATATAATAACAAGGTATCGACCGTAGAGGAGGATGTGCGCCGGCGGCGGGCGGCGGGCTGCGGGCGGGGGCGAAGCGCTACTTACAAACACCACTAGAGATCAGTCGAAAGTAACCGTTCAGTAAAGTAAAGGAAGTAACTAGTACATCAGAGCGTAAATTACGAGTTATACAATGCAAATATCAAAATACTCATTAAACATTATTCATTATGATACTGATCCATATCAAATGAGAAGTACATAATATGTTGTAACGTGTATATCGTTTATATATGTATATATAATAATCCAGTACAGAGAAACGACTCGTGAAGGTTTTGTAATAGCGATGTCTCCAAACTGTTTACCTGTTAGTTGTACGCGCGCGTAAATATATATCGATACAGTTCATGTATGTATGTATGTATGCGGATATCAGGTGGAACCCCGGAAGTGGTCGCAGTGCGTCTCATAGAGTACATACACACGCACCTTCACAACGGGCTGTCATCGAGGGCTGGGTCTTAAATATGGTACTATAATTATTTTTTATTTTTATTATATTTAAATAGAATGTTAAAAATTATTACGAAACGTCCTGATCTTCAACGTCTTGTGCTTGTTCTTTTTGTTCGGTTTCAGCTGAAACACAAATACATATTGCATACATTAGTACAATTGTTACATTCACAAAATTTATTTCATTACATTTAGGTGATTTGTAAACAGTTTGTTTTCTCATACACAAAAACTCGACCTCAATGTTTTGACGGGGTTTTTAGCACTATTAATTTAAATTAGTTAAATAAAAACCAACATTTAGTAATAATGATGGTTTCGTTCAGTTGCATTTAAGAAATATGTTAAGATAGTGAGTAAGATTGTTGTCGCGGTTAGTGGTTACCGGATTCGCCGTCGCCCTGCATGTCGGAGGTCCAGAGCGTGAGGTTGTCCCGGAGCAGCTGCATGATGAGAGTGGAGTCCTTGTAGCTCTCCTCGGAGAGCGTGTCGAGCTCCGCGATCGCGTCGTCGAAGGCGGCCTTGGCGAGCCGGCACGCGCGGTCCGGGCTGTTCAGGATTTCGTAGTAGAATACCTGTAAACAAACGTCAACACTCAACTATTTATTTATCCATTCCTACCCATTGCTTGTGCTATAATATATAACAGTTTACAATACTTTATCAAAATTGAAAACATCATTTTATATTATGATATCACTTTTAAAGTTCAAGTTCAAAGTAAAATTAAAGTGTGTGTTTTTATGACGAATTTAATGAAACATTTAATTATATGAGCTTATGTGTTTTATTCCTATTAATTACTTAATCTACACTAATATTATAAAAAAAAAAATTCATATTTTTCTATGTAATTAATAAACTTAAAAAGTACTGAACCGATTGGGACAAAATTTGGTATGAAGATACATAGTTTGAAATCCAGGGAGTGAACATAGGACAGTTTTTATTCCGAAAATCCCTCGGGAAGGAGAACTACGCGGATAAAAATCGCGGAGAGCGACTAGTATTAAATAAAAAGATGAAACATGGCTGTTTCTGAGTTAAAATGATAACTGTTAAAATAGTGATGCATGAAGTATATTCAACCATCCAAACAATGTTTGATAATGATGCCACAGAAGCAAAATAGATTATTGACATTCATCCACATATCAGATGTATTCAATAGAATATTGATTTTAGGAGTCAGCTTTTTTCAGTATTTCACCTACCAGTATTCAGTTCGGCATTTGGTATCTAGGCTGTACCAACTCTACAAGAAAACTATTGAGGCCTTTCTTTTTAAACGAAATTTGTTAGGTGTAATACAGGTACCCATGTTTAACCCATGTCAGATAGTTTTCTTTCGTAGCTTATAGACTTCCCAGATTTTAATATTCCATATAAGTATGAAATATGCCCAACAACAGATAACTTATCACAGATACCTTGAACTTGATAATATTGCAAATTATTGAATACGTAACGCGTAATATAGCAAGATTACTCGATAACGAACAGTGGTGAAGGACAAGTTTTTTACAACCATGATTATTGTGAGTGAGGTACACTCTCGATGTAATCTATGCATTTAGATTAATCAATTATTCATTATTTACAAGACTAGATGTCCGGCTCTATAACTATATACCGTCTCAGAATCAATGTGTTAGCTGAATTAAACTCAGTTTTTCTTTCAATGCGTGAAGAAACTTTTTAAAGTCGTCCATCCATTCAAAATCTAGTCAAAATCCATTCCATGCAAACTTTATGAAAAAAATAATTTTGATCAGATTTTTTTGTTTTAATATTTATTCTGATATTTAGGGTGGAGGAGACAAAGCCAACAAATCACAGATCATAAAAATCAGTCCAACAGTTATTGAGCTATAAATATGGCATAGCCTGGGTAGGCCCTGGCATACCCTGGCTTTATTTCATATTTATATAGGTTAGTCAATAGAAATTTCAAGCCAAAAGGAGATAGAATTATCCAAATACCAAGAAAATGTGCTAAACAAACCATTCAAGCTTTGAAATCTGTTGATATCAGAATATTTGAGACAATAACGATGCATTGGATTTTCTAAAACATTATGCTATAAAATAGAATGACGATAAAAAAAATAATTTCAAAGATTATCCACTAGATGCGGGTTGGTCAGACATTCAGGGTAAGACCAGTTGGTGTAGAGATCATTGGGGAAGACCTAGGTCCAGGAGAAAGACGTCCCAACTTTCGATGACGATATGTAATATTTGGTCAATATTGTACATACTGTAAAAACTAAGAAGTGATGGCTTGCCACTATATGTATGGTAGCCATTGCAATTCCATGGCGCATGCCAACAAGTATAGCTTGAGTATAGAGATATGTCTATAGACAGATCGTTTACGAGTGTGCTGCGGAATACTCGCGAGCTTCGTCCAGTATGACGTCACACAAAGAGTAGAGCCGAGTACTAACTGAGAAGTTGAGCGCGAGGCCGAGGCGGATGGGGTGTGTGGGGGGCAGTTCGGTCATGGCGATGTCTGAGGCTGCCTTGTACGCGACCAGCGAGTTCTCGGCAGCCTCCTTGCGGTCGTTGCCCGTCGCGAACTCCGCCAGGTATCGGTGGTAGTCGCCCTGGAATCATAAACAAACATCATCAAATCAACTAACCAGTAATAACTCAAACTAAGATTAACTAAAACCTTATTTGAGAATAAATCAGTTCGGTTATTTTCGAGCTGATGTAAGAATACTAACAGATATACTTATAATTTGTAGGAAAAGTTTAATATTTTGTCAACTGATGTGGATAGATGATTTGTGCCTGCTATTCAATTTGTTGTTGTTTCATTGCAATGCAAGTCAAAATAGTCCACTTTAAGTATTATGTAAGCAAAATTTCTGATATTTTACTCCCCACCTTCCCCTTGTCAGCAATAATAAGCAAAAACCTTGTTCTTCCATTTATGATTAAGTAAACATTGGTATAATTTAAAAAAAAAAACTAGATAATCAACATTACTCACATAATCAATCACCCTTCAGACGCCCCACCCCATGTCATCAAAAATAAGGCATAAGCATCTTCACCCCATACTTGAATGATCTCTTAGGGTTACTTTTATGTCACAATATCAAATGCTGACCAATGATGGCTCAGGGGAATCCTACAATTACCACGTACTTTCCAAAAAGAAACCATCATGACAAAACACTAGTAAAATAGTAAGGTATTTTCTAATGTCCTACTTGATTAGAAGCTACTCACACATTCATAAACTTTTAGCGAGCCATACCACCCCACCTACACTTAATTAAACAAGTTTATCTAGATTTTGCATATTAGCCATCTTCAATCACATCATCACTCATAAGTAAAATTTTACTCAAATGTAATCCTACCTTCATTTTGTAGTAGAAGACTTTCGACTCTCCGGTCTGTGAGCTGGGGATGAGGTGTTTATCCAGCACGCTGAGGATGTCCGAGCAGATGTCCCGTAGCTCCTTCTCGACCTGGCTGCGGTACGCCCTGATCATGTTCAGCTTGTCTTCGGCGCCCTGTACATATAACCGACATATTTCTTGTTATTTACAAATTAAATTCAAATGTTATCTTATCTAGTCTCTCTATTGATGAATATTAGAAGCGATGATGGCACAGTGGATAGTACGGCCGGATTCCGCATCAGTGGAAACGGGTTCAAATCCTCCTATCCAACTCTAACATCATCCTGAGCTTTCGGTGAAGGAAAACATTGTGAGGAAACCATAGCATGGCGGTAGGGCATGACCGCCTGGGGCTACCACCTATACCACCCTCAAATTTGAAAACCTGTAGCTAAATACTAATGGGTGTGTTCCGGCAGTATCACTTGAAAACCAGTACCTCTAGGCTTAGTGTGTTTACCATCCTGGACCACATCTTCACTTAACATCAGGAGAGATCGTAGTCAAAGCATTGAGCATATATCCTATACAAAAAAAATTGTTTGAATTCATACCCTGAACTAATTATGATAAGGTTCTACTTTATTTGCCTACAAACACATTTAACAGACTTCAGAAAAATCTGAACACCTTGAGGATTTTCGTAGATTCGCTACTCCTGATAACAGTGAACGTCTTGTGTGAAACCACAACAGTGCATTTGTAATAAAACCTTGCACAGGGTGTACCATCTTTGAGAGGGTGAGTGTAAAATGAGCTAGTTTAGTATTGAACGCGTACGAAAGAAAAGGAGTTAAAAATATGTTTGACCAAGGCCTACATGGTATCTAGCTAGATATTACGTATATTACAAATCATTATCCGTTGTCACTTGCGGTATGATCTTAGCTTCACAATTTAATCTTTTAGAACTATAGTTTCTTATTACTATTCAACGTCGTCGTTACATTAAAATTCATGAAAAACAAAATATTCGCAAAACCCTGAAAACAACAGTCATTCTACTAAAAGTAATTGAAAATTAGAATCGAGCGTAGATCATAAAACAATGTCATATATAAAAACGTCCAACTATTAAAATACACCTTATTGCGGCTGGACAAATTTTAGTAATTAACATAATAATAAAAGCGTTACACGGTGGTGCAGTTGACAAAATAAACCAATTATTCAGTGTATTCCGCGAACTGGCTAGCGCACTCTGCCACACCCACAAACTACGCAGTATCTATACGATTCATTATTATATTAGCTGAACTTTTCGTACTTTACATCTAGGTATTTGTTACGTGTTTTATTATGAGACAATCGGCATAGTATAAATAAATATACATTGCAATCGGTGACCCCATTTACATTATTCTTTTTTTATCATTTTATATGACCAGGTTAATAATAACATCAACTAAGACATAAAACAATGATAATTAATCATGAACGAAAATAATATTTTGTTTCACAATGCCATTAAATGTTTTAGAGATAAATAAAGAAATTTTTGCTAACAGACGTCATTGCGAACGGAACCGGTTACATACTTATCTAATAGAATTACATATAAAAATATTGAATTTAAAATAAATGTTGGTATTTTGCATTTGATGTTTGATTCAACTAGAAACTATTTTAACTAGATGAAAGTTGTAAATAAAGTTGTTTTTAAAAACAAATAATACAACTATTCGCGAATGGAAATAACAAAATATGTACCATAAAATGGGGGTCCAGTGGGTAATCCTGATTGTAAACCCACTAACGGCCAGAAATCTTATCTTTTATATAATATATGTTTAAACAAGGGCTAAGATTTTTTTATATATAAATACAAAAACCAACATAACTTTGCCGCTAAAGTAATTATTTTCTTACTGTCTTACGTAATTACTGTCTTTGTCACCGACGGCATTTTCAACTAAGATATATTATATAGCACACCATCCATACATACACAAAGGATAGCGACCATACATACACAAAGGATAGCGATTTTGAAACAAAATCGTGTGTTCCATTACGTCAATGAGTCTCTCATCAGATAACAAAGTACGACAAAATTATGTACTCGCACAATAATACAACAACACGTTATCTAAGATAAACAAACGTAGTTATTACGTACATGTACATGTGATTTAGCCCGTCACATATTATATCCCTTAAATAATGCTCAAGTATATAAGAACCACTATTGTAACATATCCCTATATAAAATTTAATTCTATGAAGGATTTGGAAACTTGACAAGATTTATTTACGTCTAGAACAGATTTCTAACGGTAGCGGTATCTCCCTACCTGGTGGGCGCTGTGGAACCTTCGAAAGGAAGAAGAATGGTTTGTGTTGCGTAATTCGAAAAGGCAAATGGAGGTGTTGAGACATTTATTAGATACCGCAACAAATTTGTACTATTTTTTTGTAATCATTATTAATTTTGTATTCGTTATTTTATCTGTTGTGTATCATTAAAAAAAACCATATTTTAATGTTCACAACTGGTTGTCGTTTTTACTAAATAATATACAACAACATTTTAATTATATTATATTACATAATTATATTAACTATTTTTCACTAATTAAGTGAGCAGGTACTTATACATTTTTGTTCACCTCTAAGGGGACTAAAGTTCACAAAACGATGGTAAATAATGGTCTAGACACCTAGAATGTAACTTAAATCATACCAAAAGTTCGTGTAACAGTGGAGTGATGATTCTCTATATCGTGTTTTTGAAAAGCATTATTCTAAAAACACATACACACTGTGCCAAAAAAGCATACATACCCCGAGTGCAGTTTCATATAAAAAAAAATTGACAAATTTAAATTATGTATTACTTTCCTTTTTTACCGCAATAATACATATTTTACATATTAGATTCAATTACGTTAAACTCACGTTACACTGAACAGGTTTGAGTAATATTTTTTTTTTAAACATATGTATATTTATTGGCAAGGCAGATTTTAGCGTATATTCTCTGCTAGCTGTGTGCCCGCAGTTGCGTCCGCGTTTCGTACAGTATTCTTCATTGCGTATTATACTTTTTAAAAACTCATTGAAAAATAACAAAATTTGTTGGTGCTGTCCATTGAATCGTATTTTGTTCAAGATTTTTAATTTTGTTTTGTTAAAACCGGTCCACCCGTTCGGATGATTAGCCAGAACAAACCCCAGACAGATACAATTTTATAGTTTTTATCTTTCACAAATGCAATAATGATTTTGACCTAATTTCGACCAGTATGCGAAAAACTAAACATTAAACTGAAAATAGTAAATCCCAAAAAGATCCCTAAATATTTAAATAGATATAATATTTGTTAACAATTAATTCGAATTTAATTTTTTACGGGTGGTCGGTGCCGCTCGTCGTATCTAGTCATATAAATGTATTTTCCTCAAATAAAACCTGTTCTCTATTAGAATTACAAAACGAGATTGTTCTGGCATAATTTATGACGTATGGTAAAAGAAAATGATAGAAATTACGTTGGAGTAGATGATGGGATCCCCGCTTTAACTTTCCTAACATAGGGATACCTACACATTTCTAAATCAAACCTTGATTTGTCTTATCAAGTATTTCTGAATGAAACCTTACCAGTACAGAATTCGTGTTGAGTAAACTTTATAGAGGTTAAAATACTTTGACAAACGACGACCGTTTCAATTTTATAGAGGTCTAGACACGAGACCATTCATGTGATCCAAGTACAATGATAATCTAACCAGCAGAATAGATAAGATAACAAGAAACAGGGTTATTATCTATAGAGGTTTAAATGCGGCAAAAGCACTTTTCTATTAAATTCTTGACCTACCCAAAAGATATTTCCGGCTCTGTTAAATATAATCATTAATTCGTACTCAATTTAAAAAATAACTGTAATGAAATAAAGTAAAATATCAAATATAATTAGTTGTATTTATTTTACACAACAATATGTTTCAAATAAAATCGACCTAATTGTACACAAAATGTATAGGAATTGAGTGAAAGACCCAACGAAGTGTCAGAGCGACAGACGGATCGATCGATAGGGCGAGCCGCTCCGCTCCGCACCGCGCCGCGCCGCGCCGCGCCGAGCCGAACCGAGCGAACGACCTTTCGGTTCAGTTCGGACGGGCGGTGGCGGTTATCTTTTTTTTAACAAACTCTCGACAAAAACGAACAAGACAGAAGCCGGCGAACTGTTACGAGTTTATAACTTACTGGTGTTTACCATTTAACGATCTAACTTACGTATTGTTCATTACGTCGCCTTAGTTAGAGAGTTTTATCTGAACCTTACAGTTACTACGAGTTTTCGAATAAAAGTTTAAATACTTCAGACGGATAACCCGAAGCAGCCCACGAGCGTAAGCAACGTCTATCCACCAGTAACGGTGACATTTCAAAATAGATCTGATAATATCGGTACCTACTTATAAAGAAATAATATTTGTAACTTAAAAAATAGAATGATAAACGACTATGAATTCGGATTTATGACAACGAAACGCTAAACGATATAATTTCAATAGGTGGTAATGATGGTATAGTATGAGCGGGATTTCGCCCTACAAATAAAACACTTTGATAGTATAAGCAGTCTCGTACTCGCCCGACCCGAACGCTCCCCAAAGATGCGACGACCGCGTAAACATATTGACCGATCCCGACGACAACATCAATAGCATGAATAGGATTTTCCCACATTAACCACGTGTACTTGCATGTCAGCGCCTACGCCCGCGTAACCGCCATTACTACCGCCGGGGACGCGCGGCTAATTTTGCTGCTGCACGTCCCTCTCCGGTGGGGGGCCCAACTCGTGGTTCGTTCCCCAAATGGAAAACTCGTGACGTTGCTGCCAGCGCGATACAGTGACACTGAACATGCATTAAGCATTACACGCATAACACTGCACATACTCCTGCACATAACACGCAGGCACATAGGTCCTGTAAGGAACCTTTTTTATTATGAAATAAAAAATGTAGGGCTTATTAGATAGGTTCAAAATTCCAGAGCCGTCTTTACCTATAGTGCAGGGTGTGCAGCGCACACGGACGCAGAGTTTTAGGGGGCGCCGAGCAACTCGAGCGACACCTACAAAAATGGATCGCTCGGGGCGCCAACGCCCTCAAAGACACAACGCCCGTGTTATGTGACCTTCCTAAAAAAATCTTTTTACTCGTGTATCAATTGCTTCCCGATATTATTTATTGCATATGAATTGCCTTTTGAGAATATAACTGTAAGTATTTCATTTGACCGCCTATTAGTGGGCGCCAAGATAATGGTTTCACCACAGGCACTACAAGAGCTAGAGCCGCCGCTCTTCAGCACTCGCCCCCATAGTCACAGAGAAGCGATCAATAGCGTTAGCTAGTTAGAAAATAAAAATGATCCCTCAAAATAGGATATTAAAATATTTAACTTTCTGACAGTTTGTTATTATTGACAGTACTATAAGATTAATTATAATCTTAAATAATCTTAAACAGGGAGTAACAAGCGCAATTTTTTAAATCTAAATTGTTTATTTTAAATAAAGAAAAAAGACATTAAGCAGAGCCAGCAGAAAAAGTTATATCATACTATTTTTGTAAATTATATATTTAATATGTCGATTACCCATAAAAATGAAACAATAGGAAAACAGTGGAAAGCTGGCGTAAACGCCAGGTTAATGCTCAAGGAGTTAAATACCTATATAGAAACATCGTAACGTTTGCACAATGGTTTATAAAGGTAAAGGTGACTCACTCGATTCTCACAAATGACGTATTTCATCTACTCGCTACGAGCTAAGACACTTTGATAACAATCAGCCTCGTATAGATTTTTGTTACTAAAACTATTCCTATTAGACTACATTTCATGGGACCATTAACACTAATTTAAAAAAGTGAAATGAGAGAAACGGTTTCAAATTTAGGAAATTCGTACCTAACGGAAGATTGAGCTTGATTTTTGGTTGGATCAACTGGGATTGATATATTAAGCAGCTAAATCTATAAGTGTAGAAACTTCCCTGGTTAGAAATTTTGTAACCGATTGGCAACCAATATTTGTTTAGTATATACATTTAGAAATTATGTCTTGTTCCTCTATAAAGAGGGTTCTACCTAACAATTTAAAATTCTTTCGATTTTTGCTTTTGGATTGAAATATGGTTTAATCCAAATCAAATAATTCTTTATATACAATTTGGGTCCTGGAGAAGGCGCTTATGAACGTCAAAAAACTGCCACCGGTTCGAAAAATCAACATAGTCGAGAAGAGCCAGTAAGAGAAACTAGATCTGGTTTTTTTTTAAGTACAATGCAAAAATACATAAAAATAGTTTTAGCGGAAGAACAGGGGGAGGGGGTGTCATTACCAGACATCACTATCGTCACGTAATGATCCACCCTATCTACACTAATAAATAAAATTGAAGTGTGTCTGTTTGTAATATGAAAATTGTTTTTTTTACTAAATACGAATGTGAATATACGATACAACACCAAAAATATAATTTTTCTACAGATTTGGAAAAGATGAATTGGGAGCGTTAGTTAAGATACCCATATTCCTTAAATTTATTCTTCGCGAGGTCTCGCTCGAACCGCACGTTTTTGCATTTTAAATATGGTATCTATCTCAGCTGCTGCCCCTCATAACAAAATGAAGTAATACATTATGCTATGAAATGAGGCAAAATAAACTAACCTAACAGTAACATTATCTGTTAATCGGCGAATCTTACGAACAGCAAATGACACTGAGCTTAATATTCTCACCAAAATCATGGACAGTGTACTTTTTATAACTAGCTGGTGCCGGCGATTTTGCCCGCGTTTCATATGTGCTTTAGGTGTGAGTGAAAAAGTGCATATAACATTTTATTTATATTTAACCTAAAAAAAACAAATGAATGAAATAACAAAGTCTTTTGTTTTTCTTAGCACGGAAAAAATTTGCATAAAATTAAATCGAAAAACAATGAGAAAGGGTCGATAGAATCCAAAAAATAAATAGCCTACAACCATCTACGAAAAATTCCGTGTCGATTGATCGATACGTTCAGTAGTTTTGAGGTGATGCTGATGATGCCTCAAAGGATCCCCCATTTTCCTTTTATATATATACACACACACACTATTATTAAAAACAAGTGAATTTAACGAGCCGACAAGACCACCAAAACTTTAGCTGTACAAAAAAATTACCGCAATATGAGATACAAAGTAGATAAAAGTAAAAACGTGCTGCAAACGACCGACAGGCAAGCAATAATTGCAGTAAGTTGCTGGTATAAAAAAAGGAAAAAATTATAAGTGGCAAATGAGAAAGTTTGTAAGTGCATTTTCAGTTATAAATAGAAAGGTTTAGCAAGTACAGCCAGCCTTGTTGTTTGGAAAATAGAACCATATTTTAAAAATAATTTTCTCAACAATTATACGCGGGAGGTTGTCGTCCTTTGTAATATCTAACAGGATTCCTTACGCGTCATTAAATACCGTGTTATAGGTTACGTATTTTAAGATCATTTACGTGAAACTTAGATAAAAAACACTCATAATATGTATTTGTACCGAAAACTAAAGCACCTTTTTTAAGCATCGCGCGTAATCGTGTCTCGGCATAAAATATGGTGTGTGACGTCACTCTCACACGAGTTGCATACGCTCTCGTCAATTTTCTAGGAATTTAAAAGATGTTTCATTTATTAGTCACTAGTAGAACATTATACATTCTATACAACAATAGCGATTGAAAATAAAAACAGTCACCAGAAAACCCCAGAAGTCTCGTGAAATCCAACAACGTGAACACTGATCACCGCATTATTTTAATTAATTTACTAATTACGCAAAAATGTCGATAACTTTGATATTAATAAATATATAATAATTACACGAGACAGTTATACGTATATATTATCATAACCTGTCTAGTTTCACTTTAGGGACTAGAAGCTATTAAAATAATAGAACTCTGCAGGTTGGGTAAATGTCTAGCCTTAAAATTCAGACATTATTTTCAATACTCCGTAGTATTCCATATGCTTTCTTTAATCAATAATTCAGCAAACTTTACGGATAAATAAATTATTTTTTTTAATCATACAAATAATGTCTGATTAACCCCTTGAGTTCTAACCTGGCGTTTACGCCAGCTTTCCATTGTTTTCCTACTGTGTCATTTTTATGGGTAATCGACATAGTAAGTAAATTATAAACCATTAAAACATGACAATTAGCTCGAACAAATGATAAGGACAGTCAGGCGTTTCCTCTAGCTCGTTCTTTTATAACCTTTAAACGGAATTTAATGACTAAAATTCCAGTATTTAAAATTAAATAGCAGTTTTATAAAAAAAAAAAAACCCCAATCGAGGGGAACACCCGAAAAGTAAAAACAAAACCGTGGATGCTTACCGCGCTCTAGTTTAAACCGGTATCTACAATTCTGTCATTGTTCACAGAGTTACAAAAGAAAGTTTATAAAAGTTAAACATTTTTTGTTACATTGCAAAGTTGCTAAGGAATGCGGAAGAATTATTTATAATATTAGCTGCGCCCGCGGCTGCACCCGCGTTTTATATATTCTTCACTGCGTTTTAATTTTATACGGAATCCTAATTATTTTCAAATAAAAAAAGATAGTACTAAGATAAAGTAATAAATATTTCTCATAAATTATAGCACTTGCCCGTAAAACTGTGTATTGAAATCGGATTTCATTCAAATTTTTATTAGTTTTATTTTTTTTTACGCGAAACCTTAATTATTTTCGAAAATTAAAAGTATCGTCAAAATCGGTCTAGCCGTTCCGGAGATTACCCAGTGCAGGCAAATACAGACAGATAAATTTAAAAAAAAAATGTATTATTGGTCTATGTAACGTATATGCATTCGTATCTATTTAGTAAAAAAAATAATTTTCGACATAAAAAACAGACACTTCAATTTTATCTATTAATATAGATAAAGCGTGTGGATTTCTTCGTTGTATTCCTAATCTTGTAGAGCATTTAAATGTTCCGTATATCAGTAAAAACCGACAAGCCGCCTTTTATAAATAATGATCAGTTCCAAAAAATGCCCTATGAATAATAATCATCACTTCCCGAAGCACAACGTCGAACGGCATGCAATTAATGTTACTCACAGCCTTGATAACTAAAAATGGCTTTAAATACGTAGAAGACATAATCAAGTGGCATACTGCATAATCCAGTAGTAATTGACAAGCAAATCAGGGTCTTCACCCGTTGTGACACAGAAAATGCGAATTAGTAGCATTCATAAATTTCGTCAAAGCGAATGATATTAAAAATACGTGTAGGGCGTACGAAATTGGGCAAAGAATGTCCGATGTATCAACCACGCTTTATGTAATCACTAGAGTGACTCACAGTGTCATTACACGCCGCGTAACAGAACCTCCTTGTTACCGGACTTTTTGCTGCCTGTCTCGTCGCAATGGACAGATAATAATTAATAATAAAATCTCGGTAACGGATTTTTCATCACACTCAGTTGCGATTATTTCCACATTAAAAATATAATTGCCATAAATTAAATATCTATAACCCTAATCTATATGTAATAAAAAAATATTAACCCTTTACTTTCAAGACGTGCCTTTCTCCTATTCAAGTCCTTTGATAATTCAGAATTCAAAGCTATACTCTTAATTTGTCTGTTGTGGGTTTCGAACGAACAACGATCATCTAAAAAAACCTATTTATAAAATTGTTGGTAATATTTAAAAACAACTTCATTCATAATAAAATTACTAATACCAGGAAAACCTCGTTCAAATAATGAATGATAGGTTGGTGAACCACTACTCGTAATACAGCCAGCCAAATAGCGACCGTGGAAGGAATAATTGAGGCAAAAAAAAAAGTCCATGACACAGATTTAGTCACGTTAAAAATCAATTGAAATTGGGTAAACCCGTTTTATCTTACCTGAATAAAACTTTTAGTTTCCCACTAACATAATTTCGCTGAAGTCGAAAATACTCCTCATAACTAGCTTCACGCGTCTAATTTTATGTCGAGACACAAAGACTAAAGAAACTTGAGGTTGGCTGTTTATTTAATATAGCTTTTATTTTTCAAAACTATATTATACTGCATTCAATATATCTTAATTGTTAAATAATTTAGGTAAAGTATTTTTAAACAATTTAGTTTTTTTTTCTAACTAGCTAACTAATGCTGTTGACCGGAAGGAACTTTACAGCTTCACCGAGACTTTGGGAGTGCTGAAGGCACTCAGCCGCAAAAAGGTAACAAGCACAAGAGTTATCATAGTGGTACGGACATCGGCTTGGCCTTTACAATTTAGTTCAATATTTAACCCAATAACTGGAAGAATATATTACCTAATTTAATAAAGTACACATAAAATCAATCATGTAATTTCGTTCAGAAGTTTTGGAGTTTTAAGTAGATACAGTAAGTAGTACAGTCCCAGACCTGCAGACAGATGTTACCAATTATATATCGCGTAAGGAAAGTATTAATTCTCAATTAGCTTCCAGACTTTGATTTTTATATCTCAAGAAACAAACTACTCCTTTTTAAAATCAAAAAAAAAAACCATTTTTTATTGGATTTTTGCAATCTTTATTTTATATAAAACAAAATAATTATACAAAAAGTTTCCATATCACGTTAAAATTTTAGTCCAGAAGTTTTTCCTCTCCATAAGTAATTAATGATCATAAAAGCGTAATAATTTCACAAAAATAAATGAAGTAACATATCGCCCGGTTACAATATACGATTTCAATCTTTTTTTACCTACTGAAATCTGAAATTTCAATCCTATTTTTATCAAGTGTCAAATTATTTTTAGTGATCAATCAGTGAGACAAACCATTGGTTTGATCTCAAAGTTAAGGTTCGATATTGAAACTGGCCGTTAATCCATTTTTACAACTTGCTTTAAATCTCGTTTGTCCACTCATGTCTTGAATTACGTAAATATGTGTTATACTTTTTCTGACGTCTTTTATTAATGGAATAACAGGACTAAGCTGAGTACCAATTCGTTATATTAACTAAACTAAACTTTATATATATAATGTAAAAGGTATTACACGCATTTTTGGTTTTATTCTGAAACATTATCTATTATTAGATCGTGTCTCTAGGAAGGTACACATACATATAAATAGAAAAGGGTATATCTACTTTTCTTTACCCTTGCAAGCTGTATGACTGTTGTTTTTAAGACCATTTAACTAATGAGGCAGATACATTTTGTACGTTATTATTACTACACAAATTAAAAGAGCAAACCTAAATATTAGTTTGTCAAAGGGTTAGAAAGGTCGTGTCACTGTCACTGTAATTTAATCGTGAGGTTTATTTGGAGATGAGCATGACGATGCTCACAATTGACTTGCTTTAACATTTAGTATAAAAACGTTTATAACTTATCTGAGTCAATGAAAATACTATGTTAAAATAAACAATAAGGCAAATGACTCACTTTTGTTTCTTCTTTCTGTTCGATGGAAGAGATGATTCTCCAGGAGGCGCGGCGGGCGCCTATGACGTTCTTGTAAGCGACAGAGAGTAGGTTCCTCTCCTCCACCGTCAGCTCATTGTCGGAAACGTTGCGCGAAGCCACGTTCTTCATGGCTTCCACCATCTCTGTAAATATACAATGTCAATTAATCTTCCCAATACGGAAGGATTTTGGTGGTTGTCACAAACAAGTCCACGTTTGTAATTCATTAATTTGTAATATTTGATGCTATATAGTGTAATCTTCTGTGATATAGTTATTGTGCAATACACTTCAAATGAAAAATAATGACACACTGAGTGTAGATTCTAAAGTTCTAACAAAAACCAACCATTTTGTTTAGAATAAAAATAATTTAAGCCGGGTCTAAGAACTTGTATTCATGGCCATACAAATAAGAAACACCTGTTCTTTTTATACAAGTGCGGCATCTAGAACCTTATTAACATGAGCGCTTTTAAAACAAGACCACACTTACTAATTATCTTTAGATAAAGTCTTAAAATTAATGATTTACTTTAACATATGAAACTAAAGTAGTATCAACTGAAAATCCATGTATTATGGATGCCTTAAATTTGTTTTACACTCTTGACATCATTAAGATTTAATTTTTTGATTTTCATATTTACAAGAGATTGTTCATCTTTTGTAACAACAGAAATGAGTTCTGTATTTTCTTGATGGAAGATGAAATATTTTATTTTAGTTTTCAGATAATTCTGAGACCTGCATATATAATTAAAGGAAGTATCTCCTGCACAATTTTCCTTCCACTTTTTCTCACCTCAAACTCTCTACAAACATGAAGAAATTCTCACATGACACAGTTGGGCAACCCTTAATGCAGACTTTAGTATTTACTTATAAATCAATTTAAGAACCATATGTTAAGAATATGCATGGGTATTGACATAAAATCAATGCCTTGATTGCCATTTCCCCCTGATAATATCATGTTCATCTTCTATGTTGAACTTAAAAGTATAAAATGATAATTTAAAAAAATGGCCTAGCTCATATAACTTAAATTATGATATCTTATTATAACTTAAACAGTATAAAATTCCTTAAACTTTGAAAGTAGAGTGTCTTTAATAGAAACTTCATGTTTCTTTTCCATATCTTTACACAAATAATTGTTATCATAAATGTACTTAGTCCCCATTTATACTTGCTATAACTATAACTAGCTGATTTGTAGCAGTTAAGGCACCTCTACTCATTAAAATACTTTTAAGTTATCTTAGGATTTTAATAATGTACCTCAAACATATTGCATATAGCTGTGCAATAAGTATTCTTTTAATATTAACCCCTTGAGCACTAACCTGGCGTTTATGCCAGCTCTCCATTGTTTTCCTATTGTCTCATTTTTACTAGTAATTGACATATTAAGCATACACATTTGGAAAGTATAGACCTTTGTCTATAAGAACCCTTTTTTTTTCTTCTTTTTTGGCGGGGGGAAATGCATTTACGCACTACCCTTACCTATTGCATTAGTTGTCTATATGAACCCTAGCTAAAACTATTATTAAATTGTAAACAACAGAAGAAACAGAACAGCAGAAGCATGTGCTATCTATATAGACAACCTCAATCCTTATTTAGTGGATCAACAGTCAACTTCCCATATTTATTTAAAAAAAGAAATACTTAAATAAAAAGAAAGAAAAAAAGCATAGTATATTTATTATCATTTTAATTCATTGGATAGCCCAAGTAGGATCTCACCCATGAAATAAATAATTTCTAAGTCATTTGTATCTGAACCTAAAAAGGTTGGGAAATATTTTTTAAATGTCATTTTAATGATGTTAATTAAGTTTGTATTACAAATTATTTTTTCATGTAAAAAAGTACCACATCCATAGTTTCTACATCATCTGCATAATGATGTAACATTACAAACTATGACATTAATATCTGTTTTTATAAACCATTATATATTTTGTATACGGACTCCATTTCACAATGCATGAGGATAGAATTTTTACGATACAAAATTATTCTCAATTTCTCACTAAAAAATATTTAAAACATGTGTACATATTTAAACAAAAAAAACTTCAGATTTCCATTCACATTTCATACTAATGAAATGTTATCTTATAAATTAAGATACATGAACTGAGGTCAGTGTTATATTGATTCATAAAAGGGTGTGGTCATAAGGTGGTTTATTTCCCTTGGCTGTATAAAGTTAATTATTTTCAAATACCAGTACACTATACCCTCTAACCTTTGTTAGAAATATTTTGAAAAGCCGGATGTATTAAACCAATTCCATTTATTTGGTTGTACCATTATATATATTTTATTTAAAATATGAATTACCAATGGGAGAGTTATAAAGGGTTACATAGAAATAACTAACTAAGCATAAAATCTAACTTTACGCAAATTCTAATAGATATTTACGCGTGTGTAAAATTGATAAGATAAAAAAAAAATACTTTTCAATGATAATTCTAACAGGTCATTGAACTTAACACTCAAAATTATAGGTTTTACCAGAAAACTAAATTTCAAGACTTGAAGGAAATACATAAAAAAGAATGTACAATTAGCAACCTTAACAATGACCGCATTATACTGGACAGTGATAAAACATCGAGTTTCCGTAGTTTTAACTAGAACAATAGGTGAAATCAAAGGCGACGCAGATTTCTCTGCTTGATATCACACGAATATTCCGCAGCCTCCGAACAAATCGTCTGTCCTCATGCGACATGCTTGACCGAATAATATGAGTGACATCGATCGCATTTTCACCACCTTAGTACAGTGGCAGAAGTAGGAGAATACTTTTTTCTGGAACTTTGCACGTTTCTCGACAATTGTGCTAATAATAATAGTTTTTGCGAATTTAAAATCCAATTATAACCCAACCACGAAGGTTCGAGTCGAGGTTGCGAACTTTTTCGTCGGTTATATCAGTGTAAAAAACGTAAAGGACATCCCACCGGCGGATGACGCATCGATCGTTGACCAAGCCTAAGTTTGCCATCGATTTATTAGTATGCCAATAAAAGAATGAAAAAATGAATGTATTATAGCTAAATTTTAGTCTAGAAGATCTCAAGTAGAACTGAGAGAATGATTTTAACTAGGAAAATTCTATTAATCGTCTTTCAACTGTCGGCGAAAATACGATGAAATTTTTAGTATTATACAGCCCATACAAGATAAAATATGTACTCACCGTCATAGCGCTCAGCCTGCTCGGCTAACTTGGCTTTATACACATTATCTTCCCTTTCGGACATTGTGGATGATAAATGATTTTTCACTAACTAAAACCGAATCGCCAGGTCACTAATTCACCAAGATGGCCGCACCCGCCAACCGAATCCAAATTCGATCTTCAACTAAACTCCGCCCATGACGTCATAGAAATGGCAACTTGCTTTTCTTATAATTTATTGAGATCCTGAATATAAGTTCTTTAGACCATGCTTCGTAGGTAATATATTACTAACATTCAGTGCTCCAACAAAATGTCGAGCTAATATTAACACGTTCCGAGAAAGTTGTTTGAGATCCCAGTATTCATGGTCTATGTCAATATTTTTCATACACCTCACTTGTGCACAATAACCAAACTAGATCACATAAAACGCCTCTTATATTACATAATGTAGAGTCATATACCGCAACACAATAAGTACATAAAGGACTACTATACAATAAACTTTTATGTATCTCTGCATCAAACTAAAACCACACAGAGAACTACTGTGTATTTTAGGCAGTGTTGCTAAATCTGCTGATTAAGTACGTAGCAGAGTTTTTGGCAGGATCTGAGTCTTTTATATAGCAGCTATCTTCTTTAATAATTCATTAAACTTGTGTATTTGACTCACTCTATATCATACTTGGTGGCGTTTTGTGTAATATATTTTGGTAATTGTGTTCAAGTTAAGTTTCTTATAGAAGATAACGCGTAACATATATTCTAAGGTGCCGACAAAGCTCCATGGAAAGTTCGAGCAGGATGGGCCACCGTTTTGCTGGAGCTTTGTAATGCTGATAGAAGATTGATACTAATAGCGTTCAAAAATGTATTAAAAAAACTTTAAAAAACATTACAATAGTTGACGACTGTTAGATAAATTATAGGTTTTAAAATAAATATTCTGTTACTATGACACTTTATTTTGAACATTGACACAATTTATGGTTTATCATGCACAAAATATTTACCAGGATTGATGTTAATTTAAAGTATCTTGTTATATTTGTTTAACATTGGAGATTGGTTATTTAAAATCGTTATCGTGGATAAATTCCTAAGAACAAAACGTTTTATTACAATTTTTAACCACATTGAGAAATATTTTCGTGGGCTCTTTAGTCTGTCGTGTAGAGTAGGTTTTAGAATAATTTTATTATTTATTTCTGCTATTTTGCTAACATAACTTTTCTGCTAACTTAACTTTATGTAACTATGTACGTATTGTTAATATATAATATATTCACTTCACTTCACTTCTTAGTTTTTGGCCTTTGTTGCTATTGGCCAATAATATATTAACAATAGTGTGGGGCTTTGGGAACGTTTATTTATTTTAATATTTACGGTCATTTTACATTATTAAATTAAAAGCATCTTGTTATTGCATTGTATATTTTATTACTTCTTTTATTTTAGATTGACATAGAATGTACTATTTTTAAAATTAGAAGTTACATATTTTTAACATATCAAATAAAACCTTGGTCTTTTTGGAACATCCTCCAAACCAGACACGAAACAACAAACATACACATAAATTAAATTAAAATTATTTGCGACAATTTCTCTGCCATATTTCCAAATAAAGCCGTATGAAATAAATTATATATAAACATTGTATTTACTCAGCATTTTTACCTTTCTGCCACTGCAAGTAAATTGTTCAGGTCTATCGTTCTGCTCTGGTGTTTGCTTTATATAAAAACATGTATAAAATAATTAGAAATTACAGTTTCTACAACAATAAACCAATACAAAACATTCATATTTATAGATTTCAATTCTGTTATTATACATTATTATTAATTTTCCTATTTTCATTTTGTAATTCAGTTCAAAAAATCTGTTATATAATTTTATGACTACCATAGTTGATACTAGTAGAGGACAGCTATGGATAGTCTGACAATATTTGTGCTAGGATCATATTCACCATTATTAGTTTCAGACGCGTCTTATGTACCTTTACCTGTCAATCTTTATTTTATAATAGCTCAACACTCCATAGACCAGAGAGATTTATTATTTATTTATTTATTTAGATTCAAATCTCTCAACTTCTTTAATAACTAGTCATTCTTAACTTTTGGTAGGTGCCCAACATCATAAATCAGACTGTTTTACCACAGACTGTTTTACACCTCCAAAATAATATATATAAATATATGACCTTTTTTTTTTTTTTCTCCTGTGCCACTCTGCTGCAACCCCCTACACCGTGGTGAGTGCAGCTTTTACTGCGACCTTTAAAACCCGCTGTCTAAAAAAAAACTTTCATTTACCTACTTAATCTTATATTTGTAGGTGACATTAAGAATCAGCGTCTGTAACAAAGTAGCAGTATATATTCTGACACAGAGGACACATTTCATTTCAGATTATCCCACTATATTCTTATCATGGATATCTGAATTATATTATATTATTATATTATATTATATTATATTATTATATTATATTATTATATTTATGTGCCCTTTTCTTAAATATATGTAGCAAAAACCACGTTTTTCTTTATTCGCTCTATTTTCTAGAAGAGACATCTTGTTGGCTTTGCTACACCAAAGTGTTGAGTCTATTTTACAGAATTGACATATGGTCTACCAAGCTACGTCTGTTTACAGTTAGTATCCCTGTGAATCATATTAATAATACTTTTATTACATATAAGTCAGACTTGCCATACCAATACGGTCCTCTGTTTCTACCTTCCATTTTTAATAACTCTGATAGTCAAATCTACTTCAACGGAAAATATTTCTTCTTTGAACACTTTTTATCTTTTATATTTTCTTTTAATAGGGAATTATATTTCTCAACTAAGAGGAACCATCTACACTCATATTTTTCAACTTCGTCAAATTCTTTTTCAATTAAACTTTCTTCTTCTTCGAGTAATATTTTGTTTTTAATTTCCTCATCTAATTTATCAATTTTCTCTTTAATATTGATGAGTCCTTTATATGTTGCTTTCAATTCAATTTCAGTTGGAGAATTCTTTTCAGTGATTAATAATGTCTCCAATATATTTGCTTTCTTTGTAAACTGACCTCTTAAAACTGACCTGTGTTTTTCCATATTTATTATTTTCAGGCACTTTTAATATCACGGTCGCCACGTTGTGGGGCTTTGGGAACGTTTATTTATTTTAATATTTACGGTCATTTTACATTATTAAATTAAAAGCATCTTGTTATTGCATTGTATATTTTATTACTTCTTTTATTTTAGATTGACATAGAATGTACTATTTTTAAAATTAGAAGTTACATATTTTTAACATATCAAATAAAACCTTGGTCTTTTTGGAACAAATAGTGTAATTTGATGTGACATAGATTGCTTATTATGCACAAATAAAGTTTGTTGAAATAATCTACACTAATATTATAAAGAGGAAAGGTTTGTATTTTTGTATGTAACGAACAAACTTAAAAACTACTGAACCGATTTGGGTGAAATTTGTATGGAGGTAGTTTTTAAAATTCAGGGAGTGACATAGTTTTTATTCCGAAAATCCCACGGGAATGGGAGCTAATAAGGTAAGAGCAGCTAGTAGTTAATAAGAAAAACAAGATGAAACGTCTTCAAGCTTTAGAGACTTCTAGAACGTTTTCTTTCGACAGAATTGATTTTAAAAGAGGTAACCAAGTATACCAGGCAACCCAATTCTATTATTTATGCCTGATGCCACCAGAAATTCATTTTATTTTATTATCATAAACAGTTTTTTTGGTTCTATTTATTCGTTTTTAAGGAAAAGTCAAAGGTATTAGAAGACCTTGCAGCCAAGTTAGACGTTAGGAACACTATCAATAAATGAATAGCGATAACAAAATGGTGGCCTTCTTTTACGACCACAACGGAAATGATTGGGACATTTCAGAATTCACGCTCCGTGCCATTATTTTCACTTCATTACACTTGTGTATCATAACTACACTACTAAATAACGTAAAATGCCAACAAAATTACATAATTCATAGTATTCAAATATTGCAAAATTATGAATTAAAAATAAGGACGACAACATGACAGACCAAAATTGCGCGAAGCATCTCTATCATAAACAATAATAGGAATATTTTTGCTCTATTATTATTTATTTTACAAGAAGCTAGGTTCATCTGCCAGTGTCAATATTTTATTACTATGCTTGCAAAAGTATTTAATTATTTTTACTGTAAGTGGTTCATTTGTTATGGTGATATATCTATAGTTATATATATATATATATACATAGTTCACTAACAAAAATACGTCAGTATCATTGAGCTAAAATTATAAATTGAAAATGATTTGAATCAACGCTGTTAATCTATCCTTTTCTTACATTATTTTTAGTAGTCTTTCATATAAATTTGTGTTTATAGTACGAGATTGTGGTTGCAAGATTGCTGCGCTTATCGAGAATTAATTTCATATCAAAATTTTATATGCGGCTTCGTCTCAACGACAGACTATTATAAAAGGGTTAATATGTTTTTGACCGGGTTGGCTATCAAAATGTAGCCCGTTTGTATTTTTAATCCAATTAATAGACTTTTGGAAAGAATTTCATTCACTAGTTATTCAAAATAAACCTGAGTCCAGATTTATTCGCTTTCACGCTGTCAACTGACATCACCTGGATCACTATTGTCCTGTATAAGGTGGCGATTCTTTCGGAAAAAGTTCGAATTGTGAATTGATTCGAATTGTAGGTTTGTGAATCGATTAACAAAAAAATCAATGTAAAATATAATCTCTAGAAAATCGATCTTATCTCGACTTTTATTTTATTTGTAACTTGTATTCTTTTATTGATCGAAATGAGACTATAATAATTATTTATTGAAGATTTGAGGTAAAAACTGTTTCCAAAATAATTTTATTGATAACACTAAAAGCTCGTCAATAGAAATAAAACAAAAGATAAACAGTATGAGAAGAAAAAGATACTAAATTCTTTTCCCTTCATCCATTCAACTGAAAAACGTCCACTGCTGGACATAGTTTTCCTTCAAAGATCTCTACGACGACCGGTCTTGCGGCACCCACATTCAGCGGATTTCCGCGACTTTCACCAGGTCGTCGGTCCACTGTACAGAGAGCCTGCCCACGCTGCGTCTTCTGATGCGTGGTAGCCATTCGAAAACCTGTTGGCCCCATCGAGTATCGGTTCTGTGAGCCAGTGCTGCAATGTGCAATGTGCCCAGCCCATTGCCACTTAAGTTTAACAATTCTTTGGCCAATGTCAGTTCTTTTGCGGATCTCTTCATTCCTGATTCGTTTACGTAGTGAAACTTCAAGCATAGCCCTCTCCATTGCCCTTTGAGCATCTTTAAGCTATTTACCGTATGGTGCCGGCCAAGAATAGTACCTCCCCATATCTTCCCGCGGGTGTCGTAAAACGCGACTAAGGGATAAAAACCAGAGGGTGGGTAGCAACATCCTCTGAGCATCACAAACACCTACTGCGATCGCCAATCCGCCTGCCAAGCTTGGCGATTATGGTAATGCGCCCCTCATTGGAGGATACCTATGTCCAACAGTGGACGTCTTATGTTTGAATGGATGGAAGCTATTTGAAACGAAGTTCTGTAACGTGATTTACGGTTAGTGCGATTTAGTAGATATCGTCAAGGTACGAAAAGCCTTATACTGTGTATGTGTCTGTGTTTATTAGTTTATTCAACTGTCAGTTTTATAGAATATATTACGTGTGCGCTCTGCTAATCTAACATGAGTTTTGAATGTATTCATTGACGAGGCGGTCAATGAAGTAAATTTTAACCCATAATTTCAGTCTATCAGGCTCATTGTAAGCGACCACGATTCAGTGCCGTATTTCAACTGGCAACAAACACTGGTCGAAGACTCTCGTCTTAAGACACTGCGATATTTCAGACGAGAAGATTTTGCGTAGCTTTCCGAACATGAGCCAGGCGAGTTGGATTCGACCATTAACCTCTTTTTCGAAGTTGGATTTACCTAACTATACGGTTTGTCCGTCTTTCAACAACTTCGAGCGGAGAGTCACCGATTTTTCGAAAACACTTTTATCTTTGCATATTTATAGGTAAATCCATGTCAGACAAAACAAAGGTAAGACTATACTAATCAGTCTGTTATCATTTTAAAATAAGTAAAGTTGTTTTTACAAGCATAATAAAGTTAAAGGTATAAAGTTATTTTAAGGTTGGCAGTACACTCGAAATACTCTTGATATGGTAAGGGTCTAACTAACACTGTAAATGTTTACTTACCATAAGGCAAAATATTTGTCTGCTATCTTAATAGAATACAAAAAGATATTTTGAATCTCACAAAGAAGCGAAGAAAATTGATCACAAAGCTATCTCTTGAGTTTTTAATAAATGTAGTGAAAATATTTTATTTTCTTATGACAATATTATATTTCCCTATGAAAAATCGTTTCAGTGCTAGATATCGTTTATAAAATTTTTTTTTTTGTTTTAAAGGTCGATTCTTCTATGAATCTATCTTAGATCGCCATCCCTAGTTCTGTATCGTGTGCGTGTGATGACAGGTGGCAGCGTTGCCAATCTGTACGATAATTGTGGATGCGCACGTTAATTTAGTCACTGTTAGATGTACGATAATTAATGTTTAATAATGCTAAATATACGATAATTTTGACCAATAATTAAATAAATATCAGTGTCCAAAAATCAGAGTACATAAATAAATATTGAACGTGATAAACGCCCACAAATTACTTTCAGTCTCTGTCACTTGTGACAAGCGTATGGATTTGTAAAAACGTGAAAAGCTATAGTAAAAAATCTAAAATTAGTACTCAAATGGATAAACAGTAACACTATAAAATTTTATCAGTGGTTAAATAGCTCAAACTTAGTCTCAATTTTGTTTCTTGAAAGACACTTACGCAGTGGCGGAGAGAGACTATAATTTGATGTGGGCGAAGTACATTTCGCGAGGCCACCCCCCTCTTATGCCCGCTATAGTAACGCAATGCAAATGCAATATAAACAAGACGGCCGGAGCCGCAGACACCCAACTAGTAACATATATATATTTGGGCCCTGGTGCAAGACCCCTCGGTCCGCGAGACCGTAGGCGGTAGCCCCTCTGCACTTACGGTTCTGAACCAACAAATTTATACTGTTAATTGACGGCAAATTATCTTTCGAAAGGGATTGAATAAACGTTTTTGTTTTTGAGTAATGTTTTCAAAGATGTACGATAATATTGTCTCAAGAACGATATTTTTTACGTGAAAATACGATAATTTGATATTCAAAAGTTGACAACACTGGTGTGTAGTTTTGTGTCGTTGATTTGATTTTTTTCAGTTCGTAATAACTTAAAATTTGTGTATAAATAATAAATACGATTATAATAATAAGATTTATATACCAAATCCTATATAGTTTGTTTTAATGTTGTTGTGTTCATTTAGAATATTATTACAATCGAATATACGTACTACAACATAAATTGAACTGGCTGTTTATATTACCCCTTACTGTATTCGACAATATCTTAATTTTTATTAACAACTGAATGTTTTAAATTGCTCAATAATGTCAAATATTGGTTATGATTTGGATACATCTGGTGGCTTGATGCCGGTAAGAGTATTTCAGTAACTCAAACAAATAGTATGTTCTTTATCCCTTGTGGCGCCATTTTACACCGCTGGTTCGCAGCACTTAGCATTTACATTTATATATTTTTGTTCTGTAGCTTATAAAGGCCTTGATAAAACCACCGGATGAAGAATTGAGCACACAAAAACCTAAGAAACCACAACATCCATACTATAAACGGCCTGGGAAGGGACATAACCATGATTCTTGTGATGCATGTGGTGAAGGGGGTGATCTGATATGCTGTGATCGTTGCCCCGCTAGTTTTCATCTTGGATGTTAGTAAGTATACAAAAAAATACTGGTGATATTTAATTTTTAATGTAGGTGGAACTAATGTTATTAATTTTGTGGTTACTGAAAGTACTATTCACTATTATTTATTGTTAATATATAGGTAGTTTGTTTGTATTTTTTTCTTGAAAATTATATACAAAATAAAAATAAATGTAGTGTTTCTTATTAGATTTATGAATATGGTTTGGTTGTTTCAACCAATGTGTTTTAAAGGTTATATTAAGATTTAACAAATATTTTTTATGAGATACAATAATTGATGCTTGATAATAAGAGCATTTAAATCTAAGAATTATTGTACCTATGTATCATGTCTAATGGTGGTCTTAAACTATTATGAACTTTAGGTAACAAGCATTGATTGTGATAGCTTTTTTATTCATAAACAATGCCGTGGAAGTTTTTTAAATTTGGAATAGCTTTAAGACCAATAACGGTATGTGGAAAACCTAGTTGGGACAGTCTCCTAAGTAATGCTATTAAAAGAGATTTGTAGATCCTTGGAAACATATAGTGAGGGTGGTAGTTATGCAGGCATTTGAAATGCACTACTATTATGGTATGGTTCATTACAATCAACCTTTTCTTGAGATTCAAATCAACATCAGCTGTCATGTATTTCATAATATATATAAATTAAAAGACAATTGGGTTCCTTTGAGGCACCATTACCTCAAAACTACTGAACTCAGGATGGGACTACTTCCATTCAATGTGGAATTTTTCGTAGGTGGTTATACATATATTTTGGATTCCATCAACCCTTACTCATTTTGTTTTCAATTAATTCTTATGTACATTTTTTCCGCTAAAAAAAAACCAAAGACTAATTTTTCTTCATTCATTTGTTTTTTTGGTTAAGTATCACTTTCTCACTCACACCTAAAAAACATATGAAACGCGGGCGGAACTGCAGGCACCAGCTAGTAAATCTATAAAAAGAATAACTTGGAATATGTTTTGTTTTTAAATATTACTTCATATTTATTCCTGTCTAATTTTATTTTATTTTAAGAGAATGTTTCATTTTGTTAATTTTTACCTGTTAAGCATAATTAAGCTTAATTATTCCTATTGGCCAATTCAATGAAATATAGTTTTGTTAAAATTGATGACTTCAATAGATAGTCTATAATAATAATAATTATTTATTTTATTATTTATAATATAAATAATTTACTTCTATTATAAGTGATTACACTTGGCCGATCAATCGCTAGGTTAGGATAGTGAAGTAGGTTTATACATGTGTCTTTTAGTGCAGTGTACATCGAGCAACAGATATGCTACCCAATTACTAAATGAAGAATGAAAAAAATAAAAAATAATTAGTTAAAATGGAATACATACAAATAATAAAGGAGAAAGAATTAATTATAGGATGCTAATAGTTTAACGATCTGAATAACTCACAAATTGAACTGAACTAAATGCAGTCGATCAGCAAAATTTCTGATTCTCCATAACATAATTGCATTAGGAGTTTCTTTTTAACCAAGTATGTTCAACTTGTAAATCTTGCACTATGCATATAGAGTTTAAGTGTGATACAATATAGCCTACACCAGAATTACACAGGAAGTTATTTAAAATTTTCCAGTGACCCACCATTGGATGAGAATGATATCCCTTCAGGGTTGTGGCTCTGTCGGGAGTGCCAAGCCTCTGACGATAATAAGCCGGCGAGTACGCGCAGCAGTCGGCCGCAATCGCCTGTTGATAGCAAGTCTGATAATGAAAAAAAGACCAGGTTAGTCAATAATAATAATAATATTTGAAATTAAATAAAACTTACTCAATTTATGCTTTGAGAATTATCACTTTTTTGTTGTCATGAACACAAGTTTTTTAGGCTCAATTTTGTATTATTTTTCTAATCTTCATGGTTTCAACAAAATGTCCTTTAGTTAAAATGTATACTACTAAATAAAATTGAAGTGTCTGTTTGTAATGTCAACATTTTTTTTTTTACTAAATAGATATGAATGTATATACGATACATATGACAAAAATACAATTTTTTAAATTTTTGTCTGTCTGTCTATCTGTCTGTACAGGGTAATCTCCGAAACGGCTGGACTGCTTTTGAAGGGACTTTTTTTGCTTGATAGCTTAAGTTACTCTGAGTAACTTAGGGTACTTCTACTTTTTGACAACAATTATGGTTTCATGTAAAAAAATTAAACCCATAAAAATTTGAATAAAGTCCGATTCAATGCACAGTTTTGCTTGCCCGTATTATTGAATGTAATGCTTGAATTTATGAGAAAAACTTTTACTTTAGCTTTACTAAGCTACCTACCTACCTAATCTAACCTTTACCTATGGGTACTAAATTTTTTTTTAGGAAACTAATAAGAATTCCATATAAAAAAATTAAAACGCAGTGAAGGATATATGAGATGCGGGCGCAGTCGAAGGCACACAGCTAGTTTTTTAATATAATCTTACCATAAGTGAACCTTTTTTTTTTTTTTTTTTTTTTTTTGACGGAGGGAAATGCATTTACGCACTACCATAAGTGAACCTGCAACCGTATATCAGGATATTTTCTAATCTTTTGTCAGTCCGTCTTCCTATAGGCGTACTCCAACAACATTACTTGAGAGCTAGTTCTCCTAGGTTTAGTGAACCATCTTTGTCCTTTCATATTAATTTAATAAGATTGCGGACAAACACTAGAGACTTGTAAGGTAAAAAAAAAGTTTCATGTTAACTTTCATTGACGTATTACAGAACCTTACGTAATAATCGTACAAACTCTAAAAAGAGCAAAGATGGTGAGGAAGATGATAAGAAAGAAGTGGACAGTGACAAAGAGACTGAGCTTTCCCCTATGGAGATACTCGTGAAGGCTGCCAAGATCATGAACCCGCGGCAGTTTGAACTGCCCAGAGAGATGAGAATCCCGCTCAACTTCCCTGGAACTGAAAAAGGTGAGTTGCCTGTCCCACGCTTTAGACCAGCGGTGGGCGAACTTTTTTAATGGCGGGCCACAAAGTTTAAGAAGTTCTAGAGGAGGGCCAGAATTATAGAAAAAAAATGCATTTTGTGTTAAAGCTTTTAATCATCATCATCAGTCAGATCAGTATTACGCATCACATGAACTACGCGGCTAGTTTAGCTTCACCTATAGGTTATGCATCTATTATTCTACTAGGTAGAATCTATTTTTTCTTCTCGACCGCCAAAACGTAATTATAACGGGCCATATACTTTTTATGTCGACGGACCCTCGACGGGCCGGATTAAATACTTTCGCGGGCCGTACTTTGCCCATCACTGCTTTAGACTAAGTAAATCTAATAAAAGTTTTATAGGTTTTATAATAAGATCCCAAAAAAACATTACCGATTTATCTGACAAGAAGTTCAAGCACCATGTCGAGCAAGTCATTTCAAAAGGTTATTACAGGGTGGATGGTTACGTAAGCGAATGTGATGTCTGGAACTTACACTCCTTTCTGTTTTCGTTAACAATGGTTTTTTTTCTCTCTTCATTTTTTTAAGGGACTTTTGTCTGAAAAGACATGCCAGTCCCATCCATCGTGACTAATCTTAATCTATTCATAAATACTTATGAAACCTATATAATACTTTAAAATACAACTAGAAAAATAAATTTTAATAAATTATTAAGTAAATTTAAAAGAATTGCACAGCATTCTGGCAGACTGATGTTGGATCTGCCAGAATGCTGTGGTATGCGCCTACATTCCAGATATTAGTATCAAACTTAGTAACAAGTGTCATCCTATTGTTGTAATTAAGTTAACAATGGTTATAACTATGACTTGAATGGTTATTATTTACAGACAATATGGATATATATATATTTTGAATTTAAAAGAACCAGATCGAGTTTCTTGCCGGCTTTCCTTGACTGTATTATTTTCCGAAACGTTGGTAGTGTTTTGACGTTCATAAGCGCCTTATTAGGGCCTGTATTGAATAAATATTTTTTTTTATTTGATTTGTAACTTGATTTTCTGAAATAATTATGAGTTGTGCGTAAAAAAATTAAAACTCATAAAAAATGTAACAAAATACGATTCAATGTTTACGGGCAAGAGTTTGAATTTATGAGAAATATTTTTACTTTTTCCTAGTACTAAACTTTTTTAGGAGAATAATTAGGTTTCCGTATAAATAAGTTAAAGTGCAGTGAAGAATATATCATGTAAAGAGGGGCGCAACCGCGGGTGCGGGGGTGCGCGGGCAGGCAGGCAGTGAGCATGTTGTTTGCGCAGAGAGTACGGGAGGGTCGGTGGTGAGCGCGGACGCGTGGGGCTGCGTGCCGCTGCCCGCCAAGTCGTGCTTCGTGTGCCGAGGCACCTGCAAGGCGGCGCCGCTCTTGCAGTGCGACTACTGCCCCCTCCTCTTCCACCAGGTATCAACCGGAATATTGTAACTGGTAAACAATGCACTAATTGTTATTTATATCAGCAGCGTAACCATACTGTCTGACGGTACGATCTAAATACCATTCAAACATTCACAATCCGTCAACAAATGTGCCTTTCAGACCTATAAACTGACATATATTGAAATTTATTTATTTTTCACCTAATCAAGTATGGAAATTATCAAACCCAACTGGATGGTTACCAGCTGATAATGATCATCAATTACACCTGACGTGTGGTGATCGGATTCTATATTTTGTCTAGAGTGTAGTGTCTCCAGGTGGGTTTCTTCACCATCAGCCCATACAATTAGGGACCACTCAAGTTTTAACGTACTTTGTTTATTTTTTGACGTAAGATCCTCCATCTTAATGTTGATTATAAAAGCATTATTCGCTTATTGATCTTTGTCTTTTTTAAATATTATGCTAATACTTAAATTACAAGAGCTTTGCATATTATTGCTAATGACAGGTCAAAAATGTCCATAATTTATCTTATGTAATATTTGAATGGAAATTTTACAATTTCTAAAGCTCTTTAGTACCAACTTTGTAATGTTTTATTAATCTTTAATGCTAAAACAAAATTGCTTTTTTTCTAAGAGAGTGGTTATGAGGTCTTAATAAATGACATAGATAACTACATCAAAATTACATAATATATAGCCATATAGTGCATTTAAGAAAAGTAAAACAATGCCTAAATACATGACAAACCAAATTCGGGCCAATAACTTCAATTCAATTTATAAGTGCTAATTCAAAAAAAATATTACTTCATACATGTTGAGGCTGTACTAGCGGACATTATATTGATTGGCCTCTGGTTTTAAGTGATGGGTTTGTAAAATATAAATATTATAATAAAAATTGTGTATAATTTAAATCATTAGTATATGTTTTTCGTTCCTCAGGATTGCTTAGATCCACCTCTAACCGCACTGCCTACTGGACGATGGATGTGTCCTAACCATGTTGAACAGTACATTGTGAGTTAATAAATAAATAATATTATATCATAAATTGACAAAAAGAGTGCGTTTTTGTTGATTTATTTGGTGCTTCTATTCTTCAGTTACTTCAATTGTGTTTGCATCCTGTTTGCACCGCCAATTTTCTCTGTTTAAAATGCTCCCAATCTAATTAACCTTCTATTATATTACTCCAAAACTAGCGTACAAAATTATACTTAATCATTTACATCTACAATTATTTAATTTTATTCTTGATACTACTAGCGCTTACTGAGAGAGCCACCCACATTGTGGGAAAAAAAGAGATATTTATAAAACATACATTGTTATAACTGACACAGTTGAACTAAAACTGTTTATTTATGGAGCAAAATTTGAAACTACCCACAGAATTGCTTTAAAAAAAATGTATGTATTTCAGGACTGGAAGCTGGTGAATTCCGTATCTGCGACGGAGCGAGTCGCGCTCTGGGACAAGTTCTCGGGTCCCGTGGACCAGCACGCCATCAAGATAGACTTCATCCGGCGCGCCAGGAACCCGCATCCCGCATTCAGGTACAACCCATCACATGTCTGTACCAGCTTATTCCCACATATACCTATAGGTGTAGTGCGTACCCCACTACACATTACCTATATTAACCCCTTGAGCACTAACCTGGCATTTACGCCAGCTTTCCATTGTTTTCCTATTGTCTTATTTTTATGGGTACTCGACAAATTTACAAGACTATGGAAATCTTACGATCTTTGATAAACGAGTATGTATAACAGTTGGCTTCACAATACCAGGCTTTATTAAGGATGTTTATTTCCAAAAATTATCGATATTTTTTTTTTTTTTTTTATATGGTATTATATGTCATATCGTAACTCAACTCAAGTCCACCAGCACCCTCTATTATGTAAATATAACACTATTAGAAATAGCATGAATTTTTGACACCCGGGGCGCAATAGAAAATAAATCAGAGTACCCATCAATCAAAATACAGTAGAAATAGTGTATTTTTAATTGAATATATCGTGAATTAATATCAATATCAGGTGTTCGGTAATATCGGTTTGATTCGATATATCAAGAGTATATCGATATCTTATTGAATATAGATCCTGGAGTAACGAAGTCGTTGCGGTCACTAGTGATCGCAAAATCAGTACAAAGTATGAGAACCATGTGTGTAGCGTACGCACCGCCGAAATAGCAGAGGCGGGTTTTTGCTCTCTGGGGGGACCCTGAACGGGCCTTATGAGACTCTGATTAGTTTCGATCCAGCTAATCGCAGCAAAGATATAATGCACGTACCTTGATCAGACTGGCCGCTGAACTTCCAATATGATGATTCTTCTTCTTCTTGTGTTTTTTAATGGCTCTGCACGGCTTGTGTCTTAGCCAGAATATGATGATTATGATGCGATGAACGCGCGAATACATGCACAATGATGATGATGATTAATTGGTTATGATTATCTCTTCAGGACGATATTTGATGGACGTGTTTCGCAGTTGATAGTTGAAACGGTTGTGTTTTGAATCGACAGTGACGTGCATGACAACCATTAAATTGGCGTCTCAATGCTGCTAATTAGCCGGGATCCAAACGTCAAAGTCTTGATGCGTTATAAGTTATAATAATGATACAATGTGTGTCGTGTTCGCGTTTGTGAGTGAGGGGGGGGGCGTACCAGGCGGATTTAGTAGTGATGTGCGTCGTGTGTCAGTACGCATACCGTATCAATAGTTTCGATAATGTTACAGAAATAATTTTTATCTAATGTTTTTACACAATATTATTATATTACATTTATTAGTAATTTTTAATGTTGATAATCTTTTAATAAAAAGTTGACAATTTACTTAATGTCCTCGAAGTATTTTTTCATTTTAGACATATATATTTTTGATTCTAGTTGATACTTTCTATTTTTAACAATACAATATAATAAGATAATTTAAATGGTTATCCAAAGCATGTTGATCGAACTGGTGGTCATGAAAAGACATAAATACATCAACACCTACGAAGTAGGTCATAAATTAAATTCTGCCGCAGGGGACGACGCGGTGCTTGCGAAAGCTATCCCGTATCGTCCCCATCCCAAATGCGGCGGACGCTTCACGTCCGGGTGAGTCACACACTGGTGCGGAGACGCCCCTCCGCACCCCCTTACCAATTGCATTGTGGGACTTCGGTCTCACTAATGCAATGAGTAATGGTAGTGCGTAAATGCATTCCCCTCGTCAAAACAAAAAAAGGTCATAAATTAAATAATCAATATTTAAAATAACTGTTAACTCGATAAATCATACAATCAAGAGTAGACACATCACTACAGCGTTTAGTCTAAACAAAAGCGTCATGCCAGCGCGTCATACGACTATTCTTTTATTTGTATAAAATAAAAATCATTCAATATTTACACATCAAAAGATATACCACTAGATTTTAGGATTTTGCTCCTGTAATGGTTTTTGCAACATTTCACGTCACAACTGGCCATTGTTATTATGTAAAATATTATTTTATCTGAGAAACTAAACCAGTGAGACGAGCGAACCGACTGAGAGCGTCCGGGAAGCATACATGTAAAATCCATGTGGTCACTCCCGCTCGAACTGGGGAACGACCTTTGGTTTTACTATTTGCGAAAATCTACGAAAAGACGATCTAGTGAGTGTATTGTTTCAAGGGCGAGACCACTCACCTTTACCACCGCTGCGAAGTCGCTGGTCAGCGCCGACGTCTTTATTAGGGGTTGCGAACCTATACCACATATACCATGAAACGAAGTGTATGTACTCCGATATAATTACTTCACACGCGATAGTCCACACGTCTGTACGACGAGCCTCCTGGGGTAGCGGGTGCGAGGTGCCGGTAAGGGCAGAATGTCCCACTACCCTCACTAGATTTATTCACGATATCAAACAAAAAAAAACTAAAACTACCTACACGAACTACATGAGTAAATGCGCGGCTCCAACACCATGTATGAGTGGTGTTAGACGCGCGGCCGGTATGCGCTAGTTCTATGATATAGATTAATATCGAACACTCCTCGGGTAAAACCACTAAATATGTCAGAATACACACTTTTTGATCCCGGATATGCGACGCGCCTTAACTAATTAATATGGCAGTTTTTTCCAAGAAGGCCCTAGTTCTTTTACTAGGATATTTACCTTATAGATTTAGTTATTTAAAGGAGATTAGTGTATGTACAGGATAAAGGTGCCCGTGGAGCTGCAGTCCCGGGTTCGAGTGCCGGAGATGGTGCGGTACCAGTACGCGCACCCGGCGCCGCTTGCGCCCTCGCGGCGGGAGTACGTGCGCTGCAGAAACGGTATTCAACTTGTTTTACATTTCATAGACAATATTTGCATTTACTCATACTCGTAAAATCAGTTATTAAGTCTAATAGATAGTTATACTAGGATGTCTATACTATACTTTTATTTACAAAAAACATATTTAAAAAAAATTGACGATTCAGTAATTCAGTGCATATTTAATGTCTAAAGGTGTATTATTTTTTAAGTTTATCATTATAGTATTTATAATAAAAAAAATATTTCTATTTTTCTATTCTATTCTATAATATAATTTTGTGAATCGGTAAAAAAAAAAAAAAACGATTATTGAAAGGAACACTTAGGTTGTGATTGATTAGTGACGTCACGAACTGTGACGTATGTAAACTCTATACACCATATACATAGAGTATATATGTATATCATTACTTAATAAACCGATCAGTCGAAATTCAATATTCAGAGAGTTCAATTGTCTCTATATTCAACCACAAAAAAACAAAATGGCGGGTAGCGTTATCGCGCGGGGAATTTATATTTTCAATGACATATTAAGGTGCTTAACGTTTATGATATAACTGACTGGAAAATTATCAATAATGGTGGAACCTGCAGAACATTCCACTGTAGAAGCACTTCTACGTCTATTTTTACCACAAAACAAAGTAAAGCAACTCACTGCAAATTAATCATCTGACTTTTCTCAGAGCCGTGATCTTTTTCAATTAAATAAACTACTTGTATGGGAGTATCCTAGGGCGTGTAAATAGCCCAAGGAGCGGTTTTGGGGGCAATCTAGCCTAAGCGATGCGGTTGTGAAAGGAGTTGCAGTAATTTACTCACCGATGGTGGCGGCAACCGTTCCCTCTGCCAGTTGTGTAATGTCCAGGACGGTTTCCTCGAACTCACTTCCACGTAAAGCGTATATGTTATTATTAAAGCGTGCAGCTGCAATAGCGCGGGTTTGCGGTATATACAATATATGTAGCGGAGGCGTTCGAACTCGAGTATGCAATCCAACTGTCACAGCTCTCTAATGACTCGACCGTCGGGTCGGCGCAGTAGTCCAGCTAAGGTACTACAGCGCCACCACTCAACGGCACAGCAAATCACCAGCAATCCTTCACCTATAGTTGGCGTTACCACTACTGATCAGTTAAGGTTAGGGAATTGAGCATATGGGGGACTGTGTAAATTCATGTGCACCCAGATAGTAACTGATAAAAATGTGTGTTACCTGTTCACCCTACACTTAGGTAAGGTAATAAGTACTGGATATGGCGAGAGAAGCAGGAGAGTGAGATTAACGATGTGGAGATGAGAAGTCTCAGAGTATATTATAGCTGGCGTGAAATATGACTGAAGAATTCAAATAAATTCTGTGATGTGGTAGAGGATGGGTGACAGTAGATTCCCGGTACGAATTTACAAGGAGAGGGTGAGGAGTGGGTGTGTCTGGAGGGGTCGACTTGGGCGAACGTATGTTGACCAAATCTAGCACACCTTTTTTTTTTTTTTTTTTTTTTTTTTTTTTTTTTTTTTTTTTTTTTTTTTTTTTTTTTTTTTTTTTTTTTTTTTTTTTTTTTTTTTTTTTTTTTTTTTTTTTTTTTTTTTAGGCCTTTTTTTTTTTAGTCCCCCTGACGTAGATCAGGGACTTTGTTATTACATCTAAAATAAGTTTTTCATCCCCCGGTCTCTTTATTATTTCTTATTTTTAATTGGACATGTTCTTTTGCCAATTGTGATTAAAGTATGCTCTTTTATAATTTTCCCTTAAACTGGGCGTGTTCTTTTGCCAGTATGTCTTTGTTTAACTGTGCTCTTTTATCATATTCATTCATTATTACAGCTTACATTTATACATGTTTCAAAGTTGTCATATACAATGTAGCACTTGTCTTTTAACTAAACATAAACAATAAACAAAACAAAACGATACTAATAATACTTAACAAAACGGTTGTGGTGCAAACTCAATCATCTACGGTCTATGCTAGCAATTTCCACTGTTCCCGAGTCGCAGTTCCCGGCGCCACCAGCTGAGACCACCGTTACTTGTTACGTTTCCCAGCACCTCTTGCTATACGATCCATGTATTGCAAGAGGGCTGGGCGGTGGTCTTCGTCCAGCAGCATATCCGCCAGAGCGTCCGCTCTCACCCTGGCCCCAGTTCTGCACTCGAGATCGTACCTGGACGAGCCGAACCTAGGACAGTCCTCTAGAAGATGAAGGACTGTCTCGGCGGTATCCGGATCACAGGCGCACGCGGGACTATCTTTAATTTTGAAACGATGCAGGTACGCTGCGAAGCCTCCGTGACCCGTTAGGATCTGCACGTGGGTCGGTGACAGGCGGGTCTTCTTCAACACCCTATGGGCCACCTCTACCTCTGGGAAGAAGACCCGCGTCACCGCCCCCGTGTCGGAGGCCTCGTAGCGCACCTGCCATTGCCTAACCGTGTCCCGCCTTATCGCCTGTTTCGCATAGGATCGCGGATACCGATCGTAGTCTGCCGCGGTCTTTTTGTGTGCGGCCCTTTTTGCCAGTTCGTCGGCTCTCTCATTTCCTGAGGTGCCGACGTGTGCTCTCACCCAGTGTAGACGAACCGAGCGTCCCTCTGCACGCATTTCCCGGAGCATCTGTTGCGCTCCCAGGGCCAGGCGGTGTGGGGGTGCCGGGTTGGCCAGCATCTCCAGCGACGATTTTGAGTCGCTAAAGATGCCGACCTCCCGGTCCCGTGATTTTTCAACCGCCTGAACCGCCCTATAGAGCGCATACAGTTCAGCCTGGAATACCGTGCAGAAGGGCTCTAGGCGAAACGTGGAGTACCTGAACTCTTTGCCCCCCTTCCACCAAGTAAAGGCGGCTCCCACTCCACCGGCGATCTTGGAACCGTCGGTGAAGATCTGGGAGCCGCCCTGTTCCAGGGGGGCTTCTAGGCTCTCGTACGCTTCGCCCTCGCATAGCGCTGGGTGCGGATACTGGCAAAATGGAACGGGCCGCTCCAACTCACGGTCGACCACGATCTCGTCCAGTTGCTCACCACGTTTTATACGGTACAGTCTCTCCACCTCCCGTGCCCGGAGGTCCAGCGGGAGCAAGTCTGCCAGCACGATTGCCGCCGTCAGAGAGACCGTGCGGTACGCCCTGCAAATCTTCTGGGCAAAGCCCCTCTGCAGCGAGCCTAACTTCTTGCGAAGCGATAGCTTCGCCGCAGAGGGTCCCCAGACATTTGCGGCGTACAACACGATCGGCTCAATGACGGCTACGTATATCGTTCTGATGATGTCCGAGTTCAAGCCCCAGCTCACTCTTGCAGCACACGCCAGTTGTTTGTAGATGTCCGCAGCCTTTTTACAGGCTGCGGTGACGTGTGCTTTAAAAGTGAGCTTGCTATCGAGGGTCAGACCAAGCAGCAGGTGGATCTCACTCTCAAGCGAAATCCGGACTCCGCCCATGATGAGGACTGGTGTGTCAAACTTAAGCTTCCTCGTCAGCACCATCGCCTTGGTTTTGCGTGGTGCAAAAGAAAGCTTAAACTTGACACCCCAGTCCATCACGGTCTGCAGAGTCCGGTTCGCGAGCTCCTGCATTGGTCCGACCTCCTTCCCGGAAAACACCAGAACGACGTCGTCGGCAAAAGCCTGACAGTACACTCCCGCGGATTCGAGCTCCACCAAAAGGGAGTCTAGGATAACGTTCCAAAAGGACGGTCCAGCTATAGAACCCTGGACACATCCCTTGGAACTTTCCCGACTCACCTTTATACCGGCGTAATTGAGCTCTACTCTCCGGTCCTCCAGGTATGATGAGACTATACCGTACAAATTCCTAGGGCACTCCTTGGCTACGAGTACACCTTAAAGGCGAAAAGTACCGATGAGCATCTACGAAAGCGCTCATGAGAATATAAGAAGCGAAGAGGTGCATCAAGCAAGTGGAATGACATAGTCTCTGCCTCCCCGCGCTGGAGAGAGGTGTGTTGCAATGTATGTGTGTAACACTTAATATTTACTAAACCTATTAACTGTCATAATTTTAAATTATACACATGCAAAGTAGCGGCTTTGGAAGCTTCCACGTTCTTTATAATGATTATTTACAACAACAAAAAAATCACAGTTTTGAAGAATCTGAAAGCAACTGGTGGTTACGTGGAGAGTGACGAGGAGGATGAAACCAAGCCGAAGCACAAGATCTGTTTGAACCTGGACTGTCCCACATATACTGGTGATGGAGAGTGTAGCTTGAAGCACGAGGACAATGATACGGAACCGTCTGCCTCACCTAAGGTAAGTATCTGTCAGCCTCTGATCTAGTTGTAGCTTGGCCTTCTATGGTCTCCTACTCTACTGGCAGCTTCGGATTATTATGTATAAATACATGTGGAATTATGGCTAAATGATAGATAAGATAATATAATAAAAAAAAAAGAAAAGAAAATATTAGAAAAAAAGGGTCGAAGTGTGGCAACACAAGTAGAAGAATTGACGATTGATATCATTTCCCGCGCTTTTGGTCTGTCATGTATTAGCACCTAGTCTTTGTTTTTGAAGTGAAAACTCCTTTAGCATCATTGTGATTTGAAAGTCGATGAAACGAAAAAGCGATAGTAAGTGTTTGTGCGCGCATGCGTTGTACATAGATTGGGAAAAGGCTATACAAATTACTATAAAAACGAATTTTCTAGAAAAAAGAGCCTATAAGTATTACCTAATTATACAATAAAAAAAAATTTCTTAATATAATTTCAATAATATTTTCGAAAGTAAAAAATTAAATGGTGTCAAAGCATTTTCTACTTGATTGTGCCTGCGCAGACACTCGCTCGCGGCTAACTACCGAACCGCCATAAATTTTGTATCGAGCTCTACCATTTTCTTTCATAATAAGTCGTACCATAAAATATTTACTGTTTCTAAAAATTAATGGAAATGTGTTGTTCATTCTCTAATATTTCAAACTTCCTTTTTTAACTACTTTAACGGCCCTGGATTCAAGCCCTTTTGACACTTAACATTTCAGATGTCAAATTTAAATGTTATCAATTAGTCAATTTACTTTAATGTTTTTAAAAAATAAAATTTGCTTAATTTTGTCCTGTGGAAGTTATATTCAGAAGGTTTTGCTTTAGTTATAGCAGTATTATAGTCAACCGGAAGCCCAAGAAGTTTTATTATGCCAGTTCTAAGAATGAGAATGTTTATACGTGTTGGTGATGCAGGAGGAACCGAGGACGGCTTCCTCCAGTGACTCCTCGGAGTCAGAGTACGATTGCGTCAGCGTGAAGCGGCGCAGAGTCTGCGGGCTCACGGGCCGGACTCCGACCGGGGCGAAGCGCTCGCGCTCCGACCGACTCGAGCTCCGCCCTGACCCGGACGTTGAGGAATTGCTCGCGCTCGTCGATCATCAGCTCAAGAAGCTCGACGAGCGGCTCGTCAAACTGCTCGCCTGGCAACAGCTACAGCAGGTATCTTTATCAATTTGATTTTAAAAACCCTGACTGTGAATTTCCCTCTTTTCTTCATAAGCAACTATTTTCATTCCTTTTTGTGACAGTTTAACGTTTCATTTGACTTATAATTGTTTAGTGCACAATGATAAAGAACTTGATGCCATAACGTGTGTGTCTTTAAATTTTTTTAAGTCTGATACTAATTTAATCTTGATTTAACTGCTTGTGATAGTTGATAATAATTAAAATGCTAGTTTATTTAGTGAAAGCACTGAACTGTCACTTGATGGCATGTATTAATAAAATGCAATACTAAGGGAATTATAAAAATGACTATAATGGGCATGTCTGCTCGTATTTATTGAACAATGTTTGAATTTTTGTCGGTTATCTCCTTTACGTATCTCCGAGTTTTTTTTTGTTTGTGATTATTTATATCTGATCGATGTATGAGGCTGATGTGTCGGTTGGTAGGTGGCGGCGGGCGAGGCGTGCTGGGGGCGGTGGCGCGGCGTGCCCGTGCGGGGCGGCGGCGCGGCGGGCCGGGCGGCGGCGCTCGCCTTAAGGTGGGCGGAGCGCGCTCGGCTCGCGGTGCGGGGCGAGCGCGCCGCGCCCCTCCCCTCGGAGCTGCTGTCGCGCGCGGACCGGGAGCGCATCGCGCGCACCGTGTGGGGCGCCCCGCCCCCGCCGCCGGTGCCGGCGGACTCGCCTCCGCGCTCGCCCGGGCACTCGCTGAGCCAGGCGCCGGTGCGCGCGACGCTGTGCGCGCTCGCTCGCAACGACAGGTAAGCGCGACACTTATTACTCAACTAAATTATATATAGTTTAGTTTAAAACAACACCATCTGTTTAGTCAATGTTAAAAAGTGCTCTTGTAAGTACAAAAAATAATTGTATAGTATTAAAAATAATATCATTTAAGTATACTTTAATATGTGACACACGGTTTAGTAAAATGTATGAAAGTTACAGTAATATTAACAGGTAATTTCCATAGACGTTCAGGACACTTTATCTTTCTATGTGTTGGTTTGTAAGGTATTGATTATTAAGCAGAATTTGCTTGTCAAAATATCGCAATGCTTATGTTGCTTGTAATATCATACAGCACCGAGACATGTTCACTTACAATGGACTTAATACGACAACTCAAAGAACAATGAAGCGAACTATACTCAGAATTTTACTACATGATCGAATCAGGAATGAAGGGATTCAAAAAGGGATAAAAGACAAATACCGAAGTAAGGTGACAGTGTGCCGGATACATTACTCGTACAATTTTGGTATATCTGCCGTGGTTTTTAATGAGTCTATATACTATCTAATAATCTAAGATAAATAAGAGTCTAATGCTATTTACGACAACAAATTGTTCGAGTCCGTATAATTGGGCAGGTCGAGCGGTGGGGCGGGTGTGGGCGGCGCTTGGGGCGTGGGCATGCGCGGCAACTCCCTCACGGTGGGGTGGGACTCCTCCTGCGACGTGCGGCTCGACGTGCGTCTCTGCACCAACACGTCGCGCACTCACGCACTCATATTCCGGGACGAGGTAAAACACAATACACGCACGCACGCACACTTATGCACATCAGCCATTTAAAGCTGTATGACTTCTGATAGGTTTTCAATTAACCAATCGAATAATATCCTACTGTCCTCCACTTTTTTTTTACAATGTCAGGTCATAATTTGGACTACTATAAATTAAAATATAAAACATATTTTTGTCAATACTGCTGTCAATGCTACTGTCAATAGCAACTATAGCCAATTGTTACTTTAAACATTATATTTGTCTACTTCTATCACTTGCCTCCTTTCTTTGTTTGTGTTTCTAAAAGCCTTATGACCCACTTATCTTCCTCTATATTACGTGATGACTGTTTTCAATCCCATTAACTCAGTAGTTCCAATAAATTCACTAGTTATTCGTTAGTGGAAGAGTTGTTAGTACACCAAAGTGCTAATCTGATATTACCTAACTCTTTGTACAAATTTTGGTATCTCCTTCTTTCACAGATACTTTTTGTAACATATGTATTTTAAAAACTGTAGGTAGGTCTATTAGTACTCCATAGAGAAAGTGTAAGATGGTTTTAGATATATTAGGATTAACACAAGGTAATAGTTCTCTGGTTTCTTCTTTCTACATTGTTCTATTCTTATTATATGTTTTTTATCTCATTGTATGATCTCGAACGTGCGCCTGTCGTTCAGGTGAGCGGGCACTACGAGCTGATCAACTACTCGGAGTACGGGACCCGCGTCAACGGCGTGCTGTACGCGTGTGACGTCACCGCGAGCGAGGACGCGCCCGAGGGGGCGGGGCCGGGGGCGGCGCATGGGGCGGGGCCGGCTCCGACGCCTCCCTCCGAGGTGGAGCAGCGCGCCAACGCGCTCAGGGACCTCGTCACACACAGGATCGTTAAACCCAAACGGTATAACTCTAGAGAGGTTCACAATTATTACTCAATTAACGCACATTCACAATTAAACTGACCAAAAAAAATATCAAACAACGACATATTTAATTTTACCGTCCTAAAACTAAGTGAATCATTTCAACTGTACTATATTAACTTAATTATGTTTTAAAACTACCTTGAAATCATTATTTGTTTGTATAAAAAAATTAAAATTATAAAACATTTTTCAAAACTTGATTTTTTAGTTAGATCATTTTCATTATGAAGGAGTGATAACTCAAAGAATGCATCTATGATTTCAAAAAGAATTTTTTAAATTATAATACAACTAACAAAGAGACATTGCATTTTATGATATCTAAGAAAACGTTTGTGCGAACTCACTCATGAGCATAAGTGACCACTGACGGTTCATTTTTTGAATATACGAGTGACTAGAGACTTGATAATATTGTTAACTTTTTGGGTAAAGATTTCCAAGTTTCAAAGTATTTAACAAGGGCTGGAGTTAGAAATCATCCCCTACTGACATCGCCATGTTTTATCATGGTCTTTTATATTTAAATGTATCTAATGTAAATTGTAATTTAGATACAATTGTTAAATTAAAGATTATTGTAACTGAGATCAATATTTCTAATGAAAATTATAGAAGAAAAATTATCCCCCTAATCCCTCGAACATAATTCGAGATTTTACTTGTTATTATTGTGTTATAAGACAATAGGAAAACAAAGCAAACCTGGCGTAAACGCCAGGTTAGTGCTCAAGGGGTTAAACTTGATATCATTTACGGTGTATTTAACAATAATAACATTAGTAGTATCGATAATATAATAATAATTATAATAATACAATAGTACATAATTATTTATTAACACCATTACTCTGGCGGAGTCGAGTTCTAAACATTCTCACGCATTTTTTTTGTTATGTGTTTCGACTTTATTGGAATTGTATGTCTACTGTAGCGCTTAAGAATGTGGCTTCCCCAGAGCCCTGTTTAAACACTTACAGTTTTTGTGTATAAACTGTCTATCGGTTGTAGACTGAACGGTAACCTGACGAAGCCGAGCGAGGGAGAGTGGTCGTGCTCGTGCTCACCCCAGCCCGGCGTGGCGGAGTCCCGCGGCGCCTGGGAGGGCGGAGCGCTAGTCCCGCACGGCGCGCTCTTGCACTTCGGCTGCCTGCCCTACGTGTTCAGCATCACCGACCACGCCGTGGCCGAGCCCGGGGACTCCGCCCTCCCGGCGCAACACGCTGCGGAGCCTCACCCCTAGTCTACACTCAACTCTAACAAACACTTCAATAATATATCGAGAAGCTCAGTCGATTACTACATAAACAAAGGGATACTATTTAAACTCTTTTATTACGTTCTTCTTTATAAAGGAAAACCTCACTATAAGATTTTCTTATCAAAACGTAATTTACAATTATTATTTTTGTTTACGATATTTTTAATCTTTGTTGTTGGTTTGCAAAAGAAGCCTTAGAATTTTATAAACAGTAGGTTCTTAACGTGGGCGATAATGCCACGTGGTCTGTGCGCGTTTGTGACTTTTAAAGGGCCAATAGAAAACTCAGAGAGCATTAAGATAGCACAAAGAGCGTGTGGCGAGATTAAAATAGCCAAAAAAATTAAAGACGGGAGACTAAAAAAAAATATACTCAAAGTGGACGGTTATCAAAATAAGGTTGAGAAACTGTGTTATGAATGGACGTATTAGAAATGTAACGGCTCCTTGATGCGGCAGGGGGGCGCGTGGAGGAGGGACATTTTTTTGTTTCATTTTGTAACAAAAAAAATCCTATCCCGTCAATATTGCTATAAATAGTTTAATACAATATCCGAATTAGTTTCGGAATAATCGACAGTGTAGTTTGTCTTATTAACTGTGTATTATAAATAAGCACAGGATATGTATTTTTTTTTTATTTGGTGATGATTAAGATTGTCGTAGCATTAAAAAAAATATTGTGGTTTTATTTTAATTATACTAAAATTATAATTGGTATAGTTTTTTATATGAATTAGTATTAATAAGAGAATTAATATTATTTGGAGGAGACTTTATTAGAACACCTCAGTATATAAAATATGGGCGGAGTCTCACTCAATATGAAAAGCGTGTTTAAGTTATTATTCTATATATATATACATATATATGTATATGTGACTAATTTATTTATTTACTATCTTATAAAATGACTTTCAATAAAAATTGAGTTCTGTTTAATTTCACTGTGGTGGTGCAATAGATTTATAGTTAAAAAAATATCTTACACCTGTACTTTATTTGTTCTGCTCAAAATTACCTAATAAGGTTTTAAACCTTAAGCTCAAAATCAGTATTATATTAATTATTAACGTAATAAGAAAATATAAAATCGTTTTTAGTAATAGAAACAAATTGTTTGGCCACAGTTTAACTAAATATTCAACATATCTCGGGCACAGTGTATATAAATATCTGTTATGTTTGAGGCATAGTGTACATAAACCTTCGCTTTATGTACTTGCAGTGCACATAAGGAACATGTAAGAACAATAACGAACTTGATGTAAATCTTTGTCACATGAAAGTCTGTACAAGATGATTTAATCTCACTTTTAAACCTTATTTTTAGACTGTTAATACGATGTTTAGTAGAATTAGATTATGTATATATTTTCGTATATTAATATGTCGATTACCCATAAAAATGAGACAATAGGAAAACAATAGAAAGCTGGCGTAAACGCCAGGTTAGTGCTCAAGGGGTTAATGAAGAAGGATTTCTCGTAATTGACTTAATATGCCTTTCGCTATTTGTGTCCGAAACTTTTCATAATATCGACATTTTAAATTTCTTGCAAAAAATTGATTGGAAAAAAGATTTCATAAATAATTTTAACAAATGAATAGTTTTTATTGTTGATTATTTTTTAAATGTCTGCATAATATATTTTGATTTTTTTTGTAATCATTACTGTCGTTAAACGTGAAAATTAAGTTTCACCTAAATTATATTGGATGTACACAACATATATATTATATAAATCTGTTCAGTGGGTTCTGTGTTATAAGCGCACTAACAGATACACACATATATGTTGCCATTTTTTTTATATTTATGATACGTAAGAACCAATTCGGTCGCATAATAATTTTAAAGTTTGTACAGTTTTGATGGTTTTTTGTTTGTGTTCATTACATCGAGTCGTTTTTTAAGTAATTTGTTGCCAGGTAATAATATAATATAAGTAGGGAGGTAACTTAAAGTGTTAAATATGTTGTAGGGTGATGTAAATGCTTTTCTTTGTTTTAAATTTATAAATAAGTGTAATACATTCAGTTTGGGTGACATTGCCAATGACATATAACAATACTAGCTTCTATACGACATTGTAACCGAGATTCAAATCACCAAAAGAATACATGTAAAAGTGACAGCTGCCAAACAAATCCGTCATGTCAGTTGCGTGTTCGTATCACGTCGGGGTCACCAATGTAGGTACGACTCTTGTGAGTCTATTATTGTCTCATGGGTGCTAATGCGACTCTCTACATAATAAAATTCTGATATCTCGTTATTTATTTTCCCACAAATTCCCCAGTTTTATGTATCGTTTATCAACATCTATGATGGCGAAGCTCAGTGTTCCTCTATAACACGGGTTAGTGAGTTACTTTAAGAGAAAAACGAAGGGACCTTCAGCACTCACTTACACAATTTCGACTGTACTGACTTTAGTGCTTTATACAAGGTATAATGATTTGCATAAAATTTAAAAAAAAAACGTACTCTATTTCGTAATACGGTAAACGGTAGTTTAATGCTAACCAAAAATCAATTCTGAATACTTTTAAATTTAAACTAATTTTAACAGTTTTATATCTCCTATGTGTTACGTTACAGATTATTCCTTAATGTTTGACGCAATTTTTAATTTGTGATATTCTAAAATTTTACGTTACGCGGTTTAGTTGTTGTGTATATATAATAAGGAACATACAATTCTGAGATATCATTAAAACTCTTTCGAATATTCTAATAAAAAAAAAAGTTAGAACAATATAGACAAAGTTATACCTGAATATTTATGCATATGCCAAAAGTGGTCCAAAGTTATCGGAGCTGACTGTATTATAAAAATTAGACAATTTTTCAAGTTTTTTTTTAGATATTACTTTACCGTGTTCCACGGTATGACTCTTAGAATTAGATTTGCTAAATTTTAGACAAAACTGTTGAATGTATGATATAAGGTATCACTGTTTCAATATTCTGAGTGTATTTTTTGAATTTCATATAGTTTAATGTTTAATATAGCGAATTGTATTATTATTTATATTTGTATTGCCCAATGATTATGTTTGTGTAAAATAAATGTAATTGTTAAGATTTTATTGTTGTCTTTTTTTTATAATATCAAGCGAAGAGAGTGGTTGTGAGTAGAGGAATCTTATCTCACAGGGTGGTGGTATTGAAATAAAACGTCTATGAAAAATAACATTTAATTATCAACCGTCTTCATCCTCTGGTACATCATCATCGAAATCTTGTATTTTGACGTCGGCATCTTCGCCGTACTGTATGATATTGTCTATGGTCAGCAATATATTATCTATCGAATCCTCGTCCTTTATGTTCAGAGGGTAGAACCGTACCAAGCTGAAGTTGTCTATGACCTCGCCGATTGCTTCCGTTAGTTTTGCATATCTCTCGTGCCATTTTGATTTCGCGTGTCTCGTTTCGGCTAGAAGTATGTGCGGGTCTGGATCTAGGTAGCTGCAAATGTGATAGGACAGGAAGTGTTAACTAAACGAAAAATAAACACTTAAAAAAGTGTCGTAAACGTCAATGCTTAATTGAATAATACATAGCGATGTGAAGTCACAACAATAAGTTTCTCAAACTCTCCTCAACTATCGAATTCTTTTTTTTTAATGGAAGTAAAAATCATCCTTTTTTTTCGTTTTTTGTACACGATATAGGCTCAGTGCTTTGACCACAATCTCATCTGATGTTAAGTGACGATGTGGTTCAGGATAGTAAACACGCTAAGCCTAAAGGTACTAGTCCCCAAGCGATGCTACCCGAACACCTATTGGTATTTGGCGACAGGTTTTTCAAACTTGAGGGTGGTAGCTACCCAGGCATCCAGCTATCCCCTACCACCACGCTATGGTTCCCTTACGATGTTTTCCTTCACCGAAAGCTCAGGCCAATTTTAGAGTCGGATAGGTGGGGATCGAACCCGCTTCGGTAAACGCGGAATCCGGCCGCACTACCCGCTGCACCATCATCGCTTCAAAGATACATTTTGCACTCACAAGTTAATTGCTGATCTAATATTAAGAACTATCAAGAATATTAAAAATTTCCAGTCTAAATTGATTTCGAGACTTTAGAGTTTATATAACCAAACTGTATTATTATAGGTTTAACATATTATGACGACAATTTCACCTGATGTTAAGCGACTAACGTTGTCTAAGATATTCTTAAATGACGCTGTTGAACATACGTACAGGTACTTACAGATATATTTAACCTTAATTGATGGTAATTAGAAAGGGATTAAATATATACCGTATCTAAACGAACTAGCGATGAAGCAGTTGTTAGTGCCGTCGGGTTCCGCATCGATGGATGCAGGTTCGAACTCCTCCATCCACCTCTATAAGCAACTTGAGGTCTTGGTGAAGGGAAACATCATAAGGAAACCAGAGCATGGTGGTATATTCTATATATATATTCTAATAGGTGTGTTTCGGTAGTAAAACTTGAGAGCTAGTACCTCTAGGCTTAGTATATCTACCATTCTAAACCATATAATGACTTAACATCAGGTGAGATTGTGGTTCAAACGCTGAGTCTATACAACTCTTATTGGGCTTGAATTAAAACTCTGATGTTATTTAAGATTAGTTAGTTGGAAACCAGCTCACCTGTCTATCTGATTCCGGGCTGATTTACTAAGCAGATCCATTTTTGTTAATATATTTACATGAGATAATTCCAAATTGACCATAACACTAAGAGCCGCCATTGTTCCTGGAATCATATTGGTAAAGTAATACTAGGAACAATTAACATGACTGCAACAGACTAAGACATATTTAAAACTAGTATAACTATCAAGGAATGATGTTATTGCATTTGGTGAAGGGAAACACATGATAAATCAGTTGTAACAACACAAGCAAAGTATATTAAACATATCTAAGTGTGTCATCACTTGAGAGCCAATACCTCTAGACCAGTGATCGTCAAAGTGCGGTCTACGTCATAGAAAACAGTTTTAATAAACAATGACTGAATCCTGACTTTACATTCTATGAAAGTAAATAAATGGATGAGGATGGGAACATGAGTATAAGTAGTCAGTAACCTGGTTGAGAAGTCTCGACAACAGCTAACAGCTCTCCGGCTTGCACTTTCTAGCTTTTTGGTTGATATTATTATGAAGTCTAACAAGGCAAGGTCGTATCGAGATTATGAGACAAATGTTAAATTTCACATTCACATTTGAAGTTAATGCATTTAAGCATGATACTAGACCCCACGTAGTAAAAAATACCTATACAGGTACCTAATATTAGTGTATGTTAAAAAAAGAAATTTTTATTTAACAATTTACATTATGTATTCACATTCATTCTCATGTTGCTTACCAATAATTCCAGAACGCAAATTCTCTCAAACCCCTCATTTAAGCTCTGAAATCCCGATCGATATAAATTAACTACAAATTAGTTTTAAAATCTATGACACTTTGAAATTAATGAATAGTTGGTGAATTAGATTGTCAAAAAATTACTTCATAGGTTGATATTGCTATACACAATCTAAGGGAAATTTGCGTGAGAGAGCTTCTAAAAATATATCAGGTAATAGAATGTGTCAAGGACTATGCCCTTAAGGTGGAGGGGTATTAAGGATTAATAGGTTTTGCCCCCCGGACTTTCGATCAATTTGGTCGTGCCTCTTTGTGAGAGGCGGGCTAAGAGGTGGGGGGGAAGTATTTTCCTCCATCCCTACCGGGCCATTGCACGGACGAGGCCTGGTGGGTTCGCAGCAGGGGGCGACGCGGTGCTTGCGAAAGCTATCCCGTGTCGCCCTCATCCCAAATGCGGCGGACGGCCCCGGGGGGTTTTAGTGGGTATTTCCGGGCGCTTCACGCCCGGGTGAGTCCCACACTGGCACGGAGTTCGTCCCTCCGTGCCCCCTTACCTATTGCATTGGGGGACTCCGGTCTCACTAATGCAATAGGTAAGTGTAGTGCATAAATGCATTTCCCCCCGTCAAAAAAAAAGGTAATAGAATGTGTCAACTACAAAAGTGGGGAACGAAGCGCAACTTCACATTAACCTATGTGGCCCTTCACCAGAATTGTTTGACAACCACTGCTTTAAATTGAGTGTCTTTACCATCTTGGACTACATTATTACTTAATATCGGATGAGTGTTCAAATGTACAAAACTTTGCTTATGTAATTCTTGAACAGAGCCTAGTTCTAGACCTAGGCATCATCACTGTTTGACCATCTATAACTATTGATACCACAGTAAATGTAAACTGAAAGATCAACGAACCTGACAGAAACTTGGAGCCATCAATCATAAACTGAGAATCAAGCATGAAGACAACACAAATTCTAAAGTTCCACTTCTGCAGCTGATCGACGAGTTTCCTCATGACCGGCAGGTGGGTGTACAGCTCGATCTGTCCCGGGCAGTCAAACAGGATGTAATCATCATCAACATCACCAAGTTGTTCTTCTAACCAGTCACAATTCTCCAGGAGGGTTCTGAAAGTGGTTAAATAAAGGGCCACTCATAAATTACATCATACTTCAAAGCAGCGTTTCTCAACCTTTTTTATATTGCGACACACAAAAACCCAAAAAGTTAAGTAAAAAGTCTCCCGACTCCATACTATGAAATTATAATAATATTTGAATTGCTTATTCATGCGTTTAACAACTAATTTTTATTTGATTACGTCTCGACACTGTATCATTTGTAAAAAAAATGTTTTTTGTCTTTTTCCGGACTTATCATTATATTGGTCATAATCAATAAAAATGTATTATTATAAATAACTTCATCATCTCCCTACCCTTTTCCCATTTTTATTTGGGGTCGGCACAACATGTCTTCCTCTTCCATTCCTCTCTATTTGTTGTCATCTCCGCATTCACTCCTTTTCTAAACATATCATCTTTCACACAGTCTATCCATCTTTTCTTTGGTCTTCCCCTTCCCATGTAACCGTCCACATTCATATCCAATACCTTTCTTACAACATCCTCTTTCTCCCTGCGCATCACATGTCCATATCAGGACAAACGACCGCCTCTTAACTTGTCTGTTATTGGCGCCACTTTCAAACTTCCTCTAATATACTCATTCCTAATCCTGTCCATTCTTGTTACCTTACACATCCATCTCAACATTCGCATCTCAGCTGCATGTAATCTTCTTTCGTCCGTCACCTTTACGGGGTAACATTCTGATCCATACACACTGTATTATTATAAATAACTTATTTTATAAATACATAGTAACTTTTTCAAAGCTCCCCCAGCTGATAAAAACGCTAAACCGCGCATTATAAACATAAATTTTCGGACGCATAAATCGCTCCAGTTTATTTGAAAGTATAAACTTATGTCTGTCCTAGGCGAGGTTTGAACCTGTGCGGTTGTACTTGCACAAACTTGTCAAATAATCCGCTCGCGCATCCCGTGGCATCTGGCACATACCTACGCTATTACAGGTTCGTTCAGGTTAAATCCTTCAGTTATAAAATAAAAGGACGCGAGGCAGAGCTTCATCGTTATTTACATTTTTAGTGAAATAGCATATGGAAGCAAGTACATACAACAACTATTTTAACTCATTCCCTCAGTGTTTAATGTTTTTAAAAATAGATAACAGTAAAAAGTCGGTAAAATAGTTAAATTAAAATGGACAAATTTGTCACAAGACGAAGTGTTCCTTCTAAGTATCGTGAAACGATAAAGAAAAAGACCAGGTTATACAACGACACATATTTCAAATATGGATTTATTGCACTGGATGAGAAGCCACAATATGTTGTTTGTTTTCAATTCCTATCTGCGGAAAGCATGAAGCCTTTAAAATCAATCCGGCATCTGGAAACGAGACACCCGTCTTTACAAGGCAAACCGTTAGAATTTTTCGAGCGTAAGTTACTTATTTTGAAAAATCAACAAATTGCTATAAAAAATTCAACCGTAATGAGACTGCGGCACTTCATGCATCCTATTTAGTAGCACTCCGAGTCGCAACGGAATCTAATTGAAGAATTAGATTTTATGAATCCATACTATTGAAGAAACGCTCATTTACCTGCTGTCATTAATACAGTGCCGGATTAAGCAAGTGCGGGGCCCGTAGCAAATTCTTTCAAAAAGCCCTTGATCTGCTATGGGTTCTTAAGTATAAAGTGGTAAAAATACAATTCAATACTCAATACATTTTATTTACTCAGGCAGAGATGAGTGGGTTTAAACATGCGGGGCCCCCTTTCGCGCGGGGCCCTTAGCAATTGCTACTCTTGCTACGTAGTTAATCCGCCACTGTATTAATATAGTCAATATTATGATAAGTCCAGAAGAAGCTAAATAACAAACTAACCTTAATCCTTTTCAAATGATGCAAAATCGAGGTATATTAATTAAATGGCTGTCGATATTCACAACTAAATAATTGAAAAAGTTAAATTAAGTTTTTTTTTTCCCATTCAGTTTGACGTGTCAACAGACATATCGAACTGGGCGTTATTTTTTATGTTTTGTTCGATATGAATGTGAGGAGTCTATTTATTTACTTTTTTAAAGAAAATATGCTTTTTTGCAAATTAATTCCTGGCCGAGCATCAGGCCTAGAACTTTATAACACATTTATTTAAGCAACACAAAACGAAAACATGGACTGGACTAAATGCATTGGAGTATGTACTGATGGCGCGAACGCGATAACAGAGAACAGTGGCGTGTAGTAAAGTTAAAAGATAATACGCCGCATGTGGAATGGATGCACTGCTTTCTTCACAGACATTCGCTTGCTACAAAAATGATGGCAAACAATTTATAAAATGTTTTATAATAAGCTGTTAAAATTATTAATTTTTTATTAAAAGCCGACCGTTGCAAACTAGATTGCTTTCCACACTGCGAAGAAATGGGTGTCGATAACCATTTACTAATTTCCATTCTGAAGTGAGATGGTTGACACATGGAAAAGTTCTTACAAGGCTTTCTGAATTGCGAGATGAATTAAAAATCTTTTTTACAGGTAATTAATAGTTCATATTTAGAATTTTTTTGATAAAGAATCTTTATTACCATTAGCTTACTTGAGTGACATGACTTAAATTCGAGTTTACAACAATAATATTTAGCTTATTACAAATAAAGTCAGCGCATTTATCAAGAAGCTTAGTATATGAATTTTAGGCTTTGTAAAAGGAAATCTTGATGCATTTACTGCAACTTCTGATTATATTAATAAAAATTCGAATTTAGAAAATTTAGTTATTGTTCGACTGTTGGAGAGCATGAAAACCCATTTAAGTAAATAGAAGATTCAGTTACTACAATATTTTCTAAATGACAATAACGATTTATCAAAAAGATGGGTTCTCAATCCATTTGATGACAATATTGTTGCAGCTGCCGAGTTACAACTGAAACTCACAATCAACTCATTAAGTATTGGCTCATAAAACTTTACAACTGGAATTTTTATCTCTAGATTTAGATAAATTTTCGCTTCCACGACGACAATGCGAGTACGGAAGCCTAGTAACAGAAGCCTTGAAACCATTGACAATGATGATTGATGATCCACATGTAGAAATACTTTTAAGTGAGAAACAATGCCAAACATCACATTAATGAAATATGTTCATGATTAAATTAAATAAAGTTAGCTATAAGTTGTTTCTTTCATGATGTTATTTATTACATAGTAATATTTAATTTTGTAATACCACACTAAAATTCATTCCTTTTATAAACATTTTTTTGTATAGTTTGTAAATTTCAATGTCTTATTATTTTTCAATAGACACCCTTTAAAATAACAAACCATAGGGTTTCACAACACACTGGTTGAGAAATTATGCTTTAAAGGGACAACATATGACAATAGGTGGGAAGAGTCCAAAAATGTTGCAATATCACAATATGATAGAACTAAGCTCGAAATGTGGTTGGGTGTAGTTCTCTATATCACCTCTGCCTAACCCTTCGGGGATAACAGGCGTGAGCTTATGTTATGTTATCACATTTACCTCAGACTATTTTTTAAATCAAGTGTACATGTCAAGCTTCAACAAAAAAGCCCTAAAAAACAGTAACTCACTCTATACAGAACACTAAACCACCATTTGGTCCAAACTGTAGTTCATCATCTTCCATTGCATCATCAAGGTGGATCAGCTCCCGTATATCTACCAATGGCTCATAATCAAAATGCTCCGCTGCTGGATCTAAATTTACAACTTCTATGATGCGTTTTGTGTCAGTTGCATGCTTTACCATTGTTGAACAATATGTAGACTGGAAATATTTAGGTATTGTATAAGTTTGCACCCCTATTTTAGTGTCTTGTTATATTACTCAAAAAAATAGGGGTATGTCAAAAATCTAAGCTCTGTAAATGGTAATCTAGAATTATTACAGATTTAAAGAAATAGTTCTAGAATTATTAAATACATTGTAACTAAATTATTGTCATTATGAGAAATAATGTAAACATTTTATCATGATAGTATGTGATTTCTATATTTTCAATTAAAATTAATATATCAAATGTTTTTCTTTTTTTTTTTTACTCAGTATAGGGTCAATGCTTTCACCAAAATCTCCCCTAAAGTTAAGTAACAATGTGATCCAGGATGGTAAACACACTAAGCCTAGAGGTACTGGTTATCAAGTGACGCTGCCGGAACAGGCCTATTGGTATTTTTTCTTCTTGATAGATACGTTTTCAAACTTGAAGGTGGTAGCTACCCCTAATAACATATCTTTACTCTCAGGATATTAAAGTACTGTACTTTGGTTAAGTGGATCCATTCACTCAAATTTGTTTTAGGTTAAAAAAAACTACACTTGGAGAACAAAGCATAAAAATGAAACAAGATTTTACACTACTCAAAAGTTTAACTATGAAATAAATCTTTTATGAATACTCGAAGTACTTGATTACAATAAAGTAGTACTATTGGGGAGATACATGAAGTAGCTTGAATAATGTTCTCTTACCTTGCCGCTACCTGCAGGACCAACAATTAATTGCGCATATCGCATTTTGTGCCCTGTAACTTCTATAATTAGTCAAAACATTCAACGTGTAGGTTATAACTATAAAAATTGGATTGATCGTTATCCTAAAACAATAGAAAAAATCAAATTCTGACTATAGAATTTATTATAATTAAACAATAAGTATTCTTCTAAGTATCCATTATAAAAATACAAAAATCGCAAAAACTCTATCTAAATTCAAATTCCTTTTTGATTTTGTTCAGGTGTCAACTGTCACGTTTTCTGTCATTAGCTCTAGTATTAGTGTATTATCTATGGTCATTAGTGTCAACATCATTTTTTTTATAATCTATTACGGGCCTGTAGACAAGGGCCTGTAGGTTTTGTGACCCAACTTCGTATAATTTTACTAATCCACAACGCTGGAACAAAGTGGCGGCCATATGATAAAAAACCTGCCGATTTTCATTTCCAAAAAATCGGTGCCCTTAAAGTGTTCAAGTAAATTGTTGTGATATCACAAAATTCATACTCCGTGTCATTATTTTTAATATATTTTACTTGTGTACAAGAACCTTTTTTTTTTTTTTTTTTTTTTTTTTTTTTTTTTCGAGGGGAATGCATTTACGCACTAGCCGTCCAGTCTGTGTACAAGAACCTTGTTTATGACATAAACGTCGCCAAAAATTCATAATATAAAGTCACTAGCTGAGTATCCGTGGCTTCGCCTGCGTTTAATATATTCTGTAAAACCGTGCATTGAATCGGATTTTATTCACAATTTTATGAGTTTTAATTTTTTTACGCAGACCCCTAATTATTTTCGAAAATTAAAAGTTACCTAGAGCAACTTTAGCTATCTACCAGAAAAAGTCCCATAAAAATTAAAACTCATAAACAATTGAATTACGGGCAAGTGTTTGAATTTATAGGAAATATTTTTACTTTATATTAGTACTAAAATAAAATAAAAATTAAAATTAAAAATTAACTAAAATAAAAATTAGAGTTCCGTAAAAAAACCAAGTGTAGAATACATGAAATGCGGGCGCAGTCGCGGTCACACAGATAGGAAATAAAATAGTAAATACGATAAACATTGAGTTTAAAATGCCGTAATTACTGTATAGGCTTAAGTCAACGGTTCACAGCAAGAGGCATCTAAGGATGCAGGTGCTATCGCTAGCTTAAATGTATAAAGAATAATCAATGAACCAACGACGGCTGCTTTAGCTTATGGGCTAGATAAAGATCTGAAAGGAGAGAGAGAGAGAGGTTTGTACTTATTTTTACCACTGGTGAAGGTTTTAATAATAGTTTAGTTAATTTTCTAGTAGATAAATTTAAAAGAAACATAAAAATGATTTGAGTAATAACCCGAAAGCTTTGAGACGCCTACGTAGAGCAAAACGAACTCTTTCCTCGAGCACTGAAGCCACCATTGAAATAGATGCTTTTTTTTTTTTTTTTTGTTCTAATGCACAGCACAGTGACTGTACTGGACCTGATGGTAAGTACAGTACAATCCAAAACAGCGGCGACTGACACTGAACAGAATTCAATGCCAGTCACCGCTGTCATGTTGGCCTGCTTAAGTACCTCTTCACGCCTCTTTTGAAGGACCCAATATCGTATGAAGGAGGGAACACGCTGACAAGAAGACGGTTCCATAACCTCACAGTGCGACAAAAGTAAGAGTCAGCAAACTTTTTGGTTCTTGAAGTTATGGGTGTCACCGTGAAACCGTGACACCGAAGTCCCGCTCGCGTGGTTCTGTTATGGAATGGAGAGGAGGGGATCAGGTCAAAGAGCTCTTCAGAACACTCGCCATGATACAAGCGGTATCAGGTCAAAGAGCTCTTCAGAACACTCGCCATGATACAAGCGATATTGTATGAAAGCATTGACTTTTTTACTCGTGTTTCGAGGGCTTGTTTCGAGGAATTAAATGGTGATTTGTTTAGGGTAACCTTAGACCCTGTAGAAAAGGCTTTAAGGGTGCTAAATTAGATAAAACTTCTGTTCAGGACATAGTTTAAGCGAGAGGTTCTACGCGGATTCCGAAGGTTCAGATTTTATTGCCAAATTTTTTAAATAGTAAAAAACATAATTATTTAATTAACCCAGACGAAGCTGTAGCTTACGGCGCAGTCGTTCAGACTGCTAAACTGATTGGCGAACGTCACGCCAAATTACAGGACGTTTTGCTAGTTGATGTCACTGCTCTTATCTTTGGGAATTGAAACGGGTGGTGGAGTCGTGACACCAATCGTTGAACGAAACGCCAAAATACCTTGCAAGCATTCTTAAACATTCACAACATATTCTGATAATTAAGATTAAGATTTTCTTAACATGTATACCAAAATAAGAGACGTAAAATTAAATATATATTCCTTGTATAAACTATCCTTGTGTGTACCAGTTTTGTCATGAACAAGGTATATCGAATCAGATCCGTTCAATTGGTAAATAATATAATACTTTACAGTGGTTTATGTTTAAGCTCTGTTCATTTCAAGCGCCATACGGAACTGGGCCACACAGAACACGATCTTTTTATATGACAGTGGAAATATCGTATATGCATACCATGATGCATACTGACGTGAAGTGGACTGCATTGAGCAGTGATCTACATTCACGGCGGGTGACAACTCTACTTAAGAGAACAATATGCCTGCGTTTTCAGGTCACATTGACCAAACGAAACAACTGCCAGGTAATCCATTTTACATAATTATTTTTCTTATTTTATGTATTTTTATATTGAATTCAGATGAAGCGTGCTTAGTGAAAACCTTCATACTACCCTTGCGAATTGTGTTTTGAAGCATAATAAGATGATATATCTTATTACTATATCTATACCTATAGGGTAGGTATTCTTTATGACAAGGGTAGGTATCTTACTTGTAGGTACATGATGTATGATGATTGCTACTACATAGCTTGCTTAACCAAGGTACCTTCGTTACTGACGGCGGGTTTCAATATCAAATTTGAAAAGTAAAAAGAGAGATCAAATCAAAAAAATATTGGTTTATCTGTTCTGACGCTATAAAAAAAAGGATTGCAATTTCGGATATCAGTAGCTAAAACAAATTGAGATCGCATATTGAAACAAGCCGTTAGTATACACTTACCGACAAATCAGCTTGAAAAAATTCAATTCGCTAATAGGCTATTTCTCAAAGGTTCTACAATGAGAAATGTATTTTAACAGGATTATGTTATGAAACATTATATACCTACATACAACTGGTTAGTCCACGGTATAAGTAAATAATATCAAGCCAACGTTTATCTAGATAAGCTAAAATGTTAATGGGTTAATGGTAATCGAATACGTTTTACTCTTGTTTTTTTCTCATTTAAGCTAATATAAAAATTATCTAAAAAGGTATGCTTATAGTAATCGTTGGCATCAGACATTCTAATGAACTTTTGTCTGTATTGCGTGTTGGTTAGGGGTCGTACAAGTTGCGACGCGATGCTTGCGAAAGCCACCCCGTGTCGCCTCCATCCCAAATGCGGCGGACGGCCCCGGGGGGTTTTAGTGGGTATTTCCGGACGCCTCACGTCCGGGTGAGTCCCACACTGGCACTGAGTTCGTCCCTCCGTGTCCCCTTACCCATTGCATTGGGGGACTTCGGTCTCACTAATGCAATGGGTAAGGGTAGTGCGTAAATGCATTTCCCCCCGTAAAAAAAAGGGGTCGTTCAAGTGTTACGTATGCATCATAGAGGCAGAGGGAGACAAGTTAGGGGGGGGGGGGGGGTGGGGGTTTTTTATTTTTATATTATTGAGGGTTCGGGGGGGGGGGGGGGGGGGGTTGGGGTTTGGAATGGAAATTACGGAATTACTTATTAATTCTCGTTCATTTTTAATTATGCCAATGCTTACGTAATTATGGGAATGGAGTTGAACATTATAATGAATCAAACAAACATTGATTAGCAATTTCTTTATTTTTAAATATTTAATAACTTTAGAAATTGTACGGAAAGAAGACCAATAGTTTTAGCATCGTTACCGTAATATTATGATATGAACAATAATAATTATAGCTATATTAATTATTAACTTCTATCCGTTTTTTAATAATGTTGATAACGTTAATAATAACTCTATTTACTACCGTTATATTTACAATAATGCTAGCAACAGCAAACATTCCAGTTTTAACAATAAAATATTATAATGACCGTTTCATACTTTAAATGGTGTCTTTAATATTCCGAAGGCATTACTCTAAACAAAAAAATACTGGCATTGAAGCTTATTCTTGTAGGTATCTAGAACATATTTTTTACTATATGACTTGTTAGGAACATAAATAAAGTAGATATTATGATTTTGTATTGTATTTGTCTTGATTTATATGTACTACATATTCTGGTGTCTGCAATAATATCATTTTTTATCGAATCATGTTAATTAATAGATTGAATACTGACTCCTTTTGATCGCACATATATCTTTTAAATGGTTTTTAATGATACTCCTCTTAGTGGTAAAGTGACTCAGAATGAATTCATTTCGAACCTCTTCTGTCCACTGAAAAATTGTTTCATTAACCAAGGATCAACTTCATATATGTAAAATTAGTTTAATATTGTACAATAGTAATACAATCCTTCTATCGATTTTAAAGTAATTATTTTTTGACTTTGGTATTATTAAATAAAATGGATATTCAAAATTACACAAGGCTCATACAATGTCGGTTACTAGCTATGGCCTATCGCTCCAGAGTTCTTTAGATGGAATAGGAAGCAAATTCTACGGATGCCTATATAATATTGGCATATTTAAAGGTCCAAAGATTTGGGAGTCCTACACATTATGAATAGACCCTCTTATAATTTCTCTTACTTATATCAAATTTAGATCTCGCCCGCTATTGAACATATATAGGCATTTTTATAATAATTTGTGATACATCTATATATTCGTTGATGATCATCACATGAAAATTATATCAAATCTATCTTCTTTTTAATATTTTTTATACTTAACATATTTATTGCACTATTTTATTAAGAAATAATAATTAGCGAAACTAGATTGGAACACTGTCCTATTGACATTTTTTGTCTGCTTTCAATATAGATAAATGTTAGGCTTTGTTTTAATCACATTCTTAATTTCTCGCTGCTTATTTCGATGTTCTTCACAAATAAACTATCTACTGATATTAAATTGCGTTTTCTCACTGAAAGCTTTTGTGTTTGTAGTTTCCGTTTAGTTATTATTTTTAAACTATCCATAGAATTAGTTGTCTATGCAGAAATACAAAATTAACTTTAGTTGCCAGCGTAAAATATAAAAGACACCGTTATACAACAACGTTAACTAATTTTCAGAAGAACAATAAATTAAAAGCTATGTTTCGAAGAAAAAAAGATTTATAAAAATGAGATTATAAAGAATTGGAATTTAGTGGTGGTCTATTTACTTCAAAGAACGTTTTGCACTGTTAGACAGTGTAATCGTTCTTTTTTTAATATTGACTATAATATGCTATCGCTTAGTTAAAACTAATTAATCTGTTTATATAACATCGATATGTATGGATTTTTCCCCTAGAATTGTAGGTAAATTATTTTTAGAAATACTTTTTTTTTCATTGAAGTAAATTTGATAAATTTCAAAACTGCCGTGTGTTATTATTGAATGAATGCCTAAATACTATTATTTCGTTTTTGAATATATGTTTTTTATTAATATTTATTTAAATTATATCGTTTATTTTGATTATTCTCGAAATGTTACGACCCCCTTTTAAGATTTTCCCCCATGTTACTAATTTTCTACTTATCTAATTATTATTTTAATTTGATTAACTAAAAAAGTTACGTCTTATTTATTTACACTAGTAAATGAATTTCAATTATTTACAACGTGATGCAAGGAGTATGGTTCCTTTAAATTTACATTGTCTTATTCCTAATAACGTAAAAAGGAAAAATAAATGAGAAAAAAAAAACAAAAATAAAAATAAGATTAAAAGCAAATTTATTGCTAAATAAAATAAAAACTATAACCACAAGCAATAATACATTATTTGCTTAAATCATATTATATACGTATCTGATTTTATCCTTTTGTACACTTCATTTTTTTTAATATTTATAATAATGAAAAAAAAAAAACAATCCAAACTACTATAACATTGTAGGGAATTTAAAAATGATCTACAAACATTTCAAATGACATTTAGTTGTCAAAAAACAAGCTTGAGCGGTCCCGCACTTTGAATATATTTTTTAAATAAAATAATAATAATATATACATATATGTATAATAAATCATAATTTAATAGTAGAAACTTAATTATTTATTATATAAACCCGATTTCATAATATTTTATACCTCGCCGGTTTAATATAAAGATAGTAATACTTTTTTTTTTAAACTGGGACACACAGTATAGAAAAACATATAATTATTTAAAATCTGATTGCACTTTCAAAATATTTCTTTTATAATTATTTTTAACAATAAAACTTAATTAAGGCTAAGTTATCAGCGAATATCTTACACGGAACGTCTAAAATAACCTAATTATTTACAACGGTCTAAACAACCGAAACATTTGGTTTGGACATTTATTATTTACATTTAAAAAAAGCAGTTATACTTAATATTATTCAGTTATTTTGTACCTAGAGTCAGGGTACGATTATTAAATTTAATTTTTTTAAAGCAAATGCATTATTTGTATCGTACGTTATTGACAATGCTCCACGATGAGCGTAACTCTACCCTGGAACAGGGATAATTATTTACAAAGTCTTTGGCCTTACAATCGAATTTAACACTAACTACGATTTTAATAAAGTATAATTTCACTGTCCGCATGATCACACGTGTCGTAGCTGTTGCACTGTAACGCTCCCCTCCACTACCCCAATAAAAAGAAGTCACAGATTAATACTCCCATCGGTCGTCGTCTGCTTCCGATTTGATTTTGTCCTCAGGAATGACGTCGTCAGGCGTCTGTGGCGGTCGAGGGGTGCGTGGTGTCTGGGGGGTGCGTGGCGCGGGGGACGTGTCCCGCGGCACCGGCGAAGGCTCCACGCGAACCGTCTCCTCCGATTCTCTTCTGAAGTCGTCGCTTCTCATTACACAGACGCCGTTGATGATCACCTCGTCGGGATTGCGTGGCTTCTCGTCCTGCCAATCAGGGTTGACCCACTGTGGCGCTGCAGGTTTCCGTCTGCTCGAGCGTCCCCCCCCTGAGGCGTCGACGCCGCCTTCGGCTCAGTCTTTGATTCGTCATCCAACGAGTCCTCGGATCCGAGGTTACTTTCTACATCGTCATCTTCGAAATCGTCAGCGTCCGGTTCACGTTTCAGAGGCATGGACAAGTCGAGCCCTCCAGACTGATCTTTCCCGTCTTCCGGAGGGATGAGACCGCGACTGATTAACGCAGCTAAGTTTGAATTCGCAGCGAAGTAAGGGGGGTAAGGTAACGGGACACCGGCTAAACCCATTCTTTCTTTCTGCAGCTCCAGAAGCCTCTGATTCAAAAGTAGACGGAACTGCACTGGATCAAAGGGAGCTGAAGATTGGTCTCTCGCAGGCGGTTCTGCCGGTAACCCATGAGGGGCTTGCTGTTTTAACCTCATTCGATGGTTGTGGAACCAATTAGTTATGGTGCGTGTTGATAATCCAAGTTCTGCTGCGAGGAATTCTATCGTAGGCATGTTAGGATATGGATCTAGAGCGAAGGCTAATCTCAAAGCTTCCTTCTGTTCTTCGGAGAACAATACTCTCTGTTTCTTCGCGCATGGTGCTCCTGACGTTGGTCCTGGTGAGCTTGAATGGTAGAATTCCGATGTGTCGTTTGACGAGGTATCGGAAGAGTTGTCTTGTCCGGGGCCACTGGATCTCCGGCGTTTGTTCGCTTCCCGTCTTTCGTTTTTCAGCGCTTGCAGACGGTCGATATTGTGAGCGTCACTCAACCACAACTGCATCCTTATGAATGGTTCTCTACCTTTGATGCTAAGCATGTGCCAAGGCTTCGGTTTGGACAATAATTCGCTGACCGATCCTTGCGAGAGACCAAGAACAGCCTCTCCAAATATTTTCTGACCGATGTTATTAGCTAAAAGTGCTTCTTTGATCTTAGTAGTAATGGTTTGCGTGTCGAGATCTTGCGTAAGGGCGGCCATCTCATACACGCTTGGGGATATGTGCTGGTGGAGGTTCCGCATCACAGGAGGCTGGTGGTGCGGCTGCGGAGGAGGTGGAGGTTTCCGTTCCTTGTTGTTGTGTTGTCGTGATGCTGCGGCGGTAACGTCACTGCGTGATGAGGAGGGAAACCGGGCGGGGTCAACAGGAGAGGTGTCGGTTGTCCCAAATGCCCTAAGTGCGTTGGTCCTAGCAATTGTTCTTGCTGCATCTTGCTCAGCAAGGAAGTTGCGTCTGAGATCATCTTCTGTGTCGGCGGCATCGGTTTGGCCATATTTGGCGGACATGCTGTAATAGAAAACATGATATATGTTAAGTTAAATAAAGACACTCGCTTAAGTGAATTTATCTATCTATTCTCTGTATCATCTCAGTAAATATCAAGCAAATTGAACGAATGTGTAATCTTTTATTTACCTAAATATTGCAAAAAAACAGTAAAGGTCGTGACATATTTTGATGGTATTTCTACCATTGTTTACTTATTACACAACCGATTTACATGATTCATATTAAAAATCATAGATAGGTGTTACTTATATTTTCTTGCCAGGTTTTGTTACATTAGATATAAATATGAAGTAAATTAACGGGAATGATAATGTACGCACATGTGTAATTAAGTCGATAGAAAAAATTATCCCTTAAGTATATTAAATATAATTTTAATATTTATTCAAGAAGCGCATGTACTTACGAGGTGCTCCGCTGTAATTTCCAGTCCTCATTAGCTTCTCCGGCGCAATTTTATATTGTGACGCGACCAGTTTGTGGACAGCGTTGTCGTCTTCAAGGAACATTTTCATTCTGATGAATGGCTCCCTTCCCTTTTGTGTGAGCATATGCCACGGCTTCGGTCTCGCCAGCAAGTCGCTAACTGATCCCTGTGAGAGACCGAGAACGGACTCTCCAAACAGTCTTTGACTTATTGAATATTGACTTAAAGCTTCCTTCACTCTTCGCACAATATCTTCAGTATTCAAATTGTTGAACAGATCAAATTGCTGCTGTGTGATCGGTGGTAGGACCGCCTTCATAGACCTCTGCGGTGGTGGATGATGAGGTGGATTGGATGGCTGTGATATGAGACTGTTTGTTATCGACGCCATCCGCTGCAAAGGACTCGCTGCAGCCGAACCACTGAAGTCATCGTTTGGAGTTATGGCCGGTGGTAAAATTGCATTCCCAAGAGGGCTGGATGCCGAGGACCCAGTCGATTGCTGCCCAGGTTCCAGTTTTGGCCTGACTAATGAAAATGCACTGCCAGCGTGTCGCATAGCCTCTTCGGCGTCCAATGGTTTTTTTCCTTATCACTATCAGTCATTCCGTTCATTTTGAAGTTCTTGTCCTTCGGAAGGGACAAGTCCTGGATTGCTCCTGAACCATTCATGTGTTGATTTTGAGCTTGTTGCATTGCTTGCTGTTGTAAGGCGAGAAGGTTCGGGAAGGGCGGCATAGCAGGTAAGTTGTGAATGTTTGGCATGTTGCTTCCAGGTTGGATTTTGGCAAGTTCTCTGTGATAGGCTTCTAATGCCATGCGGATGTCCTCAGGCGGCCTCTCCATGTGTGGTGGCATTCCTCCACTGAAAAAACGGTGGAAACATACTACATGTTAGTTCTAGATTTGCTGTTCTCGTTTAAACTATTGCAAAAATAAGAATTCCTTTAATTTAAAACTTTACTATATGTGGATACTTTCTAAGAGGAATGATAAAAACTACCCAGATAAGTGTTTTTTCTAGATTTATAATTAGCTGATACTGAATATGCTAATTTTATTTTGGGTGTAGTATTTAAAATTAAGGAGCTTGTTCATACCCAGGGTATCCTTCGCGACTGTGTCGCATATCTTCCACTCTTCGCGTCATAATTTTAGCCAGCTCTTCCTGATAGATGCGCACAACTTTCTCCTGAGGAATGTCATCGTTTTCATACTTCTTGAGCCTTCTGTTTTGACTGGAATCCTAAAAATTCAATGTAATCATATTTTAAGGAATTGTAAAATGTGTTACCCTATGTTATATTATCTACTTTTTGAACATTATTTTGTAATCTAAATAATTTCTAGTGAATTATTAAAATGTCGATAAATGTTCTAATCTATTTGTTTGTAATCCAAATTAAAAGATTTTGTTCCCATTTGTATTTTTTTAACTTATATAATTAGTACTTATATCGAAGTTCATAGATAATAACTAACTTTAACTATTAGTTAGATAAGTCATTTGGACCTTCAAAATATCGACAACCTTTCATGGATACTTTTGAAGATGGCTTTTGATTAACATATGAATATTTTGATACCCCACTAAATAAAGTAAAATTAATATGACGAGATATTAACACCATTTTGACTTCCGGCACCGATTCCATGTTTAGACAATTATTGTTTCTTACTTAGTACTTATTTTACAATTACGAGATAATACCTTATTAGAAAACGGTGAAGGGCATTGCGTTCTGGGTGAGCTTGAGTCTTCATTACTTCTAGAATCATCGTTGTGGCTCTGTCCTGTTGGAGTTTTCATTAGATGAGAAGCTTCATTGAGGATATGTGCGAGGCGGTCATCACCCTCCCCGTCTGCCCTCCCGAAACCTGGACCAGGAGTTCCATCTTTTGTTCCAACTGCAAACATTAAAAATATTTTTATTTAAAATTAAATTCCGATTAATAAAATATTTTTTCTTTGAACTGACTAAATGCTGTTGGTTCAGTAGGCCCTTGATAGACTCATTTCACTTTTACGGCGAGTAGCTAGAACAGCTAGAGTAGTCAGACCACTAAAGTTGTACGGACTTCGGCCTTGGCTTGTGTCTCAGGTAACACAAGATCCGCAGAATTTACCTTGTGCTAAACTTACTTTGGATCTGGTTCCTTCCTTATAGAGCCCATGTACCTGCGTGTATTCTGCAGGGTAGTAAATATAACCCTTTATTATAAATGTATGTATGGTGCATTTAGGGTGACAAGATATTCAAGAACTACCCGACCTTAAGCAATTTGAAACTACGCGAAAACGAAATAGTAGAAATACTTTAATAGCATTTAAAATAAACTAATTTGCAAATACTGACAATGTTTAATTGCTTTGTAACTAACTGCCAAGCAGCACATATTTGAAATCTCATAGACGAAGTTAAACACACTCCCGCCAAGTGATAAATACGAAAGTTATATTTAGTACAATTGAAATTTTAGGCGAGTCATTTAAATGTTTCACAGTAAGATAATCGTTGAATGGGAACGAGCCATCGTCGCCTAAGCCCGGTAATCCTAAAACGGCGCCCGCGCATCCATAAACAACAACGAGTTACGCTCGGCACTGCACCCGCCATATTGCCCGAGCCATTCATCCTGTCAACATATTGTCTGTGGTCACACAATGGCGCTGTTTAGATGCTGATTTACGTTTTTAATACGTTTAATTAAGACGCACAATTAGTTTTGGACGCATCGCCTGATAATTATAGAAATACTCCCCGAGTTAACGAGTTAGTGTAACGACTCCGATCTCGACGCATTATTATAATAATACTTACAATATATTATGAAGTTCAAAGAATTTTTGTTATTAAATTATTACGATGTTAACATTAATTTCAATTTTATGTTACAGTAAATCGTCGGATGTTGACAATCACTTTCAACTATATAACATTCTCGGCTGCTTCTGATCGTGAACATTTCTTACTAATTATTATTTTATAATAAAACTAATTCTGTAATTCTGTAAACTTCGCTCGCATGTGGGTAACTTCGATTCTTCACAATTATGCTAGAGAATGCACGGTGCGATAGTTATATTATAGGGCGAAAATATGGTTTGAAAAATTTTATAGAATGCGATCACCATATGGTATGAATAGAACTGTCAAATGTTGTGTCTCGAGTTGACGTGAAAATGTTCTTTAACGGTTTTAATAGTACCTCTACACATTATCACCGAGGCATGATTACAAATAATCTGACTTAGTAAATGATTTACAACGCGTGAAAACGATTAGTCACTTGAAAATGATCGTAAAAGAGATGACGGTGCAAAGCTTTAATCGGACAAGAATTGTCTGTTAACCTCGCAGCACATTTAACGTGATGGTTCGGTTATATGCATACATTATTTACTCGATGATATTTCGACGAGTACGTAAACGGATCGTGCGCGTCTCGACGTATTCATTTTCAAGGATCGTATATAAGTAAACGTGTGTACGTTTAATTGCTCCTTTAAATTTTATTTTAAACCGCACAATATGTTCGTTTAAGTCTTCCAACAGTTTGTAATGCAGGCGTGCAATTAAGTTTTAAAAATGGGCCCCGAATTTCCACGTCTGTCTCTTGGACTAATGGTTACCCTTGTTGTAACAAAATTTTCAAAACTAAGAAAATCCAGTTTCGCCTTCCTTGTTTGGTTTGGAGATTTCGAATTTTAAATGAAATTTAGTCTTTTAATTTAGGTATGCCGCTAAAACGGCAAGATAGATTAGTTAGAAAAGTAGTCCTTATTAGAAGACCTGGGAAATAAAGATAATTTACTATGTTTAATACGGTGATAGGTATAGTCTAGTGCTCGCCTGGTAGGCTTCTCCCACCAGGTTGTAAATTCTGTCGCCGAGCAGTGTTGAGCAGAGCTGTGTTTCAGTAGTTTCTATAGGCACTGCGTGTACTACTCTAGTGGTACTTAGGTCACTACGTTATTTAACACTTGGTTAAACTAAGCACAAAGGCTAAGCTGACAAACAAAACAAAACATTGATTTCGCGACCGCCACCACTCACTTCGTATCTGTCATACTGTCATTTGAAGATTTCAGATACAAATCGAGTTAATTTAAACCCTGATTAATCGACGATAAAATGCACAATGCGATGCATCACGCGCCCGCACCTACATTTCCCGGAAAACACTCGAAAACATTTTATTAGTGCGTAAAGTGGGTTTTTATTTATTAGTTGAATTAAAAAACGATTTAAAAGGTACAGTTTCCGAAACATTATTTTAACGTTGGCAACATAACAAGTAGATTGATGTAGACGTCACATATTCGTTTAATGTAATTTTATACAGAGTTATAAAATGATACTAAAGTTTTTCAAATGTTTTGATATATATTATCAGTTTATAATCAGATATAGTTATATATGTTAACAATATTTCACTAAATTTGATATAATTTATTAATATCTATTAAACATTCGACCAGCTTCACATATATTATATCCTGGTGGACAAATTCCAGTAATGTACTGATAGCGATACTATAATACACATTTGTGTTAGGTAATTCCTAAGAAAACTGTGAAAATCGATCTAAGACATAAATTATATTAATGTAATGTTAGAAACGTAAATATTATTAAATGACTTCCATAAGAGTATGAAACATGTGACTTATTCGTTATTTTAAACAATGCTATGGGTAATTAAATTTTGCATGTTTTTTTCAAATGTACACTTGCTTTTTTTAAAATGCTTATTGAATAACAAATAATACAGTAAATGTAGGGTTTGTTGAAAATATATAGATTCTTAATCGAATATTAGTTTTTCTTGAATTTTTCGTTTTTTTTTGCGTCCACAATAAAACAACCAGCAAAATTCGATCAAAATTCGACACCTAATAATTCATATAAAACATACATAATTATGTCCAATACAATTTTCTTTTAAGTGACTGGTTATTTTTAAGATTTTGTTACTCCAACTACTACAAATGCTAAAAATCATAGAATGTGACAGTTCTCGTTTATTCACACGCTCCAAATTCAAAAATTTTTAAAAACGAATGGTCCTGCATGTTCTACCATAGAGGTTATTATACATTTTTGTAAACTACCTCTATCTACCTGCCTATTCAACCGGCTTAACGACTTATGACTAAGCACGTGACGGAAATAAATATAAAAATGTGTCCAGTACAGAGATTATTATCTTACATGTCCATAACGTTCCACTTTAAACCCATAATGAACGTAGACAATAATACTAAATACGTGATACATTTTTATAATTACCGATTTTTTTTCCTACTTTGTATATTTAATTACTCTATATAATAAAAATTTCTAACGAATTCAGCGTATGATGATCCATTTACCTTGTTAACGGGAGGTCATAAAAAGTAAGTATTTTGACTTTTTAGCGGCCATTTGTAAAGTAATGTAGGTACGTTTTTGTATTTATTTTTGACTTGTTTTTTATTATTTTGCGGTCATATGTGATAAGTATAATTTACGAGATGTAGTGCAATGAAACAAAGGTGTCTAATATTGCTTTTCGGCTCGGGAATTATAGTCTATACATGGTTGGAATTTAGTGACTTCCATTTTACTCAGACGTATTTAATTGTAAATAAAGAAATTATTTTACCTAAATAACAGTAACTAACATATATACCACTATACGTATAGACGTATAGACCAGTGATTCTCAAAGTGATCTTGTGGATCCCCAGGGGTCCACGGTGTGCGTTAGCGTGACAAAGAAATGGGCTGCACAATTAGTAAGCGGTGGTCTATGAAAATTGGTCCTATTTCGATAGTGTGAAGAACTAACAATGTTGGCTTGACTTCACGTATCAACCGTAGGCAAATAATATTTAAGAATCTCAGCGACTGTTACTTGTAAAAACTTGCATATTCCTTAATCAGTACAACGTGTCGAGACTTGCAAAGCGCCGCCGCTGCTGCCGCCGCCGTCCACAACGCTTGTTCAGACGTGCAAAGGGACGAAAAACGACTAGTGGTGTATGTGCTTGCAATCTTGCATGAACTAGTTTGAATCTTCACTAATATAAATACGAATGCCAAGGACAAACGTTACTCATTTGTTTTCAGAATTTTGAATAGAAAAGTAAGGTGAATCATGTAAGTGTTTGCCAATGTCGAAAAAGTAAGTACTTACCTGCCTATGTGTTACGTTAGGTATACGTAGATATTTTTATTTTATTTTGTAATATGTATTTTTTGGAATGTTTGCGTGTTTTAGGTACTTATTAAAAAATATATATTGAACAGAGCCATTGTTAGATACTTCCATAAAAGATCAGAAATTCGAGAATAATTTAACTTTTTGTCCCTACTTTATTAGATTTTTTTTACCTGGCTATATGGTGCTTCACTAAAGAAAAGATATATTATGATTGACCTGCATGACTGCAAATATTTCTGGTTCCTTGTAGTTGCTAATACTAAATGACTTAGGCTTCGTTGTTTGAACCATAGTTATCTCTAACCAGTGGTCTGACTCCATACATAATTTCGACATTTCGATACAAAACTAACAATTGGTCAAGTTAACTACGGATCAAACAACTCAGCCTTAATTAAATATATTTTCCTAAATTGTATGTGTATTTACGTACTAGTAACGTGTATCAAAGTAATAATTAAGTATTTTAATTAAAAATTAAAATCGCGGAATTTTAATATCAAAATTTTATTTAAAAGTATTTACTATCAAATTTACAGAAATATCTCAAAATATACCTAATTAATGAGAAAATATTTTACATTACATTAAAATCGGTTCCGCAGTTTTCATAAAATTCTATTATGGAGCATAGCGATTCATTGCTTTTAAAAATTAGAATCAGTTTGCCGCCAGTAGGTACTTGTTTATTTTGTTACAGTAATTAGCTAATAATAGTATCTTAAGTAAAATCACCCTATGATTGCTAAAACAAAGTTTTTTATTTACAGGCAAGTAGGTAACCGATAAGAAAAATGGCTGAATCTAAGAAGAAATGTCGACAGTACAGTGGTGATTATTTAAAATTAGGTTTTCTGCCATTAAAGGCAGACAAACGATTGCCCATATGCCTTTTATGTAACAGAGTTGTATGCAATGACTCTATGAAACCATCTAAGCTCGTAGATCATTTAAAAAGGTGTCATCCTGATTAAATAGGTAAAGATTTGATTGATCTCTTAAATCGCGAAATTATGACACAATCGATTTTTAATCGTGTCTGGGGACGCGCGTGCCTTACTGCAGTCTACGGTTTAATTAATTAACCAATCAATTCTCAATTCTTTTTTTTGAAAAACTGTTAATCTTCACATTTTTTAACGAGTTTTGAGAATACGGTAGCATTGAACTTACAGGGGTTTACCGGAACCACTAAAATTTTGAAAGGGCACTATGAGAAAATAAGTTTGGGATCCTCTGTTATAGACAAACTGAACCAGGAGGCCCTGGACATAGAATGATAATATTTTTTTTTCTTCTAACCTAGCTAATGCTGTTGACCGGAAGGATAAGGATAATAGAGTTAAACGTAACTTTTATAGTCTAAGCTAAGGGCCTCCCGAAACGCGTGGTCCTTGGCATTAGCTGACTTCTGCTATATCAAATTCGACCTTGAATACGACTAATAATAATATTACACCATAACGATTGATGATCGGCATAAAGAAGAAAGAGGCTGTTTGTTTTAAAACGAATGAAACGATATGACGAATTTGGAAAGGATGATGGCTCAGTAGTAGTTTGGCAGGTTACCGTGTATATGGGAATTAGGTTCGAATCCACCTATTCTATTAAACAATGAACCTGAGCTTTTGTTTAAGGAAAACCTCACGATGAAACTATAGTATTGTGGTTTAGTACTTCCTGATTCCTAAAATTAGCACTTATCACATCACATGAGTGTTTCTTCTGTCAGCTTTGGGTTTAGTATCTTTCACCGTATCCACTTAAAATCATGCGATGAGTCGCTAAACAGTACAAAATAATAATGTTGATAATAACGTTTTAGATTTTTTGTGGGAAATTGTATCTTCAAATGTAAACAATAAATAAACTCAATCGTCATTATTATCGTGTGTAGTAGACTAATTACCTCATACCTATAATTCTCTCTCTTCATTTCAGATATTTATAAAAATCTTTACTTACTATCTGTGAAAATTCGAGTTTTATTTTTACTTTTTCCAATACGGATAGGTGTACAGAATCTTTCGTTTTTAAAACTTGTCAAAGGTCGAAAACATTTGTTTAGTAGAAATATTATTATTTATACGCGATCGGTATAATAGGAATCAGATATTCAAAACATTTGTAAATTTTAGTGTTAAAAAGAATACGCACACCCGTTATGTCTATAACCATGACATAAACTTATTAGAATGTACATCGTGTGCCGAGAGGCCGCAGACTTCACCAGCTGTAACCAATTTGTTTAGTTTATTCCGTTGTATAGGTTAAGCCCGTGGTTCCGCTTGCCTCGTTAACAATGCGGTGCATTGATATTAGAAAAACTTGTTACCAAATCTTCCTTATTCTGTTTTTTTTTTTTTGTAGTTCGTATATGTATATTTTTTTTATAAAATCATAACCAAAACAGCTTTATTCAATTTAGGGCCTAAGAAGGCGCTTATGAACGTCTAAAACACTACGTTTACTGTTATGTTACGATGTAAATTAAAGATGAGCCCTAAGAAATAATGCATCATAATTCATTTCAATATAGGTATATAAATATTGTACGTGGTAGAGTCACCTGATGGATAGTGATCACTTTTAGGGTAAGTTTTTATATAATAATTTTAAGGATATTCAAAAACATAAGAAAATTTAAAATTTAAGGGTCAATTTATGATGGGCCTGCACGTATCGCAAGATGTAGCGTGGGTAGTCCCCTAACGAGATGGGCCGACGACTTGGTGAAGGTCGCGGGAATCTGCTGGATGCGGGTGGTACAAGATCGATCGTTGTGGAGATCTCGGGGAGACCTATGGTCGCAGTCAACGTCTTCCGGCTAATATGATAACGAATATACAAAGTTACTTTGTAATCGACTATGGATCAAAATTTTCAGAAAAGAACTATCAGATAAAAATCGAATGAAAAACATATACGGACGATTTTTCAATACATATATGGATCTTGTTAAAAGAGCCGACTCGCAAAAAAATTAACAATTTCGAATTCGGATACAGAGATCTAGCCATTTGTATGTATAGATATATCCTTCGACACACGGGCCTTCAATAAATTTCCATACACGTCTATTTATGCTTTTGATCTTCTTGTAGAGATTTTGTTATTCTGTAAACGGTACACCGACAATTACCGCTACGTGCCTCGAAATATTGTCAAAAAACTGAGGTTATTTCCACTCGCGCGTGACGCAACAGCGCGCGCGCCATTTTGTCCACACGTCACCGTCGACAATATGGCGGACGCTAACGGCAACACATTAAATATGAAATTTTTATTGATCTAGTTAATATCGCGTTTCTTATTTCTTATCTCGACGTCTATAAACTACGAAACTATATCAGTTTTTATTGTGGCTATTACGATGTGCATTTTTGATGGATATTTTTGAAAAAAGTAGGCGCTCAATTAACGTCGTCCGGTCACGGAAGTTTTAAATTTATCGGCCGGGGTTTGATCGCTTCTCACCGACCGGTGAAAGGGGGAGAAAGTGTAAATTCGAGTGGCAATAACATTATTCAAGGATAACAATAAAAAAAAAGAAATTATTTGTTTATGCGACACAAACGTTGCGTGCGTGCACGCGAAAACTATTTCTTTGTAACCGTTATTGATTGCTATAACGGTATGAATATTCAAAGCCTTCGGAAAGTAAAGGGGCGGTGCCCTAAATTATACTGTCACTGGTACGTACATATAAAAAAAATAGCATTGTAATTCAAACGTGTAGGTCGGATTCTAATGGGGAATGTGTTTCCGGTATTGTAAATCAAGTGGGTAGTTGCAAGAAAGGGGTGAGAAGTGCGCGCTCTATACGTCATTCGGACGATCGATGCTCATTTGCATTCGAGTCGCCGGCAATGACGGACGTCAGCGGCGCTCGAAAAGCGTCGAGCGAGCCACTGAAAAAATCGAATTTGAAATGTTAATTCAGTGACGAAACAAATTAACATCTCAGACGAGATTAGGTGTTAAGTTTTGCAAAAATGAAATGAACAAATGCTTAGAAAAGTAGATGGAACTACGCAACACTGTACAGTATATGTATGTACCTATATGTACACTTATATGAAAACGTGTAATGAGATACAAAATTCGTTTTTGCCGTTTCCGAAGAAGTAAATGGTGTTGTGAAAGTATCGTAATGATATATTTTCGATCGGCATGACTTTCTTTTGTTTGTCGGACACATTGCGTGAGTAGGGCCAAGCGATCGAGATCGCGTGACTGATCGCAATAGAGCGCGGCGCGGGCGCGAGCGCGGGCGCGGGACCACAGACCACAAATTGATTCTGCTACCTCAGAGATATACCGAATAATCCTATGACAGGAAACGAATTGTCTTTTCATATTACATTTATGTTATATTAAAAATGTAATCATTAAAGGGCGACAATGTTTTATGATAGTGGCGTAATACTCGGACTGTTTGGGAATTTAAAAAAAAATGCATTTTTGATAAACGAAAAATCTTGACGCCCAAATTATGTAGGTAGGTATTTTTAAAACCAAATTCCATCAATTAATTCTACTCGTCGGCAAAAAATCGATATATTGTCGGTCTGTAAACAAAATATAACCAAAATCAATTAAGCGTGTGGTTATTAAATTGTTACTGCGGTAGGATTTTTTACATATGTGCAGTAAAACGGTCGAGTAGATTCTAAAATGTAATTTAAAGCATCTATCAAATTGTACCTGCTTCTAATCTTGATAGAGACGCAAAGATAAGTGCATAGATACTTTACAACGTTGTCACCTGATGATCAGATGTGTTTGTGGACATAGGAGATGCAACCGTGGTAAATAAAATAGCAGCTTATTAGTAGTCGAAACGTTCACGAATCTAGCGCTATAAACAACGATGGATTAGCCAATAATTGAAGACGTGTGACACGCATGCTTTATTGACTTAAACATTGTTTTAAACGTTGTGAAACTAAAATTATGAAGAATGAAGTATGCATTTTTTAATAAAATTACAATAATCTGAAACAATCTGAATATTACGTTTACACATTAAATAATGATTTCGTCGATTGTGCTGTCAAAAATGACTGACCAGTGAAAAGCGATAGCCGTTACAGAATACATTAAGAATAAGAAAAACAATAAAACCTTGTACGAAGCTAATAAAACTTTTTATATTATTCTTTAAGATCACATTATTTAAAAATAAACATAATAAAACTGTGTCACAGCCGTCCGATAAAAATTATAATCGTAATATATAATAATATCAAAAGATTTGTGTATATTAAACTGCGGTGGTTTTTATTTGTTACGGAAAGTACTAATAAAAAGAAACCATAATGATATTTAAAAAACTCAATTTGTAACTAAGCTATAGATATTTTTTAAAATATTCTTATATATAATATCACAATATACGTACAATTTAATTATATTTAATGTTTTTATAATGATAATGAAAAAAAATTAACACATTTCGCAAAATAAAAGTGTTTTTCGCTCGAAAATAATTTTATTTGACGGTGATTGGATGTAAAGAAACTCTTTCGTTTCGCAAACGACAGTAGTTTGTAACTAGATTCAATGATCAATTACATTTTACACTCTGTTGATAGAGTTATCTCAAATTCATAGTTATTTTGAGTGCTTATACGGCATGCATTAAATATTTTTCTATATATTGTGGAGTTTATTCCTAAAAGTATCTCTAATGATTACAGTTAATTTGAATACAAATTATCTGTTACAATTTTAAAAGTTGTATTATAACCTAAATTTTTTATCGTAATTGTTTAACAGTATTGGCCGGAAAATATCTTAAATTCAAAATAACATATTTTTATTCCCACATGTTTTTTGCTAGATCACACTAAAGCCTATAAAGGAAAAAAACAATTGTGAATTAGCGAAGAAAAAAAAATGTACTAAATTGTTTTGCTTGCTTTTTTGGTTTCTTTTTCAAGAAAACGCAAATGCATTATACAGCCAAGTCTAATAAAAAAATTGTTTTTCCTTATGACACAAATTGCACAAATTATAAGCGGTGTATATAATACAAGGTATATTTGTGCGACTACGAATACGACCTCAGGTATCGGCTCCCGGGAGCTTATCTGTGTAACTTTTAACGATAGCTGAAATAGCGAACTTTTTTAACGAAATAACCGAATAACGTTAACTAAGGTAACGCTATTACTGCGCGCTTCGGTCGCGGCCTGCAGGGGATCCAGTGACGTGTTCATTTAATTTTAAGTAAGGTGTATTTATATTTTAAACTTTATATCGAGGAAAATTCTCTTTTTGTTCGATAGTATTTTAGGTGAGAATAAGTTTCTGCGAGTTGTTTTTAAAATGTTTTCAAGGCGAGTTATATATTTCATTATTTTCTTAAATTATATTGGTATAATCAATTCACGATAACTACCTCAATGATTTATAAATATTTTTAATAATTATAAATATATGTACCTATACATTCATATATACGTCATACTTTATCTATACTAATATTATAAAGAGGAAAGATTTGTATTTTTGTATGAAACGAATAAACATAAAAACTACTGAATCGATTTGGATGAAATTTGGTATGGGGATAGTTTGAAATCCAGGGTGTGAAATAGAATATTTTTTATTCCGATAATCCCACGGAAACGAGGATTAAGCGGGTAAAACCGCAGAGAGCAGCTAGTATATAATAAGTTGATAATTATAGTAAAAGACTCAATTGGAAAATATCCAATGCTTCTATATAAACTTCAAGGCGAGTAGATAAAATTACAGTAATCATATAACATAATTTTACAACAAAAACTATGAAAGGTATATAGTTAAAGAAATAAAATAATATAATTATTTATAACCTAAAAAAAAAAGAACATAAATAAGTAAATATGTAACAACTAGTAGCAAAACCATGGCAATAGTGTTGTTTCTACTTATGTAACGTATGAGTAACATTCATGAATGCATCGATTGAAACACGTTTGAGTTATTGATTGCGATCGGAATTGAGTGCGGCTGAGCACGCGACCGGTTCTATTATATACAGACCGTTCTTCTACTGGTTGTGTATTTACAAAAACAAAATTTAACACATCTCATAAATAATTACGTCTATCATTCTATTATTATGGGTTTGAGTTTAAGTACCGGCAAGGCGCGGTGGAGATCGATAATCTACTGTTATCCTATGATTTTGTATTGCTGATTTATTATATTTTAAATACCTCATTTGTTTTGATTGTCACACCATGTTTCGTTACTTTTCTCAATAAGGGAACACAGCCCACTGAACAAATTTTGAATGTAATTCTATCAAAATCTCTCTGGTCTAAGCTGTAACAGTGAATAGTGTAGGTATTTTATAGCGCTTTTCTATGAGCTCAAGAAGTAAATTATTCCTTTTTCTATTTTAGCTAGGCTTCAAGAATACTTCGCACTTAACAATGAAAATATCAAACATTTAAATTAACACAATATTCTAGTCTTGATTTAAAGTAAGTAGTTGTGATTGAATTAACGAATATTTAAGCATTACAATAAACAGTCATTCATAGCATCGCATTAATCCTCACTAATTATGCAAGACAAGTGAGCAAAGATGTAAAATGGCCGACACACAAATCGCGTTCACAGTGACAGGTTAAACAGGCCATCTTGTGTGACAGATCTGTGATTTAAACCGGCATGGAAACGTGTGCGATTAATTACAACGAATAATACGTCACAGGACGCGTTTAATTCCCTATTAAAAGTGTCGTTTAAATTGGATAAATAAAATGTCGGCTTTGGATTTACAAAACTAATAGTTCGAGTAGTATCTGTGATATTGACGTGTCACTTGACGTGTACCAAAATGATATCGTAAAATAAGATGTTTGATAGAGAGTTTTTGGCGGGATCTCAGTCTGGCATGTAGCAATTGTTTTCTTTAATTCATTAAACTTGTGTACTTGACTCTATATCATGTAATCTTGGTGGCGTTTGTGTGAAATAGTTTAGTTAACTTGTGTTCAAGTTAAGTTTATTATAGAAGACAACGCGTAGCATACATTCTGAGGTGCCGACAAAGCTCCATGGAAAGTTCGAGCAGGATAGGCCACCGTTCTGTTGGAGCTTGGTAACGCTGATACAAGATTGAAAATCTTACCTACATGACATTGGCACAAATTGTGTGTACACACAGATTGCCATTAACTAAGAAGAAGAAGAAGAAGATGTTTGATAAATTATCATTAAATTTAATTCAAAACGGTATTAATTTTTCTATGTTGCAGCTGGTGTAATTGGCCACACACATTTTTATTTAGATATACATTTTCAATAAATAAATCAATATTTCTTTTTTTAATGACGACAGATGTGATATATGTACCGCTATACTTACTAAAATGTTGCCTGTTAGAACAGTCTGTTACCTCACAATGTTTATGTTATGTTTATGTTTATGAATATGAAAAGTTAAACAATAACTTGGTAGTATTTAATGCAATTTTACAATATCAAGGTGTAGTACATATTCATGTAAAATATGTTTGTCGATGTCAAGTGGTATCGCAAATAATAATAAAAAAGAACAATTAATTTAGGCAAATGTTTATCGCCAATGACCAACGTTGGTACCAACAACAATGTCTGGCAAACCGCACACTCCCCGATCAGACACTTGCGATGTAATCGAATTTTCAAAAAAGCAAACGTACGTGGGCGTTGACGCGCTGCGGACGGTTTTACGATCGCCCGTACTGTTGTCGGTTTATTGAACTTTATTAAAATAATTAACGCGTAATGTACGCACGTACTTATTGTTATATTTTATTCCTTTTGCATTAAATGTTGTTGATTTATTTATCTTTTATTCATCGTCTCGTTGTGAGGATTGTTTACTTTAAAGTTTATTGTTATTTAATTGATCGAATAAGTTGTTTTGTTAATGGTTTTCATGTGCAACCACTGTTCTTACAAAAACGGAATCTAGTCGTTGCGAAATAAATTTACAGTTTGCTCATATATGTAGATTGGTTTTAACTTTATTTATCTCGTGATCGGACGCAAATGTCTTAATAATCCGTGATTCTTAAATCATTGTTGCCATTTTAATGAGTACTCGTATGATATTAAAACAATTTAACTCCATTTCAAAGTCGACTATGAGTTTACAAACAGATGAAATATTTTATTGTAATTTATGTTTTTTAATAAACACATTGTCAAGAAGGACATTTTGTAGTTTACAAACGCAAATAGACATTGGGTTATCACTTTTTTGAATTCGAAACGATCTCACGTACGGCCATTAGCATTTCAAAGTAAGCATAAACGCCCAGACACATAAACAACAAACATGGTCTTTGCACAAACGTCTATTTTATAGTTTGACTGGAAACAGCGATCGCTCACGATGCGAGCTTCTTTAAAACATGCTATTATTATCAACAAAAAAATATTAGTATTAGAAGGGAACTATACGCTTAAAGGCATCATGCGATTTATCGACAAATCGCATTAGCCGCGTCCAATTACGCGTACAGTGTGGACGAGGCATTAATAGTCCTTAACACAATTAGCGCTTAATAGCGTCCTAAAATAAAGCGCTGAATTATAGCTATCGTTCGTATGCGCCTGCGCAGTAGTTCAGCTGCGTTTTATTATTACAAATATATCTGTGTGTATGTGAATAGACGTTGACATTTTAATCTAGATTAAACTCGAGGCTACTATGTGTTGTCAGACTTTTCTATCATCAAACGTAAGTCATAGCAGGGGAGTTGAATGTGTTGTGATCAGAATGTGATAGAAATTTTTGGGTATGAGAATATTTAATTGGATTTTTTAAAATTTTATTATTTTTTTTTCATATTATTGTTCTTTTTTCGAAATATAAATGTTAATTAAATAAAAAGAAAATGGTAAAATTTAACCTCTATCGGACAAATAAGATCGATTTTTTCGTATATTTCATATAAACTTTTCGTACCTAACACGTGTGAGAAGAAAAAAAAATTTCATAAAAATATAATAAAATGACATCATTTATAACCATCAATGAAAATTATTTTTGAATATAGGTATTCTTTGAAATACTAAATAACAACTTTAGACGTAAATAAATATTGAATTTATGTATGAACTATTATTGTATGTAGTTCAGTGGTCTCTTTGTCTTAAATTCATTTCGGAGTATACGATATAAGTTTTCATTAACTCATTTGAAGCGTTCACACGAAGTGTCTCAGCCAACGAAGAATAAAATCAATTAATTAATGTCATACGTCGAATAGGGCAACTTCTTTCTCCGTGTAAACAAAATAGGTACATATCATTAAAACTAAAACGCGAAAGTAGAATGATAAAACAAAAAAGTTCTTCTTCTTAGATAATAGCAATTTGTGTAAAAACAATTTATGCCAATGTCATGTAGGTAAGATGTATTTTCAATCTTGTATCAGCGTTACCAAGCTCCAGTAAAACGGTGGCCCATCCTGCTCAAACTTTCCATAGATCTTTGCCGGCATCTCAGAATAAATATTTCGCGTTATTTTCTGTAATAAATTAACTTGCACACAATAACCAAACTATATCACACAAAACGCAACTAATATTGCACATTAGTCAAACACAAAAGTTTAATGAATTAAAGAAAATAACTGCTACATGACAGGCTGAGATCCCGCCTAAAAACCAAGAAAAAAGTTTTCAGTTTATATAAATTAATAATATTTTTTTACATAGAAACCAATCATTAAGCAATAATGAACGATGTATTTCTATAAACTAGCTTTCATGTATTACGTATCAATGTCTCTATTTTTGGCAATATCGAATAAATGTTAAGGTAATCAAATTGGACCAAAGCAGATATATTACCACGATGGAGCATTTATATTTATTATTGGTATAGTCAATGTGAAACATTTCACATGTCAAAAGATAAAGGTTAATAATAGACAATTTAAAAAAATATAATCTACGTTTTCTCCGCGTTTATCTTTAACAATTTCTTAGGTATTATTATCGTCGGTTAGATATAAAATAAAGAATATAATACACCGTATTATAATCATAAATATGTCCTTAAAGTGGTCTGATTGCTTCGTTGGAAGCCATCAAAGCAACCGCTGAGCGACGAGCATTCCAAACGGAATAATTCTTTGACCTCTAGTTTATGCCACTCGACAAGAGATGGCGTTACGTATACATTGTTGCAGGCATTAGCTACTTTTTCCGTGCGTCTTCTCACCGAGCTATTTCTGAGTAAACACTCTTTAAAAGGTTATTAGTTGGATTTCTTCGGTTTTTCAAACAGCCTTTCTAAGTGGCCGTTGTGTACTTTTTACTGGAAATTTCCTTTTTGATATGACTTTAGTGATAATTGCGTACGTAATGACCTGTCTCAGTCATCGTAATTTTATAAATGTCTGGCGTACGAGTGCTAAATGATGAACATTTTTGCGTACTTGCTTAATAGTAAAGTATAGTTAAAAATGTTGTAAGTCAGCTTGTAACCCATAGATGTCACTGCATATCATTTGCAATGCATAAATTGTGTCGATTATATTAAAAGTAGTGTCTGTCTTTTATTTCTATATCGAAAACTTTAATAAAAAAAAGCAAAGATAAAACAGTTTGAGGTATCCTGTACTTATCAACCGAAATTCTTTTTTTTTATTTTGTTGTTGTTGATGACTTTAACTCTTATCAATAAAAACTAAATGGAAACTATTAGTTTTCTGCTTCAAATTTACGGTAATTGTTATTGACACTTAGTCTTTTTTAAATACATAAATTAATAAACTAGTAAACAACACCAAAAAGTTTTTAACACAGTGATAATCAGTGTGAACGTTATTTATTAGTTTACATTCTCTTTCGAACCCTTCCGATCCCCGCTGGGGTTTATTGGGTAATTATTATGTGATCAACGAACGGATTTTCGTGTTTGTAAAGTTTATAATTTATGTGATATAGTTACAACTATTTTCAAATTACTAATCGAGTCATTTCCGAATTGTTACAGTTTTGTTATAATTAATCATCAATTAAGTCGATTTATCGACTATGTATAGGTATCTATCTTATTTTGTCATACTTTAAATCCATTCATAAAAGTAAATCTATAATTGGATACTGATATGGAAAACAGTGTCAACCTACGAGAACTCCATTTTGAGAAAATGACATTTTAACATACGTAACGTCTTTTGAAATAATATAGAAAACTACAACATACTATATTTTTTATAACAATGATTGTGTTGTATTTTATTTAAAACTTTGGTATTTGGAATGAAATAAAAATGTTAACGTATATAATAATATTATGCTAGTCTAAATCTTTGTTCGGAAACTGCTTTGCCATTTTGTTTTTCATTTATTAATAGACCAAATGCACCCAACACTATTTTGTTCAATGTTCTTTATTGCGTGTGTGTGATCTTGCGTTTGACCTCAAAATCTCGTTTTTGTTTTGGCGAGTTAACACTGTGTTACTTATTAGCGTCTAATTGAAATGACAATAATTTTTATATAAAAGATTTTTCTTTGTAATACCAACACTAACCTCTTTAAAGAATTTGAAAAATTTAGCATATATTTAAAAAAATAATCATGTACTGTATGGTCGTAACTATATAATACGTAAGTACGTATGTACCGACGAATATTAAGGTTAAAAACTTTTCAAACTGAAGATTGTAACTTCTCTGGCGGTCGTTTCGATGTACCCGTTTCGGTCCGAGCGTATTAGTGCACGGTTAATACACTTGCCAAGTTCCTAACTCCGAAGCTTTTAAACACTTCTGACAGTCGGTCCCCCGCGCCGAACCTAGCCGTGCAGAGTTACCGAACGTGACCCGCCATTGATAACGTATTGCTTCTGAATATATTTCTTCACCGAATCAAAGGGAACACTTAGTTTTCCAACTTTATGTGTTTAGTTTGTAACTAAATTTGTTAATATTATACCCATGTTTATTTGTTTTTGAATTTCGAAATGTTATACAAACTCACCTATGAGTTTTGACCAGGGCTGACAATGTTAACTTTCGTTCGGATATTATATCCATTATTGATTTTGAAATACATATTATGAAATAGTATAAGCATTAAGTTAAACTAAAATTAATAAAAGTAATTACTTATTTTAAAGTATTAAAAATAATAGTAGATATGAATTATTAATCTGAAAGATATAAACTACTTGCTTTATTTAAAAAAAAACATAAAAGTGTAGTTAACATGAAGTATTTATATTTAATTTTTAAATGAATGCTAATTATCATTATTATGCAACAAAACAATTGTCTCTATACATATCCCAAACAAACTCCTTTCTAATTTCAACGCAGATTCCGTAAACAAATCTCGAACATTCAAAAGCACAATTGAATATTAAAATTTGCTTAACGTTCAAACTAGAAGCACTACAAGGGGAGTTTACAGTGCGAGAGAGCATCGAGAGCGCTTAACTTTGAGCATAAAGCCTTCGGGTGTCCTGCCACAACCGATAGTGGACCATTGAAAATAGATTTTCACGCTACGCTTCAAACCGCTTTCGAGTGCAAAACTTCGTCTAAATATTGCGCTCTCGAAAATTTCTCTGCGTGTATCCGAACGTAATTTCATATGTTTGTTCTTTGTTGGGAATTTGTATCCACGTTCCAATTATAAAATCAAACTTATTTTGTTTTAATGTAATAGATACTTAATTGAGTAGTGATGGGGATACATTTTTGGCGGGATCCTAGTTTGTCATGTAGTAGTTTGTTTTTTAAATCATTAACTTGAATTATTTGAATTTACATTGTGTAATATTGGAAGCATTTTAAGTAATCAAGTTTGCGTTATTTTGTATTAATCAAGTGTATGGAAATAATAACAGGGAACATAGTTTCTAGGGTGTCACAAAAAGACAAGCTATTTTCAAGAGCGCTGTGTCAAAACTAGAATAATACAATGGCAATGTGACCATGGCAAAATTGTTTACACACTTCTCACATAGTATTGCCATTACTTAAGACGAAGAGTTATGTTTTCCGAATGTTTATAGCAGTAGCATATATGTTACCGTTATTGTATTTATTTCGAGACGTAAGTAACATAATTTTCGGCTGTTATTTTGCGATGCACGTACATAAGAAGATAAAGAGTATAATAGACTTTGTAGGTTATGTAGGTATATCTGGCAATAATGATACGCACGACGCGAACAGTCACTGTCCACGACGATTGTTCCGCAATCGCCATTATGTATGTGGACCGTGGGAAATGGGAAACTATTGGTTACCGCGAGTCTGTCAAATAACAGCAAAACTCCTTTGTACAGTCTATGCGTAAATATTACAACGCATTTGTTTTTTTTATCGTTTAATTTATATTTGGCGAAAAGTTTGATATTAATTGCATCTCTTTTAATAGTATTAATGCTCTATAACTTTCATTGGCATCAACTAAAAATTATTTGCATAATTAGCTGTGAAAGAAATATGCTTCAGAACACTATTTGTAGATTAGTTGTCTGTTTATAAATGGGTAAAGATCAAACAATTAAAGACTTAGTGTATCAATTGAAATTTTTTATAAACAGTTATTTTTATGTTAAAATTTTCTACATTGTTCAAGGTGCTTTGGTAGGTTCTAGGCATGGATTTTAGCATATTGACATACCTGACCCAATGAACGATGGATGTAAAATTAAAATATCAATAAACCGTTTTTAAAATACAATAATATAATAAAAATATTATATAAATAAATATTATATAGGAATATAATCGAATGTCTTCTGTGATACTATATATACCATAAAAAATGCAATTCCCACGACCGTTGGCTATTATTGAACGGTAGCGTGACCACTCTATGCCACATGCAGTCATTACACCTCATTACTTGTTATGAAACCGAGTGTCTTTGGAAACAGGGCGGCGGCGGTCGGCCTCCGATTTCAATAATACAACAACAACAAAAAACAATCCCAAATTACGATATCATAATGATTCTAAAAACTATTAAACAAAAAAATATTTATAACATAATAGGCGAGATAAGGTTACATAATATTAAAAAAAACACTGACAAATCACACACGTTATAAAATTAACAAACGGGCATAAATGTCCGAACGCGGCACGAAAATTAAAAAGAAATAAAAAAAAATTGACACCGGCAAATGTGCAAACGAATTGTCAAAAATGATTTCAAAAAAAAAATGAGATTACGTTCGAAAGCCATTTCGATTCTTGAACAACAACGAGAGAGTTCTAATTCGAAATAAAACTAACTGAACGTAATTCGTCGCCGTTGAAAGGTAAAAAGCTCGCAGAATTATCTGAAATGCAATCTATTTGAGTCGGTCCGTATCGACGAGGACAAAGGGTAATGCACACCGCACCATTGTCTCCGCCAGATTTATTCGTCGCAATGCTTCCTAGTTTACATCGGTGTTACAATGCTCCTATTTAATTTTTACGAATTTGTTCTCGAAACTTCTTTGTCACTTGCCATTATATAACATCGAGTTTTACATACATGGACCGGAATGAAATAAGACTTTAGGCAATTTTATGTTAACAAGTTTGCACTTTATACCAAATAAAAAAACTCCAAGTTACCACGAGAAAAGTTTAATTTTATAACTGAAAAACTTTCTAATAATATGTTAAATCATTGTATTGTTACAGTTACGTTATATAAACTACAAAAATAAAAAAAAACTATAATAAAAACAATAATTTCAAAAATAAAAAAATCATAAATAAGGCTTTGTTTCTGCATGCCTGTAGGCAAAGGAGTAATAGATACTTATTCGTAGAATGCGTGCCGCCGCCGCGCCGCCCCCGCGCCTCCGCCACAGTGGCCGAGTGGTCATTTTACTGAACCAACGCGACGCTAGACGAGTGTCCGCTTACTTTTCTATTGTTTCCTCAACACTTTTGGATTTCTTTTTACATTTTTACATTCATACGGATCTTTATGAAGAATTTTGAAAACAATGAAATTCCGGAGTGTTTTGTAACAAATTTTTATATCGTCGGCAACACTTTAATAGTTTTTGTTTTAAATATATTTTGTGATTATATTAAAAGAAAACAAATAAAGCATTCGCGTTTAAAAATGGCGTCTATAATAATCTTCTGCTAACTTAACTTCATCATTTATTCGTAAAAAAAAACGATGCGAGATTTTTTTTTTCTAAAAAATCATAGATAAAAAATCACGAATATGCGACCCTGAAAACTTGGCCATGCCTTTTTAACCACTCGTAATAACCCTTTCGTGAAACGGGAACGGGGATTGGACCTTCGCACGCAACAGGAAGCGGATATAGGATTAATTTAGGATAAGATCGGACATCTGGGTGAAAAGTATAAAAATTAAAAAGTATAAAATAAAAATTAGAAGTGCAAAATCATAGAGTGCTAATGTTGTTTTTTATATTCAATTTGAACTCGGAACATAATATATTCCGAATTCAAAATGAAGAAATGTCAAGACAATTTATATTTTTAAATAAAACGAGCAAAAGTTACCTTGAATTATAATCTTTTTAAATTCGCTATCAAGTTTGTGAAAAAAGTTGGTATTTTTACAGAATCATTAAATATCTTGTGTTAATAAAATACAATATTACAAAATGTCCTTATTAGTTTTATCTCTATATTTTGGAATTTTTAACTGTCAAACCTGTGTTTTACATACGCGTTAAAGATTTTCCTTTGTCATACAACGTGGCATTCCGTAGTCGGTTTTCATGGAGTGAAATTTAATTTTATAAGCATTAAATATGTCAGTTAACCTTTATAAATATGGACGTGAAATTTCAGAAGTCTGTCGTTTACATACACAGCGTAAATTAGATAATAACTCGTAGCAAGCAAACACCTTTGTTTCACGAGATCGAACATAACCAAATTACAAAGATCTATACGTCGTGTTTAATACCATACTATTAGAAGATCAACGTATATTTGTCTAGATTAGAGGCAGTATCGCTGCATTCACCTCATGATTGATGAGGTCTATTGTCAGGTATCTTGACGAAGCGATAAGCGTACCAAGCCGTTTGGAAGATTGAGACACCAAGGGGTTAAGAAATTTCCCGGTGAAATAAATCACGGGAAAACTCCGCTAATATTATCAACAGATTTTTGGGATCAATGTTTTGCCTAGAGTTTATTTAGCCTGTGATCTGCAGAGATTTCTACTGAACACTTCTTTATAAGATTAATTCCGGAAATGTATGTATGACTGTTTTTGGACAATATTAATCATAGTAGGATATAGTTCTGCGTCATTTAAGTTTTGCAACCAATTTACATTGTCAAATAAACGGCGAACTGTTTGATCAATTGTAAAAAATTTATAAATTAGTGCATCACTTATCAGCACCTTCAAATATTGGTGTAAAACCTTTTTGGGATGTATGATTTTTAATAATAGTAAACGAAAAGTACCTTTCTTAGGGATCAGTGATTTTAGCAGCATGATAGCCGCCTCATCGCAGGCCCACGCGTGCATCTTCCTATAGGAGTCACGTCCCTTCTCCGTCAGTTTGTCCCACGGCTTCGGCTTCGACAGGAGCTCCGACACCGTACCCTGGGACAACCCGAGGACGTATTTCGCGAACAGCCTCTGCCCGATATTGTGGACCGATAATAGCTCTCTCACTTTCCGACTAATGTGCAACGTGTCTAAGTTGCTATTTGCGTATTTGTCCATGTTGTATCTTAGCATCTCTTGTAGTCTCGCCTCCATGGGATCGCCTTTCGGTATGAGCGAGTCGCCTAGTCTTCCGACGAGCGCTCCTGGCGGCAGGGGTCCCATGTCTTCGGCGAAGCGGTAAGGTCTGTGTTCCTCGAATCTGAACGGGCTTGGTGGCGGTAGCGGTAAGGGCATCGGGCCGTTGTTGTTGTGGTGTGTTGTATTGTTGTTGAGCGGCGGAGGCGTCGTCGGCCAGTCTTCACCACCTGCGGTTAGAGCACGGTCACGCGGGATACGAGGAGGGGCGGTTGGTGAAAGAGACAGAGGTGCGGGGGGGGAGGAGACGGGAGATGGTGGCGCACGTAAGCGTCGCAATACAAACGGCGTGCGAATTTTTAATGCGCGTGCGGCTTTTATAATCTCATATTTGTTATTCTTAAACTGAATGCGTTGTTGGAACGATTACGCGCGTCCGTGAGCGGCATGGCTGAGGTTGTGGGGAACTGGATGGTCCTCGTACACCGCGCGTTTGTGTGTTTCTCTGGCTGAGTTTCTGTGTGTTTTTTACAACAGAAAAGTAAAGCGAACACGGACTAGCTACGGACATACACAATATTGACAGGAAATAATGATTTTCATCTCGTCGTAACTGGGCAGCGGATGACATCTACTAGAAACGCTTCGCCGCGGGTCATTACCAAAATTACTATCGAAATAACTTGACCAAATTTAGACGGGCATTTTCTTAATTTTAGAAAGTTCCATAGACAATAACATTTTTATTTTCAGTTTTCAGAATGTAAATTTGTGAGCGTAAATTTATTATTATTATTGTTCTTATAAAAACAAATAAGTTTCCTTTCAATGGCTTCATCTCATAATTACATATTATTTATATTAAGAGAAGTAATTACTGTAACAATTCGAAGGCGGTAAAGTGGTTTGTCTTTTAAATTCTAGATCTAGATAATTATCAGGGTATATGTACATAAACCTTGGTGCAGTGGATGGGTCCTATCAGAACTCGAATCAAATGGACCTTCTACATGAATTACTTGTTTCCTCAGATGCCTTTCAATTTCAAGGCGTATGTTTGTGTTTTTTCCGTATTTTGTTTTTGTTTTTACGACGTTTTAAATGATTTTATTTTTAATGATAGCGTTGATAATAGTTGTTTTAAACTTTTATTTAAAGTTTTAAACGAAAATTAATTTATATAACTCATGTTTTAGATATAATAATGCCGATTATTTTATTTACATTAACTGGTATTAAATTTAAAAAATAACATATACGATATTTTAAATTTAAAATTCATATATATATATATATATATATATATATATATATATAGATAAAAGGTAAATATATAGGTAAAAGAGGTTAAAAGTTTATTAACAGATTTTATTTAATTTTTATTACCGTTTGACACCTACTGATGATCAATAGCGTTATTTTTTTGTAATTGTGAAAACAGTTCTTTTTTTCTTAAAATATTACTAGTCATCAAAAAGAATGTCGTAACTAAATTTAGTCAAGTTAGGTGTACAAAAAGACTGACCTGTGTCCCGGCGCTCGATACTTCGGTCCCTCTCTGCAGAGCTTCGTTCCTCCCGGGAGGGAGCCGCGCTTGGCGGCCTCAGAGGATCAGGCTTTCGCTCCAGCGACCTTTCGCTTGGACCCAACTCTAGAGACCGCAGCATGCTGTAACAAATAATATCACAATCAAACCTGGACACTGATAATGGGTTCTTTTTTCGAACAAGCTAAGATACTGTTGACTGGAAGAGCCTTGACAGCTTTATCCAACTTTTAGGGTGAACCAGGAGAGTAGAAGCTAGCGCACAGTCACCAAAGGGGTGCAAACCTCAGCTTGGGCTGCTACTTGAGACATAACTTTCGCAGAAGTTGATTCACGCTAAATCTACGGTGGTTATGGAAAACTACGTATCTCAAGGTCATTTAAGGTAAAGAAGCCTCCTTAGTTGGGGATCGGAACACGTGCTAGGCTGGCTGCTGTAGGAAGTTGCAACGAGGTTATATTTACAAAAAACACATTGGCAAGGCATTGGATGAAGTCGATACAATTGTGAATGTTTTTGTAATAATTATAGAATGATATAGAAGAAAGTGATGATGGCTCAGAAGTAAATATTGCCTGACATGGCCTCAAACGACGTAGGTAGGTGATTCGATCTAAAAATGAATCAAGCTTCCGGTGAGGGAAAACAGTGTAACCTAACCGAAAGATGATGGTAAGGTATGTTTTAATGTCCGCTCGGTTAGCGTTGACTGTAGGCTTAGTATTTTACAATCTTTAAGAAGATATGCGAGCGTCGTTTATTCCATACAAACGTATTCTCCTGTTCTTTCCCTGAATAATTGCATTATGGTAAAATTTGTAGATAATATATATCCCTACCGCCATGCTCGTATCCGTTTTTTTTTTCACAAATTAATTATTACAGATAATAGGTGCCTTTGAAAATGAGAAAAAATGCTCAGATATATTTTTTGGGTCGCAACGCGATAGCAATAGATTTCTGATACATATATTTTTCAAATTTCTTAACGTAAGTTTGTGATCTAAAAATTAAACTGATGACATTTCTATGTTTCACGATAATGCTAGCGAAATCTTTTCCCACTAATTGACCACCTACTGGGAAATATTTTTGAAGAAAAATGATGCTATAGCGTCTCTCCGGCGTGCGAATATATCTTACAATATAAAGGTCACATAAAATATCATTATCAGTGTAAAATTCGGGAGGTCTTATCTGTTAATATCAGAAGGAGCCCTCCGGGAGGGTCTATCTCAATAAATTTATGAAAGGGATATAGCCAATACGGGCACCGGCCTATCCTATTAATTAAAATACTTAATTAATTCACCTGGAACTGGTTTTAATCAATTCATTGAATTAATTAATAGAATATACTTGGATCTTTACCGTTGTATACGAATACTGGCTTTTGTCGGCGACTTTGTACGCGTTGATTTTAAAATAAGGTCCAGAGAGAAAATGTGCGTGATTGGAGTACATGGTAGAATTTTTTCTCTATCATTTATTGAAGAATTTAATTATTTAGTATGTCTATTTTTATTTCTCCTAATATTTAGCAATTAAAATTGATTTATTGGATCAATTTACTACTGTTTACGATGCTTGACATTAGCATCCGACAGGATCTCGACAACAACACACTTGGTGAAATAATTCTATCATAAAAGTCTTAATTTTAGTTTAGTATACCGAATAAGCCCGGTATTTTACGTCCTGGTAGGTTTTTACGACGGTGTGTAGACGATAATAGTCGGTAAATCCTGAAATTTCAACAGTCACCACTGCTCTTACATTATTTAGAGATAGTTCCGTTAATTATTCATTATTTGAACCATTCACGAGAATACAACAGACGGATAAGTCCGACGATTTCAATTATTGGATAATTGTTAAGTTTGTCAACTCATCTATGGTTTTCACACGTCTCGACTTTATATTAATCGTAGTCTGTCTCTCTCTCAAACACGTTAATTACGAACTAATATATCGCCAATTAAAATAGTCGATCGGGTGAATAGGTACACTAAATTGGGAACTTACGTCGCGACTATCAACAGTAAGTTTTGTGAGGGTAGTTTCGAAATTAGTCGGGTTCGGTGCGCCATTGTTGTTTAGTTACGTCCCCAGTCGACAACGGGCAGGTGCCGGCAGCGATTCTCTCGATTGTATTGTGTCTAATAATTTGCTTCGAAACGTAAGTGTATGGTGTATGTTATTATTAATTTGAAGTTAAGTTTCCTTGATGACTCTCTGTTAACTAATTGTTTAACTATTGGTTTCGATGCTGCTGTCTGATGGTGACCATACTATAATAAATTATACTTAGGTATGGATATTTTCCTACTGCTTTGACCACAATCTTCTCTAATGTTGAGCGACGATTCAGATCAGGACGATAAACACGCTTAACATAAAGGATCTGGTTCTCAAGAGATCTTGCAGGTATACACCTGTTGGTGCTTGGCGACATATTTTTAAACTGGATGGTTATTACAAGATGGGCGGTAGAAAATATTCTACCAACACATGATTTCATCATAGGCACTAAAATTCGAAGCTATATATATCTATTGACGCAGTATTCAAACATATTACTCCTGAGCTATTATCACTATTCCTTAAGCGATTCGTTTCCAACTAGCTATTGCTCGCGGCTTTGTTTAACTAAAAAAAATTTAGTTGTTCAACGTCTTATAATCACCACACACTCCATGATATTATCTATTATAATTAATTTTATATACAAGTTATTCTAAGTACATACACGAGTATAACTCATAATCATTATTATATATTTCCTAGTTAAAACTCGGAAGTAGGTGAGATGAGGGTGAGCTAGCTTAGTGCTCTAGATACCATCTAGTTTAGGAATTAGGCCGACTGTGGAGTATATTTATTTACTATTTCTTTGAAATCAATATACAGTTCTTATGTTACCTACATTTCTATTGTATATATATAGAACTATAAGTAAGTAAGTATAGGTATATACCCATGCGAAGCCGGGGCGGATCGCTAGTAATAGATAGGTAGAAATAAAACAGTGCAAGACGTTTTCTCCTATATTAGTCAAAATATATTTTTTGTTCTGTAACTATTAATGATCTTTAGTGTTATCAATATTTTTTATATATTTTATAATAGGTAATGATTATAGCAGAATTTAATTTAGATAAGTAAATAGTAATAATAAATGAAATGTTATAAGAAAAATATATATTTTTTTATTTACTAAAAAATATAATACGCTAGGCAGGTCTACGAATTTCCTTGTTTCCATTGAAAGCTTAAAAGCATCTTTGTCTTCGACCAAAAGCCTTCAGTTTTAAAGCGTGTAACACGCTGAATATTTTATTAGTGAGTACCGTACAAGCGTCATGTACTACCCCCTCCCTCACCTCTTCCTCACTTCTCCCTCCGTCCTCCGGCAGTTTCCTCGTGTTACCTCCAAACTTTTAATCACGTATGTGTGTTTTATTAGAAAATCACTTAATCAATTATTTATACAGCCGCCATTACAGATTCAACTTGTTTGATCTATATTGAAAATGTTTTCCTGACTTCGTTTGCGATTTGATTTTCCTGTAAAAGCGCAATAAATACACTGTTTTTCTTTCCAGTTAACATTTTGAACTAGCTCTGCTTGCAGCTTCATTTACATATTACGATTTTATTTTTAATTTTTGTCAACTGAATTAATTAATATCTCATATCTCATTCATTATTACCATTATTAGTTTATGTAACAGAATATGATCATAATTCCGTTCATAGAATACTTAAATAATTTCAAAGATGAATCGTTTACATCGTTTCAGTGGTTTTCGAGTTATAAGGCAATCAACGTACATACACAGAGACATTGCCTTTAATAAAAATCATGTTTCTATTACGTCATAGTAATATATAATTCCAAGTTGATGGTATTTCGTTTGTACCTTACATTTATGACGCGCAAGGTCTCACCGCAACCACCATACACATGGTAAATCACCTGCCCGTTCTCTGCATTCTCCTTCAGTGTATGCAATCAAGCGGCTTATTTCAACTTGGTACTTTGCACATTTTTGTAACACGAAAACTCTTTTAAAAGTCCTTTCACTTTAAAGATCTGCATACTTGTTGGCGTGATCGAACGATGGTAATTACCGTCAAATTATAATTTATCGACGCGACGGCAGCCACTGTCCTTCCACGTGACGTCAAATCCGAATGCCATATTAAAAAAAATGTTAAAATCTCTCCATCATACAGAAGTCGAATACATTTAAAACTCACCAAACAAATTTCGATTGATCGCCTTTATACGTATCTACCGTTTGAAATGGGTTGAGAGGGGGAATTTTGCGACCTCTCCACCCCCCCACTTTTGAGTATCAAAGACATATTTCCACGGGGGCAATAAACAGTGCAAAGGATGCTTCAATATTGATTAGTAAATTATAAATTCCTTTTGAGTTGTCGTCGCGTCGATAAGAGACGCCTGCATTTTAGTAGATGATGTCTTACGCCATGAATTATTTGTTTTTTATAATTATTTAATTATCTACCATACATAAAAGAAACACTGTAATCAACCGTATCGATAGTAACAATGAAGTGTGGACATTTTTTTTATCATTTCCCTGTTTGTATAAGTGTAACAGCCATCGACTCTGTATCAAGAACAATGACTTTTAACGTAACACAATCAGACACTATCACTCAAATCATCGGCCGGCGATAACGTGGCCACGCCCACTTCGGTAACGGTTGACCAATCACCGGCGATCGATTGGTCAATACCGTACCGGGAACCGCTCCGCGTCCGTTCACGTGAATTCTCAATGTTCGAAATTCAAACTTAAAACACAAACGAGCCCGAAGTCTTGTGTACACGTTCATTGGTTCTAAATTGGACAACAAAAAAGATTAAAAAATCATTAAACTTCGTTGTTTTTAACGTCATATATTGACAGACGAGTTCGTTTCCCGCGACGTTTTATTTAAATTTTGAAGGCAAACGTTTGCGGGCAAAGACGCGGTACCTACACCAAGTCAACATGTTGTAAAAAGCTTAGAGGGCCGGCATGCATTCTCTTCTGTGGTATCAACGAAAGAAAAAAAACGTCGGGAAGCGTAAATTAGTTGATAATTTGTGTGCGACACAGTGCCGGGGCTAAACTTTCGTTAAATGTAAGATAAACACGCGCCTAAGCAAATGGAGACAGGTGTCCACGATAGCCTCCATATTGATATATAGGGGGGCAAACACACTAACGCTATATAATATAAACGAATGCTTCGTTGAAATATGTAAATCAAGTGTGCGTTAACAAAGATAATTAAACACGAGATAACCGATCCTTGATTCTTTATTTGCTCTTTAAAATTTCAACTTTGATGTGTCAACATCATAACTTAGTCTGTATTTGGTTGGCGTTCCTCTGAACTTATGTTATGTTTTTTTTTCATATTATTTATAATTCGAATTAATAAAGATTAGTCGAAGGAGTTTGAATAACGAGAACGTGTGTGATATTAAAATAAAAAGATAACAGACATCATTATTCGTCGTTTTTTAAAAAACTAGAATACTCTCTTGTGTACACGAACGAGTGTAATGAATTATTCGATTTCAAATTTAGAATGGAAACGATGTCGGTTAATTTGTAAATTAGAACGAACGAAAGGATCTAATGGATTTTGAAGCGTAATAAGATGTAATATTTCTTGAGCCGTCGTTGAGTTAAGCAGAGATTTGGGAGCGCGGTATCGTCCAGGAATCAATCTATTCCCGCCCCCCATTAAGCTTTAATCTTCGGAGGCTGGCTATAACTTAATCCCGACTTCGGGAACCGGGAATAAATAAGCAATAAACCGCTACAGGTGCCTCTCCGGCACTGTTTATATACGGGTATTATACATCTTAGAGGATTAGTTTAGTGCACGGAGGAGTCCCTCGCGCGGCTCGCCTTTTGTTCGGGGAACACAGCCATACAAGGATAACGGACCCGATCATGGGAAATACGACAAATGTTCGCGTATCGCGTGTCTACCGCAATAATTGAAATACGAACAACATAGGTAGGTATATTATTTTTTTATTTTTCTATTATCCATGTTATCGTTCATTTTTCTATCGCGGTGTCGTGTGCTTCGATAATATGTCATTCGATATAAATGAACTGCGTTGATTTTTATTTTACGAATCGCCATTTATTACAATTGCGTCTGTTTGTGGAAGTCGGGATCCACTAAACCGATTCAAAATGTTCTCTATTTCAATCACATATATAAGTTAAGTTTTAAATATAGTTTAGTAAATTAGATAAAATAGGTATATGGAAAAAGTTAGGAGACGAGATAAAACTGATTAGGTACCAACTTGTCTTAATGTAAGTGACTAACATTACTTTATTCTGTATAGTACATTATCTACATGTGTAAAAGTTGATTCCAGTAAAGCTGCTAGTGTACATTATGGTTGTAACACACAGTGGGCGGGTCGGAAAGCCCGAGCAATGTTTCAATATAAGACGTCCTGTCTCGCACGCTGTGTGTCAAAACCTTTATAGCTCTTAAGAAACCGCTTTGCCATTTTATCCCTATCCGGCCTTTGTAGTCGCCGCCATTACAGACCAGATTCACGTTATGTACCTTTTTTCCCCCGTCAAAAAAAAAGGTACCTTTATATTATAGGTTTTAGGTAACCTAAACCAAAATTTGTACTATTCGGTGTCTCTGGAAGTCCCGTGGAAGTCTCTTAGTTCAACAGCGTTAGTCAGTTCGTAAAGAAAGTTAAAAAAAAAAGGAGATTGGTAAAATGCGCGCGTGTGAACTAGACGCTATGTTTACGGCGCGAATACAGGGTACCCTGCGTGCGACATTATGTCCAATTTCCTGCAATAAAAATTCGATAGTTTTAACATTTACTGGCGACATGATTACAAAAACAAAAAAAAAGATGTTTGTTGTTCTTCGCGAGTAGGGTGACCATGACTACTACATACTTTAATTATTAATTTAATTAACAATAAGCTAATACGATGTGTTAGTATTAGTTAGTAAATACTTGGTAGCACATGTTAAATTTTGACATACATATACACATAATCACGCCTTTCTCCCGTGGAGCTAGGCAGAGACTACTTACTTCCACATGCTGCGATCTTGACACACCTCTTTCGTAAATGCTCATCGGTTATGAGTACTTTTCAATTTACATTCGATTCGATTTCAGTACAGGTTTTTTATACTGTGTAAAGTCACTTATGTTAAGTAACGATGTGATCAAAGATTTTATAAAACGAGCAATTTTGAAAAAAAAAAAAAACTATAGTTATTGGTCGTTAACTAATGTTATAGTTATTGTTGTAAATAACAACCGATGTTTATGATTAATTTACTGGTACATAATCTATATAGGTACTTCTTAGAAAATAATTAGTATGTGGTAATTTATTTTTTAAAGTACAGTAAGGTACAATTAATTTACACTTTGAAAAAAAAAATATTGAATTTCTCTTTTAAAATACTTAGTTAGTGCCATAAAATTAGTTAATTAAAAACCTAAACGCATTAAGTGTCTTACCAGAATAACTGACTTGTTTTGTAATTTTTTAAATCGATCTATAATTATAAAATATGTTTGAAATATATTATTTATTGAAGTGTCCGGAATTTGATTAGCTTGTAAATGGTAACCATATCGAGGGATGAAATTTTATGTGTTGTCGCATGCCGTCCAGCTTTAGTATTTCGACTTGCGCCTTTGATGGTGATAGATCAAAGCCGCCGGCGGCTATCGCTCCGCATATTGATATAAATAACACATTAAAATGTTTTAAAATAACCTAGCGTTTTAACATTAGGCCATCGTAACGCGACGGAAAACGTCGCGAGGAAACGATAGCATTGTGGTAGTAACTTTTGCCTTCCAGTTTGAAAACCTGCCGCCTAGCCAATTATAGGTATCTCTACAGTTGAGTAGCTTCAGTTGAGAACCCAGTATCTCTAGGCTTAGCGTGTTAATTGTCCTAGACCACATCGTCACTTAACATCAAGTGAAATTGTGGTCAAAGTTTATTACCTATAGTTAAAAAAAAAATCTAAATTAGATAACGAGATGATCGCTCAGTGATAATGTAGTGTCGTATTGATATATGGACTTAGAATCTTACGGTTGTTCTCAGCTAAATTCACTTGGTTAGCTGCCACCCTCAAATTTGGAAATTATTATATAAATAACGGAAAGTATTTTTTGTTACTAATTATGTGTCACATCACTATGTTTGTAATTGCCCTATAGTAATTGTTAATGGATTTCAGTTTTTCATATTAAAAATAGTAGCTCATTATTATAAAAATAAAATAGGTACTTACATTATAATATACTATTAAAAACTACAAGTTAAAAGTGTAATTTTTTTTTTAATTCTAATTTTTTTACTATATGTTCGGTGGTTGGTACTCTATGCCGGGTTACCTCATTTGTCGGGTATATTAATTAAGTTAATCGATATTATAAAAGCGGTTTTGTCGCGGCTTTATCTAGTCGGGATGTTTGTTGACTGATCGGTCTACCATTTACGCTTGATTAGCGCGGTAAACCACCGCCACGTGGGAACACTCACAAATGACTCGTTGATTCTGTTTCTCGATAATCGTGTTCTATTTGCACATATAGAATTAAAATACTCAGAACGGCAATACTAACAAGCGGAGAGAAAACTATTTAAAATTATTTCATATACATTTGCTATATGCAAAAACTCGCTGTTAGAGTTATGTCTTATCTATGTTTGTATATATTTACTCTCTTAATAAAAAACATTCATTTTTTCTTAATGCGGAGACAAGGCATGTTTACAATTAATTTGTTGACATAGTTCTCAGTTTTTGGTGGCATGTATTTTATTTTTTAAATAAGTTGTGTTTCCGCAGCGCAACGAGAAGGTTCGACCAGACCGCTGCTCTGACACTTTTTAGGTTTCAGTGCAGCAATCAACCTAAGGTTGGACCTTGTTTGCAAAAGCGCAACACTTTGTTTTATGTTGTAATAAATATGTTTTTCCTATGTGTTTGATATTTGTGTTGTGTTTTGAGCAAATAAAAAAATATCCTATTCTATATTTATAAAGAATTTTATAAAATAACAACAAACTCAACCTACAACCCCCTAAAATTTATACATACGCGTAAACATGCAAAACACCCGACATTTATTACACAAAAAACGTAGTAAAACAAAAATTACTTAAACAAAAGAACTACGAAAAAAAAAAACACACACAACATCAAAACTCACTTGAGAATTAACATCGCCTTCGATAAACCTCTCATATATTTATACTTCCCAGTGGGACACGGGTAAACAAACAAAAAGACAACCAAAGATATAATGTATTTTTTCTCAGGAAGCGATTTCTGTATCAATAAAACTGTACAAACAGTTTGGTAGGTAGGTAAGCTAAGGGGTGCGGGCGGCAGGCTGCTAAATTCCTTATCTCGAATCGTTTAGCGTATAGACGTTACCGGTGTGGGATAGTTTTTGGGTGTCTCGCTTACATATATCGATGGGAAATATTCCCTAGAAAGGTCACCCCGAAGTGTAGCCGATGCCGAATGTCCTATGGCGCCTTGATTTTCACTTTAATAAATTTTTCTACTCTATTTGTTAATCTTCTTCTGTAGTCTAGCTATCGGACGAGCTATAGTGTAAGTAACAAAAAAAATTGGAAACAGTTTCTTTTCCTCCTCTATTTTGTCATTCATGTAAATGGTTAAATTTGGACCGCCATGCGAACATTGGTATGAATACTAATATAACCATAAATTACTAAGTAATCTAGCAGACGTTGTCCCGTTCAAATTTCAATAAATTCATTATAAATTATCCTAAATATTTCTTTAAAAAAACTATAAGTTCTTTCCCTAGTTTTTTGGGTAGCTTTTCCTCAAGAACTTTATACGCATGATTATAAATATTTGGAAAGCTATCGATTCTCAAGTGCTACGTTTATTAATAAACAGCATAACTTTTACTTTGTTTACATTGATTAAACACCTTGATAGATGATTAAATTATTAACTAATTTATTACACTTTCAGTTCAGTAATTTGCAGTTCAATAATTTAAGACATTGAGGATGCGAAACAATTCGAATTTGGTCGCACTAAATTTTTTTTTGTTATCGAAAATACCCATGATACGGGCAAACTATCCCATTAAAACGTGGCCTACAGTGTAAGCGATGATGAAAAACCTTCAGACGATGCACGTGTTAATAAACTTGATAAGGTGTTATTATCACAGGACATTAACCTCTCGTGTTTGAATGAGATTACAAATTGTTTACTATGTTGGGAAACATAAGCGATGAACCATGTGCCTAGACTGTAATCAGGGTTCGAGGAAAATTTACTTAGAATAACAATGGTCTAAACATTCTCTAGACTTTTCTAAAGTGACACATATCAAATACATAAGCCATCACTTGTTGTAATAAGAATGAAGTCACACTGCAAATTTTATTTAGGTTATAAAAAATAGAAAACCTATTAGGTATTTTGAACGCTCATAATTTATTCTATTGATTCATGAATTAATAAAAGATTAAAACACAGAGAAGATCAATTCATCGACCATGATAATTATTAAAAATTTGTTTCCATTTTTTTAATTACAGACAACACTCATTAATATCTACTAAACAAAAAGTATAGAAATTTCGTTAACAAACACAGAAGAAAAATGTCTTAAATATATCGTTGCTTATTTGTATACAGATAATATTTTGAGAAATAGTTACGCATATAACTTCAAGAGAGAGACCAAGTATCAGTGTTTTGAACTTTTATGATTTCATTTACTATCTCTATCGGTGTCCAAATAATATATATTTTTAAAATCATTACAATATTTCGTCTGTAAATTAAATGCTAGTCTATAATAAAATAAAAAGGATGCATACAATATTTACGTATTAAATGATTTAGAAAATGAATGGAATGGAAATGGCGCATAATGAAGTATGAGACATAAAAAAAATACATAACGGCCATGAACGGAGTACATAACAATTTACTTAATAATAAGTTAGAGCAAATAGATAACGTAGAAAGGTACACTCGTCAGGAACAAGTTAAAGATAAACATAATGCATTAATCGTTGCTGATGAAACGAAGCATGAACTTAATGTACATATTTTGTGTAACTTTGTGTGCTTAGATTGTTTGCTGACCCCCGCCATTGTCTGATAATGAGGCGCCAAGATGCAATCTCTTATATTTAAACAAACAACAACCATTATCCAAGGACCTAAGATGGAGGCCGTCATTTAAAATGTTCCCTTTCATAAAAATCTCATTAGGTAATATTATAAATTGTCTATCGCAAATATTATATTGGTAGGATTTAGGTAGGAGTACTAGTAGGAATTCGACAATAATCAATATCTTATGAAAACATTGAGGTAAAAAAATTTGCTTTAAATTTTTTTTATTGACCTCACTAAATCTCTTCAATAGTTATTAAAAGAAATTAAATCCGTTGTTAAACAGAGAAGAAAAATGTCTTGAACTTTATCTTTTTTATTCATATCTTGTAGGTAGATTAACATAAAATTTAAACTTTAAATTTAGTGCATTTGTACTAACTAAACAACACGTGCTTGAATTTGGACTTAAAGTTACGTAATTTTATCTACTTCATCACAATAATTAGGTAAATAAAGAAATAGGATATGTTTAGACTAATCGCGGACGCAACTCAATTCTCTATTCACTGCATTAAAATCTTAAATATTTAATAAAATATTATGGTTGAGAATTTTTGACGACATAATTTCCTTTTATTCTCCTCAATTTATATACAAAAATAAATTGTCAGCCATGTAGACTAACAAGAGAAGTGAAAACTCGAAATTTTGGAAAATCTGTTTATTAATATGCTGTTATTAGTATATTTCATAATTTGATAATGAAACTATTAACATAACCTAAGATTTCACATTTCTCTGATTTTTACATCTATTGGCGCTCCGAACAATAATTATGTACCTGCTCATATAGTTTATTCTTAATCAAAACATACGATAGACTCCGTCAGTATACATTTTATTATATATCTCTTATCGCCAGTACTTAAACGCCATCTTATACTTGACATACTGTAGCATGTTGACATCAGGCTGCCGTCATAGCATTGGTAACGCGAATCTATTATAATTTTTCTCCTACCGAGAATCGCTCAACACCGCTAAAGAAGATTTGACTTAAAAAAAAAAAATCGTAGAAGTCTGTTCCATGGTTTTCGAGTTACACCGTGACAGACAGAAATGTTGTTTTTAATAACATGATAATTTAATCCAGTTATCATTGTCCTATCAGCGAACGAGTATATGAAATATTTTATTGTATGGAGGTTGATATGCTTTAGCGTCATCTAGTGACAAGATACAACGAACGCGAGCGAGACCATAAAAACCTGAAATAGTATAATATATACATGTCAATTTTAATGGTGATCCACGAATGGTCTTGGAGTTTAGCGATTTGAAACATACAAAATTAAACTTATACAAATAGGGACGGTCCTAAAAGAGGATATCAAGCGACTGCAACAACCTTTTATGATATATTAAAGGAATTGCAATTTAAAACTTTATATATTTGTACCACTCCAATTTAGAAATAAACGGATCTAAGTGCGCCCGTTGTCACACCCTTCGTGTCTGCGTTGTCTTTGATCGTTGTTTTAACAGCTTGCGTTCATCCCTTAAAGTTAATCACTCGGATAGATGTTTGTTTGGACAAGGCGACCACATCCTTAACAACTTTACCGGTAACCCTATCTTCGGTTTCATGAAACGTATTGAGACATCGGGCTTTGTTTGTTTTATCAGTGCTTTTTTAAGTCCTTTTCTCCTTGCATGTTTATTAGCGTTTGTGTCTTTTATGATGTGTTCGTTCCTTTAGATTATATAAGAGAACCGGTATATTTTTCGATGCTAAGTTTTAAATTAAAAGCTGTCGCCAAGAATTTACTGGTGTATTCCAGTAATATCAATTAGGAGCCAGTTTCTGTAGATAAGACTGGAGCTAACTCCTCTTACTAACAAACTGATGGTGTAATGCTTCAACTGAAGATTTATAGCATAACGTAAACTAACTCACTGAATAATCAATTGAAAAAACCCTTGGTATGGTATCACTTTAAGCGGAAAATCAAAGATAATTTTACTAAAGAAAGAAATGAATAAAAAAACCATCGTAAAAGATTGTCCTTATAGAAGAAGAAGTAATTCAAGCGAAATCCTAACACATCTTATTTTCTGTTGTTATTCTGTAGCTATTATACGATAAATTCCTTACTAATCCCTTCATTTTCTTAATCCCTCTCCTGCATTCTTACGGATAATAAGGTCAATTCGGTTCGGTGCAGTTACAAAATGTACTATAGCAGAAACTATGTACTATGTACTATAGCTTATCCGTGACTTAATTTTAAGATTTTCGTGCTTGGGATTTCAATTGCCTATCGCTTATTTCAATTTTCTGACTTTTCAATATTATTTATATAATGTCTTTATTTCGCATTCGTTTAGTTTAACAACCAGCGCTAAATTTACCAAGGAAAATGAATCTCTGGAAGACATTAAAGACAATAGTTTAAAAGGTAGTATAAGGAAATGCCCTAGCATCGTATATTTCTATTAACGTTGACCGTTGCGTTTGTACAGTAATGCACTAATAATCAATTGAGATACTTACCTTATTTCCCGTTTCATGTCATCGTAGTCTCGCTGCGTGTCGAGTCTGGCTTCTAGCCTGGCTATGTGCTGCTTCTTCTCGTCTAGTCGCTCTTCAAGCCGCTGCAGCTGCTGGGAGTGCGCCTCCTGGAGTGCCGTTAACGATGCCTCTAGCCGTCTTACGTCCTCGACCAGTTGCGCGATCTGGTGACAAGATTGGTGAAGTTTAGTGAAAATATTCTAATTTTTTTTTTAATTGCCCTAGTTTGACTTAGAGGCGAAAGAGATCTTAAATGTCATCTTGATATAGATATATTTTTTATCCTTAATCATTTACAGTAAGTAGTTAAAAAGTCTAATATCACCACTGAGTGGGTGCAAGCAAACCTTTATGTAAGTCGTAAGAGATACAAAATATATTAGGATTACTTTAAGTATCATACTTGTCTTTATTTATTAAAGATCTATCCTGGTTTTTTTTTATAATACAGTGTTCTTTTATAAATGTTGATACAATATTTATTAGAAAATCTTACTATGCAGAATAATCCCAGAGTAAACCCGTCTTCCAGAAAATTTGAAATATTTCATTCCTAGCTCTTTTATCTATTAAAATATCTTTAGCTCACAAGTATCTTAACTAATTTGCTAATATTGTATCGTATATCTAATATTGTATCATAGCTAAGTTGACTAAATTACTACATTTGGGCATTGACAGTTGTTAGACGACGCATGTTTGTATAATTTTTTGGTATACTATACAACTGGTAGTATTGTAGTCATGTAAATAACGGTTTAAAAACGATAAATTTAGCATAAATATGGATACGGATCTATGCGAGTCTATAGACTAATCCCACGGCTCTTAGACCGCTCCAGGGCGGTAACCACACCGTTAAGAGTGGAACATCACACTACCATCACTGGTAACCAACTTACGTTTTCGATAATAAATAATAAATGCATATCGAATTGGGTACCTATTATGGAAAAAAACTTACTCATCAATCCCGAGAGCAACAGCAAGGTAGTTCTAGGCTAGTCGATTCGTAAACGTCACACGTCAAATAATTAACAAACAATATCATGTCGGTACAATATTACTGGGGACCTTGGAATTGGAATATAAAAAATAAAGTCGTATATCTTTCATATTATCTTTCGCTTTAGAAAATTGTCATAATGACATAGTATTATATTAATCATATTAATGATTATTATTATTATATTTACATTAATAATAGTATTAAATACATGCGATAAGTTGATATCTTTCAGTTATCAGTGATAAGATATATTTTAGGGGAATACTAAGTATCTAAATAAATTTTAATATTTCTTGCTTAGTTAATTAGTGTAAATATTACAACTACTAAATGACTCAGTCGTCACAAGTATAAAAATTCTTCTGTGTACTGTGTAATAAACATAAAGTCCATTAAAAATCTTCGCGAAAAAGGGTACTCTACAAAACAAAATGGTATTTTCACGAATCGTTTACGAAACCTCCATTGAGATCCTCGTAACCTTGTCCATTTGAACACCACATCTCCCATAGTACGATCACCGTACAAATAATGCGCAGTCGAATCGCGTCGGCTACCATGAAAAAGTATTAGGCGAAACGAAACGAAACATCGGACGAAACCGCGACTAATTATTGTCTTAATTCGCCGACTCCTGACCGCTGTTATATACGTTCGGTGTAATTTACAAGCGACAGCGATATGGTTTTGTTTTAACATATTTATTCAAACCCCAAAAATTTTATAAATTTTTCATTAAAACTGTTACTGTATTTTTTAAATAAATGTTTAGTAAACAACATATCTTGTAACGAATGGTGAATCTATATTAATAAATAAAATTTAAGTGTCTGTTTGTAATATCAATTTTTTTTACTAAATAGATATGAATGTATGTACGATGCCTGTATCTAAAATAAATTGGTAAAATTTTGTGTCTGTTTATTTCCGGTAATCTCTTGAACGGCTGGACGGAGTTAGTTGGGTCTTTTTAGTAGATAGTTGGCTGACGTAACTCCAGGTAACTTAGGGTACTTTTATTTTTCGAAAATAATTAGGGTGCCGTGTAAAAATTAAAACTCGTACAAAATTGAATAAAATCCGAAACAATTTTACTCGCAAGTGCTTGAATTTATGAGAATTATTTGTACTATATCTTAGCACTAAATAATATGTTAGGGTTCCGTATAGCGACGCGGTGCTTGCGAAGCCACCCCGTGTCGCCCCCATCCCAAATGCGGCGGACGGCCCCGGGGGGTTTTAGTGGGTATTTCCGGGAGCTTCACACCCGGGCGAGTCCCACACTGGCACGGAGTTCATCCCTCCGTGCCCCCTTACCTATTGTATTGGGGGACACCGTCTCACTAATGCAATAGGTAAGGGTAGTGCGTAAATGCATTTCCCCCTTCAAAAAAAAAAAAAAAAAAGGGTTCCGTATAAAAAAAAAAAAGTGCAGTGAAGAATACAAAACGCGGGCGCAGCCGTGGTCAAACAGCTAGTTGTAAATAATGATAGAGTTTTACTTGGATTTTCATTGTTGTCTGATGGACGATAATATACTTTCTTAGTATTCACTTTCATTCCACGAGATAACTTCTATATTTTTTGAATAAACTTAGCAATTTCATATGCCTAATAAACAAAAGGCACACAGAAATAGTTATCATAAAAGCATTATTTTAAAGTAGTAAAGCACACAACCCAAGATTAATCACTGCGCTGATCAATATATCGGCAATTTGAAACAGGAAGATATTAATAAGAAACATTGACAAAAGGGGTCGATTCATATGTGAGGTCACTATTACCAAATAATGGATAGTATAATTATGTTGAAGCTCAGGCAATGCCTATTCTGGACTTAGCAGAAAGAACAAATTAGCAATTTAGTCTATCTGCTAATATTCTCTTTTGCTTCCTTAAAATTAATTAATGAATAAGTTTCCTGAGCTTTCCTATTCTGTGTATTCGTTAATGCTTTCTGTTTATCGTAAGTCATCTTTAATAAACGAATTATGTATCTATTTGCTTTAAATATTATAGAAATAAATCTACATATGAGTTATGTGATTTTTTTTTCAATGTTTAAAAAATATATACATATATTTAATTCGCTTTCCCCTTATACCTTGGACAGTGGGTGAGCCCTCCTTCACTGAAGGGTTAAAGGCAGGCACCGGCAATTACCTACAATGATTACAACGCACAATTATCTCTCTTCGGCCACCGGTCGTCACAGCACCGGCTTTTTATGTTCACCACATTTTTAGTTTAATTACAAAGTCTCGGGTTCATCCCGGGGTTAAGTCTATATTACTTGATGCGGATTTAAAAACCGCCTCTCCTGATGTGTGATTTGATGAAGTTGGATAATTTAACTTTTGTTGTTAAACTCCATTCGGGTAGATTGTAATAGTGTACATTGCTGTAAATGTAGTGCTCGGATGTGTTAGTATGGTAGTTGTTTGTAAAAAGGTTAGGGAAAATAACTAGCTAATAATATACAAAAGTTAGTCATATGGAGCGGGATTAATTTTTTGGATGAGTACACCAAGGGTAGACGTAGATATAAGTTATATCAATAACTACTTTAACAATTGACAAAAATGGGCGTTAAATATCATCTTTTATTATTACTTGCTAGCTGTGTGACCGCGGCTGCGCCCGCGTTTCATATATTTTTCAATGCGTAATATAGTTTTAATTTTTTTTATATGGAACCCTATTTATTTTACAAAACTTTTTTTGCTACTAACATTAAGCAAGAATATTTCTAACAAATTCAATTATCTGGCAGTAAAACAAAAGCATTGAATCGGATTTTATTCACAATTTTATGAGTTTTAATTTTTATACGCGGACCCCTAATTCTTTCGAAAAACAAAAGTACCCTAAGTCACGCGGAGTAACTTCAGGTATCTACCAAAAAAGTCCAGTCAAAATCGGTCCAGCCATTCCGGAGATTACGCGGAACAAACAGACAATTTTTTTTTTTAATTTTTCATTTTTGTATAGTTATCTATTCTATAGATATCTTATCATATCGTCGTATTTATATCTAGTAAGTAAAAAAAAAAATTTGACATTATAAACACTCGCTTCAATTTTTTATTTCATTTATTAGTATATGTTTGTCCTGTATAAAATATATGCATTTAGCTTTAAGTCAATAATAATAATTAAGTTTCTGTTTCGTAATTTAGATTTACAGGTAGTTTATAAGGTGATATTTTAAATCCCAAACCAGTATCAACACACTGTGAGAAATAACGGAAGTTTATAGAATTAATTATTTCCAACTACATTATATCAATGGCAAACAATATCAAGGGCAATCGAATCAGGAATAAGGAGACCCGCAGAAGAACCAAATAACAGACATTGCCCGAAGAATTGCTAAACTTAAGTGGCAGTGGCCTGGCACATTGCTCGCAGGACCGATGCCCGATGGGGCCAACGGGTTTTCGAATGGGTACCACGCACCGGAAGATGTAGCGTGAGTAGGCCCCAAGGTGGACCGACGACCTGGTGAAGGTCGCGGGAATCCGCTGGATGCGGGTGGCGCAAGACTGGTCGTCGTGGAGATCTTTGGGGAGACCTATGTCTAGCAGTGGATGTCTTTCGGTTGAATAAGATAGATAGAAAGTATATCTTTAAAAAGTAGCAGAATATATATAATGCGACCGAAACAACTTAAACGTTTTACAAATGGAATTGATTATGCAATCTTACAATATAATGATTATTTTAAATTAAATGTTTACTTCGTTCGTACATTTTTCGTTTATTAATATAAACGTCGTATTTTTTGTTTATTAATATTAATATAAACATAGTGTGTCTAAGATATTTGAAGATTTCGTTAACTTATTGGAAACGTGCTAGTAATTTTTGTGTCTTCTTTCTTTACTTATTTTCCTCATAGCTTTTTCCATTAACTACTTAATATCACAGATTTTGAATGCTGAAACATGACCAAAGATTTTAAATAAATCAGTTTTATGATTCTCAACTTATAAGCTAATGGACAGACAGTCAGCAACAAACTTATGCCTATTAAAATTTAGAAATAAAGAGTAACCCTTGTTAAAAAACTGCTTACTTTCGAATATCACCATATTTTTTTAAAATAAAAAAATTGATGCGTAAATTCTGTAATTATATATTGTAACAATCAAGACTTGTCAGTCGTATTATAATTACATTTTGACCTAGGATATTCGTTGCCGCGGAACGTTCGTGCGAGCTCTTGATTTTAAAATGTCTCGAACAAAACGCGTTGATATACAGCCGGAGACAAGGTCGGGTTATTTATAGCGTACGATATACATAGCTAATGTTTGCAAATGCGAGAAGGGCTCGGCTCTCTTCATATACAAGAACTAGTGAACGGAAGTACAATTATTGATTTTTTTCCGATTAGAATAACTTTGTTAACTTGATAGGTGTTGACAATGCCACTGAGGGTTTGTAGCGGGTTTGTCACGATTTAGAACAAGCAGCAGTATACAGTATTAGCAGACAAAATAGTATAAATTCCGGCTTGGGCTTTAACCGGCATACTAATTCATACAATCTAAACTGTAGAGGATTGTCATTTGAACACAATCTCATCGAATATTAAGTGAGGATATTTCCCAAAATACACAGTAAGGCTAGAGCCAATTGGGTCTCAAATGATTCTGCTGAAACATTTTCAAGTTTCAAAGTGATCATTAGCCAGTCGTGCATTAGAAAAATGCCTTTGCACTAAAATGCGTTATGGTTATATTATAATTGTTTCCTTCAATAAAATTTCATGCTTATCAAAAGAAAGGGCTTGAATTTACGTCGTGTCGTGTATGGCAGAACGTGGTGTTTGGTTACGTTACCACTGACCAACAATAACAATCTTAGAGAAATAATGATAATTGTATTTAAATATAATATACATTTCATATAATCTAGGTTAATGATCACGTTATAGTATTCATGTCGACTAAAACTTATTTCGGTTTTATAACAGCAAACGATAGACAAGCAATAAATGAGCTTCCCAACTTATAATTGCTTCATTTAGTTGTCGGACTCCGGCACGATTCGCTTTTCGTTTGTCTATGACGAGTTCGAAAACGATAATTGGGTTTGTCGATAGAAATATGACAAAAGGGGCGCGTATTTGTTAGGTACCTTTTTACTTTTTCATTTTATTGGTAATAATTTAAGGAATATTTTTATTGCTAATATTTATCTATTAGAAAACGAAACTTAATAACTATTTCGGTGCGATCTCAGACTGTTATGTAGCATTTCTTGTCTTTAGTTCATTAACTTCCGTATTTGATCCTATATTATGTAATTTTAATGACTTGCGTGACAATGTGTGTAGGTTATTAAATTGAATTGAATTCGAAATGATACCGCGGAACATTTGTTTAGAGGTATCATAAAAACTCCCTGAAAAGTTCTAGAAAGTTTGTTTTGCTAGAGCGATGCCGCATTGAAAACAATTAAAACAATTAGTATCAATTGTACATTAGAATTCTATTAACAAGATTAGAAAATATCGTTCTTGATATAAGACTGGCAGAATTGTGTGTATGTTCACCATACATTTTAACAACCAAGGTTATTTGTCTTAAATAAAATATAAAACATTCTAGATAATGTCAAAAGTTTAATTAATCGATAGTATCGCATCACTATAATATTTATTGGAATAAATCTGACAGCCCGTCGCGCATAGACAAGTTTTTGGCGCGCTCCACCGCGTCGGCCATATTTGCGAACATTAAAGATTGACGTTCGAATTTCGAATTCGTTTCGTAGGCTAACTCTCATTGCATCCAATTACTTTTTAACGTTAACACCCAGACAGACAAATGATCGATGAGTGACAAGTTTATTGTCAATCGGAAACAATTATTATTTTGTTAAAAGCGTTCCGGCTAGAGTGTTTCAATACATATTTATGAATATAGACCGCGACATGTTAAAATATCATTTTCCATTTGACGCATTCGTTATCGCTTTTAATTCTGATAGTGACACGTGATGGCCCGTCATAATGTTTCGGTAAAACGGAAAGCGAATAGTCGGGAATATCTTTTTCGACTCGTGGCCAACAGTTCAATCATTCACGTCGTTTATCATTTTTGGAGCCAGCCGGGTCGAACTACAGAGAGCGCTGCTATGGAGAGAGAGTGTAAAAAGGAAAAACTGAGCGAACGTAGAAGCTTCAGAACGTCTTTTTATTTCGTGCTATTGCTCGTCATTGCAGTACCGGATTTCTATTGTACACCCCTATCATGAAATTTCGTTGTCATATTATATCTTTATTTATAAACTAGTCATCCACCCCGGCTTCACCCACGTAGATAGAAAGATAATTTTATATTTCATTTTCGCTAAATAATCAATTTAATTATCATACTTTTGATAATTATTGATTTAAAAAATTAATACCTTATGTTACTAGGCGATAATTGTAACCAGCGTTTTGTAAATGATAGAATTTTTAAAGTCGGTTAAAGTAATTTTAGAGTTTATATATTACAAACCAACAATCAATTTTACCTTTTTATATAATCGTATAAGGTAACAATGAAAATCATTCTTCTTTCTATAGTATTTGACATCGTGACTGATCTTAATTCTACGAATTACGAAAATGGTAGTCCTTTTTCTGTACCAGTAATTTTAATAAAGTATTGTAATAGTAAAACAAAATAAGTTATATTTATCTCTTTATTAAATAAACGTCCAAATATTGTATTAATTTATTAGAAATACAGAATCAGTTTTTGTGATATTTGTTCTGTCGTGGTAGAGGTAAAGGATACGTCGTTTTGATTTTTCCTCGTTTAAATTTTCGCCGGCTAATAACGCTTCCCGCCGATTCGTGCTCGACCGACGACCTCATGTTTGACCAGTTTGACAGATCGCCGACATGAATTCTACTTTATGATGGCGAAATGGCGTATTATGCGTTTTTTGTCCATCGTCGACCGTCCACTTGTCTTTCATCACATCTTTTGTGATTGAAACCTGCACCGGTGCATTGTCATATAGGAACGATTGGCGTTTGTTACTCTTTTATTAGTGCGATTGCCGGCTTTGACGTGCTCTTTTGTATCTCAATTCGAATTTACTATACACACATGTGTGGCGTTTGAAAATCCAATTTTAGAAAATCGATTTAAAAAGTCGAGATATCGATTAAGTAGTGTTGTGCATGGAACGCTACACAAGTTTGTAAATGTATTTAAAAAAAAATTCAATATAGTTTTTCATTCGTTTATGATGACATTATGATGAAAGATAAAGTAAGGAATAGAGTGATAAGGGAACCTTGCGGTGTGGTAGAGGATGTGGTGACGAAGATAGAGAAAGGGATGCTTAATTGGTTTAGACATGTAGAGAGGATGAATGACAGAAGATTGACAAAATAAATTTACAACGCGAGTGTGAGTGGGGGCAAGCTGGTAAGGGTCGGCCTGGGCAAACATATATCGACCAGATCGAGGACATTCTGGATATAGGCCATAGGTCAAAAGTACCCGTAACCGAAGGGCAAGTATGGAAGTAGAAGAAGCGAAAGGTGTATGTCTGGATCGTAGCAAGTGGAAGAATGTTGTCTCTGCCTACCCAAATGGGCGTGACGTCATATATGTATGTATGTATGATAGCGCATTAATAATTTAGCGCGCTGTAGTACATTTTGCAGATCGTTTTGATTAAATTAATTGTGATCAAATGTAAATAGGTTACAATTATTATATTATAATAATAAAATGATTAATATAGAGATATGTATGTAAATGATAAATATGTATTGAATACATGAATTACATACATAAAATTATAACTAATTAATAAGCAATTATTTCATGTCACTTACTGTTTATTTTTAAAAGTGGTACAATCTCGTAAGGCATGATTCAAACATGAAACGAAAACTGCATTATGCCGCACCAAGGGTGTATTTTAAAAACGTCATTCGAAACTGAAAGAAAGCGCGAAAAGGTTTTTCTTTAACATTATTAGGGGTGATATATCATGGCGGCACGGGGTGTGCCTTTAGATACCTAGGTAAGATTATTTTGACTAACAGCCCAACTAGGTAAGCTAAAAAAATCGCATTCCATATAAAATAACGTTTCGGTCGTGCAATTAAAAGTCATTGTCTATGGATACAGTACGGCCGTTGTAGACTGGCCTAAGGTTTTAATTTTTATTCCTTGATTTCCGGTTCAGATAATGGATATTTATGACGTCGTTTTGTATGCGTTTATAAAATAAATTATTACTAGATTACTATTGTTGTTATTTATATATAATATATATGGATTTGGTCATATAAAATGATTATTCATGTACCTACATAAATACATTTAAAACTAATGAGGATTAACAAAAAGTCTTTGATTTTTTTCAGCTGACGTCAGTGGATTCTACGATTTCTGGTTGGATAATTTGTTTACCTAATAATATTGTAAACTTTCCATGTTCGAACAAGAATTAATTGCTGAATAATTACTTAGCTGATTTAAATGTAATTTTCAGAATAATATAGAAGTGAAGATGAAAGAGGAAATTTCAAGACAATCGACATTACAAAAATCACATAGCCATAAAATGACAAAATACAATATCGCCCATTAGTTGATTCCGACTTTTCTAATCTAATCTAATTTCCGATCTACACTTATATATCATTACGCTTCCGCGATGAGATTAAGGGCGAGGCAGTAAGAATAAAATGTTTCGACAGTGAAATAAAATCATGGTTTATTTATTTAGTTCGGTGACTATGGCTTCGTCAATGGTAAAAAAAAAAAATATTATTCGATCATTAATTTCCTTGAACTTACAAGGAAATAAGGATGAGGAGGAAACTTAACCTCTTTCAACTTTAAATCGTTGTACTGTATAGAATAATTAACGAGTAATATTTAAAAAAAATAATAATATGTACAATTTAACTGTTTAGATTTTACATTGGGTATGTAATTACCGTACACTTCACTAGCCAATACTATATGGAGTTGGTGTAGCGATGCGAAACAGCTGATCTAGCGAGGCTCGTCGTGCCGCGGCCTTGCGTTCGCCCCCAAACTGCATTCGTGATAATTATTTTAATTTATTTTCGACGTTCACTATCGCATTGCTTCTATCGTTTTTTTAGGCCAATTCGTTACAAGCGGACTGTATTTTGTTGTCTTTATTATTGGAATGCATATTTGCATAGTTATTTATGAAACATAATATTTTTTCGATTTTCGAATTTTTATTTAATACTAGCGTGGCGTTTCATAAATTCTTCACTGCGTTTTAATTTTTTTTTAAACGGAACCCTAATATTTTTTATAGTACTAAGGTCAAGTAAAAATATTTGTCCTAAATTCCATCACTTGCCCGTTTAACTTTGCATTGAATCGGATTTTAATCAAATTTTGATGAGTTTTTTTTTTTTACGCGGATCCTTAATTATTTTCGAATACGAAGTTACGCAGCGTAACTTCAGCTATCTACCAAAAAAAGTCTCGTCAAAATCCGTCCAGCCATAGACACAAATTAAAAAAATTTTATTTTTGGCTATACCTTTTTTTTGTCGGGGGGAAATGCATTTACGCACTCCCCTTACCCATTGCATTAGTGAGACCGAAGTCCCCCAATGCAATGAGTAAGGGGGCACGGAGGGACGAACTCCGTGCCAGTGTGGGACTCGCCCGGGCGTGAAGCGCCCGGAAATACCCACTAAAACCCCCCGGGGCCGTCCGCCGCATTTGATTTTTGGCTATACCTGCCTAAACGTATCGTATTTTCATTCATATTTATTTAGTTAAAAAAATATATATTGACTTCAATTTTATTTCTTAGTATAGATTTTACGCTACTTGTACGTTGCTATGTCATGGAATTTTTTATTGAACCAGAAAACTTCGCGACTCTATGCAGAACCACTCACCAAACTTTCATCATAATCAGAGGAAGTTTAGGAGCGGATAGAGGACAAACATACATTGTTTTTCATTTATACACATTAAAGTTTGATTATTGGCTGCGTTTATATATGGATGATAAATTGGATCGAATACGTAAACACTTCCATACCTAAGGGAAGACGCTAATAAATTCTCATAACAATCATAAATACAATTATATATGTTGTAAAAACCTATATAGAAATACCCCTTTCTCTTGTCATATTTGAACACGAAGCTTGAATGCGGGCTCGGAGTTAAGATTAACGGGATGTGTCAACGATTTGTCTCTGAGCGTAGTACATTTACATGAATATTAGAAATATGGAGAACAGTTTTATATCCGACAAATATTCAATTGTCAGATGGCGATGGTGCTATTGCTATAAATTATTCAGTCCTATTTGACTTCAATGACAATATTTTTGAGTAAGGCATCTTGGATAAGGCAAGACCTTATTAAAAATAAGTTGTACATAATCATTTTGGACCACATCATCACTTAACATAAGATGAAATTGTGGTAAAATGCTAAATATATAAAAAAGTTAAATAAGATTAAACAAACAAAAGACAAACATTTATATCTTTTTAATTTACGGTTGAAACTCTAGTAGGGCCTTTTAAGCTTATCCTAGTACTTTTAAAACTAATTTTTAAATATTTAAATAACGGAAAACGCTAATTGAAAGTCATCGGTTTTACCTCTTTAAACCAAATGTGATCGCTAGCGATAGCAAACGTAGAAGCTTACGTCATCTTTAAACAATAAGCGCAAATATAATAAATATCTTATCAACTCATTTATGCAGACGTTACTGTTCTGTGACGTAACTTTGTATATAGGTTGAATTCTGCAGTATCTGTGTATCCTACAATGCCAAATTAAGAAGTGCGGCTACTGTATTTCTAGAAAATTCGAGTGTATAGCCCAAGTGTAACCCAGTATAACCTCAGTATAACCCAAGTCTCGAACACGTCTATTCCCTCGTGTCTTGCCTGATCCAGTCAACTGAATATCTCTTTGACCCTCGCTCCACCCACACCTCTATTTGCAGAACTCCTTAATGCTTTATTTCGTTTGTTTGTTTAGTCTAATTAGAAAAGTCGGAATCAACTAATGGGCGATATTGTATTTTGTCATTTTATGTCTATGTGATTTTTGTAACGTCGATTGTCTTGAAATTTTTTTCTTAAGACGTGACATATGAAAACCTTTGTGTAATTGCTTTCGTTACACGGTTTCCGCAGGAGCTCATTTGTTTTATTATTATTATTTCATACATATACAACTATTTTTTAGTAACCACGGACAACCACGTCCGATGGTCGAGAATTGACAATAATCTTTATTGAAAATGTAAAGAATAAATTTGTTTCCAATTTTTTTGTGATTGATAACACTAAAGCTAATGACTACTAAATAAAAAGGAAATAATTGACGAACAGAAGAGTATTATACGATGCCACCTTCATAGATTAAACAGCTTTCAAATAACGTGAAACCTGAATATTATGCAAAGTTAAATTAGTAATAATGGTGATACAAGAATGGGGTATTTCTGTTTAATGTTGCAAACCGTCATTCGAACTTATTCTATTGGATTTAATAAATGATACAAAAATATATTTGTAATGCCTTAGACCGACCGACCATAAACGAGAGGTGACTAGGTTTATAATAATTGCATTATTTTAAAATTACAAATAAACTTTGTTTAATTAACTATACATACTAAATACTTCTCAAGTAAATACGTGGATGAAGGCACGCTAGGTAAAATTTTACACTTTTTTTTAATTTCTTTTTCTTAGTTATAAGTTATGAATCATGTTAAAATATGTTTTTACATATAGGTATAAGTAATCAAAATATCAATTGACATCATTTAATATTCAAACAAGATTGAAGTCATTATACAAACAGTTAAACGATTATAATTCAAATGTATTCGGAATTTTAAGACTCTTAATACGGTATGTAATCAATAGTAATTGGAATTGACCCTATAATATCGCTTCACCTATGCACGCCATTGTATTCTAAGATCTTGTACAGTGTCGATCATTAACAATGGATATGATTTTAATATGCACAATTTGAAATTATAATGACGTCATTATAATATAGCAAATATTTATCAGCCAATGTTTTTTAACAACACATTGTAACAAAATAAAAATCTCTCTGTAGTTTGTCCGTCCGTTAGTTGGGTCATAACTCAAGATTAATATTTATATGTTGCTGTAAATTCAATAAGTTATGAAAATAATAGTAACAGATATGGGAGTGGATCCACGGGAACAGCTAGTATAAAACAGTCTGTCCATTTAATCAGATATGAACGATTTGAAGGTAAATGCATATAATGTATTTTTTATTAAGATTTTAGTTCAAGGGGACCGACTCGGGCGATTTATTATGGTATTTACTAAGAATTCAATTTATAAGTAATTCTTTCGCATATGTCCATGTTCCATCATTACGACCTGCATAGAGTAAAGTAAAATCAGAATAAAAATCTATACGAAATATAACAGGTAGATAGTTTTCGTGCCGTTTCTTTTTAACTTATGTCGTTTTGACGTGTGCCAGAATGAAGCAAATAATATCTATCAGCTTTATTTACTAAATTGTAAAATTTACTTCCTGGTGTGGTTCGGGAACCTCGGTTCAAATGCTCTTAAAATATGTAAATTGGGCTATTGTTTAATTGAATTATTAGATTCAAATTTGGTATTTGTAAAAATAGGATTTTAATTAAATACATATTCACAACATCGATAAGAAATTGTTAAATACGTAAAATATCTTAATTTTCATAGAAATTTGGATCTGTTCTTCACCTACTTTCGGGCGAGTATTGAACTTTTTGTTTGTTATATGTAACTTCGGAGTATAGCCCGAGTAGTCGTCTATAGACTACTTTCATACCAGATTTTAACGAAATCCATCTATAGTGATGCACAGACAGATAAAAATTACAAAAATAATAGAAATGTGTATTTGTTTTATTTATCATAGGCGTTAAGTTTTGTTTTCTATTTTACAGTTATATCACTTACTAGCTGTGTGCCTGCGGCTGCGCCCACGTTTCATGTATTCTTCACTGCGTTTTATTTTTTATACTGAACCCTAAAAATTTCATTAGTACTAAGATAAAGTAAAGAAATATTTCTTATAAATTCAAGCATTTGCCCGTAAAACTGTACATTGAATGAGATTTTTTTACGCGATAAGCGTAAGCGATAAGAAATAAATAATATTTCTTTTTACGCGAACCCTAATTATTTCGAAAGTTAAGTTACTCGTAGTAACTTCAGCTATCTACCAAAAAAAGTCCCGTCAAAATCAGTCCAACCGTTCCGGAGATTATCCATTACAAACAGACAGACAGACAGACAAAAATATTAAAAATCGTATTTATGGTGGTATAGGTATCGTATATACATTCATATCTATTTAGTAAAAAAAAAGATAATTTTGACATTATAAACAGACACTTCAATTTTATTTATTAAGCGTAAGCGAGACCATTTCAAACCAAACTCCCCATAATCCAGCCAAGAGGTAATATTAAGTAAAATTGACATTAATTAAGTTTTTTATAATGTTAGTAGTAGGTAGTCAGAAGTTTCTAGAAATAATTCATTAAATATGCACCTACGTGAAAACAGAACGCAACTAGCGCAATGAAACACCTCGCATGTAATTATTATAATTTTACAACCAACATACAGTGTGTTTTGTTGTGGAATAAATAATTAACACGCAGACGGGAGGCTATTGTCTATTTTTAATAAATTTCTTTGAAAAATGACCAATATATATTACCAGGTACATACTTTTGTTGCATCTAGGTATTATATTAGAATTTGTTCAAGATTTAAAATATAAGAAAAGATCTCTTTAAAGGAAAAGTGTTCAAGATTTTTTTTTAAATAATAACTTCAATTATGTGTGTAGGCATAATAAGTTTTAAACGGTCGACCATCTGCACGTTACTTATCTTTGCTAAAGAATTATGGACAAGTTTCTTCAACGTGTCGGCACCTTTGGACTATTTTGTCGTATAATTATCTACTATGAAATTTTAATTGTGCACGTGGTACGTGCAAAAAATAAGATTTATAATTTGTGTCCATTTTAGACTGAAATAGAGATGGGTCGAGGCACTGTCGACAATGTCGACTAGTTTTCATGAAAGGTGAATAACATAGGCTCTGTATCGATTTATTTAGTTGTAATAAATCGTGAACATCGAATGGTCTACACTTTTGGAGCATGAATTTATATTAGCTGATTTTCGTCCCGGCAGTTTGATTTCAATTTGGTACATTTTATTACTGACGATGAAGGAAATCTTTTAGAAATTTGAACTCTTGTGGAAAATCTTATAGGGAAATAGAACTACTAAAGTTAGTATGAAATTGCATATTGATTAAAACATATAGTTTTCTTCAAGATGACGCCATAACAATTAACAAAAATACGGTGACTTTTAATATAAACAAACATTTTGCATGTAGAAAAATAATCTGTAATATCCCAAAAAATCCATTAAGGAAAGATATATTCGTTCGCAGCCGGACATACCCGCGAACGAAACTTAGTCATGCATAATCAGATACCCCCTTTAGGCCTTTTTAGTCCTGTTAATGACAGACCCTCAAGGAATTAAATGGGACATTAAAAATCGATAGCAATTAAGGCGGTCTCTAAATGCAACATCTCTTAAATGTCACCCCTTGCTCTTTGTATGTGTTTGCGTGTGAAAAATGTGTGGAGTTCATATAGAATGTATTGCATTTTATACTCCATTAATTTAAGGGTGAAAACAGCATGACACTTGTTATATTGACAGCAAATAATGGCAAAGAATTATCCAACGTCAAAAATATAACCCAGCCGGAGGGGGAGGGGCGAGTAATTTGGGCAATATGCAAAAGTTGGGTGATCTTTAGGGTTGTTACAATAGTTACGAGTTTACATAAAAAGGTGAAAAAAAAAAAACATAAAACAAGGTGGACCGGCGACGTGCCGAAGGTCGCGGGAATCCGCTGGATGCGGCTGACTCAAGACCGGTCGTCGTGGAGGTCTTTGGGAGAGATAGTGGACGTTTTTCAGTTGAATTGATGGATGGGTGGGATGGATAAAAAATAATATATAATTATTCTATATCCATATCGGGGTAAGCGAATGTATTGAAATCTCGTTCCAAACTTTAGCTGGATGTATGGAATTTGTTTCCTAATTCGACTCGTCTATATTTTTAACCACATAATATGATTTTTAATCCTGTGTTCCATGGTTACTGGTTTTTAAAGCTTAAAAACTTTCAACATTCCGCTACACTATAGTTAAGGTAGACGGAAGCGGAAATCTTCCCTTCTTATTCGTTATAAGGTCATATTTTAACAACGGTTTGAAAACTTTTATTTTAAAACAATGCATACGTATACATAGTTTCATCTGTTAACGATTTATTAGCGTGAAAACAAAGTTTGATACGATGATAGATCAGTTGATAGTGTGATTGGATTCCGCGTCGATAGACGTAGGTTCAAAGCCACCTATACAATTATATAATGAGCCTGAACTTTCCGTGAAGGAAAACATTGCAAGGAAATTGTATATAGGGCATTTTCTAATAATTCTAGGTAGCTACACTCTCAAATGTACAAACCTGTTCCCAGGCACTAATAGGTGTGTTCTGGCAACATCACTTAAGAAACAGTACCTCGCGTCTTAGTGTGTTTACCATTCACAATCACATCATCATTTAACATCATATGAGATTGTGGTCAAAGTGGTGAACCTATATCGATCAGTTATTGATAATGAAAATAGTGTTTTTATGTTTACCGTCGAGACAACCCTATGATAAGGGAGCGTGGGGAGCATGATTGGGCCGTGTGTGACGATGCGCGTCTTATACCCGCATTACCCTTTCGTTTTCCTTCCGATAGGCGCCTTTGTACTCACTCTCTCTCTCTACTTATCTCTACTATACCAATTTTTCCTTTGACTTTTTTTTTCACGAGCATCGATTAAGAGCGCCTGTTCCACTGCCTTTGATGGTTGTCACGGATACATTATCTATACGTTTGCGTCTTTTATCTTTTGAGGGTAGATTGAAATAATGCGCACGGCGTTTATTAATCTCTACTTATTTAACATCAAATCGTAAATATATATATATATATATATATATATATATATATATATATATATATATATATATATATATATATATTTTCAGCATTTATTTATATATATTTCATTATATATAATTCAGCAGTTTCAGTTAGAATTAAACAAGTTTAAATTTGTATTGTTCGAAAGTAAATTAAATTAAATGAATAAAAAATTTATAAGAAATATGTTCAATATTTCGAATATACTAGCCAGAGTGTATAATATCTAGGATTTAAAACAAGAATCATGCAATTTCGTTTTCGAGTTATAACTGTACCAAAATATTTGTATTTCCAGATATTTGTTTACTCGTGTCCATTTTGATCTGCGTTATCACAATGATATCTATTATGTAAAGTAATAGTAACTGATGGAAACATCTCGAAGCACAATATCCGCTGAGCGTCAAAACAGCGCCCGTGTATCCGGTACAGGGGCGTTGTAACAAGTCGAAAGCGAAATTCGTGAATTGTTTCAGAATAATGGTATTTATATGGTACATTGGTTTCAAGGGAAATCACTCTGGAATCGGCCATCACATCGCGCTGTGTCGCGGCTCTTCGAGAAAATGGTTGGAAGCCGGCAGACGGGCGTTTAGACGCTTAAAGACGCGTTTTTTTTGTACTACATCTAGTTAGTTGTACGCATATTGAGCAAGTATCATACAAATGTTTGTATTTACTTGTCTTAACAAAAAAAAGTAATTATTAATATAGTTTTAACTTAAAAATGGCGGTAAAATGGCTACTCAACTATTTAGCTAATAAAGTGATTTCTCCTATTTAATACTTTTGTGGAAATACCATTTAAGTTTATGATTAGTATGGTACTTTATTTATGATTTCTATTGCTAAACTATGATTGTTAAGGATTGGCCAGCTAGGATGCAACGTGTGATAGCTATATGATTTCTAAAGCAAATTAAGCAAATGATTAACGGACAAAATACACCATTCTTTGAATGTATTATATATTATATTATTCACATATCTCAGTGTTATATAAGACTTGATTACATATTCCTTTGAATTGATTAAATAGAGAACGAAAAATATTGTAAATGATCAAATTATAAACATATTGGGAAAACGCGAAAACGTTTAAACGCTCGTGTGCTAATCTTAAATGGATGACTAAAAACGTCTTTAGCGTTGTGCACTGACGTAACGAGGCTAGTGTAGAACTAAAACATATAATATGCGACTGTTTAAGCGCAAGATTAACAAATATGCTTAAAATTATTAAAGTTGACATGTGGATATGGATGGTATCCGCGATTAAACATCCACATTAAAAATACTACAAAACAACTTCTGTTTTCTTCCGTATTCTCTGCACTAATTCCGCACGCAATGACGTACACCATTAATCAAATATATACAAATAAAATATAAATATAATCCAGCTGATTAGAAAATGCCCTAAAACCATCCTATGATTTTCATACCGATATAACCTTAAGTAAAATCTTAGAGCTTATTATTTGTTAGACAATATCGTTTAACACTTTAATAGTGGTAAAAAGTCGTCAAATACAATAATTATCGGCCCGTCTGCTCACCCTCAAATCCGTTATTACCAAAGCTTGTATTGAAAGGGAGACGGTGCGGTGGGGACGCGAAGAAGATTTGGAATATTAAACATTCACGTTTATTAGTTTGTCCTCGACGTATTTGGTAGTCTAAACGAAAGGGTAGTTTTCGATTCGAAACTTAGGGAAAGTGTGTTAACGAGTAGCGCTCTTGTATAGTCGATTCTACTAATGGTTATAACATTTAGTTATCTTAAGATGTATCTTTCGAATGTAATTATTCTATCATTAGGACTTGTATTGCGGGTTGATAGATGTTTCTAATTAATTATGGATTTCTTTTTACCAAGATTAACAAGTTTGTTGTTACTTACCTAATCTTCTTTTAAACAAAGTCAAAGCAATATTTGCTTAAAACTGCCGAAAGTAGATCTACATAAAGCATTCACTATTACGGGAGTTTCAAGGTCTCGTACAATGTACAGATTACAGCAGACTGTTTAAAGAAAAAAAATGCTTTCCTTCTCATTTTCATTTGTATTCCGTAGATCATAAGAAAGTAACAAATCTTTTATAATATATGTAGAAAATACATTAAATAAAAAATAAAATCCAACAAAGTTTAAATCGCTTCAATTATAGAATTACCGAAAGGGAACCCACCCGCACGTGACGAGTCAAAATAAATTCGAAATTTGAATTATAGAGCGATAGTTACTCGATAATTGAATGCGACCGTATGAAATCAATGACCATAGATAAAATAAAGAAGAGGGGCTGTAATAAAAAATAGGGTATATTAGACTATTATAGTTTATTGATCACGCCTCTAGTAGCCGTATTGAATATTGATAGATTGATCGTGTGTCGATTCCGTGGGGTGACGGTTTTTGTGGCTCGTGAATGAACCACAATCGGACGTCGTAATTTGGCGCAATGGTACTACGTATTTTTTTTATTGAATGTTTGTTGTTACTGTTTATTGAATGATATTTCGACGGGGGAGTTTTTTTTGTGTTCTCCATCGTGATTCTATTAACAATGGGCAGTTTTAATTGTACGTTTGTTATCAATTGATTTGTTTGTTTATCAATAAATGTTTTTAATTAAATCGTAGGCAAATATTACTTGTTGGGTGTACCAGAGAGGATAGATTTATTAAACAATTTTTCACTCGCATTGGAAGACCACTGGAATAACATTTTAATTAGTTGTATAGAAATTCTATTTATCAAGTCTTAACCTAATAAAAATATCAATTTGACCAAACAAAAGAATTATAGTTTTGTGGTTTTATGGATATTATCAGTAATTGAAAGAGGTGATGTGAAGAAGTCAAAGTATCTTTATAAAATAATCTAACAACGTATTAAGATTATTGTTTTTAATGCTAAACACATTATATTTCGTTCGTATGTTATCAATAACTTGATATTTAAGGCCCTTCATAATCAAAAATAAGAAAAAGTAGAAACGAATTGGTACTTGCAATTACTTCGGCCGTTTTACAGGATAATCTAGTGCATATGTCTTTAACTTTCAGTTTTTGCTGTGGTAAATTCTATTCTCTAGGCCCTAATTTACTTACTTCAAATTACATGTAGGATTTTTCGTTTAATTAAACTAAGAGAACAACCTGATAATCACATTTCAATATAAAACAATCATAAAATGAACTCTTTCATTATTTAACATGTAAACAAGTTGTAAGATCCAAATGTAATAATAGTAATAAAACGAATAATACAAATCCATAGACAATGTAGCTATACATATAGAGTAACAACGACTTCCATATTCGCGCTCACACTTCAATATGCGAAATTGACACCGCAATATTACAAACAGAAATAAGATTGCCTCGAGCCACCCTCGGGGTGCACGGGGTGCGTGGGGGTGTTACTTTATTATCCAGAATGTCTTCACGATTGAAACCGATTGTTAATTGAGCTATATCTATGAAAATTTCGTTCCGTGCGTCACCGATTCTTATCGGAATTTGCCGTTAAATTTATTTGTAACAATGGCAGCTTTTCGGTTTCAGCGGGAAACGGTACGTTATTTGAGATGTTCGGATTTACGATTTCATATTTAGAATAATCGAAAATGGAGATCCGATTTTATATAAAGAACGTCCTTTAAATTAAAATTGATATTGTCTGTGTTCAATTTTGAATATGGAACGTAGAATCGTTCGCTCGTATTTGGCGGTAAAGCAATTATACAAAATAGGAAGGCGGCCGACAATAGTTAGACAAATGAATAAATCCAAATGGAAATTTCCCTATTCGTGAACAATAGTTAGATTTTAGAGGCTGTATCTCATACAGACAGATTGATTGGGGCTTCTCTAAAGGTAAGAACTAAGGATATGACAGGACGGAATGATTTTATTTATCACACGTTTATTTGGCATAACAAATTCTTATTACAATGCTTTTTTTTCAGTTTTTAATGAAAAAGGTTTTTGTGTAAACTATTTATGGGTAACCTTTTCAATAAATATATAAAAATAAAAATATTGGCACTAACTTTTTTTTTTGTACCGAATCCATTTATTTTACATGCAGCGATTGTTTTATCCCAAATTCCAATAGTTTTATAAAGATTTTAAAGATTGTAGTGGCTGTATAATATTTTATATGCGTCTGTTTATACAATACACGTCCTCGTAGGTAATATGTATAACACATCCGTTGTAGATAAAACGATATCTGACATGTCTATCAACGTTCTAAGAATTGTGACAAATAATCACGCTCTTGCTATTGCTAGTTGATCGCGTTAAATTTTTACAATGATTAATATTTTATTTGGAGTTTATTTTACTAAGAACTGTAATATTTCTTGGTACCAAATATTTTATTACAAGTTTTCTTTACCAGCTAGTCCATCCATTCAACCGAATGACGTCCTCTGCTGGTCATAGGTCTCCCCCAAAGATCTCCATGACGTCCGGTCTTGCGCCACCCGCGTCCAGCGGACTCCCGCAACCTTCATAAGGTCGTCGGTCTTCTTTGTGGGGGGCCTACTTGCTAGTAAAAGACAATAATGTACAACTCCAGAATATAAAATTTATTATATGGATCCGTAATTGGAATAATTATAAAGAAACATGAATCTGTTAACAAACCCATTACATAATATAGGTAATGACATAGCCGACCACAACACCGTACGATCCCGAACAACGTCTCTCGAGCAAAATCTCAAGTTTCGATATAAATAATAGCAATACGATCTCATAAATTCATATTCTCTCTCCATATTTTGTTACCTGCGCCGTTTGTTACGATTTTATTATGAAAATGAATGGCAGGGGGGCAGGGGGGATGACGTCTGTGGGGCTGCCGGGGCGAGGAGAGGGGGAGGAGAAGCGAAGTAGACGATCAAAAGGGTTCCTAATTTGTACATTCGGCAACGGTTGCAAGCACACTATAGCAACTATGAGAGTTTTATGGTCCGAGAATCTTTTATGAGATAATCAAATTTTGTAATATTAATGCTCTTAATTCCCCGTCTGCGGATTGATTTTATATATACATGTATATATAAAGTATATTGTTATGTTTTTACTCGTACTTTCGGTTACTTTCGATGTGTAGGGCATTAGTGCTCGCCTGTTCACTTTAGTGTTTCCCAGTTCAGAATCAATTAGTGATAGTATAGAATTTATGAGATAGAAACTACACATTTTGATCAAGTATCAAGTATACTCTCACTGAGCTATGATCGCTTCAAAAAGTTTTAACACTTCGAACATAGTCAAGCTGAGACGGTTGGAGAAAAGAGCCGTGAGATCCACTTCATAAGCTTTTTCGTATTCAGCTCTTTTCGATGGTACATATATGGTTTTTTGAATCTGTATTAGGTCGTTTGTAGCTTTTACTTTCGTAAGTACGTTCTCGGGAACTAAATGAAATAAAACACATGTTTGTGACTTTTGAAATGCAATGTTTTATCAATATATTGTCCAGTCCATTTAGTATAATTTAAGGCCATCTTGGAATAATTAAGTTACTTTAATGTTTCTTATGTTTACGACGATATTTATTTATAATAATTCGCATAACAAAAGCGTGGTACGATACAAAAACCAACATCATTATTTACGTAGCAAACACGTTTCTATCATTATTTTAATTGAATACGCCGTGTGACGTTAACTTATTTTTGACATGTCGCCTTTACAATTAATTTGCGGGTTCCGCCGGCCGCCATTTTGCTACGTTTTACATGTTAAAACGGTTTTTGTTTGTAATTATTTATTGTATTTATGTATGTATGTAGAGGTAGTACAAAACGTTAGAATTAATTGGAATTTGTATTGTTCAAAAACACACGTGTAATTAGTAAGTCGTGTGTATATGTCAAAAGAAAATTTTCTTGTTAGCATAAAACGAAACGACAAAAAATGTATGTACTTACAATTAAATTCGTTATCTATGGAGAATGGGTTTAACCAATGGCATTACAGTTCGATGTTTATGTTTGATAATAAATTAAGTGTCTAATGTAAGTTGTGAAAATATTATGTATACCTTCAGCTGGTTAAAAAAAGTAGTAGATATAATAAAACTATTTATAAGATTAAAACAATATTCACAATTCGTGAAATTTAATATTTAGCGGTAACTAAAAAAATGTTACAAATAATATTATAAGAATATTTATTACGTGTTGATACCGAACCTATAAGTCGATTCAATATAAATGTAGTGATATTTGACAAATAATGTCGTAATAGAAATTACGAAAAAAAATTCTAATTAGTTTTTTAAATTCCATCTAGGCAAATCGTTGTTATTCCATTTCAGGGATAACAATATGTTTTATCACGTAGATATGAGATTATTCAAATTGTTCAGAATAGAAGCCATAAAAATTATGATCGCCAGGCAAAGGAAACTGTCGCATACAGCCAACAATATTAATATGTGGACTGGTTCGAAAACCTAAAAGTATTAAAACTCACAGTTCCGCATACATATCCTAACGTTAAATGTAATCGCGGAAACCTGTGAAAATATGTAAATTGATCCTTGGAGATGCCGGACTGGCGGACTGAGTGAAATTTGAATATAAACTTTCCAACGGTATACCGTATAAGCGTCATTTATTTTGACCGGCTCCATAAAATATAATGATTTTTGACGCGAGCTTACGGCTATATTAATTTTGCGGGTCTTTAAAGGGTCCAAGCCTTGATATATCGACAGGTAACTGAACTAACTCAGGGTTGCCTAATTATGTTACCTAAGTTAAATTATATACACTTTATAGATTAAATAATATTATTAAAATTTTACAGTTGTTTTGTATTTTCTATTACGATATATAAGTACATAAAAATTTATAATAGCTGCATTATATAAAAGGAGAAACAGAGATCTCTCTAGTGAGAAATAAAACATTCAAATAACTAGATATTTTATATAAAAAAGGTTTTTCTATCTAGCTGACTAGATTCAGTCTCTCAAGGCATGTCGTTGAAATGAAGAGAAATACTTGATGATATCTATAATATCTGCCATTGAAATTTCATTAGTAAATATAAATCAAAGCATACGATATAGAATGGACAAACATTTTACCAAAACGAATTGCATACGTTTAATTTCAATATGCAAAACTCATTTATTTTAAAATATTATACGAACTTCTAAAAAATCGTTGAAAAACGATTAAAAAAATACGCACAAAAAATGGACGGCACTCGTCTGAATAAGAGATCGGCAATATTTACATAAAAAACAAATAATACACGCCCGAGACGGGATGCGCGCATAAAATTAAAATCGATGAGAAATCTACCCTTCGAATTAAATATCATTGCCCTGTCGTATACACATACACACACACATAAATACATTCTCTCAAACACACACAAACGCACCCGCACGTAACCGTCCAAAGATCTAGATTAAAGTTGAAGGGTCGATGTGCATCGCAATATTTTAATGGCCGCTGATTCGATTTCGTATAGCCGTTCTAAATTCAAATTATGACGAAAGTACGCATCCATTATTGTCAATGAATCAAGAAATTATGTAGGGTAAATGTCAATGGATTAAAAAAGCTAAACTATATGTCATTGGATCTAAATAATTTGAAACATTTTCAATTTTACAAATAAAGATTATGTGTATTTTCAGTAAACCAAGTGTCGACTAAAACTACCTTCCCTTGTCAGAGTTTCGCAAATTATTGTAGGTACAATGAAACTAAAAAGTGCCTGCGAAAACTGATTGCGTGCACTAATATTATTATTTATAATTATTTTTTATTCAACTGCAACGAACGACAAGAAATATGACACTACACTTTGATGTTACGACCGTGAAAAAAAATTAAATAGGCACATTCTTCCGAGGCATAGACAATAGATTTTTATTTTTTTTTTAAAACGAAAGCTACACGATACCCGTTGGGGTGTTGCTTAAAATATCGGACCGCGCTTATTTGCATACTAACTAAAATAATTTATTATATTTTTTTTTTCACGGAGGGTTGAATACGTGGGGTGAGTTTGCACAATGAACTCGAATAGAAACCGAAGCGTTATTGGCCTGATCGGGGAGAGTTTACGAATTTAAAATAACATTTATTGGAAACTGTAACGATTTTTATTTGGTCTCGAACATTTCAATAACTTATGTAATAAAATTAAACATATATGTTTCTTTATTGTGTTAGATTGAAATCGTTTTTTTTAATGTACAAAGGTGACATTTAAGAATAGCTTTAATATTTTTATAAGGTATTCACAAATTAATAACAACGGCTGATGCATGTAGCGGGTTAGATACCCATACCGCATTTGAACATGTGTCAGTCCCCATAGGTTCCATCCACTGAAGAACCACTGCTATAAGGAAACTGTTGCACCGTGAAAGGGAACTTTACTAATATTGACCTTGATGTTGGAAATCTGGTCTATCGTTTGAGTTTGTACCATTTTTGGCTATATTATTACTAATAAATTGCTTAATATATTTTCATAGTCCAATATAAATGAAAATCCATAGGCGTCGTTAAGTTGCGGCATCCACAGGTTACGGTGACCGCTTAGCATCAGGCGGATCGTACACCTGCTTGCCACTTTAGTGGTATATATATGTATAAAAAAGGAAAAGTTAATTAACAATATAGATATAAGATTAAACTTCTAAAACTGGAAAACGTTAAATATTTCAATATTCCTAAATGTTTATCGTTGTGATTTCAGGTTTTAGATTAGTATTCACGATACACACACGGAGTTGTGAACAAATATGAAATTAAACATACACGAAAAAGCAATATCGTTGGGATAGATGCTTAAAAGTTTCGCATCAAAGCGATTCGGAAATCAAAGTACTGACTGCAAAACGAGCAGAGAGACGTCGCGTTCGGTTCGCGGCGCAGCGTCGCACCGAGCGGAGGCATCCTTACAAAATAACCTATGATTGCGCGGAACAAAGCAACGGATAACTTCTCAGTACATTTTGTACACGGGAAAAAGTTTGCCGACTCTCTCTCTCTGTGCTGTGCCGCAGCGTTCTGCATCGCATGTTGTCGATATTATTTGAATTTCGAATGTTGATTGTCTATGATTCTGACGTTTTTAATGAAACATTTTTAAATTTGCTAACAGTTAATTTTTAAAATTATAAATGGTTGCGTTTCTTATTAACATAAAATGCTATGCGTAATATTCTAACATTTTATTTATTCCACATCTCTTATTAAAATATGTACTACATTTTTGAATAATTTTTGTAATTAATGTAAATGAATAAATATGAAATAAAATATTTAGATTTTTTTTTGTTAACGGTTCTTCTGTAGTCTGAATTGCGAATGAAATTATCGTTTGGAATCAAAGGGAATAATTTTAAATATATCTCGTCTATACGTAACATTTGTTAAGTCCAGACAGTCGGGCGGTCTCACACCACAATGTGAAATTTATACACGACATTGTACGGGAGAGTTAAACTTCTGATAATACATCTAATGATAAATGAATTTTAATATTCAGAATGAATGTAATAAATTATCTTTAGCTTTAGCTTTTTTGTTACCCAATAGGTATGTTATTAATTAGTAGCACTTACGCTTATAAATGAACTATAAATATTTATTTTAAAAGCCATGTCTGTGTTTACGTTAGTGGCTAATAAATTGAAAAGCGCAGAACCGATTTACACGATTCCTTTTTAATTTATAGATGTATTAATTAACTAGGTATTCATATATATTTTGCCATATTATGTGGTATATGGAAAATTTCATAAGTATAATAATGAACGAAGTCAATAGGAAAAATGACCACCATCATATAATATTTCACATCTCTTCGCCAAATTGGTTCATTTTGCAACGACTACATACATTGCGACCAGTCGATGCGTTTTATATTCTTTTTAATATTTTTATATTTTATATACCTTTGTTTTGTTGAATGTATTGTTGGTTGTAAGGATATTTGATGTTTTAACTACGTTCGCGCTTATGTTAATCTGTTAGATTTATAGGGTTTATGGTGTACTTTTATATTTTATTATTGAATATTTGAAGAAAGAAAAAAGCCAATTTTGCTCATTTTTATCGAAAAAATCAGTTCTACATATTTTTATTTTCCTAAAATTACCAATAAAATCCTATTCATATTTATACAAGAATATATTCAGTGGAATAATTAATATGATTAATCAAAGATATTTATAAGAACGGGGAGTATGAAGTATTTTGTCTGCACGTCGTGATGTCAAGACGGAAATCGACGGTCGCAGATTTATCTTATCAATACAAAACAATGCAAAGGGTTAGCTTGAAACGAACTGAAGGGGTGGATTTCATCGAATATTAGCTATTAAGAACTACCCTCTGATACGTAAATAATAAATTATTTACATACTTATTATGAATATGCATTGGATTAATTTTAATGCTAGGAGAGCTACTCGCCTCATTGGTGTTACGTATAGCGGTTTCTGTTCCAGGTTGGAGAGTTTCAAATTTTTCGTATGTGTAGGTAGTTATTAACTGCTTAGATTTTGGTAATTTATTAATACATAATTTTTGTTTTTGTTTCAGCCCAAAAATCTTAAAAGACATATTACATAGCATATTCATTTAGAAACAGCACTTTTTCTCTAGTTTATACTTTCATTAATCTGAAAGCTACATTGAAATCTGTTCAGCTTGTTTCCAGTAATGCAATATTAAACAAAGTAAAATGATAAATGGATAACAGGAATAAATTCGTAGTAAAAAAGTATTTGTTAATATTTCATTAACTATTTCTCTTAAAGACATATGGTGTGAAGTCCTTATAGGTAATACTTGAAGCTATGATTGCTCAGTTGGGTAGTTGGGTCTGATTCTGTATCAAAGCAAGCGAGTTCGAACCCGCCTGTCTGATTCTGTTATGAGTTTAGTGAAGAAATACATTCTAATGAAATCATACCATGGTTTAGGGCATTTTTCAATAATGCCTGATTGGGTAGCTACCACACTCAGGTTTGAAAACCTGTCGCCAAATAGAATAGATGTGTTCCGGCAGCATCACACTCGTGAACCAGTATTTCTAGGCTTAGGTATGTTTACCATTCTGGACCCCATCATCATTTAACATCAGGTGAGATTGTGGTCAAAGGAGCTGAGCCTCTGTAGTATAAAAAAGCAACTTATAATTTATATGCCACATCACAGTTTCATAGAGTAGGGTTGTTCACCCTCAACGGAAAGGGTTAACTCTTCTCGAAGGCCGCGATCACGAGAGATCCAGTCCTATAGTGTCCGTGACATTTGTTTGCGTGTCGGAAATATTGTGATTTTCCTTTATATTTTCCCTATTTTCGAATTATTAAACCTCTACAAGCGGGATCGCTTCGGTTTGTCCAACGTTCTCTCAGTTATGCCGATTATGTTTTTAATGACAGGAGCGAAGGGTAATATCGAAATTATGTTGAAGCTGTAATTTAAGATTCTGCATTAGACATTTCCTACTGAATGTTTATCTTGTAAGACTTAAGTTGAACATTTGCCCAAGAGACCGGGTAGTTCAAGTCAGTCCCAACTGACTCTGTGTCCTTTTACTCAGAGCTCCGGACCGACATTGACAACTGGCGATCAGTTGTCGATCTCTAGACAGTCGCTGTTGTTCTTGGTACCTATGTTTAAAAATAAATTAAACAAAAATGTGAAAATAAATAATAATAATAACAGTACAGTTTAATTTCTTTACTGACACTGCTAGAACTCGAAAACCACTGAACCGATTTATGTGATTCTTATTTTTAACTTTTCTTACAATACTTAGGAGATGTGATTCAATTAGTACGAAGAACAAATATTGTTAAAAGCGATCGACGACGCGGTCTCAACTAGTAAATATATAAATGTAACCCAAGGGTGTAGTTTGATCTGTATCCATTATTAAACTATAGTATATATGTATGTGTGTGCAGTATACATAGTAAGAACGTATATAAATAAAGATAGGGTTCGATCTCGCGAGACTACGAGTTCGAGATGGGGGCAAAAATCAGTGTTATCAGACCCCCCAAACCCGAACCCATAAGAGATTGTGCCAGTAAAGGGGTGCAAATATTGAGAGGGTCAAATGATTTTTTTTTCGCGTATGACATTGATTCCGTCTGATTGGTTATCGAGTGTTGATACTGTATACATTACATATACGTTACTGTATATGTCAATATCTTTTTGGGAGTAATAATTATATTTTTTTATTCGACGTCTGTCTCATTTTTTATTATTCCCAAACGATGAGACTAGTGCATTGAAAGTGTTTTAAAAAAGTGACAATATCCATGTAAAATATCAAAAAGATATTGCAATATTATTGTTTTGAAAATCTAAACAAAAAAAAACGTAGGTGATGTCACGATCAATTGGCAAAAGGCTGCCATTCATCTAAAGGACAATCCAATAACAATAACGTAAACCGGTAGATTGGAATCTATTGACAGTCGGCATGTTTATGTCTCTAGGCAGGTTTGGATATAGGTACATTTGCTATAAACCCTACTATAAATAGCTAAATATAATGTAAATTAATTTATTACATTTTGATAATTATAAAGGTCTGTGCGTACAAACATATCCTTTTATAGTGTGAACTTCGTACGGATCTAACTTCACAGCTATACGAGCGTACATTTCGTTTGGGAACACTGTAAATAATCTGGAGAAATAATAATCGTTATATGCATCGCAAGTCGCCGGATATAGTTGGTAAATAAATAAAAAAAATCAATAAGGAATATGTCACGGATATAAGTCGGTCTCTATGCAAACACGTTTTCTAAATCTATACATAACGCGCGGATAAATAATAGGGGATGGTCAAACCAATCGATTGATCAGTCTCCAAAGGGGTTGATATCGGCAAGGGGTAAGTAAAATATTGCGAGAGGGTTGCGAATCACAACTTATGTAAGCATTCATTTGTATCAATGTACTCTAGATTTTGAGTTTCGGAATGAGACGCGTCAGCTATGATACTGCGAATAAGTATTACATTTTTTCATACCTATTTATGATTGAATGTAGAATTATTCATTGCTTTTTTATATCTGTTAATTCTAATCTGAATTTTACGTGATATATAGCTCGATTATAATGCAGGATTTACGTTAATTTGAGACAATTAAACAGCAAATGAATTGCTAGTTGACTCGCTATTTCTTTGGAATGTACAATTACAAGTACGTAACGTAGTAGAAACAAATAATAAGAATCTACTAAACACTTAGTACAATAATGACTCTGGTAGATCCATTCATCGTGTCTTACAGAAAAGCAAAACAGTAAAAAGTATCTAATTAGAAATTACGAATTGTACGTACAGTGTTCATAATTTCAACGAATATTAAGTAATATAATACTTCAAATACCAATTCTAATATGTTTTAAAATAAAGCCTAATTTTAAATGTACTGAAAACCATATAGAGTTAACACACTTAAATGTACTAGATATGACAATATTTTTGTCAATAGATTACAATTAAAAACAGAAAATACATTTTGAATTTAATCAGTTAATTGTTTACAGCAGATATACTACTCCCTCGGCAACAAAGCGCCATCTACATTGACAATGTTCGCGTAAATTTCATACTTTAATTAGTAAAAATATATAATTTATTCACTTAAAGTAGGGTAGGTGTTGCCTATTTCATATTTCTCTTCAATCAATCTTCAGCTCGAATAATTTATGTATGCAAAATAAATATTAATGACACACACACACATACAGACAAAACGCTAACCCTTTCTATAGAGGGTTGTGTTCCACCGTTGGTTTCACTAATAAATGTATGTAATTAATCATTTAAATGTGGGTAGTTGAGCCGGCTGAATATAGAAAAGGTTATAAAAATATCCCCACGAAAGTTTTAGATTTGGATTGTAATAATAATAAATAATCTCTCTAGAATATTTTGGAAAAAGGAAGAGTTGAATTGAGCGTTCTTAAACAATCATTCTGTGTTATTCAAATGCGATGTCGGAACCACACTTGATTGTAGCTACTTTAAGTATAAATTTAAATAATACTTTTTAGTCTACACGTATAAATATATGTATGTATAAATACAACCAAAAACACACTGAAAAATTATTGACATAGGGTCAAAAACTTTAGTAACGTTATGTTAAAACTAGAGAACTAAATATTTTATAATTACATTCAGGTAAAATCGGCAGACTTCTATATGCCTACATAGGTTTATGTTACTAATAATAGCACCTAGCATGAATTTTCAGATATCATGAAAGGTTACTAAAAATGATCTACCATTATGTTTGAGTGTTGTTTGTAGAGAGTTCCTTAAATAAAAATTAGGTTTCCGTATAAAAAAATTAAAACGCAGTGAAGAATATATGACACTCAAGCGCAGCCGCAGGCACACAGCTAGTCAAAGAAATAAAAATCAGCAAATTTGAAAACTGTCAAAATACAGACAGTCATTTAAAATGGCCGCCGGCGTGACTCGTGTTTGAGCTGTCACTCAATATATCCGCTTACACGGCGATGTTAGCGTGTAATTGTACAAAACAGGTGAATCTTCAGTAAGGTTTTATTGTTGGAGGGCATGCAATACTCCTGATTATTTAGTTGATATCGCGGACCGCGATAACGTTCGGCCGTTCCGACATCGAGACACGCTTGAATTTCGGCAATTACTCCGAGCGTGTACAACTTTAAAGTTCCGGTGGAATGGAAACACTGTGTTGCGTTGGTGGAAAACGTTTTGGATCATACCGTGACTGGGCGCGTTTGACACGGAATTCCCGCTACAAGTTTCACACTTGTATTTTCGCGTTTAAGCATACGTTTTTCGGTGGGGAAGTAATTAATGATTATATCTATTTTGTTTTAATTATTGTTATTGATGTAAAAAAGTGGTTTAGAGCTAATACGAGTGTAATCTTGTGACATAGTAAGTATACAGACATATTGTACGCCGTTGAAGTGACTCTTCTCCTAGTATATTCCATAATCATTGAAAGCCAACGACCCGTCACAAAGCGTCACGTTGCTATAAGATGATATACATAAATCACCCGACGACGACTCACGCTACACCGTACGTTGGACACGTAAAGAAAGGCAACCCCTCTATTGTTAATTAATATTAATAATTATCGTAATGGTTTCGCATAATCGATATATTAAAAGGTCATGCCTTTAGTAATTTTCTTAAATGATATTTACTTGATTTTTGGACTATTTCTGCTGGTAACTGACTGCTTCAAGTTTTGAGACTAGCGCTCAGAGCTGGAGATTGGTAGGTAGCGCAAGGAGACAAAAATGGTACAGACCTCGGACAAGAGATAAATTCATCGTAATTCCCCCCACGTTAAACCCATAGTGGTTAAAGGAAATTACGGATATCAAGGTCACTTACAGAACTCATGTATCTGTGTGTAGTGTGCAAGCGTCTTAGGCCCAATTTAATGCATGTTATACGAGTGCATGCAGTGTTCTCTCTCACTATCGCGATGATGGCTCAGTTGGTAGTGCGATTGAATTACGCGTCGATGAATGTAGATTCAAACCCACCTACCCAACTCTATAATAATCTTGAGGTTTCAATGAAGGAAAACATCAACATTTACTAATAATGCCCACCTGGGTAGCTACCATCCTTCAGTTTGAAAACCTGTCGACAGGTACCAGTACCAATATAAAATTATATTAATATCTAAAAGTAGAATTTCATTTCAAAACGTCTAAGTTTTGATTTCGCATCCCGCTTGTAATACTTCGTTCGCCATTACGCGAGTATCGGATTATATCTAAGTCGTTATCCGTTTCCGAACCATAAACTGTCAATAAAAGAAAGCGCTAAATGTCCTCGATTTGCATATTTCCGTCGTTAAATATATAAAAAATAATAATTATGATAAAATGAAAAGAACAAAAACAAAACTGAACTTAATAACCCGTTCAAGTCGTTATTTCGACTTTAGTCACTATTGATTATTATTTATTCCGCTATATTTTTTTTGTTCCATTCATACCTTTCAAGGGAAAGACAAAGGTACTACTAGTACATAGAGCCAAGTCTGAGGTTAGAAACACTTTTTATATAACGTAGTAACAAAATGCTGGCCTTTAGTTGAAGATATGTAATTTGCACATCAATTGTGCATTATAACTAAACTATATCATGCAAAATGGCATCAACATTACATAATATATAGTCAAATACTAAGTTGATGAATTGAAAAAAGGAACGGCTACATGACAGACCAAAATCGCGCCAAGCACACTGTTCCGCCAAGTTTTGTTTTTTTTTTCATACATAATTTTAATGACTGCCTAAGAACTAAACAATGGAGGTCGTATCGTTCATCAAACTTTGTAATGCTGTTTAATAAAATAATTACAAATCAAAATGTGCTGAATAATATTTAATACATATTCTATTCATTCTAGCATTACCATAATTTATTTACAATTTTTATTTTTCTGAATTATATAAATTATTACATTAATTAATGTTCTCAATTGAGTACAAGAATTAATTTTAATTAAACATAAAACAAGGCAAAGATAGTAAACTGAACAGCCATCATGATACGTAAGTATTGGATACGTTTTTATTTTATCAACAAACGGCTGACATTCGATAGAGAACTTTTAAAAATGGGTGCTTTTTAATAGTCACGCGATTTGCTTTAATCGTTTGACGTTTTGAGATTACCAGTCGGTATTAATGGGACATTATTTAAAACAATTCGAATGCTATTGACAAATTTGGACCATTAATAACTTGATGGAGCGAACGTTTTAACGTTACGATTGTTTCTGTTATCTGTATTGATAACTTTTTTTTTCATTTAAACAAAGGTCATTCGAGCAGTGGGCCGAAATGATTAGGAAATAAATTTAAATAAGAGTAGTATACATGTACATAATGAAAAAAAATGTTTAATTAATTCCATCCCTTCAATTGAAAGGCGTCCACTGCTGGACACAGGTTGCCCTCAAAGATCTCCACGACGACCGGTTTTGCACCACCCGTATCCAGCGGATTCCCGCGACCTTCTCTAGGTCGCCAGTCCACTTTGAGTGGGGCCTACCCACGCTACGTCTTCCAGTGCGTGGTAGCCATTCGAGAAATCGTTGGCTCCATTGGGCATCTGTTCCTCGAGCAATGTGCCCAGCCCACTGCCACTTCAGTTTAGCAATTCTTCAGGCAATTTTGGATACTTTGGTTCTTCTGCAGATCTCCTCATTCCTGATTCGATTACGCAGTGAAACTCCAAGCATAACCTTCTTCACTGCCCTTTGAGAGCAACTTTGAGCTTTTTCATTGGGCCCATTGTGAGCGACCACGTTCATTTATTATAGAAAATTACCTTCTAGTAGCGCGAATATACCAACATTTTCATGGCGAGAACATTTAGCAATAATATCGTGACTTCTCTTACCTGCAACAAAAAAAAACATATAGGTAAATGTAGCACTAAAACTTTAAAGTACATGACAAACTTTTTTCTATAAAAGGTGGAAATTTATAAGCATATTTAACTTGCCACAGTTTCATTATTGTGCATAACTGAAGGTAATTCGTTATAATAGCAAAGTTAATTTTGTGAAAATGTTGTGTATTTTTACTGATATAAAAATGTAGTCTAATTAAATATATTTCGTTTAGACATGGAAAAAATGATATAAGAATGTTGTCGATTTTGACTCTCATTATTATTAACACAAAATTGACATTGACAAATCCTATTGACAGCTGAAGAAAAAAGTATACGGTGATTAATCTAGACATAGAGAAAATTAGACTTATTAATGTATTAATAACATTTTTCTATTTTGAAACACCATTACTATTATGTATATGTAATTTTACTTATAATATTAGTGAAAAACATAGTTTGAGGAATTTACCGGGACCTAGTTACTTTAACAAATAACTTGCGTTATTTGATCCTATATTCTGTAATTTTGGGGGTGATTTGCGAGACATAGTTAGGTTATTGTATTCAAGTTCAAGTATTAGACGCACGGTAATAGTTTTATGTGGTATTACAAAAAAATCTCTGGAAAGTTAAGCCACATGGTCATCGTTTAACTATGAGATTGGAAAAATATCTTGTAAACAAAACATTGGTAGAATTGTGCATGTGACAACGTAAGTTCATAATTTATTTATTTATAAACAATATCAAAAATCAATTGTACAACAAACCAAGACATTTAAATGTAACAAGCGTTGGTATAAGGAGAAAGGGGGTGAGGGTTGGGCCGTCAAACCATCTGGAAAGTCGGCCGGGGGGAGGCTCGGCACGGCGCGTCTGGCTCGCGATTTATAAAACCGAATTATAGATACAAAGTAACCGATTTTAAGATACATCTTCGTTTTTGTCGATTAATTGTTTAATGAGGCGTCTCTTTTACTTACGGGTTGTTTTATTTAGAAATATCGCTTTTGTATAAATAACAGTATCAATCAGAATTTCATAAAACGCTATAGTTAATATGACGATTTTTCATAAGCATAATTTAAAATATTTGAAAAAATGTTCACATTGACATGGAAAATAGTTCTACAGCTGATGGTAAAAAAAACAACAATTCGTGAATAATGATGACCACTCTCTGTCAACAGTCAACCTGAGAATTTACCAACGTATGCATCCACCATAAAAAAAGCCAGTAATACATATTATACCACCAAGCGTATAATTTTCATGGAAATTGCAAACCAATAATATAACTACCTATCAATCAGTGGTTATCATTGTTATTAAATGGACTTCATTCAAGTCGAGATATTATACGGTTCTTTTGATGACATTATTCTCATATTTTCTTAACGTATCAAAATATAAAAGACTAAAATCTGTTCAAAAATACATCTATGGATTTAAAAGAAGGACCTGGTCCCTGGGAACTAAAACGGTTTCGTTATTCAAGAAAACTAACAGATATGCATACACACAATTTTTTTTTATAGCATTTAAGAAAGATGTTTAAGATTTCCCTGATGAAAACAAAAGATAGAAGTTTCGCATGACGAAAGCAATTATAGCCGTGTCTCGTATATCAGGATAGGGGGCAGAGTGTAACTCTGAGAGACACGGTAAATTGAGGAGATTTCCATTGTTCTTGTTAGTTTATATAGTTTTAAATTCTTATACATTTCGACAATATATTTATGTATATTTCTGTTGATAGTAAGCTCTTATACGCCGTAATTAAATTCAAATTTTATTTACTAACACTATTTGATCATAGTCAATACTTGTTGATAATTCAAGGGAAACCGCTGAACATATTAAGTCGAAATTATGTTAACGTTGCTCTATGCGTTCATATGACCTAAGTATTTTATCTCATATGTATTTAGTGGAAGATTAATATAGAAAATCATATAATACTAAGATATTATTAAATTTATAACTGTTTAACATATCCATTCATATAGATCGGTAAGCCATTCGCGAGATTCGTAACATGAAACATCATAAAGGGGCTTCCTACAGTTCGAAGTATATAAGTAGGTCTCGCGTAAAGGGAATTAATTGTATTATTGTAGGAGAGCCGTCCCGATGAGGGATCGCGGAAGAATTATCAATTAGATAAAGAAACGGAGAAATGTATGGGGTCGCTTAGGGTTGTCGCTTCTTCTGATAATTTAAGTTTTAGTTTAAATTTAAATATATTGATGATATTATTTAGCATGGAAATGATCTTTGAAATCATTGCATTTTACTTCCTTCTTGTTTGGGAATTTTGTTTAGACTAATTCGAACCTGAATCACTAAAATATATTTAAAAAATTTACATTTCCAATACAAGTTAGAACATTTGATATATACTCTTACTTAATGAAGTTATGAGTGGCTATAATTGTTATATACCTACCTAATTAAAAAGATCAATTGTCGTAGGATATCTGATGAAGATATTTTGTTTTAAATATTTTTATGACTTGTGTAATAAATCATAGTGGTCCATCGAAAAATGGTATTTCGAACTTTCATTTGTGAGGTTTTTTTATTCTGTGTTTGGTTTCTATCGCAAAATGCAGTGAGAAGCTTCTTTTAAAAAAAAAAATGTAGTAATTCTACTCACTTAATCTTTCATTTACATTATTTTAATAAAAATATTAAATATCTACATATGTATATTATGTAATCATTTTCCTTGTTTTATAAAACGCGAGATTTTAATGTTATACCGATCGACTTTTGCCGTTTAGTTTTTATTATAATACGGGTCAATACAATAACGATAATGATATCTAGAATTGATTATACATTCCTTACATGCGGTAAAAGAATGGCAATCTAAACGTTATACTAAATGATATATGTAGTTTAGTTAGTAACTAAAATAATAACATTGATAGTATATCTAAAATAATTAATAAAAAATAGTTAAACCTATTTATGCTTGTCACTCATTTTCCTTAAATATAGGGTACTTTTTATGATCCTATGTACGTCTGTTTTTCTAAGGACAATGTTTAATAAATTTTTGAATGTACTATGTATAATTGTTTGAAATATTTATAGCCATAAATATTATTATCACGATATGTATCTAGATTATTTCTTTACCAAATTTCAAATTCTGTACAAAGCAAAGGAGAACTGTTTTGTATTTAATTAACTTTATAATGCTCGTGTTATTTAAGTTGCAAATTAATCTCGGTTCTCTATAAAATGTGCTGAGTTTCGTTTTTAAAACCCTTATGGCACAGCGGGTGGTGCGACCGGATTCCGCGTCGATTGACGCGGGTTCGATCCCACCTATCCGACTTTAAAAATCTGCCTGAGTTTTTGGTAAAGGAAAATATCGTGAGGAACGACCCTCAAGTTTGAAAAACCTGTCGCCAAATACTAATAGGTGTGTTCCGGCAGCATCATTTGAGAACCATTACCTCTAGGCTTAGTGTGTTTACCACCCAGAACGACATAATGTCGTTAACTTAACATAAGGTGAGATTGTAAAGGCAATTAGACAATGTCACCTATCGTATTTAGATTATCTTATGTTCTTTTTCAGCATTAAACCTACTTATACAGTAAATATTAACTATTGGTGAAATTGGTCAAATCGTTCAGAAGTTACGTGATCTGCGCAAACAAGCGCACCTACGAGATAATTAAAAATCTTAACAATGTTTCTGAAACTCTTTAAAATTTTAAATATCCCGGAAACTTTATTGCATGAAAAACAAAAACGTATCTATAGATAAATAAATATAACTATAGCTTAGAAGAGAAAAAAAAAACTAAAATTAAAAACATAAAACCACAAACAACACGAAATCGTAAATCAGACGTCCCTACAGACCGGGGGGAGAAGCGGCCCGGGCCGGCGGCAGCGGCTTCGATTTTACGCAACATTCGTCTTGACATTAGTACTTACGGCGGTGCGCGCGGTGCCTGCTTGTTTTCCTCTCTAATTGTGCATCGGTTTAGCTCTGCCTACTCCTCGCCATACTTAATTGGGTATTTGGCGTTTTAATCATACATATACGATTCAATAAACGTTAAACGTACATGCAGAATTTTTAAAACATATGAGTAACTTACAATGGTGCTTATGACGCGATCTGTCAAGTCCTTGTATATACTTGCAGTGTATGTTAGTGTATCATGTAATTTTGGCGTAGTTTTAAGTAATATACTCTGGTAATTGTACACAAGTGAGGTGTATTGAAATCTGAGATCTCACAACTACTCCCTTGGAACGCTTTAACAAATTGCCGCTACTTTGTTGTTGCACTGAAGATTAGTAAAATTATACGAAGTTGAATCCAAAGAACGCGATATCAGGGTCGAAATACATTATGTTAAAAAAACTCACAATACATGTTATGTCCAGTTACATTTGCAAAATTAAATTTAAAAAATTCCATAAAGCACAGAACTTTATACGAATAGTAATCAATATAACAAACAACAATACTAAATGTAATCTATTGTTTACTCAAATAAGATCCATCAATAAAACTTAAAACAGTGATCTGTCCGTACAAACAGGGTGGGGTATAGCTAATTCCCGCTATCATAAATTGTCGCATCAAATTAACGACAATGCATTAGATAGCGTATACCATAATACTTACTATATACCTATATCTTAAAGAGAAACTATTCCGATAGATTGGTTGCTTAAATTAATGCTACGTATATATGACAAACGAAAATCAGTTTTGTATTCGAGTAAGGAACATTACTATAGAGGTGAAAATCATTTGTAGATTGTACGTATTGTTGTTTCATACGGTCGACAATGATTATCAACTTTAACTCAAACGTGTGAAAGTCGATTTTACTTTAAGAATAGTTTGAAGACATTAGGTAAATTGCTTAATGTCTTCGGAAAGGTCTCTCTCGGTGTATACCGAACGAGGAAATGTTTTGTTTCGTATTGTACACAACTATAGATGTTTATTGTTGATTTAATTGAATTTCAATACGTTGTAATTAAACGGGGCGTTTCGTTGTAGATATCTATAAAGATATTCTTCGTTGATTTTTGTACGTCTGTATGTCACAACAGTTTTAATGAAATTGTGAATTAATGAATCTTCAAAAGGAACGTGAAAGAATTTCTAAATAATTGACAACACGCGTGTTTTATCTCTGGTGTCGCAGGCGTCTATAGGCAATGGTGATCGCTTATCATGAGGTAGATTTGTATACCATCTTCGTGTGGTATGAAAACAAAAATTATAGGTCAATAAAATTCACGTCATTAGGTTATTTAAATAAATCGACCTGAAAATCGAATAATATATGTATATTCGTGTGTTTATTTTTCAATAACTGACTTGATGATTTCAATAAAATTCAACATTTATTGTACTTTATAATTCTACATATAATAAATAAATACTTTTGATAATTCAAAATATCTTCGCGAAGTAATAACAATTTTCATTCACACCAAGCGATGCTGGTAGGTAAGCTGATAGATTATATTTTAAAATCTAAGTAAAATATACTTCTGCGATTAAGCCTAAAATAAAGAATAAATAGTAAAATATATTTTATTTCATTCAATCCAAGAAAGCGTATTTTTTATAAAAGTATATTTATATAACAAAGAGTTTACAGAAGATTTATTAATTGTCTATTGACATTTTAGTTTTCGCATCTAATTTTTTTAAAGACATTCTCGACTGCTTTCATCTCTATAGCCTCTCTGCCCACCGTACTAAATTAAAAACGTGATCATAGTTTAATATTACATTACACTAACCTTTTCTAAACGATATTCAAAACGACGAAGCTCCCACAAATATATCACTATCGAAATTCAACGGATGCAAGACCATTATCGGCAAATGTCAGCTTAGATATGTGTGTTTTATTTTGTGTAACAAAAAAAAAAAATGGATAAAATTTTAAAACAAAAAGCGTTATATAAATTACTCCTCTTTATCTGTTATTAATAGAGTTTACAATGTTTTTATAATATTATATATTGATCACTTTGATGATGGTTCTCAAACTTTTGTTTTAATAAATTTAATGGACACACACAGAAAGATATTTTATATGAAGAGGCATGATTGATTTTTACTTGTTATGTATAAACTTAAAAACTATTTAACTGATTTTAATAATTCTTTCACCAGTACAAAGCTAACCAGCACCGAGTAGCATAAGCTAAGCTATTTTTTTTGTTTAATTACAGCTTTCTATATACACGTGCGAAGTCCGGACGGGTTGCTAGTACAATTTATTCTTAACTGTGTAGTTTAATGCATATATGGTATTAAATCATCACCGATTAAATCCTCATCACAAACACCGAGATACGAAAGTTAGGAAAAGCATATGGTAACTAACTGGATAAGTATGTTAAAATGCCGTACGGTTGTCATAATTAAGTTATCCATGGTAGCAAATTTGTAATTTTATTAGACATATAATTGACTTTTAAAGAACAGTTTAGAAAACCAGTAATATGCACTTTGCGTGTAATGTGCAAGATGTAATGTAATGCTAGTGCATCTGATACAAGAGCTTCCATAGTAGAGTTGAGACCACACCACAACTCTAATAAATAATAATCGTGATTTAAAAGTCGCGATCTCACGATCGGCGTGAATCAATCGAATGTTTCCTTCGTTAGCGATGTGATAAAGAGATACTTTGAGAAGCGCTGACCGCATCGCGATACGGCAGAGTTCGCTAAACTAAAATTTATAAAGGAACACTCAATATTGACCCGGGAACGATAAGCCGCGGCCGCGCGGGTCATTGACTCTACACCAACAACACTTAAAATCAAAATTACCGATTATTCTCGTATCGATTATTAATATTATTACACCATGTACACACACATGAGTCGCCTAAAGTCGTAGGTGGTAAAATAAAATAAATAAATAACAAATAGAAAATTCTAGCGTAAATCGGATTAAAAAACCTCAAGTTTGAAAATCTGCCACCAAGCATATACAGGTGTCAGTGTATTCCGGCAGTATCACTTGAAATCCAGTAAGTCTAGTATCGGGTTATCATCGTCACTTAACATCAGGTGAGATTGTATTCAAAACTCAGAGCCTATTTTACAATTATTGTTTTTATTTTATAGGTCTCATTTATGTGTGCACGTAGTGTGGGTTGAGAGACAGAGTACGTACCAATGATATCTGAAAAAAAAATAAATAAAGGATATTGTTGTACATATAAGTCAACTCAAATGGCGGGATACTTAGCCGCATGCGGTGAGGACAGGTGGAGTAGATCCCTGATGGAGTGATATTCTAAAAAGAGTAAACGGCGGGTAGGATGACCTGTAGCGAGATGGGTCGAATGGCGTAAGAGAGGGGAAGGTAGTGCGGTTGGCTGAAAAATGCAGATGAAGATTATTATTTATGAGTGACGATGCGAAAACATCTTATTACACTGTACAGGTACCGGTGCTTTGACTACAATCTCACCTGATGTTATAAGTAAGGGGCCACAGTCTAGGATGGTAAACTAAAAAGCCTAGAGGTACTGGTTCTCAAGTGACACTGCGGAAGCACAACTATTGGAATTTGACGACAGGTTTTCAAACTTGACGGTAGTAACTACCCAAACGTGCATTATTAGAAAATACCCTACCACCATGCTATGGTTTCCTCACCATGTTTTCCTTTAACGAAAAATCTCAGACTGATTTTAGAGTTGCAAAAGTAACCCGCGTCCATTGACGCAAAATCCGACCGCACTATCAACTGTCTCATCATTGCTTCAATAATAAAATATTATAATGTTTATATTTGTATTCTATGTTTCTCTCTGTAAAACAAACTATGTTGCAAACACATTCCTGTATTGGACTTGCAATATGTATACTTTACAGTTTAACGACGCCGATATATTCTTTATTGCAAACACAACTTGTTATAAGAGAGAAATTAGAGCAAAGTGTGATGTATTAAATGTTTAATGAATGTGCATATAAAAATAATGATCAATTTGTATTTTTCAAATATCAAATATTTATAACAGTGCTTTAATATTGATGCGTGTTATTTTTTGAGTGGAAACTTTATTGGGTGTGTGATTCTATTATAATATTTGAGTAAGAAAAATAAACTGTATGTTCCCCTAAATAAATAAATTTAAAAGAATAACTTATCTATAGCTTTATAAATAGGTAAAGATAGGAAAATAGTCTATGCAGTATTCTATTTATCAACTGATTTTTTTTTTGGTTAGTTGCTATTTTGAATGAGTTTTAGTATCATCTATGAAAAAATTGGAAGCAGTGGTACCTAAAACACAACTTACGTATAAACACATGGAAAATAGAGTTGTTGCAGAAACTATTCGATTCAAACGATATTATAAATCCATTATTATCAAAAACTTCCCCAAATAAATAAACGCCCCATCAAAACAATGTCCGGAGAGGAGGACACCTCTCGCATAAATTGATTTTTTTTCATCACTTTTTTTTTTGTCGTAATTCGACTAAAACACTTCATTGTCTCTCTGATATCGTTAATATTAATTTTTTGACGCGGAAACAAACGAACGCGGTGCGCGTTTAATATTCCGCTATAAGACGGGCCTTTGTTATTTAATGGCAGACCTTCTACCCTCTGACTGAGGTCACAATGATAGGGAATTCGAAACGGCATCTACAGCGAAATCCATAGATCTAAGAATCGATATCTTTTATTTAGGTTCAAATAACTAATAAGTAAAAAAAAATGGAAATTTTTGAACTCTCACACCTTCAACAAAAATAAGCACAGGTCTTACTCCCCCCATGATTGTGTAAGCATTAGTATAATAATGAAAAAAAAATTACAAGTAAATGTTGCGTATGAAATACTTGAATTATTCCATATCTATTTATTCACATGTAGTATTTATTTATTTATTACTGTAATATGATTGAAAATAGATTATGATAGATATATTATAAAACTTAAGGTGCAAACATGTCATAGTGAAACATAAGGATGCGTAAGTGTCGTCATGGTTTTTGGACTGTGTACTTTATTTAACATCAGACGATGTCCGATCAATTTACTAAGTTACTACACAATAAAATTTATTTTTTTGTTACATTTTTAATAGCTTTTGATTTTTCCTATTATTACCTCAACAAGAATACTTGCCGGTGTCATTGTATTTTATCTCAATGACGAGTTCAAATAGAATCTGTCCTTATCATCTTCGACGTACTTATGTTATAATAATGCGGGTGATGATTTTAATAACATTTTCTAGAAACATGCCTACTGAGAAACTTACAATTCACGTTGCGTAGTTTTAAATATAAAAACAGCACGAAACCTATCACGTTTCCTCCAAAAACACGAATCGCGATATCAAAAAAACAACCAGGTGTAAAAAACAAATCCAACACAGCGAAACTATTAAAACAGATGACATAAATCACCGATTCTTTTGGTAGGCGACAATAATAATCGTCATACGGAGGACAAAGGAGCCGATAGCTAACGTTTTGAATTACAATACACAGTGACCACGTGTCGGAAACTACAAACCGGACTCAACCGGTTCTTAATAAAACACTATTCAATAGAAAATTTAGTAGTACGAGTTACGATAAGGTATGCAGAAATGATGAGAAACGATCATGTGAAATTTACCTTTATTATAATAGAGACAAAGTGTAGATTAGAATACAGTTTCATTTCTATTTCTATAGATTTCTATAGATATATTTTAATCGCGTGTCAGATATTCAAGAGACTTATTTGGGGGGCTTTATATGCTAGTATACAAATTGACCAGCTGTTCGGACATCGAATATCTATTGATTGAGATATCTTTGAATAGTATTTTTATAGATAGAATGATACTCTAATGCAAGATGCTATAAATAATCAGCGTTCTAGGTTTTTACTATCTGTACGGTGGTCATGAACTGCTTCGAAATGGGGACTTTACATTTAGATTTATTTTAGTTTAAATATTATTAAAAAAATGACCCTTTACATTTTTGCGTACAAAACAAATAAATACCTATATTAGATTAAAGGATGTCAATATTAATGCACTAAATTATAAAACTACATCATCCGTAACCCCCGGGGGGTCGTGGGTGGAGGCCGGGGGGTCGCGGGACACCCCATGAATTCATAATGAGTAAATTAACAACACCTATTGTTTAGCGTCGGTGTTTTTTAAGAACATTAATATTTCGCTATTGTCTACCCTTGATGGAACGGGAAGGGACCGTAAGGTAGAGATGGGGAGCAGGGGGCAAGACCGGAAACTTTGAGAAGCGCAGAAAGTTTTATTGATTGATTTTATGCATTAATTTGTATTAAACAATAGCGGAGTGGTCCGGACAGGTTTTGATTGCATTCGTTTGTGACATTTCTATAAGTATAAAATAGTATTGTTCAGACTGTACACTCGGCTCTGCTTCGTTGAGTTATTATATTACAAGCGACAATTGAAATGAGTTCCATGCAGTATAGTAATTTAATTGTTTGTAACTTTGAATTCATTTCTTTTATTTCTCTGTAATATAACTAAGTAATTTATGTAAAGTCAAGTAAGGTAGCTGTCTTGCCTGAATTATGTTTCTAACTATATTTTCTTAGTATAGTATAAATCTAATTGGAAACAAGTGATTTATTTTTTATTTTTTGTATACTTTTAATGCCTCTGTCTCTGTTCCTACTCATTGCATTAAATCACTTAAATACTAAATACTTTTTTCAACTTTAATGTCATTCTCTATTATCTCTCTACAGCTTTTCCCGTATTTAGCAAAATATAAAATTAATCCGTGTCAGATACAAGAAGAATTATTTAAATTTAGTGATTGTCGACTTATGAGCTAACTATAGCTATATATAGATGTTGCTTTTTGTATGATGTAAGGATGAACGGTATTAAATTAATTCATAAATCATATACGAAATGCCATAAAGTTTATAATGTATTGATATATTCTGAGCACACGTGTTGATCCTCGCAAACATGTTGCGTGCGGTCGATGTTGCTTACCGTGAAATAATATCGACCGAATCCCAATACACTTGGGGGTTTAGTTCAAACTAAATGTAGGAATCCAATTCGAAAGGTCGCAAAACATACAAAAAATACTAGTTAGAATTTATCGTGTATATGTGAGTATCACGCATTTTGATGCAATTTTTTTTTATAAATTACGAATTGTATACGATTGAGATAAATAATTCTGTAATTACAACAAACGCACTAATGATATATCGATTATTGAACAGTTCGTAAAGAGTTACCAATAAACAATGAAGTATTGAAAGAAAATATAGTCCAAGTTTTGAATGAAATCCATATGTTTCTCATAAAAAAGAAAATGAAGTGTCTCCATGCTTTCGATGACACATCGAAAATTTCGCATAAAAATAAACTGAAACGAAAATTACTTACCAACTCTTTCCCGAAGTATCTACTTAAAATAAACTCTATAAACCGTGTAGAGATAAGGTTTATTACTCATTGCAGTTTTTTCTTTATATATCGACGTCCTTAAAACCACAAGTAAGAATGTTTACCGACAGTATACACAGACAGATGTAAAGGATAAATGTAGCAGCAATTAGAACAAAGACTTCAGGAAAATAAAGTAAATCAATTTCCTCTCAAATAAAAATGAACACGTTCAGTGGAAATTCCTAAAAATGGATATAATATAAATCTTAAAAATGAAAGAAATCTATTTCCTAGGTTATCTTGTACTACAAAGCATTATCTATTAAACTATACTAGAATTATCATTTACAAGTTTCTACATATTTCTTAGAGCTTTCTTATCTTGAATAATCTGATTCACATAATACACTAGTTAAGAAAGATTTCTCAGTAACCGTGTGTCAAACATTTTACAATTCAAAGACAATAATAAGTACCGTTAACGAAATGACACACGTTCTATTAACTATAAAAATCTATTCGCCGTTGTGTTTTCAGTTTATCTTTTATTTTAAATACTCTATAGTTGTTTTGTGCGTCATTTTCAAAAATTTTCAATGTGAATCATTTAGGCAAACTAACTTGATCGACTTGCACACATTGTATGATGTCACATCATGGTCTAGTCGGCTCGTATCGTCCCTGTCGAAACAGTTATCAGCGTACCGAACGCTATCATTAATTAAGTTTACACGTTCCTTAATACATCAAATTATTATGAGATAACAACATTTTTACGCAGTACGATTAATAACATCAGTTGCGTCATTCATTTTAAAGCCGTGAGAATTACAAAATTTCGCAGATACAAAAGTTGGAAAACAAAGCCCCCAAAGAAATCTTTGATGGAATATAAAATTTATCGTTCCACTAAAACCTGTGCATAAGAAAAGAATGATAAACATTGAATATGTAACTGATGATCGTAAAAAAAATTAATAATATCATGGAAACCAGAGTCTCGGTACATACGCGTGTCTATTCTACACATCTAGGATGTTGTACAGTTTTTATTAACGCCCGGGAGAGTCATCACCTACGTTTAAAAAATGAATCTCCACGGGCAATTTGCATGGAAACCCATTCGTCGGATCCGCTATCTCGACTTCCAAGCATTCGACTGATGTTGATCGTTCTGATTTTTCTAAACGCATCGCGTGTTATGATATACGACGTACAATTATCATCAGAGAACCTCTTGTAATATTCGATTTTATCTGTGGCCCACGTGAGCCGGCGTCCGTTTCGCGGTCGACGCTAATAGATTCAACAGGTGTACCGCAGGGTGGTACACTCGCCCCGCTACATTCAGTTGTTATTTTTTTTCTTTCAATCTATTTACATTTAACGAACAGCAGAGGTGACGTCCAGAGGCATACCGTTTGATTCATTTGCTTACTACACTGTCGCTTTTTAATACTGATTTACAATAAAAACAGTTATGTTTCACCGGCAATTGATGTGAGTTATGATTAATGTATGGTCTTTGATGTTCTCTGCTATGAATCTATCAAGCCGGCTTTAGAGTATATTGACGCGTTGCCGTGTGTGTATAAATAAATCCGAGTCCGATACGACGCTCCGGCATCGTTACAGTTAATTATAAGGTTATTAAAGAAACATAGCTGACTTTAACGAAATCTCACTGAGACGCGTTTCCTGATATACGTTACATCATTGAGTCACGCCAGATTTTTGTGTCACGTTACAAGCGAATTATTATTGTTTCATAAATATATAATAAGTTTTTTTGTTGAATACAAAAATCATACTAATCAGAGTACAAAGAAACGGATCGCTTTCATCATCGACATGATGGTGTTTACGTCGGGCACTTCCGAGAAACTGGGCCCAGCATTCAATACTTGGAAATAAATATGTGAGTTTGACATTTGCTTTCATGTCGGTTTGCGTGTTTCGACAGTAATTACCACTGTCTTAGACGTTACACCAATTCGGTTCGTCTTACGGCCCTCGCGCCTAAAGTTTATTTTTGTATTTTGTCCATTAATGTAGTTGTTATTTGTGTGTGCGTGTATGTCTGTTGGGGTATTTTTTTTATCTCTTTCACTGTATCTCTCTCTTGTGTTATTAAATTATCGTGCGTGCCGATTTCTGTACTGGATGATAGGTTGCGTTGATGGGGCAACTGATTGCTTCTCTTGTCGATGTTCGGAGCCTTTCTCTTTGATTGACTGTTGGAAATTGTTCTGAGTAAAGGTCGTCCGTGTGTGTGTGAGTTAACAATCGACGAACGTTCGCGCTCTGATAAGCTCTAATGATGTTGTTAGTATGTAGATCTATACAATTTCATATCTTTAACATCTCTATGCAAAATCGTTTCTGATATTATTAGATATTCAATATCTCTTGGACTGTGCAAATATTTTACCAACTCCGTAATTTCATGTGAGACCTTGACCAGAATAATTTTGTTCATAATATTACTAGCTTCTTGGTAGTATTAATAAACATTTCTTTATTTCATTAATATCTCATACTGTTTCCGGGCGCACAGTTACAAACGTCGGTTTTTTTTTTGTCTTCTCTGTTGTCAAAGAGTAGTACGTTAAATAACAGAGAGTGTGTATAACCCGAAAATAGAACATTCATAACAGAGCCGACGACATTAACATTCAAGTTTTTTATTAGATAATAAACTCGATTGTATTGTTGTTCTTCTATTCTCTTTTGTATTTTCATTATTGTTTCTCTTTTAGAAACACAGAAGTTAATTACAGAACATATTTATAGAAATGAAACACCTGCCTATAAAAATCTTTAATCCAAACACCTGACTAACTTCAAATATAATATGAAACAAACATGTAATAAATCCGAAGCAAGCGCTTTATTAGGTGAATTAAAAAAGAAAAAAAAAAAATCTAACTGCCTAGAGATTTAATTTTATTTAAGTTTCGGTGTTTACAAGGAAAGGGTTTTTGCTTTACTCGTTTTTGGTTTACATTAGAGTAAGAGCTTTGTATTATTATAGCTGGCAAGGTGGAATAGTCGGGTAAAAATGTCCAAAATGTTGCCGCGTAATACTTGGTAGTCTCCTAAGTGTAAAATAATATGTGCGTTCGTAAATCATAATACAAAAAAAAAATAACAAAAACCAGTACGTCGTTCTTCGGTTTTGAAAACGTTATTAAATTCACTTTCATCTTTCAGTTCATAGATGGCGGTATAGTTTGTGTGCCGATTGTAAATTACACTTTTAATGTCATTCGGTTCGAGCGGGGGCACATGAAACGAATGTGTGTGTGCGTGTGTGACGTTGCTATTTCTGTACAATGCACATACACACAAAAACGAAAACATTCGAAATTAGTTTATGACGGTTTCGTGTGTAGGTAGAGTTGAGTATAATATTGAGGAGAGATGATTCCGTGTCGTTCCTTCGATTTATTTTAAATATATGTGTTTTATTTTCGTACGACGTTTGTCGTTCGAGAGTTATTCATATTGACTTGTATTAGTTCGGCTACCGATCCGAGTCTTGACTAACGATCGCGGCCGGCGCCGACTGATTTAGATCATGCTATTGACATTTTATTCGATAGTAGAGGAATATTCATTCGCTTTTTAAGAAATAGAACGTCTAATTTACGTTCGACTGAAATTCTGTGTTAGATTGGCATACGGGTGTGATAAAAAAAAGTGTTGAAAAAAACTCTTGCGCGTTCAACGTACGCGACCTAAGAAGATCTATTACACAGAATTCGGTTACGTATGGGTATTAATGGATCACATTCACACAAGATGTGCTTTGGGGTTTCGTCTGCGATTTCGAAGAACCTGTTTCACTGTCTTATGTTCTGGACACCAATGTTGTGCATATGCTTGCCCAAACAACAGTGCCCAATAAGTGCTCTCATTAATACTCTTACTTGATTCCTACTGAGCATCAAGGCTTCTTCAGCTTTGCGCTTAGTAAATGCCCTGATAAGCTCTTTGGAATGATTTTGTCCTGGAATTTTTTTCCAGAACTCTATAGCTTTAGAGGTGTATTGGTCCCTTAAGGTTAATCGAACTAGCCTTTTTGGAATGCCACAAAAAGGTTCTGGCCTAATTTGTGTTCCCATAGTTCCTGTTCTTGCAAGTTCATCCGTAGCTTCATTGCCGGGAATTCCTGCATGACCTGGGACCCATCCCAGAATCAGTTGGCGACTAGCTTCGACTCAATTATGTCCGAAGCCAGCGCCAAGAGAGCAGCTTGACTATCCGAATGGATATATGTTGTATGGTTAACGTAGGCTTTCTGCAGATACAAGAACATTCTAGAATGCCGCATACCTCTGCCTCGAAAATGAATGCGAAATTACCAAGATTAGTTGTTTGACTAAACTTAGGTCTCCATATATTCCACAGCGTACGTTAAGTCCTATTTTGGACTCGTCAGTAAACCATAGTAAGCTGCCTTACCTCCACGTTATCTCACTGTTTAACCAGGAGTCTCGTGGAGGGATTTCGACATCATACATTTTTTTAAGATTAGTTTCAGGAATCATAACGTCTGATATCTATACTTACTTTTTCTATACGTTTATTATTAGAAGAACATCCTTCTACCAGTTAAGGATGTTTATTTACTCTTGTTTTATATCTATTTAATTTAAACAATTAAAATGCATTAGGAATAATATTAGATTTTATTATAAATTTCGCATGCATTATAAATGCGAGTAGGTTATTATAACACGATAATAATAATTTATATAGAACGCGGAAATACAGAACCTATTCCAAAAAGGGACTTAAAACGCTCTCCAAGGTCGTCAACACATCGGTAATACTCCTGGTGTTTCATTTGTCCATAGGCGACGGTAACCATTTACCATCAGGTGGGCCGTCTACCTTATCGCCGTCCATTGGTATAAAAAAATACCTATTCCGTTAAAATATTCAGGCTATATTTTATCTCGATGTTTTTACGTGAAGTAGCGATGACAAAAATCAAAATTGAAATACCTACTAAATAAAAATCAGTCCACATTTATTACAGATAAAAATCAAAAATATGTACCACTAGAACGGTAAGTATAGTAAAAAAATCATCAACTGCAATAATAATTCAGACTTAGGATAGTTTATAAAATAATAAAAAAAAAACTCATCAATTGAAGCAGAAAAAAAAAATCTCAACAAGTACTTATTAACTCTCAGATCTTTAAATACCAATAGAACAGTAACTAGAGTAATAAAACACTCGAATAACAGCCGAAGCGATAAATTCGTTTAACTGGAGCGTTAACATTCTGCCTACCTTCAGTAATTTATAGGATGATGCATGCCAAAAGACATTTAGACTATCATCCTAAAGAAATCTCAAGCGCGTATCGATTGCTTCGAAACGGTCGGGTCTAGTGCGGAATTAAGATTACACTAACGATTGATTGATATCGTCTCTTGTTATAGTCAAATGCCTAACGCGTCCGTCAGATGTTACGTAAGAATTTTTTTAGTATTTATTTAACAACTGTTAGCACAAGTAAATGAAGCTCTTACAAATAGTAAGCATTGGCATGTTTATAAACAAAAAAAACGAGAATAAGTGGATAGGTAAAAAATTATAAGATGTTTTATTTTCATTGGTATTAAGAAGTCACGCTACGATTTACCATATTTAGATATCATACCATAGTTAGATTTACGATTTTTTTCACTCCAGTTTATAGTTAACCCATTTCAACCCGCGTCTTCGTCCGCATTGTTAGAAACGGGTCAAATTACAGATTGTTTTATTTTAAGTTATTTTTAGGAAATAGAAAATGTCATAATAAAGTTTTCTTTGAGATTTTTATACGAAATATTATCGTAGAAATTGATTAATTTGCGACTGGGTTACAATTTAGTTTTTATATTATTGTTTTTTTTATTTAGTCCCCTTACATCTCAGACATAATCCGAGTTTTGTTTACTTTTTTGTGGCTTTACCCTATTTTTTTTTATTTTTTTTGTGCCTTTATTGTTTTCATCTTATTTCTGTTTTACAATCTTATTTTATTTCTTATCTATGTGTTTTTATTGCATTGTGTTATGGTTTTTATATTTAAGCAAAAAATTTCATTACGATATATCATATGTGCGTATATAATAAACCTTTTTTGAAACCCTACCTAAGGGTGAAAATCACATTAAATAACGAAGATATAGCGTATAAACTAACAAATAGACATGGAAAATAATGTTGTTTTATACTATATATAGATTATAGTCCGTAAAGGACTTTGGTGCCCTTGCGTTGGTTACCGTTTTCAGCTGAGTGGCTTAAGCAATCCCTACAAAGTGTATAAAAAACTATTGAGACGTTTAAGTCAAAAATAAACTAATACAGGTACACGGAGAACTATACTCTGTAATAAAAATATCGAGCAAGTAAACGATACATTTAATCATAATCCTCACACTAAAGAAACATCGAGAATCTGCTATGTACTCTGTGTAATAAAAAAAAAATACACAGAAAATTATATTAAAAACCAATTTGAAAGCAATCAAATACAAAGAAGAAATCACGGAGAGAAAGTTTTTTTAACAAATCAAGAATCGTTTATCGAAATGTCATCAGAGTTCAAATATAAAGTCAACCGCGCGACCCCTTTTTTTTACCTCTCAGTTAATTAAAATTGAAAGGAAAGAAACGCGATTTGAAAGAAACGGCTGAAAACTTTCAAACTCCCAGTAGGGTTGAAAAGTTACAAACCGATTCGGTAGATGTGAAGATAAAAGAAAACATGTACTTTTTCGCTGTATAATGAATTACAAACAAAGTAATGTTTTCGAATTCAATGGTATTGTTGATGAGTTCATAAGAAATATTGACTTCGATTTCGAAAATTTCTGCAAGAAAAACTTTGTTCGATTTCATTTCAATAAATATGTTATAAATGCGGGGAAGTCGTACAAAATATTGTTGTTTTTAATAATATTTTTGTTACAAATAACAAATATATGGATGGGCCTACGAACCCAATGGCTAAACTCGTTTAGATAACTTGGACTTCAGAACTAGGAAGAACTCAGAACCTTTTAATCATTGATCGCCGTGAGAACTTAAACACAAGGCGGCCCAGGACGTACTCCTATCCCCAACTGGACAAGCTGCTGCTGTATCCGCCGCCAGAATGATACAACAACACTTTCATGCAATAATATGCGTTATACTTCATTCCACATCCCTGTATACTACACGCAGATACGTGGGTTCCGTAAAGGACCTTAAGATCCGTAGTTGCCCTTAAAAACCGTAGGTTTAATGCAGGGCAAATTCAACGGAATTTATTTATCAATTAGTGCAACCCAAGCTAGTTCTTGGGGGTCTTCGAGGTCCTTGCATTAGTTAAAACTTTTCCGGTTGAACGCCTGAGACCCTGGCGCTAAAAGCTCAATGAAGCTTATAAAAGGACGCTTCCAGTCAACAGCAATTCGATAAAAAAAAACATTAGGTACAAGAATCTGATTAGCTAAGAATTTTGGTTCAATTTACAATCATTTATTGATGATCATGAGTTGGATTGAATTAGTCGAATTTATTACGAACAAAGCCAACGACAGAAGCCAGTCGTTTACATAAACAAATGAAAATTGCAGTAAAACTCCATGAAAAGCTGAATAGGTGAACACAATACGATGCATTTCGAGAATTTCTCCCTTGCATGCCTTAAATTCGGCGATTCAATGCGCTAATGATCCAGGAATGAATAGACACTGAGTGAATGAATGAATGAATGAATAGATCTACTTGTTACAGGTCGAGTCTTTGTAAATAATCCCCGGATATGGTTTTTTTTTTTACAAATGCCTATTCATTTGCGGATGAGTTGTTTTAAGAATAATCTGCGCGTTTTTGTTTTCTTTATTCATTCACTGGATTTACTTATTAAATAGTTGCCGACATATGCTTTGTTAGAGATGAAGTCTCAGTGGTTGATCGATTCGATTTCAAATATCTTTATTAACTTTAGTTTTTGGGGTGAAGGAAAATATTATTATAAAGTCATAGTATGATGGGAGTACTAACTACCATATACAAGTCAAAAATTTGTCACCAAGCCCGCCTTTAGGTGAGTTCCGGCTACATCGTTTAAGATCCAGTTTTAGAGTGCCTTAAGTCATATAGTCACTTATTATCACATGGCCAAACAATACTGTTGTACAAAATACTTTCCCATCCATTCAACCGAAAGACTTCCACTGCTGGACATAGATCTCCCCCAAAGATCTCTACGACAACCGGTCTTGCGCCACCCGCATCCAGCGGATTCCCGCGACGTTCGCCAGGTCGTCGGTCCACCTTGTAAGAGACGTACCCACGCCACATCTTCCAGTGCATGGTACCCATTCGAGGACCCGTTGGCCCCAATTAAGAACCCGTTGGCCCCATTCGAGAACCCGTTACCTCCGTCGGGCATCGGTTCTGCAAGCAATGTGCCCAGCCTACTGCCACTTAATTTTAGCAATTCTTCGGGCAATGTCGGTTACTTTGGTTCTTCTGCGGATCTCCTCATTCCTGATTCGATCACGCAGTGAAACTCCAAGCATAGCCCTCTCCATTGCTCTTTAAGCAACTTTCAGCTTCCTTATTAGGTACATTGTAAGCGTCCATGTCTCAGTGCCGTATGTCATCACTGACAATACACACTGGTCGAAGACTTTCGTCTTGAGACACTGCGGTATCTCGGACGAGAAGATTCTGCGTAGTTTCCCGAATGCGGCCCAGCCGAGTTGGATTCGACGATTAACCTCTTTCTCGAAGTTGGATCTACCTAACTGGATGGTTTATCCCAGGCATACAAACTGTCAACAACTTCGAGCGTAGAGTCACCGATTTTTATAGGAAAATACTTTACTATTAAATAATTAAAATAAATATAAATAAAAGTAACCATTTCTTTAATTGTATTGGCAGGAACTACGATATTTTAACTGCATAGATTAAAACATATTTTTACACTTATCAAAACTATAGCTTATTCCAACTTCTTGTTATCGATATTTAGTAAAATAATTTACATTATAGTTTAATTTAGAGACAGCGAGGAAGTCGTGGTATTATTTTAAGTTCACTTATCTACTAAAGCTTTTTCATTGAATTTTGAGACAACTTGAAATTTATTTTCCTTGCTTATTAAATTGTTTCAAATCAATTTTAATGTCAAACTTTGCATTAGATGGAAAACATTTTCAGTGCTAATAGTTAGGTTTTACACATTCATTTCAATTGTGCCCAATAAGCAACCTAATTAAAAATTTTCAGTCGAGAGTAAATCTTTTTATTAATTTATCATTTGCATTGTTAATTATAGTCAACAACGTCATCAGTAAACTCACATTTAACTAGAGAATCAAACTGAAATACTTTTCAATTAACAACTGATAATTGCAATCTAAAGTGGCGCATGAAGTATAACACCGCTTACCGCATAGCGTCGTTTCACAAATTAAGTGACGCCTACGTATCGATCAATCAATATTATCGATATCATCAATTAATTTCAATAAATTTGAGCTCTACCCTAATTGATAACAATAGAGTTGAACGAAATTTTAAGTTATTAAAAGATTTAATATACTTTGTTGTGTGTTTTATATATGCATATTATATTACGAGATATTTCATGATACATTAAGCGAAGAAGTAAGTTTGTTTAGATAGAGCAGTATTAGAAAATATCCTTGCCATATTGTTTGTTGATTTCAAGATTTGTTTTCAAGCTTTTAATGGTCATTTACCTTTTCTTTTGATCATTCAGGGGGAATAGAATACACAGGTAAAAACCTATCATCGTATGTAAATAATAAAATTACTTAAGCACATCAACGTCAGTCGGAATGAATTAAAATAGCTGAAGTTTGTCAATCGAACTGTCAATCGGTTCCCAGTCTATTTGTCTAATTAGGACATACAAAACCATAGCTAATTCATATATGAAGATAAATGTGAATTAAGTCATATGAAAAATTACTTCCACTTTAATTAAACCAATGAATATTAAATAAAATAATTGTAAAACAATGTTAGACGGCAACGTAGCCCCAAGTACAGGTAGTTGGTACATAATTATAACTTATTCTGTGAAATATTAAGTAAAAACATTGATTAGAATAAAAAGTATGATTATAAAACCTATATAGGGAATCTAAAATTATTATTCTCGTTAAAAATGTAACGTAACAATCCCGTAATGGCGATGCAGTCATTTCAAACGGAAACAATATTTAAGGAAACTAAATTGTAAAAGAAATAGAAACGACAGTCAATCAAAAATGATATCTATGACGTGTAAATAAAGATCATAAGAGCTGTAAACTTGAGACGGTCCGCGACACGGTCAGTCAAACATCGAATCTCAATTAACACTCGACATACATACGAGTACACTCAGACAAGACTCTTCGCTTAAAAGTCAACGGAAAAAACTTATCAAATCAAAGTCGACACGTCGACGTTGAGTTGGCACAACACTAATTGAAATTAGCCGGACGCTGTGATCGTTTGCCAATTCTAATTAACGTGGAAAATATAAAATAAATACATGTTGATGTTTTATTACGTGTTCGTATCTGTGAGGTGGTAGGACTGAATATTTAAAAAAATCCAGGTGGTTCTAACTTTTGGCATATTAATTACTTCGCAGATTAGTTTCGTTGTTTTATTGCCATTACCTACTTTAATCAGTAGTAACCTACAGAAAATTACTTGCGTTAAATACTCAAAGACATTTCGAAGGCAGATCAGTTTTTGATAGATTTTATTCATAGTGTATACAGTAACTTTTAATCAGATCATTTTTTTGAAGTTATACTTCTTTAGGCGCGTTATGAAAAAATGATGAGAGTGAAATTTTAAGATGCGCGCGCATCTGTGACACAAAATTAACAGTATGAAGTTGTCTGCTTAACCGCTCATTAAGTCTCGAAAAAAAAGCTACCAACAAAATAGAAATTGAACCTCGATGTTAGTCGCGCATGTGGTACGCTCGTCACCTCTGATCACTGTTTTCATATTTATAATATTTATCAACATGTTTCTAGTTTATACATTCACAACACGTGTTTTAGTTTCATACAAGTGCGAATTATATATGTGCTAATAAATTATATTCAGTAGTGATTTAAATTGAATATTTTGATTGATATCACTTACTATTTGTAAATATTAGTGAAAAAAATTGTGCTTATATACTTTTTCAAGTGCTCCAATATAATTGAGGTTAACTATCCGTATGTATTATTTATTGATATAAATTAAAATACTTTTATTTAATATAATTAACACTAAATATTATTAAATTATTAATGTTAAATACTTATTATTGGTTATTTCATATTTACAAAATAAAGAAATAAATTTAATAAAAAGTTTGTGATAAAAATTAAAATTGAACATCAAATTATAATATGAATTTTTAATATTTGCTATTAAATTGAATAAATATTTATAAAAATAACTGAATAAATTTAATGAAATTTTTTTGAAAAAATGAAAAGTGAATATTAAATTAAGAAATCATTAAAAATATTTAAAAAATGACCAACCTTAAATTCAATTTTTGAATTTATTATTAAATTTATTTTTAAAATATTAAATAATCAATAATAAACATTTAAAATTAAGAATTTTATAATATTTAGTACAAATTATGTCTTATATATTTATTATTCTCTAAATTTGGTTTTTAATAATTATATATATATATAATTTCTACGATATCTCAACGCTGTTAATACAAAACTTTTCGTATCATATTTTAGTTATCATAAGCCACTGATAAGTGAAGTTCCGATTCAGACATTACCGGAAGATACTATGGAAGTGGACATCATTTAATTAAAAATACAATTCGAATAATAAGACAATTTATGTTAAACTTAATGTAAGAAAATAAATATTTATTTATTTAATTTTTAAAATTTAAAATTAACTTTGTTGATTATCCTTTTCCAATCCTTCTATTATTTTATTGTAATTAATTATTTGCATGCAATTAAAAACTATTTTTTAATGATGCCAAAGAAGTATAACTTCTCACGCGCGTACATAAGTACACGCATCCATTTTTATTTAATATATCCAGTGACCTTTTGGCACATTAGTTTTGGCGGTGGTTGACATAGTCAATAAATAATGGTAGAAACTTTCTATTTTACATCTCTTTGTTACCATTGTAAAGTTGGAAGCTATCAACAACAATTTAATAATTAGTATGTTTTGGAAATTCATACGTGAAGGAGTTTAACAATTTATTTAACACAATTTCATTTAAATTTAAGAAAAAATGGTAGTAAACGCTTTGATCAATACAAAAAAGTAAAAAAATATAATATCTTTGTAAGTATTATATATTTCGACTATATACAAAATTACAGAAAAAACACATTTCACTCAAAATAGAACAATTTCTAAATGAGAGATGTCACGTCAAATGACTAGTGATTCATAAATGTGATATTTATTTAGTGCAAGGATTACCGTTCGTTCGGTGTCGATCAATCATTTCATTGAACGTATCCTGTTTCCCTTCACTAGTGACGTGCCAATCTGATTCCATAGTAATTGTAATTATCGATTAGTTCATATAGAACATTTTAATTTTTTATCGACTATTATTATATAATTTACCTGTAGTCCTTTCTTCTCCACTGGCCTATTATCAACTGTAATTTCGATATTCATGGCTGTTATACTGTGATATATATGTTTATTATATTTAACTTTTCAAAAATGAAGTAGGGTCGGCACGAATTCTTTTTGCACTCTCCTCTGTCATTCACACAATCCATACATACCTTCTTCGGTCTTCCTCTTCCTTTACACATAAAACTCTTCTAGTCTCTCCTCATGACATGCTCATACAATGCTAACTTATTACTCCTTAACTTCTTTCCCACGGTACTACTTTCAAGCTTCCTCTGACACACTTATTTCTGATCTGTCTATAGGTATCTTATAAATGTAATATTTGGTATATATCGATAAAACGTTCAAACAGCACTAGATCTAGCCGACTGTCAAATCCAATTCAGCGATGCCCCCGCACATTTAATTGATTTATTGATCGTACGTTAGGTTCGATACGAGAGGAGTTGCGCCCGCGCGCATGCCTTGCTCCAGCCCGGTTAACCACAACGCAACTGCATCCTTTAACTGACAATTTTCTAACCATTTAACCGAATGACCTCAGTCTTATAACTTTACTTTATTGATAGGGGGATTCGAGAGGGGAGACAATATAATAATTCGATATATATCAAAAAAAATATTGGTGGTGCCCGGTTCTAGTGATTGAGTTTATTTCAGATTAAATATTTGTAATAATCGCAATATTATCTGATGTTATGTGTGCGAAGATGGTTAACAAGATTAACCTAGTGGTACCAGTACCACTCTCAAGAGATGCTGCCGAAATAATGTAGGCACTTTGTAACATATTTTCAATTGAACTAATTTAGTTTGCATTAAACTCTTTTACAATGCACGCGGACAGGGCTCCAACCTACGACTAATACTAAATAATAAACATGTTTCCGGCCATATTACCACTAAATATGTAATTATTGGTTTTAATACAATTTGTTTTTGTTATATTTGTTATATTATTATTATTATTTATATATCTTCATTATAATTATTAATTAAATTCATTAAGAAAATGCGAAGGTTATCTATTTGTTTATTTATGTCAACTGTCAGTTTTATAGTATATCTTACGCGTGCGTTCTGTTAATGTAACATGAGTTTTTAAAGGATTCATTGAGGAGGCCGTTTAAAAAAGAACATTTTAAAATTTCATTTTTTGAACGTCGAGAATGAATAGAATTGTATGTAAATAAGAAAAAGGGGTCGAGACACTGAGGACGTAAAATAAAACATCGGTCCGAATTACGATTGAAGATATTATTATAGGTAAATTACTTCAAGATATAGGTATCCCGGATGACAAGGAACGATGCTGCTCCCATTATATCTTTAAGAGTGGTAAATTATTAACGGAAGGATTCCCAGGATTGCGAGTAGCATCGTGAGGAAACCTACGTCTTCCGGACGAGCGCCTGGCCAGGATCTTCCATTACCGTGATTGAAGTAGCAGGTTTTTTTATTTCTTTGTAATTTTTATATTTAATTTAAATGTAAAGGGAACCTTCAGTTTTTTATGTAATTATATTATTTTCATATATTCATTTCGTTTAATTTCGTAAATTTAATTTAACCCTCCTCGCGACAAATATCGCTCTTGAAACAAACCATATATTTTAAATTATATCTTAAAGTTTCTAATTTGGCATTGATCATACGATTTCCGCTGGTTTGTGATTCAACTTATAATGAACTACGCGCCTTGTAAATCTCCTACGTGCAATTTTTTAATTTTAAGCTTGGTGTGTCCGCTGCTTTGCTCGAGTAGCTAATTTTCTCTATTTCGTAAAATTATACATAACATAATATATTAATTAAATTATTTATTGTTTTAGTAAAATAATCTACTGGTGCTAATTTTTTATCTTTATTTATTTTTATAAAAACCATTTGGTTTCATCATTCATCAATATTCCGCGCCAAAGGACAAACAGGTTGCTTTTTATAATATTCGTTTCATATAAGAACTTACCTCTTTCTCTTTAGCGGCTAATTCGTTCTCCAAACTTCCACCCTGCACGACTGGACTACTTCTAGATGAATTACTATTACTCCTCCCTGTTGCAGCCATTTCCATCTTATCTACTTCTTCATCAATCTCTTGTGTCTTCTCGCCTTTGATGTCGGGACTGTACCTGCCTATCCTCGTTTCTGTGGCTTGGTCCCTTGTCGTTTCTAAATGTGATCCATTTGTCTTTGGGACTATCGCTTGGAAAGGGGTCGGGCTCGTTGAAGCTAATTGTTCTTTGAGTGTCGTCACCTCTTTCTCTGCCAATGTGGCTCTCTGTAAAGAAGTAAATAGCAGATTAATTATTATGTTACATTATTTAATTAAAACTAGTTTGGGTGGAGAAACAACGTTCGCTATTGCCCAATAATGGATGTCACAAAAGCTTTAAACTTGGTAAATTAAACACTAGATTCATCGGTAAAAATTAGTAGAAGTTTCACAAATTTGCTCATCAAGTGTCTCAGCTCTAAAAGGTCCTTGTACTTTTTTATTCCATGTCAATGAAGTGACTGTACTTCGTATGATGGTAAGTAATAAACAGTACAAGAACAATAGCGACTGATATTATATTAGGATCTAAAAACAGTCATGGTCATTGCTACTGTTCTACCTATATAACCGTATCACGGCGAAAGCGCTAGACCATCTCGAAATGATTGGATTGTGTTGGATTTTCATTATGGTTTGCTACAGAGAATACATTTATACGGACTGCAGATGAAATAGATTTAGGACCTCAAGATATTTTTGACACTTCTCATAGCGTAATTTGCACAAAACCTACATCAAAGATAAATGAATAAATATATTTAACATCACGAAGAGGTTTTACTAATAAAACTATACGGATGATAATTTCAAGGAAGTAGCTTTATAAGATAAAAGTATTTTAGCTGTTAAATTTGTATTTGAAGATACATCATTTGAACTCGTAAATTGCAAAAAACCATTAGGCTTAACATTAGGTGGTAAAAAGGAGCAAACACTTTCTCCATCAGCGTAACCAATGGTGGAACAGTTGTTTATCAGTTTTAATTACATATTACCCATTAATCAAGCCCAATGGAGGCACATCCGCTGATCGGTGCGATAACCCATGAATGGACTAGGTCTGAATACGAGGGAAGTGGCCTCGAACGTAAAACAAACGCTATGTGGGAAATGACCATCTGATTACTGAAACAATGGATTTCAAACCTGGCATATTGTATCGTCAACCCATCGACGATGGGCTCTGGCACTTAAGTTAAATAAAAACTAAATATTGTATATTGTAATCAACTAATAAGTCAACAGGATAAACTATACAGGTAAAATAACTATATAAAATAAATAACAATTCATATTTTTCAACTTTTCGTCTTCTCTATTGATTACGTTAAGACTGTTTTATTTTGTCTTAGTTGCTTTATTAAAATCATGAAGATCATAAAAATAATGGCATTTCCTTTTGGATGGCAAGTGCTTAGGGCACTCTGAGTAGATAGCGATGTGCGCAAAGGTAGCAAACTTATTAATGTGCGGCGGTTATTTTTTTCCAACTGGCTAAAAGCTTTTTACCTTTGCCTTTGACAGCTTCATCTGACTTTTGGAACGAGCTGTTAAGTTACCAAAAAATGATAGCTAACTAACGACTGTCTGAAAGTGATGATTTTTTTCCGTACCTTTTCGTACAATTGTCGAATATACCATTTCGTTGATCTATCTATATCCAAATAAATGAAATTGAGGTGTCTGTTTTTAGTATGGAAACAATAGTTATTTCCTTACTTTTTATACGTGGGTGTGTATACAATACTTATACTAAAAACAATCTTTACAATTATTGTCTGTCTGTCTGTTTGTTCCGGCTAATCTCTAGAATGGCTGGACCTATTTGACGGGACTTTTTCTGGCAGATAACTGAAGTTATAAGGCGTAAAGAAAATCTGATGAAATTATAAATGAATCCGATTCAATGGACAATTTTACTGGCAAGTGTTGGAATTTGTGAGAAATATATTATGTTAGTACCAAAAATAATTTAGCTCCTGTACAAAAAGTAAGGTCTTTATTTCCAATGATTAAAAATAATACGCGAGCCTAGTCGTCGGAACATATAGTATTAAAAAAACTATTATAGAAGTAAATCAAAATTTTACACACTCTCGCCGCCCCCGTTAACGACGAAAATCATGATAATAATAAATCCCATAGATATTAAACAACGATACAAGATATTTACATTATCTTCTTTAAATTACAAATAATCTATAAAAAGTTCGGTTTTATTGCTTCGTAGATATAGCCGGCGCCTGCGCACAAAATTCACTAATGAGTCATTAGTCAAAGGAAAGCTAAAAGCGTCGGATCGCCCGTCTGTATGCGCGCGCGCGCACGCGTGACGTGACGCCGGTCTGCACAGATACGATCGCCGTCTCTATGGTATTATTATTACGCCATTGCTTCGATCGGCGTTAGGCCGCCGGCACACTTACTATTGTAATTTTTTTAACATTATTCATAATTTAATTTAGCTAATTTTTTTTATAGTTTTTAATTTAAAATGCCCATTTATTTTGAATATTTGCCGCAATCAAAAATAACTTTAGTTATTGTAATTTTTTTTAGCAAACTTGCATGTAATACGTTTAAGGATAAGTAACCACAGATTTTTATAGCCGACCTCGAAATTATCACAGTTTTAAAGTCAACCATAATCTAGTAAGCAGAGGCAGATTAAGTCAGCGATGGAGCCTGTAGCAAACGTGATCAGCGCGGCTTAATTCAGATTTTATTCATAACTGATGGGAGTATGCTTATATAAACTTAAAAAAAAAATTGTCGGCTTCTGGGACTCTAAAACATATATTGATTGTCTTAAGCGCGGGCCCGTAGCATGCTCTCGCAAGTTCTACCACCCTTAATTCACATTCACGGTCACGCTTCCTAATCAGGTATGATTATAGTAAAATGATAAAGCATAAAGAACTCATATAAAAATTCACACGTGATCATCATACATAAAAAAAACAATATTTTATTTTATATTTGCGATTTAATGTCGTAATTATTTATGTACAGTTGTTTTGTAGTCGGCTTTATTATTGCAAGCTTATATTACATCGGTGTATACGCATGTTTACGACAACACAATTTCTCGTTGAAAATCAACGATCTCCGGGATTAACAGGGGAGAGTTTTTCTAATATATGCCGTCCATTGCGTTCGAGATTATCGTTACGATTAACAGTTACCTCAGCAAACGTTTCATGTAAAAGTATGCATTTATTTATGTCGATCTCGATATACTTACTACCTTTCACTTGAAGCTAATTAAAGTCTGCGGATAACGATTTTTTAAATACTGTATATTGGCCACAGATTTATGTAATGTTATATGACGATGTCACTTAATCCTAGACGTCTTAAGTGAGACCTAACAGAACATATCTAAGTTTCCCAATAAGAGCTAGTCAGATGGGTATTAGAAAAAAAAACGATAATTTAACCATGCTGTCTTTTCTGTACTGAAAGCTCTGGCTTATTATAAAATGATAATGGTGGATTAGAATCTACGTCCATGGAAGTTTTATGATGAATGGTATCGTAATGATATTGGATCGACCATCGCGAAAGCCTGAAAACTATGACGGCGCAGTTGGTAGTGCGGACAGATTTTGCGGAGATGGACTTAAGCTCGAACCCACCTATCTAACTTTATAATAAGCCTGAGTTTTCAGTTATGTAAAACATCACGAAGAAACCATAGCATGGAGGTAGGGCATTTTCTAATCAAACCACCCTCAAGTTTGAAAACCTGTCGCCAAATACCAATAGGTGTGTTACGGCAGCATCACTTGAGAACCACTACCTCTAGGCTTAGTTTGTTCACCATCTTGGACCTCATTGCCATTTAACATCAAGTGAGATTGTGGTAAGCCAAAGTCCGACTTTTTTTAAGATTAAAAATCCGTCGAAAAAATACACTAGAACGAATTTTATAATTAACTTTCTCTATATATGTAAATATTTTTTAAATAATGATGATAATTAAGAAAGCTGTGAAAATTAAATAACGAATGAAATCAGACAATGTAGTACAAACCCGCATCCGAATAATTTGTATGATTTACAACTAGAAAGTTGAAAGTATATTTTTTTAAAATATTTCAACTGTTTTGTGTCATGACTGTACGCTTAATTGTGAACAGTTCAACTCTTTTTGAACACAGGTATAAAAAATTATATTTGTTTCTATTAACCAAGTAATAGTTTCGTGTGTCTCTTGATTTCTTTACTTTTAAATGATGCATATTTTCTATGGAAATTAAGACGCGCGTCTTAATAAGGAAACGAATCTGGTTTTCTACAGAAATATACACGATCACACTCTTGTAAAATATTCAACGTATTTGTCATCCCATACCAGAAAATAAATAAGAGGTTTAGTTATTTGTTATTCTCGTTTAAAAAATATTATTTACTAGCTGTGTGCTCTCGGCTGTGCCCGCGTTTTATACGTTCTTCACTACGTTTTAATATTTTTATTCGGAACTCTGCTTTTTTTCTAAAAAAATTTAGTACTAAGATAAATTACATATATTTCTCATAAATTCAAGCACGTGCCCGTACAACTCTGCTTTAAACCGGATTTTATTCATTTTTTATGAGTTTTAGTTTTTTATGCGGAACTCTTATTATTTTAGAAAATAAAAGTATCCTAATTTACCTGGAGTAACTCTTCAGCTATGTACCAATAAAAGTCATGTCAAAATCCGTCTAGCCGGTTCGGAGATTACCGGGAACAAACAGACAGTCAGACAAAAATTTTAAAAATTGCATTTTTCGTCTAGACATCGTATTTACATTCATACCTTTTTAGTAAAAAAAAAATTGACTTTACAAACTGACACTCTAATTTTACTTATTAGTATAGATTAGTAAATAATATTAAATAACTTGAAATCTTAATTTATTATTAAAGGTAACTTTTTTTCTGTAGGTATGTCTGGATGTTCATTATGGTCAAAGAAAAATCCAATATTATAGCAGAATTCAGATGTTCTTTTAAAAAACTTAATTCAAATATATAGCGCAGTGCGTACTTGTGATGTAATCGTTATCCGCGAGCGAAGCCACTGTCACAGCTTGTTAATGTAGTTTCACATATACTGGGAATCGAAGCTGTATGTACTCCAGCGACTTTAACCATTTCACCGGCAAGTCTAACAATAATATAATTGCGATCATTTGCAAACGACACAATTTTAAATCGTGCGAAAGTTGTCACAATGGCGGGGTCTTGTCAAAAATGAACCGTGTATTAAGAATAGAAATAACTACATAGGGACGTTGATAAATTGTCTTTCTGTCTGTCTGTCTGTGACGAGATAATTTGAAGAGTTGGTGTTACGTAGGTAATATATTGGTTGACGAATTAAGCCGATGATCAGTGCTAGTATAGAATCTAGGCTAGAATCGAACTAACACATTCAATATTAGCCTGGGGGTTTGGTAAAGGAAAACACCGTGCTGGGGCTATAGTATGGTGGTAAATGATGTGATTTCTATCTTGGACAACATCGTCACTTAACATCAGGTGAAATTTGAGCTGTAGCTCATATTAAAAAAAACTGCGAGCAATATTTCTAGGTAAACGATAAATCTCTCGACAGTGGTGTGGTATTTATTCACTCGCATAATGCATAATACAAACAAGATAAAGAAAGTAATTTTGGAAAGTACGAAAAAGTAAAAAACAACCATAATTTAAATTTCTTTCGTCTAAATAAATAACTGACTTAAGAATTTTCATTTCCAAACGAAATTATAAATAAGTAATTCAACCTCCGCATAGTCAAATTAACGTTTATTTAATTTAAAAATAATCACAAAAATTAAAATTCAACAAACAAATTAAAAATAACGTTTTCCTTGAGTTAAAAATAACACTTTGCAAAAAGTTAGAAATATAACGGGTTTTTTGTTGTTTCAAAATGACGCCGTCTACTAAATATTTGGAGTCGATGAAAACTCAAGCCGAGTGATAGAAGATACACCGGAAACGTCTTCTTGATTAATGGCTGATCATGGTGACACATCTTGCTAGAACTTTCCATGCAGTTTTCGTGTCATCTCAGAACAAACGATTCGCGTCATTACTTCCAATACAATAACGGAAAATGCCAAGAAAATTACATAATATAGGGTCCCCAATACGCATGTGAATGAATTAAAGACAATCACTACTACATGACGACAAGATCCCGCTAAAAACTTTATCGAAATCTAAGGCGAAACAGTTATAATAGTTCCGTCTACACTCGGCTAGTTACAAATAATCCAACAATCGCTGGAAACAGAGAGCCTTATCTATCGGAGGCATCTGATTTAAAATAAAGTGAAACACAAAAAATAAAATAATAAGAGACGCGTCTACTAGCACTGTTTGAGCAATAGATTAAGTTTAAAGTAATTTCGGTAATTGTGTGCTCTCACGGAGGCTGTAATTAGTGCAACGGTAAACCGTGGTTAATGATTCAATGAGAGATTACGGATTATAACTTTTCCGTTCGTAGAATTTGAAATTTCTGTTGCTTGTACGATTTTGTTTAGATATATTATTGCGGAACATGTAACAATGATTATTTAGTCATTTTTCTACCTGCTGATAAAATGATAAGGAGTCTTTAGAAAATTCAGTGGAGATTGACTTGATTTTGAGTGATTCAGGGCATCTGCGATTTTACGAACTGCAAGAAGCGGAAGCGAGACAATGTCACAATAATACTGCTAAATGTATTTTATTTTCAATGCTTCATAAACTCAGCGCTTTAATAACAATTTTTTCTTATGTTAAGTGACGATACACAAAGATGGTCAACACGCTAAATCGTACCTTTGTACTGGTTCTCAAAGGAAGCTGCCAAAACAAATATATAGATGCTTGTCGGATAGATTTTTAAAACTGAGGTTGGGAAGCTAGCTAGACGCTATCATCATGCTATGGTTCCCTCACTATGCTTTCCTTCACTGAAAGCTTTAGGGTAATTAAAAAATACTGTGGATAGATTCGAACCCACGTCCATCGATGTTGAATCTAAACACACTACCAATACATTATCGGATACAACCCAACACGTATGTTGTACCAAATCACGTTTAATAATGTCAGTATTTAAATCAAAACTAAATAAAAAAATTGGTAAAATAATTTCTTGACACAAACTCGTGACGAGTTCATAATTTATTTTAAAATTTAAAGACAATTGATTGATTAATTCCATTGAATGGTCATGAATTAAGGTAGTCAGCCGCGATCGGAGGCTGCCCATCGAAGCCTACTGTTTTAGTTCCGCCATTGTCTTTGACTAATCCAATTTGATTCGTTTGTCTCCCGCAGTCCATTTCTTTTTTCTTTCATTAATAATACAGTTTACATTTATTTTCGGAATAAATAAATCTGGTATAAGACCTGTCATACTGTATGGAGCAGTGTGATGGGCTAGTATGAAGATGGATGAAAAACAACTGTATGCAGCAAAGATATTGATATGCGAATATTGAGTCGGATGTGTGGAGACAAAAATGGATAAGATCAGGAATGAGTATGTTAGGGGAAGTTTGCAAGTGACTCCAGTGGTAGAAAAGATGCAAGGGAATCGTTTGTCTTGGAATGGGAATGTTTTGAGAAGAGACAAAACGCACGTGACCAAGAAAGATATGTAAGTGGAGGAATGGAGGGGGAGAGGACGCTCAAAGAATGATTGGATGGATGGATGGATGTATGAAGATGTATGGAAGAATAAGACATACTGCGTTGACCTCAAATAACAAATTGGCAGCAGGATGATGATGTTGAGTTTTTTTAAATCATAAGTAGCAATATTATTATTTCAAGTTATTATTGAGTACTGACTTCACAAATGATAACTCACAAAGTGAAATTATAAAAGGTCATATGTTATTTTATATTTGTGCTTTAAAAATACGTATACGTGTTTTTAATATACATTATGTTTTGTAGCAAGCAGTTAATTTAAATGAAATTAACAATTGAAACAGATAGACTACAAAAGAATTGTGTACCCTACTTACCCTAAGCAAAATTAAAAATTTTAAATGTCAGTCAATAGAAACAGGTAAATTAAATAAGAGTCACTACACACGGACAAGTAAATGACATCGCGTTTTATTTAATTTGATTTTTATGTGTTTTTTTTTCTAAAGTATGAAATATATGACGTTCATTCGACGTTAGACGTATACAATGGAATATTGGCAAACAGGTCTATAGAGTCATGCGTGAATCACTTCTAGTCAGATGTTTAGTGTGTTTGTAAAGACATTCCGTATGTATGACGATGAGTGAGTGATATGCAATATAAAAGATGCGTTGTCTCGCGTGTGTGATAATTAATACATTACTAATTAACGAGTCGTCTAAAACAGCTACATGACGTGTAAACTTAACAAATCTTATAGACTACTTACAGTGGTAACATTAAACTCTTTATGTAATTTAAAGGCAACCTCTTCGATCATTAGTACCCATTAAAAAAAAATCAAAATAGTTATTTGATGATAAAAATTGCTCGCTTTTTGATACACGTTAGGTTTACTAATAAAGGAAATTAATAATAATTGTATAATAAAATACATTGATCGGTTAATTTTTTCCCTCACTTCTTCTCTTCGATGTGAAAATAATGAATGTATTCAGGTAATCGTAAAATGTAAATTAAAAAACAATGTATGAAATTTTTTATTAATACAAGACTTTCTATGGTACGTGTGAAAGAAAGGGCATAAACAGGCGCACTTTCAAACCGCAATTAATTTACAATAACGTTTTATGTTAAACGTACAAACATTATTCACGAGCGGGTTGCTAGATAACGCAGCGGGCCAGTTCGCTCGTCTGTAACGGCTCTCACCGAAATAAAGTCCGTTTATACGGGCACGTAACGTTATTTCGTAGAAAATAAATGTTGTCGCTTACACGCAAATACACAGTTAACACCTGTATAAAGTTAACAAAATCATTAACATTTGACCACAAACCTTTATTAGAATAATCAAAGAGAAAAAAATAAATTTTGATCCTTCAAATTAAAAATGGAATAAAACTCATATAAAAGTAAAATTTTGTAAACACTTTTTATCATATTTTTCACAATGAGAATCGTAAATATGTAGGTATTTTGCATTTTTTTTTTAATTTTTAATAATATACACAGAGTGTTAGTTTTTAATCTAAAAATATAACTATTTCAAGGATATTAATTATCCAGGACAGCTTTTATGTATAATGTTAATACACAATACAAACAACTGCCTAGTTTAAGGTCAATAACCGTGAAACAGATTATAAATAAACAAATTAACCAAGCGAATAAAGCTTGCACACTTGTCGCTCGCTATACGTTTACCGTTTCCCTAACATAACATTGTCGTGTGAACGAACCTTTTCAACCTTAATTATTATTGTTAAAACAGAATTCTTTATTTTAGACAACGGATATGTACCTTTGTGTGTGTGTGTGTGTGGGGTTTTTTTTTAACTCATTGAAATAACTCGGTTCATTATCGTGATCCGATCTCGCGCATATATGTATCATAATAATTGGTCGTTTCACATTAACTCCAATTATGTACTGTCAAAAACTTCATGATCCCCACGGCGGTTATCCCGTGTGCGAACGACGTTCCAACTTATATTGGAGAGTTTATAATTTTCGGTTTAACATTTATTCACATCCGAATTGTATGAACCAGTTGTTTTGTTACCGCGATGTTAATTTCTTATTATTCCATTGACAATAAACGAATAAAGTTTCTATGCGGGAAAACTTTAAAACAATTAATGTTATTGGGATTTTGCTAAATATGCCCAATTGTTTAGCTGCGATCTTATAATAGAGACATAACGGCGTCATCTATTTGGTATAAATATTTACAGTTTTATAACTTCACAGAATAGTTCAGAATTTAGATATTTTGACCGTCCTTTCCTTGTCAGCAGTAGTAAGCAAATCTCTTACTCTCTTACATGATTATGCAACCATTAGCATTTAAAAAAACGTAAAGTAAACATCGCTTACTTGATCATCATTCAGACACCCCCCCCCCCCCCCCCAAGCAAGTAAATTGTAGACCAACCACCATGGATTTTTTAATACTTGAATTGAATAATTGAACGATCTCATATAACTTTAACACAAAGCCATAGAAAAACTTGATTGATGTACTTCTAATCATATGAATTCGTTTGTAATGAAATTAGTATAATTTTAAAATCGATTCTGTTTACTTCAATATCTGTGTGTGCGTGTGACTCGGGTAACCCTGCGGCTGGCGCGCCCGAAGAAAAATTAACGAATGTACACGCTCGGGGTCGAAGGGTCCCGGCCATCATACGGTCACTAATTAATGGAAAAAGGATTAAATTCGTACACCGAATTGAAATAAAATAAATATGATAAAGGAGCGGCCTCCTTGGGGCGGAGGGCTCTCTCCGGGTTTTTTGTTCCCGGTTGCCGGTCCTGTCAATAACATGTACTAATTGTTTGCTTTGGGTTTTTTTTGTATGTAAATTAATATATCCATTTAGATAATTTTGTCGATAAAGGTAGTCATTATTCATATTTATAATTATATTGAATTCAGTAATTAAAATTTAAAAGAAAATGTATAACTTCTTCCATTGCAAACGTATATGAAAGATTCAAATAACTTGGTGGAGCTTTCTGAACTTATAAACTGTATTCTATGTTATGGATAGGATTAGGAATGAGTACATTAGAGGAAGTTTGAAAGTGGGTCTAGCGATTGAAAAGATGAATGGGAATCGTTTGTCCTAGTATGGACATGTTTTGAAAAGAGACGAAACGCCACATGCGTTGTGCCACAAAGAATGTTATGACTATGAAAGTTGAGGGATGAAGGGGGAGAAGACGTCCAAAGAAAAGATAGATGTAGTGTGTGAGGTAAGATATGAAGATAAAAGGGGTGAACTTCATATGGTGGCTGATAGAGATTTATGGAAGAACAAAATATACTGCGCCGACCCCAAATAACAAATTGGGAGTAGAACGATGGTGATGTTCTAGGATATTCAAAATTTTAAATTAAATCAATCCTGTAGTTTGAAAGTTATTAAACAATAAATAAACAAACGTTCATATGTACAATATTAAAAGGGAGGGATTTGTGTGCGCGAAAAATGTAGTTCTATATTTTCTACATCGATCATTAATTTTCTCATATATATCGAAGTTACATTAAAAAAAAAACATGAAATAAGTAAAGATCACTCTAGAAATATTTATCATTATAACATTATTGGTAGTATTTCTTTCGTCGAACAAAATTAAATGCATTAGGCGAAAATCGGTTTCCGGCTTACGGGATTGTGCACCGGTCTACTGAGCATCGTCTACCGTCTAACTGGTTAGAAATGAAAGAGAAAAATAATATTCATCGGGGTTTTAAGTACCCCCAGCTTCACAACCGAAGGGTTGTGTATGAAAATGTTTGTTTTAAATTTATTTATCTGACGCTCGTAACTTTACTGCCCACCTAACTTAAGATTAACCATTATGAAAAAGTCTACTGTAGTAATCTGAAAATTACATGGTTTAATACAGTTCCGCGTTAAGACGCACGTCTGAGTTTTCTTACGAAATATCATGAGACGGAAAACCAGGAAGTCCAGGGGTTATTTGGCCAGAAATTGTATAAACTTTTGTAGTCGGGGTTTTTTTTGGCGGGATTTTAGTCTGCCATGTAGCAATTATTGTCTTAATATAGACTGGCAGAATTTTGTCCCTTACAGATTGGCATTAACCAAAAAAAGAAGAAATTTTAAATCTTAACCGTTTTAAAATTATTAAAAAAGGCAAATTGTGATACCGATTAATATAGGAATATTATACCTGTATTATATATACAGTTTTAGGATTTCAAGCTAACTAGGTTACCAGATGGTGCCGGCTAAGAATAATACCACCCCATATCTTCCCGTGGGTATCGTAAAAGGCGACTAAGGGATAAACTAGGGGATGGTCAGCAGCATCCTCTGAGCACCACAAATACCTAGTGCGAACGCCAACCCGCCTGCCAAGAGTGCTGATTATTGGTTAAACTTATGTCCAGCAGTGGACGTCTTTCAGTTGAATCAATCAAACGAAGTAAAATATAAAATATTGAGTTTACTTTTCAACACAAACTATTTATACTTGTTAATTTATACACAAAAATTTAAAATTAAAATAAAATAAAATACTATAAATAATGAATGCCGTCCAGCTCGCCGCCAGACGGGAAGGTTCCCAGGAGGCTGGCCATATTGCCACGTTGGATGGCAATGCTAATTCGCTGTGCCAAATATTGGCCAGCCCTCTGGTCGCGAGACGTGTCGACTAGACGACCCGCGAGATCCTTAAAAAGGCTATGAGCACTCGGGCCCCACGGTCCCAAAGTTTCGACCCCAAACGGGACAAATATTGTGAAGTTAAAAAAAAAAATATATAAAAGAATAAAAAATAATATTGTAAAAAAAGAATGAATGAACAAAAACACACACAATCACGCCTAACAAGACATGACGTTCCGCGACGTTCGATTTTTCACGTTTTCACGGCCGTGCGTCTAGAAGATTAATTTTTTTTGGGTCGCTCGCTTTTCGCACGGGCCTTCGATGAATCGAGTTTTCTTTCGCGCCATGTCTACGTGAAAAAAGTTTAAAAATAATACCACTCCGCAGGTAGATTGGGCAGGTAATACGATACTGGGATGTAAATTAAAACTGACATTGAGAGATTAAGTACGCTTCTCTCCACCCCCGTAAGACCCCCTCCCTCACATTCGACTGTGTATTGGTTATTTAAAAAAAAACATGCCTTTTTTATACTAACACTACAAATTTATAATTTCATTAGGCTATTTAAGGTTATGGTTGTATTATGGTTTATTATTGCCTAACTGAACTTTTAACACAAGAATAATGTCTAAATTATTATCGATAAAACAAGTTCGAATGAATACAATACATTGGAGATCACTAAGAAAATCGTGAAGAAAATTGGATTCGTGGGAAGTGTTTTTTTTAATACACCAGTAAAATTTGCAGTGTGCGTAAACTATTTATATTTACACTAATGCACTTAAGATATTAATTATAAACTGAATATTTAATATTTGTTGTTTGTCATCAAACAAGTATGTGTTGTCACCTAATTTAGAAGTATGTAGTTTTAAAAAATGGTTCCATGGCGTGTGGATCCACGACCTCAGTTCGTCACACAATAAGTATATTCCAAACTCTAAATAATATTTTGATAGCGTATATATTTTTTCCTTAGAATGTTTTACAGATTTCTCAAACAAGCACATAGTCGTTTAATGTCATGTTATTAGCAAAAAAATAACGCTCAAAATGCTCCTACATATAATGTAATAATTATATATATATATATATGACATTTATTGAATTCCCAGGTTAAATGCGAAATACAAGTCCCTCGAAGCTCGAACGGCCAAGTTTGGCAAACATAAAACACGAATGAGTTAGACCGATCGCGAAACTAAATAATTCAATTATTATTTCTCAACAAAGTCGGATTGACAAATTTAAACATCGAATTAGGCCGTTTACACACCGTTCGATTCATTTGTTGACTAAACACACGTATATCTCATATTGTCTAGGTTTGTTATCAATTTGTTATGTTAATTAAAAAATTGAACGAGAGTTAAGAGCGAGTATTTCAAAGGTCATGCACAGGTGAGAGAGATGGCAAATATAACATAAATGGAAGGAAATAGCTATCTATGCATTGCACATATAGTACAATTCGCGCCGTATTGTATATTCAATTTAAATTCAAAACATAGCTAATATCTTAATTTTATTTTGTTGTATTTCTTTTGAGATGCTATCTAAATTTCTGTTTCGTACACAAAATCGCCTTTATTCTTTATTTTTCACGAAATTTAGCTTATATTTTGCGAATTTCTTATTTTATTTATTACCTTTCAAATATATATTCCATACCTAAATTAGTATTAATTATTTGGGTTGATAGGAACATCTACAATAAAATGAAGGTATAGCATTTTTATAACATCACATTGATGACATGACATTGACAGTGACATCACAAGATTTTAATTCCAACCGGTAACCAAACGCGAGACTGTCTCCATAATTCGTATTTTATATCGGCTGCGTTAAATCGTTACGTATGCACACGGCCTTAAGCCACGAAATTCTCGTGTCTATCGGCTATAGGCAGGTGGGAGAGAGTTGATCATTATTAGATATTGAATTTTCGTAACTTCGGACTCATCCGCTTTCTAATTTACTAATGAATCCGAGTGGTGTTACCATTAGCTCGCCCCCTTCCGCTTGCCCCCACCCCCCAGGATGGGTTGAGTTAACTGGGGTGTGCGGAAGGGGTAAGAACTCGGAAATTTTGCGTCTTTTATACATGTACGAGTATAATGATAATCCGATTGGTGATTCGAGCGATCCACATTTGAACCTTCGTGCTTTTACGTCGGTTTGTTATTTCGGTGTTCTTTTACCGATTTTTGTAATCCTTTATGATTGTATTCGATTCCTGTAATACCTAAAGTCGTTATTTTATTTATGACGATCGTGACTCTAAATTAAAGGTGCCGTTTTACTTATTACTCCTCTTGGATGATCATCTGCATATCATCACTAAGTAGCTTTTCCATACTACAAGTAAGTCATTGTTTTTGCGTTTTTGTTCCTTTTAGAGTTTTCTTAACAAAATGATCCGTTTCAAGCAGTCAATACTTTTTATCTTAACATGATCAAAATATTTCAGAATGATGGAAGACAATCTCTCGTGGGTTGAATTATATTATATTTGTATACAAACGGTACCCTTACAACAAACTATACGTTACCAAGGTTATCAAAATACATTTATTTCTGACAATAATAAACCAAATGAAGTAGTTAGTAGTAATTAATCTAATACATCTATTAGTCTTTTTTAAATATTAGATCACAGAATCAAATCACACTAAACCTTTCAAAACTAACTTGGAGTTAGGTATTGTTAATACTCCAAATATTGAGTTAGCGTCGCGCACGCCGCGCCACCCGCCTGTGTGTGACTCAATAAAACCAAATTGGAACTCGTTCCTTGCACTTCTCTGATCATTAAACAAACAGTGCAGTAAAGGGTTTGATTATTTCTACCTACAGTGGTGATGTCGCTTAGAGACAAGCGAAAGTTACTTAGTAACATAATTTTATCGCATAGTATATTTAAAAAACTCTGTTTGTGAGCAATAATTTAAAAATTATAACGTAAATTACTGTCAGAATTGTAGAATATAGAATAAAATTAACTTATACAATGATTAGTCCATTTCCCGTTAAAACTTTTATAATTTTTCGAATACATAATATACAGAAAATATTTTTATATAGATGTTAAATAAATTCTAATTATAAAAAATACTAGAACTTTCCTTACATTTCCAACACACTTATTATAATAAATATATAGAGTACCATATAAGATGCAATATAAATAACAAAAAAAGAAAGAAAAAATATGAAATTGTGTTTGCAATAAAAAATTTAAAACAAAACCGTAGACAGTGAGTCGAATATGTCGTTTGAACTGTTTTCACATTAAAAACTGTGTCCCGTCTGCACGGTGTGGTCTATGCGTGTCGCGTTCAGAAATCGAGTACGTATTATAGTCGTTCGTTCGTTCGGTGCGGTTCGACGGTGAACTTTCATCTCGTTGCGGGACATTCATTCGTTTGTTACGTACGAAAGTTTCGCACCTAAACAAACCCCACGCATTTTGTTTGTATTGCTTGTTCTATTGACTTTAGTAAGTATCTATAGTAATTATGTTTAAAGTATAATTTGGTAACACTAGTTCCTATCAGCGGTTTGTCTCTTACATTAAACATTAAATAAAGGTGAAAAAAAAACCCACGTAAATATAGGATATTTGTGAAGACCTGACATTGTGTTTCGTTTTGTCTCATCGTATACCTACTCAAAGAATTAGGTATTGACTTTTGTAAGATGTTTGTAAATCGATTGTTGGTAGATTTTCATATCTACCTATACATAGTCACGGCCATCACATGTTCGTACTTTGTACTAGCAATTTTCTTGAACCAGGATAAAAACAACTATCCAGTATTATGTCTCTTAGGTAGTAATAAATAATTAAAAAAAATAAAGCAATTATAACATAAAACAAATTTCATTAGATCGGACCTAATTGGTAACTTGTTTCTAGAGAGTCCATATTGACAGGATGTCTCTAAGTCAACCATCGAAATGTTGTGATCTCGAATTAGACTCTCTTGATTAATGTCCATCGCCTGACCTTTATATCATTGTTTGAAAACAATAAAAAAGTAAAAACCACTAAAGACATTAAAGCCAGATCGATCGGTACGCAAATGAGAGCGTACGGGCCGTGATCTATAGATCTCTTTGCAGTGCGTCGAAAGATCAGCTAATGATCTAGAGCGGTCTGATTGATCGCTGTGACACGGGGTGAATGAGCGATCGGGCCATTGATTCTGAGCGTGCGCATCGTCAGCTGCCATCTTGGAGCGGTGCCATATTTGATTCGATATTCGAATCTTAAGTGACAAACGCGCGGGGATGTGACCGTTGACAATTATTTGAGACTGAATTCTTTAGGATATTAGACTGTGAATGTATATATATTGAAACAAGTAATACATTCGATTGACATAATGCATTTGGCATATAATTATCTTTAAATAAAACATTACAATCATAATGGTATGTGATTTTCTAATATCCGTTTGGATTATTATACTCGTGTTGAACGTCAATTACCAAATACCTAGGTATAAGCGTGTTTTTTTTTTTAGTAAATGCTCGGCAAAATAACTATTATAAATATTGCTTATCATATAAAACTCTATTTAAGATATAACAAACATGAGATCGTCTCAAAACAGACATATTATGCCATAATATATCAACATTTCTACGTAACACGTAGCTCACGGGCCCTTTGTAATATTTAATATTTACCTATTGGAACATTGTCTGTCGGTTTGTACTTCACGCTTCTGATGATAAAAGCATCGGTAGTTGCCAATAAAGCCACCCCTTTTACACCTATGCGTCATAGAGTAACGAGTTACTTCTAGTAGGGATACTCTTTTCTATACCAAAATAAATGTTGTAAATATAGGTTCGACAGTCTTTGTCTAAATATTTTTGTTTAATTATAAAATATTATTAAGCATATAATTAAACTTATGAACTCTAAAAATATAGTGCTCGTATGATATCCGGAGCCTATATTTTGATGGTCATGTCAAAATTATTTTTTTTACTAAATAGGTATACTATGCCGCAAATACAATTTTTAAAATTTTTGTTTCTTTGTCTGTCTGTCTGTTTGTTTCGAGTAATCTCCAGAACGGCCTTTATTGGAATAAAGTATAGATTTCAACATTACATCACATACATATATATTTTTTATTTACGTCAATATTCCGTCACAGGTACATTTATTTTAAATACTAAATACAACAAAAGATAATAATCATTGCGTAACTAAATTAAAAATAAAAGGAAAACACAACATGAAAGAAAACATAAAAATTATAACAATGACTAGTATAAAACAATAGAACGGTCAGTTTATTATAAACTTTCTTTTGAAAAAGTGTTTGTTTTAATTTTCATTCTTTGATGGAACTTCCACTTTAACTTTTCCTTTATTTTCATTGAATCACATTAAGGTCGTTAACTGCGTCGGTTAACATTACACTTGTTCGTCAATCCACTTTTTTATTATAAAAGCGAGCTTAATAAGAGACGGTAATAAACGTAACGGCTACCACCTTATGGAAGCAAATACGACGGTGACTTTTAAATTCTTTTAAGGGTTTAAGATTTACGGTCGACTATCGGTAAAACTGTAAGTAAGTACGTTACCTATATAATAAAACGGTCAATATCGAAGCGAACATATAATTTCCATAATGCGTATGTTAGTTGCTGGTAAAGTAATTTTTCAAATTTTCACTATCGGTCACGATTATAAACTTACTGAACTGGGTAATAGTAATTATTATACATGGTAGGGGTTACTGTATTGACCACAATCTCACCTGATGTTAAGTGATGATGTGGTCGAGGATGGTAAACACGTTAACCCTAGAGGTACTGGTTCTCAAGTGATGCTGCCGGAATACAACTATAGGTATTTAGCGATAGTTTTCAAACTTGAAGCTGGTAGCTAACCAGGCGACATTGTTAGAAAATGCCCTACAACTATGCTATGGTTTCCTCGTGATGTTTACCTTCACCGAAAGCTCAAGCTGACTTTAGAGTTAGATAGGTAGGTTCGAACCCGCGTCCAATGACTCGCAATATCCACTACGCCATCATTGCTTCAAAATTTTGACAATTCTCAACACTATAATTTTGGTGGGTTCAATAGATAAACGATGTTGACCCACTGTAAATACGTTAATCTATGATCCGGTATAAACCCGGTGGCACACTGCGAACACGATAGCAGATAAAAGCCCGGCTAATAACGTACCAATAAAGGCTTTATTGAGCCGAACGGAGCACATTAAGAGGCGGCGGAAATTGTCGATGTTCGTCGAACGCGTGCGAATTTAATATCGTCAAGATGCGATGTTGGCGCTAATAGGTGGTGGGGACGGGTGAGGACGGGGAGGGGCGGAGGGAGGCTAGATGCGTGTCAATTATATCGAATGTTTTAAGTATAGCGGATTAGGTGACACCCGATTTTCAAAGTTTTCAAAATTCGATTTCCTTTGAAGTCTGATGACATTCCCTTTCAATTACTTATGGACGAGTGTTTCAATTAGGTACTTATGAAACGAGATTTATCGATGCGTAGTAAGCAAAAGTGTCTTAAGTTTCAGTCACTAAATATAATTATTTAGTTTATTTGTGATTCGAATCTACGTCTACGGTTCTCATGAAATATCTCCAAGTCTAAAAGAACGCTACATCATTGTGAAGACTTAAAAAACACACACACGCAAACACAGACATTCAGCGAAAGCAGCGAAAACCCAATTACAACTTACAAATAATGTCAATCAGTCGAAATGAGCAAAATCAAAAGAGCTGTGGCGCGCGTACCCGCGAGGAACCCCCGCTCGCCAGAACACCTGAAACGCTCAGAAGAAATAATTAAAAGGCCCAATGAAAATCTAACCCTCGAATTCCAATACTCTGTCGCTGGGAAGTTTCTGCCAAAGTTTCGCGTCGTGCGAAGTTTGACGGGTTACTCACTGTCTGTCTGTCCTTAAGGGAGGAAGGGGGGGGAGAGGAAAGAGATGCGGGGTGACTCAATGCAAGCGTTCGACTTACAAATTTTGAGCTGTTAATTATTAATTAAAAAGCGATCGGTTATTAGCCTAAACTTTTAATTATTAATTTAAATATCTATAATCTCGATAAATCGGATTTGTGTAAATGTAACCCTTTATTTACAGTAAACGTTTATAATAGAACTTAATAACTTAAGCGATGCAGATCAAAAACGTAAAATTGATATCCATATAAAATAATAATTTCGTTTTTGTGTTAACATGTTTGTATTTGTCTATCTGTGTGTTTGTTACCTTGGTTTCAACTACAACTAGAATCATACAATCGATTAAAATAACTTTTAAAAAATCATGGATATTGTCTCTGATCAGATTTTAGCATATATACTCGCATATGTATGTTTGGTTGTAATGCCTAAATAATTTTTTTTTCTAAATGCATATACGATTGGATGTATATACGATACCTATAAGAAAAACTCAATTTTTAATTTTTATCTTGTTTGTATGTTTGTTACGGGTAATCTTCGATTTTCGCAAATAATTAGGGTTCCACGTAAAAAAGTTAAAACTCATAAAAAAATTAATAAAATCCGATTCAATGCACAGTTTTACGGGCAAGTATTTGAATTTATTGTAAATATTTTCACTTTATCTTAGTAGGTACTAGATTTTTTAGGAAAATAATTGGGGTTCGTATAAAAAAAACACGTATAGAGGTACATATGAAACGCGGGCACAGCCGCGGGTACACAGCTAGTTTTAAATAAACTATTATGACAATTGTAATAATTGTGTAAAATACAATTTATTTTATGCATGTAAACCCACGGGTAAACGTGAGTATTTAGGTATTTATATATTTGTATTACAGATGAACGTTTCTATATGATTGATTTATTTCGCGTAGGTATCTGAATATATGCATTATAAATTTAAACTGTAAACAAAAGGGGTTTACCTCTACCCGATAATTTCCATCGTGAGTTAAGCATTAAGGCACACGTCCTTAAAGTTAAACCAATTAAGGGACCGTTTTAAAATCCTCTCTACGTTGAGAGAGGAATACGGAGGGCGGAGGACGTAGAAAAACTTCTAACGAATGTCCTCTGAACCCTTTTAAATCAATTAATTACTCAATTGAAACGCATCGGTACATTGTTCATATTGTCTACTTATATTATATACATCTCAAGAGACGATCTTTACCATGGAAAACACGCGAGTTCCTCAATAATTTCTACCTCCCCTCTAACCCCCAGAATTTTTTTTGTTTTCCTCGAAAACAAGGATGAAATTCTTCAAAGTAAATTGTACGTAATATTTATTATAAATACTTATGTTCCTAATTTAGGAGACTTACTTTCAAAAGTCTAGTGTTTTTTTGTTGTTGGTTGGATATACCGAAATAAATTTTAAAACTCTTAAAGGAACATAATTGACTAGTTTAAATTGAAAAAAAAGTGATTCCTAAATTTGGTACACGTGACCGTCTATGAGTTATTTTTGGAATTCATTCGATTTTCAAACATGAACATAACGAAAATATAACACGATTGTTAAAAAATTTACAAAAAATGTCAACTATGGTGTGTACTATATTCTAAAAATTGAAAATAAATTTACAGAAATATAACAATTTATTGGCACCGAGAAACTACGAACTACGATAATTTTTTTTATGTATTAAATAAATAATACAATTAGTTATATTCTTTAAACACGTTATAGGTTTCTAGAAATAAAATAGCATAGATAGAAAATTCTTTTAGCAATAAAAAAAATTCTCATGGTAATTACGAGTAATAAATTTCTAAAAATTCATAATAATTGCACATCGAATTAATTTAATTTCGGAAATACATTAATAATGTGTACTCTGTTAAAATTTACTAATTAATGAAATCAAATAAAAAGTCACACCGAAAATGCGTTTAACAATGTTCTCGAAACTTCCGTCTAACTGGATCAATATATTGTAATTGGATTATACATCGCTGTTTACCCCCTAAAGGGCATCGGCGTTACAACGTTCAAAGATTACAAGTTTGTAACGTAATTATCGTGGAATGGGTTATTTATATTGGATTTCTATTGATAAATTTATAAAATATAGCTATCCAACCCGGCGTAACCCGAATTACTTTACTCTATAAAACGTAATTTTCAATTTGCGTACATTAATCGATATAATAATCCTATTCTATCTTTTAAATTGGATCAAACTTTCATTAAAATCGGTTGAGTAGTTTCAGAGTTTATCGCGGAGAAACGTTGTGACAGAGAATTTTTTATACATATAGACGAACGTAAAATAAATAGAACTAATACATTTTAAGTAAAAAAAAATGATTATCAAAAAATATCGTCAACTATCAGCGGGGAAAAATCGAATGTACTAAATTTTCTATGAATAATGTTGTTGAGAATCACTGAACTGGCATATATGGTAGAAAAAAGTTATGAGTAAAGAAGCGAATTATGTCTGTACAAAAATTACCATCATTACTTACCGAAAGCAAGCGAATTTTTTTTACATATACAAGCAAAACCACCGACGCAATTAGTCGTGCGTAGCGACACACAATTCGTTTGTATTTGAATAGCCATTAAAATTCAAGTGAACATGAAATAAAAGATACTCTATAAATGGCATGCAATGCAAATTTACTTTGAGAATCACTGACTTATTGGAATCAGGTTCATAAAACTTAGAATTATTTTGTAAGCGATATTTCCTTTACAGTTAGTTAACTACATATGATCGATTACAATCACATGAAACTTTTGCATGTACGGTACGACGACCAAAAAAGTTTTGCCTACTACCCTCCTAACATCATCCTACGATACAATCTCTATTCAGAGCCTAATTAAAAATCCATTTCGCCTTTGAGGCAGGTTTTAAATTTTTTTTTAATTCTTTTGCGAACCCTACAAAGGAGCGGTTCCGTACATAAAAACCCTTTAACTTATGATGAATTAGCGATCTCCTACGTTTTATGTCTCCCGCGTTATCTGCACCCCCCCCCCCTCTCCCCCGACCCTCGTCTCCGTCGCAATCACCCCCTTGACACCCCAAAGCAGGGCCCGGCACACCCCAGCGGTCAGTTTGGACGTCGATATGAAGGTATTAACGAGACTGGAAAATTTTATGATGGACGCGCGAGATTAATGTCTTGGATATTGTGTTTACATTTTGCGGGTAGGCGGGAATGCGGTGTGCGATGACGTCACATTATATAAAAATTCTGCTCGTGGCTTCGTCTCCGTTGAGTTTAGAATTGGGCCCAGAGAGAAGTTGGTCTTATTGAGAGAGATATATATACTGAAGTTTTCTTTAGGATTTTTGACGAACCACAGTTCTCTGGCACATCATTTTGTTGAACCTCTTATAATTAAGTCTTTGTACATTATAAAAATTGTTTTATGGCAACTTTGGTTACAAAATATCGATGTTATTTACTTATATAACAGTTTAATTAGGATATATATACAAACCATCCGTAAAAAAAATGTTTGCAATTCACACGTGTTAGAAGAGAAATCTTCAAAAAACATGTAGTAGATAATTGCAAAAATGTGTTACCCATCCTGGGTTCGAACCTCCGACTTTTCAGCCGTAACGTCTATGAGACACGCGGATTAGTCCACCGAGCTAACCACGCTCTTATCAATTTGATGATCAAATCCGACCTCCAACAGAAACGTACTGTTGCTTTTTCGTTTCATCGACTTTCAAATCACAACGATGCTAAAGAAGTTTTAACTTCAAAGATAATTTGTGAAAATTGCGTCAAAATTCAGAGGGAGTTTTCGAAGGAGGTAGCGTCTAAACCGACAGGTAAATGTGGAAAACGTTTTTCTTTTGTATTATGTACAGATTTAAACGTTACCGGCAAGCTGACAAAAAGTTTTGTCTTTTTTTCGTACTGACTAAATCTGCTTACTTGAATTACTCTGACATTTCACGCTGGCTCTGTGGCGGGCGCTTAGGTCACTAAGCCGAAAAATTGTAACTGACATAAGGGCGTCATAACCCCGATTTTGTCTGTTAACGACATGCAAACTCTACGGAATACATCCGGGCTAAATTTATGAGTTAAAAAAAAAAGTGCAGTGTGCAAATATGTAATGTATTGCCAGTGCGTGAAGTGTTACTTTGTCAGGTACAAAACTTTCCTCAGTTGAAGATCACAACACGTCTTGGTTAGCGAACAGGCGTTTATTCCACCTGGTGGTAAACGTTCACTGCAGTCAACCAAGGCTCATTTAAAAGCATCGATTTAAATTTTAATATCGTTCGTACAAGTTTATGTTTATTTTAGGTAAGTTAATTCGTTTGACGTTTTGCAAAGTTACGTTTACCTGTATTTATTGTATCTATCTCGCTTATTCTACACTAAGAAATTGATTAGTGCGAGTAATTGTGAATCACCTTACAAAATATTGATATCTCTTCAGTTTCAATAGAAGCTGAAGTCGACTACGACCGGGAGCTATCAAAGCGTGACGTCATCATAAAAATATACGATGTCTCTTAAAGCGAATCGAACAGGTCACGGCAAGCCACATCACATCGCCTCACAACCCTTTACCCCGGCTAATCCTTTTCCCCTAAAAACTTGGGTCCCTGTGATAAGGGAGATGTTTTGATATGGCCCTCCATCATTCGCGTATTCGGCGTCTATAGAAAAACATTGACGTAAAAACTGGCCTGAAAATTAGGGATCCGGGGGGGTGTGTGTGCGTGGGGGTTGACGGGAGGGGGGGGGGAAGGCGCGTTAAGGTTACCGCTGTCGAAGTGACCACTGAGAAGGGTCAGTATTATGTGGATGACGTCGTTATGTGTTGATCAATTTTAATGCGTGTACCGCCGGCAAAACCGACGATTTTTTTTTTCGTTGATATGATATTGTAAGGAAAATAAAGTAAAAACTGTGGCCGTCCATCGATGAAGTTATATTGACACACTGTTATACGGGTTTAATAAATGTACATGCGATTGATACGCAAAGTAAACGATCTATAAGGCGAGGGTGACTGTGTTAGGCGGTGCAGCTCGACCTAGGTGAACGTATTAAAAAAAGGTCAGGTTAAATGTACCCGTCAACGACGAGCATGTATGAGATTGTCAGTATTTGTACAAATGGACGTTTGACGTCAGTGGAGAAATATGTGATAATGTTTGTACTATATATGTATATATGTAGTTTAAAACAAATTTCACATTTTTTGTCTGTCTGTTTTTCCGCTCTTCCTAAACCACATAACAAATTTTAATGCAATTTCCATTCTCAGTAAGACATATTTGATGGAAGATTGGAAGGAATTGATATCCTAAGCTTGTAACCAAGTCGCAAAAAAATCAGTTTTTATGACTCACGTAGGTAAACTAAATGTTTAAGATTAATACATTAATTTGATGTACCTACCAGAGAATTGTGGTCCTTAAAAAAGTCTTAGTCATATCTGTATGTTTTGTCTCAATGCGGACCAGGTCGCGATCAGAAGTAAGTGTATAATAAAGAAGGGAAAACCCTAAAACGGTGATCGTCTTGCCTACCGCCGCTGTGCATCGGCCCCGGCCCGCATACTCCAGTAATTCTCGCATAAAAGGAAAAACATCTCTCGTCTTTCGTTCGCGACGCTAATTTGCGCGTCTCTTAATTACCCCGCCCGAGATGTGGGGACGGGAACGTACCAGTGTCACACGGAGCGATGCGGATCCGATGCGGCATTTTGAATTATTTTAATTTAATTTTAAGTTTCAAAATACATGTAGTGATTTCCTATAAATAAGGAAGTATAAATTCTATATCTACTTGTTTCACATTCTTTGTTTTACGGTGTATTTCTTGTTGTAAATCCTTTACAACTTTTACAAATAAATAAATACAATCACAGTGTCGGAGAGATTGTAGTGTATTTTTTTATAGTGACTATCAATCCTCAGTTTTTACTGCCATGTCATCTTGAGGAGCCTTGCGGTAATATTTGCTTTGATGTACTCCGACTTGTAAGATTAATGTTCATTCGCATAATAAATAAGTTTCAATAAAATAAAAATATTAACAGATAAATGTTTTATTGTTTTGTTTAAAAACATCTTTATTATTGATTCTTACTACAATGTAACCGATTAAAATGGTAGATTTTAACAAGAAATTAACTAAACTACAATACAGATTTTATGTGCTTTTGAATTGAACAAATCAAAATGAAATCATACTCATACAATACTGAAATAAATGTCTTATAAGAGAAAATGTAATTTCTTCCTCAATCCTTATTACGGAATATAAAAGAATGTATTGTTTTTTATTTACCACAAACAAACAATTATATGTTTATATTGACAAAAAAAAACTGTGATTTAAGTATTATACCGCGCCGCCTCAACTAAAATATCGGAAATGCCGTATCCAAAATAATTATTTCGTTTCGTACTCTTCGTTTTCGGTTTGTTCCATTATAGATTCTCTTTTCATTAGAGTGGGAGTTAGGAAGAGTTTTGTGTCGGGTTAAACGTGCTTACTTTGATCGAACTTAACACTGATTCACTCGGTTCAACTTATTTACTTATTATCTAACGAATACGGGATGCTTTTCCGTTGTTTATATTCATTTCATTTAGTACTAAACATTTAAACTTATTTACGGGGACGTGGATTCGAATCTTATCTAACTTACGAAAAATATCGCTTCAGTTACCACTATTCCCTATACTGGAATACCAGTCGTAACGTAACATTATGTAAGAATATTGTCAGAACTATGTCTGTCAGTTTATGAGATCATAATTCGAAAACTATTCAACTGATCTAAATATATAGACATTAATTATTTATGATATGTAAGAATAATATTTTTTTGTTCAGTTTAGCTTATAATTAAATTTGCAGTTTCCAATTTAACATAGATAGGTATAAGTTTGTTATAAAAATGATTAATTATATTAAATTCTCTTTTGTATGTAGGTATAGGTATTTCATTTAAAATAAATAAATTATAAAATAAATAAGATAAGATAATTTTATAAAACATTTATAAAAAAATGTAGTAAAATAAAAAAAAACTTACCTCATGATAAAAGTTCCTTATTTTCATAATTTCAATAATAAAAAAGCTTATCTTATCACAATATTGATCATTCATAACAAAACACTTCCAAGTAATTAAAGTCAAAACCAATAAATAATAACTGAAAAAGAAAACTTATGTAGATTAATTATCGTTGAATATAATTATAATGAAATTTATTCAATAATTCTCGAAAAAAACGAATAAAGGTAATTTAATAATTAATGAAACGGGAATTATTGAATAAAATTCATCATTTTTTTTGTCCGTGGCTATTATCGTCTAAAAGCGACGGGGGCGTTGTTTTCGGGTTTCGCTTTTACTGTCGATTAAACCGAAAGCCGAAAGCGATATTCGCTCGAGCGCCGAATAGTGACGTTGACAGACGAAACGCGCGTGAACAACTAACCGAACATACTCAGATACTCACAAAACGTTATCTCATCATTAACATACGACTCACAGCCAACGACCGAGTTTCCCATACATCCTTATAGAAATCCTATCAAATAATTTACAATCGTACAAAGAAATCGTATGCAAATCGCGAACGACCTTTTATTACATGCGATGTTTAATATCGGAATCGACCTATCAATTGATATAAAACAGGTTTTTAAACATTCTTTGTAGTGTCTCACGAGATAGGATTAGGGTTAAAGATCGTAACCCACCGGTCCAGATGTCAATGCCGCTGCATCTGAAGAATTGATATTTAGTCCATTGTTAGTGGATGCGACATTCGGAAATGGGTTTTTTTTATAATGCGCGCCGTGGCCGTGTGCGTGCATTAATCTATCAATCGTTGAATATTTTAGCCATTTCTCTATTGTAAGATTTCGATATAATAATAGCAATAAAAGTGGTGAATCATTTTTTAAGTCCTTGTTTAAAAGGTAACCTACTTTTTATTTATTTATTAGATACATTTCGTTTTCTTTGAATGTCTTTTTTTGTTATTGTTTTTACGTAAGGAGATGAATCTCTCAAGTACTCTCAATACTTAGTAAATTATGAATATTTTTGAAAGTACTAGTTTTATTTACAGTTTTTTTGGATGTTTATACGTATTTTTCAATCATTCACTATCATCTACATAGTTTTTTTTTGTTCATATGTATAAAAACTATTATACCACTGCCAAAATCTAGTTTCATAACTTGAAAACGGGTTTATGCCAACTGACGAACAGACAGGCGGACGTTGTCTCTTACACTGAATCAGTACAAGGATAATGATTATAAAATATAAATATATATTTTTTAATTATTCTAGAAACAATTTTACAAAAACCGGGCATAGTTTTACCTTTAAAAATATACGATAATTAATTCTATATGTAGTATCTATGCATCTAATTAACAGAACATATTCCAGATCAATCAACCCTTCCGTGAGAATTGTAAGAAATAGATTCACATGTGCAGTAACCGGTGACGTTACTATTATATTTAAAGAAATTAAAAAAAGAAAAAAAAGCATACACATTAGCATATCGATCGATGTAAAACTTTAAATCATAGAACAATCGCGAGGGGTCATACGTAAATCGGGCGGCGTGAAACCGGTTTGTACGTATAATTTTTTATTTTCTTTTTTACACATATTATTTTTAAATATTTTTTAATTTATCGACCCAGATACGTTTCGAAGAAGGGCGATTAATTTTGCATAAATTAAATATCGAACCGCGTCACCGGTCTTGTGAGAAAGTTTCTTCGATTTTTTGATCTATTAATTGAATATTATTCTTAAGTAGTGTTCTGATTCTTCATTTACATTACCAGTTCTATTTATTATTATGATAATTTTTATTTAATCTTTTAAAAGTACATATAAATTTAAGACTTCGCGAACTGTCCGTTAGTATTATTATTATTAAAGTTAACTTTTTCTAATACATAAAATATTTACAAATTCGAATTATAATTAGAATGCCTTGCCGATTGTTATTAATTCTTTTTTATTTTCCTTATAATTTAAAATATTATTTTATACTTAAAAAAATAAAGTAATCCTAATTAGAACAATAAACTTTATAAAATGAACATTCATCAATATAAAAATTGTAATTATCGTGAAAATAAATATAACTGTAATGCGTCATATAATAAAAATACAATGGCCACCGAGCGATTCACAATCTCACACACAATGCACGATTCGTTGACTCCGAATGAATTTGGAAATGTTTTTATAATTATTACTTTTTTTTTGTTCTTTGATAATTAATAATTACAATTAACGAATAATCGCGGAGTGAAATTAGATCTAATTTCTAAGCGAGTAAAGTTCAATTTTTAATTCAAAGTTTCGAAGTAATTTTTTTTTTATGAGAAAATATTATTATTGTTTTGGCCAATGAATGAGCTTAACGATCGAGCTCCGGATTAGTGCAATTTGAATTTAGAATGATCTGAAGTAATTGTGAGCCGTAAACAATAATTTCAAATTAACGTGTTCGAATTTAGAATTTTTGGAGTTCCGCTTAAGAGCGAATAAAAACGACAACGCGAGATATAATATTTGTAATACGCTTCTATGGTTTTTTCATACATATTAACTGCTTTTTTTGCAAATTATTCTTCAGCATTCAATGGCTTATTGGTGTCGATGATTTTTTTTTCACTGATTTCATTAAATATTCCCATCAATTTTCCCCCCATATATTACCCGATGTAACGAAATGTGCATATACTAAACCCTGGTCGACGATTTAAAGAAAGAATTATATAGAAAGTTCTATGGGTTTCGACTTATAAATCAACTAAATGACAAGCAGCCAAACAAGTATGGAATGTTTGTCGATAGCTATCACAGTGTAGTCTGGAACTCATTGAAGATAAAAATACTAAAAACAAGATTCTGTTTGAATATTTATCAATATAAATTCTAAAATATTAAATAAATAAGTACTTAACTGTTAAATAATTTCATAGTATATTACAAAACGAAAAAAAATAAATAAGTAGAGAACACTGTAAAAAGGAAATCATAAATTGTAGATGTAACCAAAATTTATTATAATCTGCGGCTTGAAACAATAGATTATATATGTACTGTTGAACATATTTTAAGTAGATGGTCGCGGTATAGCAAATTAAAAATTTCAAATTTCGAAAAACCGTTGAACATTTACTTGCCTACTGGCAACATATCGGATACGAAAACGTGCGTTGACCCCGACACGGTACACTTACCGTTGTGTTTAATTAATATATAAAAATAATAAATTATATTTCTGTATGGTATCTAACGTTTTTTTCCGTTACAAAAATACAAACTTTGTTATCATCGTGTTAAATATCCAGTAAGCGCGCACGAATCGCTCGTCTGTGTCGGTTGGTGTAATTTTTTTGAAATAATTTTCTTATTATTAGATAAAATATATTTGAACAATTAATAAGTCATCTGCTTAAACTTGAAAGTTTACAAAATTATCACTTATTTCGCTGAATGATTATGAATAGCTAACTATGAAAATTTGCCTACCTACATAGTACGTACACATATAGCAATTTTTGAAGCAGTAATATGTTGGGATATCGTTTCAATAGACGAAAGTTCAAATCTTCGAATGTGCCAGAACTTAAGGAAAACATAGCAGTAAAAGTATAGGGTACTTTATAATATTTAATTTGTCGCTAAACACTTTTATACGTAGATATAATTCAACAAATGCCCTTCGAAAGTTTGTTTTATAACAGAATTATCATGTTATCATCACATCATCACTTAACATTAACTGAGATTTTGGTCAACACTAAACTTATACAGTACATAAATTATAAATAAATATCCATTATGAGATAACATTAGTTGATATTCTGAACTTTGACGACTATCGGAGGGATGTTTCTGGTAAGCAGTAAACAAATAAAAAACGTATCCTACATACTTGAGTTTAATCAAAATTTAATTCACGATTACAGTTTTTCGTATACAATATACATCGATCAGTCATCTAAGCTAGGAAACATAAATTGTAATACGAACTCTTCAGTCTATGTCAATCATTTTACAATTAATCGTTGATTCTATTGTGATAAATACTTTTTCTTTGTGATTCATGTTACAAAACTAAGAGAACATGATGAATATAATGCAGATGATTTGATAGTCTCTCTAATTCTTATCAATCACCTTTAGCAATGCAACGAAGTTTGCGTCTAAACTTCACGCATTTAATCAGGTAACACATGATCGAACCGTGGAATATTCTCGGTAAGGGAACGAAAAAAAAGTTTAAAGTAACCCCTAACGACTCAATCTACGCACATTTAAATTGCCCTTTCCGAACGAAACCTCATTACTTCCCGAAATATAACCTTCTATGGAGGCAATAAATAACCTAACGGCGTACATATTTCAAAACAAGAGAAGAAAAAAAAATAACACATAAAATTCTATCGCCCCGCGCGTCTGACGTCGCGGCGAGTTTTCATTGTCATCGGTCATCATCGATGCTTTAAACAATGACGGTACATATCTAAATAATTTAAAACTTTAACAGAATAAATAGTGATATTTTTGTAAACATAATCAAGTACTTACACGTTGAAGTAAAATTATGTAAAAAATCTGAAATTTTAACGTTTTTTTTTACTCATAGATACTGAAATCTGCAAAAAATAGTTATAATGACCAAACAATTGTAATAGAATTTTAAAATAAGCATGTGCCTATATAAGTTCTTTGAACTGTTGAGCGATAAATGAATCACGGCAACTCAAAAACAGAAGTCAACAATTCGTTATCTCTGTATCATTATATTTGGGATTATATAAGTTGATTTTACTGTCAACTTGTCAACATTTTCATATCGTGTGTCGCCAAACCGAAGCAGTGCAACTACCAAACGCTAAACGTGTCATAAGTAATTAATATTATCATTAAAACAAAACACGATAAAATATCAAGGACTAACTAATAGATCACTTTTAAATAATGGTATTTAGTTTTGATAAATACTTGTTTACTCGGAAACAATAAATGTAAAAAAATTTTACAATGCTTTTTTCGTACTATACGAGTATAGTCTACACTTCCGAAACGGACAAATTGGTGTGTCACTCAAAGATTGCTTCTAAACTTTACTTCGATTAATTTAATATAAATAAAAAAATAGTTCTCAAACACATAAATAATTCACGTTATTTTGAAGCTTATTTTAGAACAGACAAATACAGAGAGAGAGAGAGAGAGAAAGGAAATAATATGGGATGATAAAGAATATAAAAAATAGCATACAACGAGTGGGATAGCGATATTAATAAAATCCATAACAGCTATTGTCGAACAGTGGAAACGCGCTCCGAATGCGTTCCGCGCATAGATTTTTGCATTATTTTAGTATGCAAATGTTCTGAGCGATAGCGAGACACTGTAAGAGCAATTTAAATTATTTTTTATGGCGCTCGAGTGTATTGAGTGTTCGCCAAGAAACGCGCTCAGGGATTACAAACACGCGGGTTGCAATTGCCTCCTTTTCTGTACTTCGGTATTGTTGTGCCTTCGTAAATATTGGATGGTACCTCCGCTATGTTCGGGATTAAGAACTCGATTCTTTCGAAGTTCGGAATGATTTATAAGTATTTTAAAAACGGCTGAATTTTGACATACATTGTTCATAGAAGATATCAGAAAAATTGTAACATTGTATACCAATGCCCAGCAGGGGCAGTTTGGCTGAATGGAAAGTATGTAACTGTTTTTTGGTATATATATTTGATTTTACGTATTATTTTAAATAGGTTTAGCGTTTGAACACATTCTCACTTGATGTTAAGTGACGATGTGGTCTAGGTGATTATAATATCTACAAAGAAAGCATCTCTCAAACTGACAAACACACTTACAGGTAAATGATTGGCAATAGATATTTGCTAGAAGGCCCTAGAATTATGCTATTTACATATCAGATTACATTACTATTGAATAATGATCGCTTGTAAATGGAAATGTAGTAAATTACTATAACAGTTAATTAATCGATTCTTTATATCTGTTCTGACATCTTAATTACTTTTATATAATAACAAAAAAAAATTACAAATAACTTATCTTCATTTATTACTTACCCTATATAATTCAGAAATACATTCAGGAAAGCGTTCGTAAGGAAGCAAGGAAAAATCTGATTAGCTCCGATGATATATCGCCGAGTATTCCGCGCGTTAGTGCCTCTAATTTGAATATTAGACGCGTTATTGAAAAGAAAACTTTCTGAACGGCCCTCGGCGAGCTTTTAATGGTTATTGCCTACCCCCTACTCCCCCGCCCTAGCTATCTGTTTCCGAACGTAAATATTCGAAAATAATTCAAAAAAAGAAAATGAATAAAGGTTCAGGTGTTTCTGTAAGTAATTCATCCCCGATATCTTCGTAAGAGCGTTCATAAATAGGGTGAAATATTAAAAAAAAAATTAATAATTTAAGCTACACATATTCGTATTAAGATACGGAACTCTCGTGATATCTTTGTTTCATTAGCGCTTAGCCGACATTTGTGTTTAAACAATAAATATTACTGAATAATTCGACTACTATATTGGCCGTTATCATTTATTCGGGACGCGTTCTTAATTCGAAAACAAAGTTATCGTTCGAATATCGAAACGGAAGCGGAAACTGTACTGATTCTAATTTCAAACGAAATATCGCAACGTTTCTATTGATAAAATTTTGTTTAGTGCGCGGGCGAACAACGCGCGCTGTTTATTATTATTATATTGAACGGAAATCAACGATAATGACTTATAATGGGCTGTTCTATGCAAACGTTCGTATTGTCGGTTACGTGTGCATTTAAACATCGAACGTTTAAATTTCGATGGCATGTTCGGGCAAACGTTTGAACAAACATTCGGCATGATTACTTTGAATGAAAATTGCAAAGATATACGTAGGTAATACGGGAATAACTTGAATCCAAAACATTTTGAATGGGTATGCTTTTGTTTTTTTTTGTAACCAGATAGCATTTAAGGATTTATATAGAATAGCAGGTATTTAGAATAACATTTGTTACTTCAAAATGTTTGCTCTTATAAGGATATGGGTATTGGGAATAGTATTTTCCATGTCACTAATTTAAGACATGATGGCTCTACGGTAGTGTAGTCGGACATCATGTCGGTCGATGTGGGTCTGATTCTACAATGAGCTTAAACTTTCCGTGAAGGAAAAACCTGTAATGAAATAGTAATGTGACATATTCCCTCAATTTAAAAATCTCTGGCCATAGACCTAAAGACGTGTTCCGTTACATTACATGAGATCCCCAAATGTTATCTCTTAACGTCAGATGAGATTATGGTTAAATACGCTAAAAGTAACTTCATATTAAAGAAACTTAGTTTTAGTTTTACAACAAGACAAGACAACAAGAGAACAACATCAAATATTAAAACCGTTTGTCAGTTTGCAGTACTACTAACGCCTTGGAAATAGAATAATAAATTTAAGAAATTAATTTACACTAATGGACGATGAGAGAAGTAAATTCGATATAATACATACTGAGATAGAATACTTTGAATGTACAATCGTGCAATATCGGTCATGACTAAATACAAACAGCACGCGCAGGAAGTGTGAATGAACGAGAATGAATGAATTAAACGAACGGATTATGCCGAATCAGCCGTTCAACGTGACCACATCGTTTATTGGTAAAATTACCTTTAATTATATAGGCAGATATGTTTATTTAAATGTCATTTTTAGATATTAAAGGTAGGTAATAGAAGACGAAGCATAATTGTCAGAAAATATATATACGTAGCTACGCATATTTTACATGCCTGTATTTAGTAATATCGAAAGAATAGATTTAACTAGGATTATCCCGTAAAATGGTGTGCACAGAAATAGCCTAAGTTAACGTGGTAGTTTGTGGTTCTCTTGGACCGGTTCCCATTTTATCATTTATGCCTTCAACGCTTGCCTCACAAGGCCGGTGAAGCTGTAAAACCCTTGAGACCAACAGTATGACTAATTCGTGAACAAAAATATGACAGGAATTTTAACTTTACAATCGTATTTAAGGTTAAAAAATCGACAATAAAGAAAGGTGTTCATTCACAGAGTCAATAATAACCATGTAAAAGTACGTACGTAATATTTTGCAATTTAACTTTTTCACAGTAATGTGCTGAACGTGTCGACAAACGATGATGGGGTGGCGTGGCTTGGCGTATTGTACGTCTATTCTGCCCGTGAAAACTCATAAAACATGATTACTGGTAATGTCGCGCGGATTCGTTCTTTCGTTTATTCCTGACGTTTCATATTATCGGGTTTCGGTTACGCGCAGGGCTGTCGACGTCATGGCGCGAGATGTCATTGCTATTATTATTCAAATAAAAGCGACAACTAATTATGTTTCGAATGTTAGGATATTTAAAAAACAGTTTTCGAATTCAAATATAGAAGTTTTATTTGGTTCGGAGAATGAACGAGTGAGACTGTTCGATTTTAAAATATACAATTGTTCTTTGTTTAGACTGATTGTATCATAATAGTGTAAAGGTACCTTTTGTAGATAATTAAAAATATAATAATAATATTATTATTTCTGTAGCAAATCTGTGAAATATTCTGTCTGTGAATGAGTCGTCTATCGTTTATAGTATCACACATATACCTAATTATATGTTTTTGCTCTGGGTATGCGTGGAACCTCCAGATACGTAAAGTCTATTTCTATTTATGGTATGCATACCATAGGGCAAAGAATCTCTCCGAGTGAAGATATCAGAAAAATAAAATTCTATATTCATATATCTTCTTCCATCATTACCAGTAATTAAATTAAACCCGGAGAGCTTGTCATTTCACTAGCCTTCTAAAATCGCATTATATAAAAAAACATAACTTTGTTAAATCTAATCTCTCTAATCAAATTGTTTAACATCACACAGTCGCCTAACTTATCGCAGCTGACAGCACTAATGGCTTTTATCCTGTAATAATTATTATTGTTTACGAGATTTATCACCCAGTCGATCTAGTTCCGGAGTTTTGGGGACGAAGCGAAACCATTGTTGTATCGGGCCGAGGATGAGATTCATCGGGCGCATTGATAATAGATCGATTATGCCGTGAGACAAGGTGACACACCACAGGGAGGTCCGTCGGAAGGATTACAAGACACATTAGCATACGTAATTTGTGAGCGCATCTGTCCCACGGCGCACACGTGGGCGACTCTCGCTTTCTTATTGTTCAAATATATCATTTCGTTTCCTTTTGTATCTGAAATGCGTTCGCAATGCGCGCAAACCGATTGTAGATAAACATACACATGCAGTTAACACGGAAGCCATACAGTGACAATATAATTAGATCGTATTTTTAGATTGTGTTTTTGTCACATTATAATTTGTATAATGTTTTCTATTACATAAACTGGCAACATTGCATTATTCGAAAGTTAAATATTGCGTCTGTTCAAAATAAAGGTTAGGTTTTAACGTTTTATTTTGTGTCCGTAGGTACCTATCGACTGTCGATTGAGTACGTTCGATTCGAAAAATCACAAATTCAAATTCGTGTTCGAGACAAAGCGACATGTCGTCTAATGAGCCAATAACTTGCGAGACAATGGCCGGGCGTGGGCGTTCCGAATTCAAAATTATCACAAAAGAATATTAATGTAACACTTATTCAAATATACCGCGATCCATATTCAAAAAATTATCTTGTCGTTTAATTTGAATGGTGACGGCGACAACATCGTTTTTTTTTGGTCTTGTTTAAACTCTCGTTCTATATTTGAATTATCGTATCTACCTATGGTATTGTAATCTGAATATATGTATTTATTTTTTTCTCTCTCAACTATGAAAGGACTCCCCTCTGAACGTCACAGCTCGCCTCCGTCTGCCGTATTCAAATTTAGAATGTCTTTTTTTTTATTTCAATTATTATTAATTTGTGTTTATGATTTCTGTGCCCGGTACACGCGCTTTATTACTATTTCCTGTTCTGTCATCGGTAATGAATATGACGTCATTGACGAGTGGTACATGTGTGCGCCTCTCTCACACATAAACATACGCTCGTAATCCAATTTACATCAGAGTAAAAACAACACGCGTTCCTATAAAAAGAAACGTTAATTATTAAGGATATTACGAATTAAAATTCTTTGATGGCTTTTAATAACATAAAAAGGGGGGAAACGAATGATCACGACTGAAATTCGTTTCGATCGAGGAACACAAATTAGACGAATGGCGGTCGGAAGATTCTTTGTCTTCGGCCCTAATGAGTTTTTAAGTCGATTATAGCAATTTTTCATAGAAAAACGCCTTTAGTGATGTATCGGTGGAATCAATCACTGTTGAAACCCAAATTGCTCTTTGTGGCGGCGGGGCCCGGCCTATCGGATCGTAGGCGAGCCGGACAAATGAGTCGATGGCGATAGCGGACAAGAAAAGACCTCGCCCCGTGCCTTTATCGAAGTTTTTGTTGCTTATTCAGTACTTACTGGATAACACTTTCTATTTTAACATAAGACATTTTCCATATAATAAACGAAATTGTATTATAATTAAATTAATAAAAATTAAACAAAAAATTACATATGTTTAATTTTATACCGGCTGATTAAGGATAACGGAAAAAAAAAAAAAACGATCAATGGAATGTCGGCTTGAAGTCTAAACTGTCATATTGACAGACACTTTACAGGCGATCCATATCAATCAGACGTTTTTTTTTTTGTAAATAATGAAACCGTTCTTTGACACAGGTAGCGAAAACTGAACGCACCGAAATAAACAGTTAAAAGCCGAAACGGAACGCGCCTGTTGTGGAACTGTCCATCACATTCCATATTCAAACGGGCCAATGGCTGAATGGGGCCGTATTGTTTTAAAATCCGAAAGCATAATGAACGCTTTTGGTTCCTTTTTCAAAATCGTTAATCGAGCTCTTTCACTTCATTTGTTCTGATCGCTTATACATTTCTTTTTTTTTTTTGTATATTGTATTGTGACTCTTATTTGAGTGAATCGCGGGACTTATTCGATTTACCTACCTATAGGAGGTTTTCTGATTGTTTTTTAAAATCGGAATTGTTTTAGAACTCCATTGAGTAATTTAATACGAATTAGCGGAAAGCCCTTGATTTGCATTCAGATTTTAAAAATCGACTTTTTGCGTATGTCAAACCTTTAGTTTTTTATTCTTACACAAATCCGAGTATTATTATTTACGTAACGTTCATTTAAATTTTTAGTTGTAACTTCATAGGTATATTTATGTAGATGCCTATGTTTTTCTAGAACGCACACTCCATTGTTGTTTAATTAATCGACGTTTTAAAAAGTGTTAATTTTACAATCATTACATTTTTACAATTTACAATTATACATCCATAGGTGTCCCTTAATAGGTTAGTTTTACTACCGCATAATAAGTTCTAACTGGACTAGAAATTAACGACTGATAAATTTAGTTAAAAATGCTCTTCTTCTTTTTCATAGATACCTAATAGTAAAGTATAAATTGGATATAGTACTCTACCAGTGTCAAGTGAATAGAGTATCTACACATTTAACTATATCACGTACCACCAATAGTATATAATATAGTAAAATACAATACTGCAAGCTTCTGAATAACAAATGAAAATTACTAAAAGACAGAACAAGATGCCGCTAAAACCTCCATTGGAATTGTTATTGGTTCCTAAGAAATTGGAACTGTGAATTCAAAATTCGAATGTGTGTTATTCTAAATGCTTATATTGTACTGTGGCTAATAACCTTCGCTGCGAGTCAACCTATTCAAAAAAAAAAACAATATTCGAACACATAATTCTTATTTAGAATTTAAAGTGTAAGTAGGTAGGTACTTTTTTTAATGTGATCAGACGAAAGAATCTTATCTGTATGCCATAAAGTAATTATGGTTTCAGTTTTATCTTTAATGCATAGATACATACGTCGTTAATAATGAAGTTAATATAAATCAATTTACCTGAAAGTGACAAAGCATCGTAATGTAGGTTGAGGTGTGTAGTATTACCTGCGTAAAAAATAAATAAATAATTATTGTAATTACTTTCAAACAATAATAGATAACATTTAGAGCGATCAAACAATCTGGGATAATAAAAAAATATAATAACGAGCTCTTATCGCAAGAGTATTGCGGGACGATCGAGGGAAATAAAGAATAAAAAAACGAGTAACTCCTCATTTTTCCATATAAGACTTGGGCGTGTCTGTGGCAGGGAACGCCTCGTGAGGCGAACTCTCTCCCTCATCCCATAGAGGTGTTTTTTCCAATAACCGTTCATATCGGTCTTCGATCGGTTTCGAACGCCCTCACTATCTTTAAGATATCGGAATACGCCTTCTGAGGAAACGTTAAAAAAAACACGAATATCGACCCTATTCCTTAAACTTAACATATCTTAATGCTTTGTGTCATGATGCTGACGAAAATATTGATGCCGTATCGGTTTTCCATTAACCAATGTATACAAATTTCAACTTTATCTCTAACTATTAAAGTTGTTACTCGTGTGCACCCGTCCGAAGGAATGTATTGACGTGTTATCGGAGATGCTTCTGTCTCACTCTGGTGCACGTTTCTCACGTATGCGCGTCCCTGTCGACGGCGCAGGTCGTGTTCCGAGATGAAGACCGTTGCGAATGTCTGCGCATTCTTTCTTATCACGAGGCAATAATGGGTAAACAAAATGTATTAAAATCGTTACGGTTTTATGTTACCCTGGTACTTTGTGTAATTGAATCGTTTTATTTACGTTGTTAGTTAGTTTAGTTATAATACTAGGAATTGAATTGTGTTGAGAATATGGAGATACGATGAGTTTTATAATAACATAAATCAATGTTTATAATGTAAACACTTCACATTGACAATGTGTAAATATTCGCCATTGGGAGCGTGAGTTATATTACTTTAATACAAAAAAGAAACAATAGATGGCTCTAGTTGGCACCATTAACACAAATATCTGTAAAGATATTTTTCAAATTTCAGTAAGATGGATGGACACAGCTACCTACATATAATAGTGTTGATGTTCTGCATTCGATACTATATTATGCGCGACTGCGATATACAATAAAGAATTGTCAAAGTTTAAAAATATTAAACTTACAATAATCGCATAAAAATCGCTTCCTTAACTTGATTATATAAGTGTGCGTTTTTAAATACATACAAGTCATCTTGATTTTCAATCAAGCGATTATAAAAGTCCATGCAATATTTTGCGGAAAAAAATGACCTAATAAACTTGAAAGAATAATCTTGAAGTGTTTTATTGCTTTTGTCTCTCTTTTGCGGTTACTGCACACTATGATTTTATCTACCAAAATTGGTACAAAAATACGGGGGAGTTCTGTTTTAAAAAACTAATGAAAATAGTAACGTATATAAATGTACAAAATTGAACTAAAGAATTCAAACTTAACCTTCTTAGGTAGATATATAGATAATATGGTCTTTGATGTTCTGTGATAATAAAGCTATAATTTATTATATTTAAAAATAAACAAAAAACATTATATTGACTTTCAGTGGTAATTTTTTTTGTTTATAAATTTACCAAAAATATACCCAAAGCTAAAAGCCAAGCACAGAAACGTCAATTTCACAATTCGAATTCCAATTTCAAAATGTGTGACAGTAAAAGTCAATAATTCAAAACGTTGATTGGAATAACAAAAAACCGAATTATAGCCTGAACATACATCAATTCCGTAGAGAAGCTCCTTCAGTAACGTGTTTTTTTTAATTATGTTATCTTATTCAAAACGGTTATTTGTGTAGCGCAGTCAAGGCGTTATTTATACTAACTAGAAATAACTTTTCAAAACATAAATATGATACATGTGGCGTCTCAATCGCGTCGAGTTTTGTTTGATTTTGTTTTTTTTTTTCTTCTCATTCTATCCTTTTATTATTATTTATATTTATATGAAAATTTATTTATGTTACGATTTATATGTATAATCCGGGAGATTTCTGGTGTCGGGATAATTAGTTTGTAACTTATTAATATGCCGTTTTGTTTATATAAAAGGTATTTTTTGTTATTATAACGTTCGTAATAGACAGATACATACCTACGTTGCCGCCGAGATTATTATATTATTTATCTGTGTTCGTCGTTCGTTCGTTTATTCATTGTTTTTGATCTGTGTGCCGTTTTTATTGCCTGTAATAAAATTTTTGTATCGAAAGACAAATGTTGAGTTATTGTGTGTGTGTTTTTTATAACTTTATTTGTTGGAATTTGATTCGTTTGTTTATCGCTTTTGATGGTTTTTTGTTGTTGTTATTATTGTTGTAGTTTAGTTTGATGATTTCGTTTTGATTTATTTTGCTTTGCTCTTGGAATTTGACTCTTGTGACGTTTGTTTGAGTGCAAAGGATTTTATGTCTAGGTTAAAATGTAACAACAGCAACACTGTTAATGTACATATTCTGAAAGGAATATTAGCTAGAACTAGATAAATCATGATTACTTCTCTAGATGCTAGATAATGGTGATTATGATTGGAATCATTACATTATACAAAAGGCAACGTCTCTTTGTCTGTCTCTCAGTTAGTTGATTTATAAATCGAAAACAACTAAACCAATTCACATGTTTGTGGTGTGTAAAGTGTCTACATCTAACTAGACATAAGCTTGCTTTAAGGTTACAGTCACACAGAAGCTACTAACTACCGTATAAGTATAAGGTGTGCTAGACTAGAGAGTACTGGCATAATTAAATCAGACGTATTGAGAACTCTTTTACGCAGGATCGGATGCATTAATCAATGGAACTGGAATGGAATTATACAAAAATTTATTACCTATTCGGTGAAAATGACATGCGGCATTCAAACTCGACTCGGCTAATGTTTTAGACATAACAATTAGTATAATAAGTAATATCCGCTTCTCTATTGTAAACACAATAATACATATGTCTTTAATGTACTTGTTCGGGTGAATGTCAACCTTAAACTCACTTTATTTTAAGGTCGGCATTTATACGGACTGCCGTTAGAGAAAATAATACTTCAATGTGCCGAATTTTAAAGTCGAAAAGATTTTTTTGATCTAAAGATGTATAGTACTTAGTGCTTCTAAGATATGAATCCTAGAATTAATTAGTTTAGCATAGTGATTAGATATCTTATAAGTATATGTTCCAACAGCAGGTATCACTTGAGAGCCAGTACATCTAGACTTAGTATGCTTACCATCATATGCCAGTCACATCGTCACCTAAAATTAAGTGAGATTGTAGTGATATGTATGTATGAATATAACGAGCGTTTTTTTTTATTTGATCGTCATCACACGTGATTATAGTCTATTTATTTATCAAGAAATAACTTAATGCTAAGTAATATTAAGGAAATTGAATTTCCATTTAACTCGAAAATATCTGTGGTATTTTTTGCAAATTTTCGATGACCTCGGGAGACTGGCTGGTTGAATACTGATGATTGCAATGATTAGATACTTTTTTTTTTCTAATTATGGCAATATTTACGCCATTGAAGCGATGATGGCGCAGTGTATAGTGCAGCCGGATTCGGCGTCAATGGACGCAGGTTCGAGCCCACCTACCCAACTTTAAAATCAGCCTGAGCTTTCAGTTAAGGAAAACACCGTTAGAAAACCATGAGGAAACCTGAGGATAGCATGGTAGCAGGGCATTTTCTTATAATGGCCGCCTGGGTAGCTAACACACTCAAGTTTAAAACCCTGTCGTCGAATACCAATAGGTGTGTTCCGGGAGCATCACTTGAGAATCAGTACCTCTTGGCTTAGCGTGTTTATCATCCTGGACCATATCGTCACTTAACATCAGGTGAGATTGTGGTCAAAGCACCAAGCCTATATCGAGTTAAAAAACAAACATAAAATGTATAAAATCTTGGCGTACGAATTGGATGTTCGGACTTGGACGGTCCCTTTATAGATGTTCTATATAAAAAAAAAATGAACACTGTTTTTTTCCTTCACATTTATAATAACAATTGTGTTTCACTATCATTAGTTAAGCGGACAATAGTATGTACATACATACGTCATAATAAAATAATATTCATTCAGAAAGAAGTCCAAGTAAACAGATGGTGTGAAATGACCGGCAGTTGGCCGGTTGCTTATTAGTTGATCTTGCAACTATTGACCTTCGTCAAAGCGATGACCGGCGCGACATCGAACACTTGTAATCCGGGATTATCCCGATATAAGACACCTCTTGACCGGGATAACTGCTCGAGTAATCGTCCAGTTTACTTTGACCTCTCATGTTCACAGGCGATTAAGTTTTGCAGCTTATTTGGAGACGTTATAATTTGTTTGCTGTGGTCGATTCTTGATGATTAAATGATGGGTAACATCAACGTTATAGGTTTTTTATTACTAACGTTGAAGGAAGACCTTGTGACCTATTACTAACCTATCTAGCAATTATAAGCAAAATTTTGATAAGAGATACTTAATACAGATCTACTAGAAAAATGTCATAATATGGTAAATACAATATTTTAAGAATTCACAATTCCAGCAGTGGTCTAAGATGCGCATCGATCCTCAACTGAAGAAACTCTTATAACCGCCGGCATTACGATACAATGACTATTTTGTTCAATAGAAACACATGCACTTGCACACTACATGCAAAGTACAAAGATTCTGCAAGATAGTTATTCCTTTTTGTATTTCAGTATCATTGATTCAACCAAAAGACGACCACTGCTCGACATAGGTCTCCCCGGAAATGGGGAGAATTGTCATACTCGGCAAGCTTGGCAGACGGGTTGGCGATCGCAGTAGGCGTTTGTGGTATTCAGAGGATGCAGCTGTTGCCCACTACCTGGTTTATATCCCTTTCCGACACCCACGGGAAGATATGCAATGGTACTATTCTTAAACACACGGTATTTCAGTGTAGCTAGCATGAATTCCGTGGAAATTGCAGCAATGGCCTTACAATTTTCCGTTTGAGCGCTATTAACCCTGGCCACAAAACCTGGGTAAAATTATCAAAACTCTTCAGATCCACAGTCAATTAAAAAAAAAAGATCATAAAAAGAAACACAAATAAAACTATGTAATGTTGGTTACAAATATGCGTAAATGTTGTGTTCAACCTGGTAATCGAACTTCTTAAAACGGTTGATGTGTGCGTACAAGTAATATCGCGGCCGATGGGTCAAGACACACTGGTCCTTGAATTTAGGGTTACATATCGGGGTTCAGATCCGCTTTAATCCGACTTTTCTCACTGAACACTATTAAATACATTATTAATACTTAAAGGGGATAATAAAGTTTTCGAAATTTGTAGTTATTGTTTTATTGGATTACTACTTACTGGATTTGTTCTGCTCGCTTACTTGTGATTTAATACTTTTATTAACTTAATCCATATAAATTATTCTAATTATTACGTAGGTAATGTAACTAAATATAGACTAGAATTTAATGAGAGATTAAGATATTAAGGAAAAAATTACGTAAATTGCTTCAGTGGTTATTTAGTTGGAAGCATACTAACGAATAGAAAGACGCTGTAAAAGAACGAAGACCAGTTAGTGTTTGCTTTTCATTATATTATTTACTACATTTGTTAAATAGTAGGTAAATGTCTGAACTCATTTGTCAAATTGTGGCTATTAATTTTCTCCTATTCAAGGATAGTTTTTTTACAAACCGCTCAGATTTATACAATAGTAGGTAAAGAAAATGTAACATAATTAAAACTGATCAAAGAAACATATAGCGACTTGTATCAATCCTAACACACGCCAATTCCTAAACAAAACATTTCGAAACAAAACGAACAAATACCGGTCATCGATATCGTCCTTATTCGAAAAACATACGATTAAATGTGATCTCTATTCCAACAGTCATAAGGACAAACTTTGCATGAAACCATTACAGGCCAGGGTTACCAACAGCAAAGGGTATTTTACTAGACAATAAAATACTTTCGGTCAACCGCAAACCCCGATAAATACTTAAACGATTTCAAGAGTTGATCAATTGGAGTATCTCGGAGTTGACCGGACGTCCGGCCTCAGAGGTCCGGTTCGCCATCTACTACGGAGAGGAGGGTTACATGCGTTGTGAATATCTAACACCAGAATTTATAGTACGGGTAAATATCATTCAAACTATCTATGATTATCCTTTATTATTACAAATATTTGTTTTTGTAATAATAATTTTCAGTGGTGTTGACTTATGCATACATTAAGCCCAGAGTAAGTGGCTGTCAAATTATGTTAACGTAACTTGTGTTTAGCGATAGGTTTTCAAACTTGACGGTGGAAGTTACCTGACGGGCGTTATTAAAAGCTCTTTACCGCCATGCTATGGTTTTCTCACGAAATCTCAGGTTCATTATGGAGTTGAATGGTTCGAACCTGCACCCATTGACGCAGAATTAGCTGACGTTAAGTTGTAAACAGTAAGCATACTAATCTTAATTCTAGATCTAAAGTGATCCCACCGGAACATATTTCTGGATAACTTGATAACAGACTTTCAAACCTAAAAGCTCTAATTTATTGTACGATTCGAGTCCCACTCCAATCGATGTAGCATCCAAGTAAAAAACCACCATTAGGCCATCATATTAAACCACATACACCAGTATCTCTTTTATAAATATAAGGTAGGTACAAATATACCTACCCACCATGTCCAGGAATAAAACAAAATCCATCACCAATACGCACGTCGACAGATGTACCTCGTATCTGTCAGTCGCGGGTTTGATTCCCGGCACCTGTTGTTTACAAACTCTTCGATTACGTGCCATTAGCGACCGACTTATAACAAGCTCGACACTTATATTCACTTGTCTGAGTGCGGGTAATTTTAGAAATTTTTCATTCGTATTTATTTGACATTGATGATTTAATATAACACCGTGTGGGACACAGGAGTAAGAAGTGCCATATAAATAATAAATGTTTAAGCAATAATGACAATAAATGTGATTAGATTTTAACTACCAAACACGAGAAGAAATCGCCGGAAAAGGTTTTAATTAACCAATTAGACAATTTAATTTAAATCGTATAAAAAATATTCGCTAGCACTACTCGTATTGTAAACTTAATTTAAACCGCTGAAATTTTGAAAATAATAAACTCTGTTTCAGTTTTATTTTAATGATAAAATTAAAGTTTGTCAATAGTTACTAAACAACAAATAAAGAAACAAAAAAATCGGTTGATAAATAGAGAGGAGAAAAATGTTTGGAGTTTTTTTATCTTAGGCAAATTTTTGTATTAATAAAAAATGGTATATACTTTTTACTGTACATTGAATATATTTAAAAAAATCACCATGGGCTATTTAGAATTAAAAAAAAATCGAAAGAGATTTCTATGATCTTCGAAAATAAGTATGTAGGTGAAAAAGGGAAAATTAATCACTCGTTTAATTTAACATTGGGGCTGTGAATATATATATCTATATTTGAATTACATTTTTATTTTATAAATACGTGGACAGAGTCGAGGGCACTTCTAGTAGGAAATAAAAATTCTATCAGCTCTACAAGAAATATCATAGGTAATTATGAATCGGATAATTTGGGCATGTGATTGTCGCTGGCGAATCAGAATCGGCAGTCGATTAGTGGCCACCGTTGTGTAGTTTCAATGCGGTTTCCGATCCCGGGACGATTCAGTACGGGATTTCGGGGTGTTGGGCGTTAATAGATAATGAATGCGGATAGCTTACGAGTTCAATTTGTGAACTGTTTATTTTAATGTGACACCAACTTTAGTTAACTATCTCTTAAAGATTGTTGTTTCATTACGAAAACAGCGGACATCACTAATATTTGCAAAAAAAAAAAACCACTTACAACCGGTATGACGGTGACAAATAAACAATGATGAATGATAGAAAAATAATAATAAAATAATATACGTTTTTTATATTCAAAACATAATACATGTAGAAAGCCAATAAAGAATATGAAATAGAAAATATGACCACTTTACAAGGAATCAATGGGGCGAGGGGTTTGAGAATAGACGTATCTTTGTCGGTGAAACTCATCCGATTTCCGAACGAGCACCGATAGCGGAAGCGGCGCCCCCTACCGGATGTGCGTTCAGCGGGAAAATAGGCGGAAGTTTCGCACCGGGGCGAAGAGGAAAAAAAAGTTTCGCGAAAGAATCCCTCCGCAGACAAATTTGCATTCGAAAGGGGCCACTTTTGTGTATTTTACCCGACGATCGGTTGTAAATTTGTCAGATTGTCAATTCACAACAAACGCTCTTCACTTCGACACTTTTGTTATGCTAATTCCGTTTCTTTATATCGCCCGTTTTTTTTTTGTTATTATTATTATTTTCTATCGATACAACTTTGACGGCGGTGCTGCGAACAGTAAAATAAAAAAAAATCGAACGGTGACATTCGAAAAGTAAAAAGCCGGATTCCAAATTCGAAAATCGAGCCGAGCGCGTAATTAGACAGGTGATTCGCTAATTCGTAAAAAGAATTCGTCTTAATTCCGGAGCGGCGGGCCTATTCTGATGATCGTTCGACTGTGGGAACGTCACGTCGAATAATCGGTATCCGAGCAAAAAGGGGTCGGCTTGCGCGACCGCGAATGTATCGAGATAAACCTCCTTGCTAAATGCACATGTCTGACTTAATTGACAGTTCATTTTGAACTTCCCCCCATTTAACGCGTCAATTATATTGAACTATAGTTTTTTTTGTTTTAATTTGCAGTGAACAAGCTAAGTATCCTTTTAATGAGAAGTGTTCACGAATGCCTATGTTTCCTATAACTTTACAAATATTGGTGGTTTAGAAAGATTCAGACATTGCTAAATATTTTATTATATGTTCGCATTTCTTTTTAAATACTTTGTAAGTACTAAGTTTGTAGTTTTTAATTTAATAATTCTAACACCCAGTACCTACTACGTGAAGCGTTTATTCCATTGTAAGCATGTATTGTTTTTTTTAGCCAAAGAGTTCTTTCGACTTAGTATTATACTTTCATAAACCTAAATGAATTGTATGGAAGAAATATATAAAGTTGCATTTATAATTCATTACAGTTCTAAGAGATCAAGAAAAATAAATACATAATTGAAACTTTCTATAAATATAAAAATTGAACTGCATTCTGTTATGTGAAGTCGAAGCCCTGAGGACAAGTCGCTTTGATGATGATTATAGGTAATAGTTGTCTATCGAAGCCCCTATTATCATTATTTCGATATAAATGCAGTATACTTACAAACTAACCGCATCATTGCCGATATCACCAATTTAATTTTATTATTAACGAAAGAGAAAACTATTGTTTGCCGTTACTCAATATTTTGTGCTTTTAGTTTTGAACTGAAACAATATTATAAGTAATGAGAAATATGCATGTAATATATATATATATATATATACATATATATATATATATATATATACATATATATATACATATATGTATAAGAACATTTTAGAGTTAATTAGAAAACTTTTGTAAACCATTCTGCAAAGTGGTGATAAATAAATATAACCTTTACTGATATCTACCAAACAGGCATCTAAATGACAAGGTTGTACGACATCGAATGTCTGAAGTGGCAGAATAGGGAACCGAGCTCGACATCCTCCGTGCGACGCGACGCACGCGCATGAGGTCAGGGCCAAGCGCGTCCGTTAATGCGCTCACGCTACAACACTGCACGCATATCTATATGCAGGTTTTATATTTTGTTTATTACACATTCTAATGTGAACTTGTGGTATGCCTTTCACATGGACAGTCTTCTAATTCGATTCTGAATTAAAGATACATGGGAATTGCGTTTTAGTAAAACTTAATAGATGAGGTTCCTAAAATGCTATGTGAATTACGTGAAGATAATAGTAATAATTTAATTTTAACTTTAGTAATAAGTAGAGAAATAACAAAAAAATATTGGCTGATGTCAATCAAGTTGCTTCGTGAGATGCTATTGAGGCAAATCGTTCGATCGAGAATCGAACGCCGCGACACGGGAATCCGAACGTTTACGCCGGCTCGTCGTCGGTCGGCGACATCAAACGGCGACTTCTACGCAATTTTGACAATTAAAAAAAAACGCCTCGAATCGCGAACATTGTCTCCTCAAGACCGCGTGTCCTTGGCTGGAATCTTGGAGAACCCTTTTTACCGACAAAACAACCGGTTTGATTTGCTCTCTCGTACGTATGTGTACCTACATAACAAAGTTAAATGCGATTCTGTTTATGCCAGTAATTATATGCCGTGAAAAATTATTGCATATCTCTCTTTCGCTCTATATAAAACAGGCGTATCTCTCTCTCTCTCTCTTTCTAAATTATCTTTCTTTTTACGCAACCATTTGACGTTGTAATTATAAATAGTAATCAAAAGTCAAATAGTGTAATATATTTAACGGCTGCTATTACATAAAATCATGTGCGATCAACAATAAAAATCATTAATTTGTTACATATCTACATTATAACTTAAAAAAAAAATCCATATCGTTTAGTTTTAAAACGTCGTAAATTAAAACGCACGGTCGTAATATCGAGATTTTACTATTATTTATATTTTTTTTTTTGTTGTTCAACTAAATTTCGATACGTGTCGAGTGGCCGAGGTTTCAAATAAGTCACATTTTATTGATCGTAAAAATTTAGTATCGCACTGCGTATGTGACTCTATTCGTTTGAATCGATTTTAAGTATCGAAATATTGCTATCGTTATAACCGAAAAGCTACAAGAATAAAATACACACACACACTCACAAAATTAATTAAAAGATTGTATAATCGTCTTAAATCGTAAATTTCGAGGATTTGAAAGCTATAAAACGTTTGTCGAAAGAAAAAAAGCTTATTCTCGGTCTCTATATAAATTTATCGATATGTATTTGTCGTCGGATTTCGATTTCGAAATGACATATAAAATGTCATTCCGTGTGATATTAACATTCGACATGTGTATTCGTATTACTTAGTAGGGAGTTTTAGGAGTCTGTATTGGGTGCAAACACAGATAAGTTCACCTGATGTTTCTGAAAAGTCGACCTGAAAAGTCCTGATTGTAGATAAGTTCACTTATCTGTGGGTTCAAATCATTATCTGCTTTACCTTGTAATACATTAAGGAGAGTCGGTATAATATGTTTTCTTCTTTGTCTCTCATCTGTCATCTCAACATTTATATCTTTTATACGCATATCCGCCATACTGCCCATACCTTCTTTGTTATTCCTTTATTTTATATCCATCCACTTTCGTACTTAACGCTACTAGTTACGTGACTTTCATCTCTCCCAATGAGATATCCATACCACACCAACCTATTACTACTTATCTTCTATATATTAATTTTTAATAATAGAATTCTAGTTTCACCACGCTTCCATCTTAACTACCATATCTCTGTTACAAGCAGACTTCCTTCATCCGTCTGTTTAGTTGCCCAACATTCTTATCCATATTCACAGGTCAAAAAGTGTCCGTTGAAGCTTTAGCGGTATTTATGGGTCACATGTAATCTCTGAGACCTGACGCTATTTTATTCACCTGTATTAAACTGAATAGAGTTATCGGAAATCCGACCAGATTGGTAGCAATGCATCATTTACAGCCACATGAGAAAGCCAGATGGTCCATCGATGTCGTAGATTAAGTAAGCGCTCAGTTTTTGTTCTGCTAATTTATTGAGTACAAAGGATGGTTTGAATCGTAATTATTATGTATACATAATATTGTAAAAACTTATCAAAACAACACGCTTCGTTCCGGTGCAATGAACGTCTATCAATTTACCTAGATTCTTTAGTTATGGTGTTTACAGGCTGGCCGCCTGTGTGATGACACTGAACATTACCGGATGTTAGATAAGTGATGTCGTGTGATATTACCTTATAAACACAAAACTTAAGTTTGTGTGAATAACGTACGAGCACACACAGCGACATGTGTTTTCAAGAAATTATTGCCATGTCATATCTCTTGTGTGTGTTGACTTGTTTACTAACAAAATTATTGTTAACCAAACTTTGCGAAATTATACATGTTTATTATAATATAATGTGGAAATTGATTTAAGCGATTTTTTTTTCACTTTTTACGATTTTGATTTAACTAAAATTAGTCATTTTTATACTGTAATTTGAACGCGATCATACTTGTTATTAAGTGATTAATTTTGAAATTTGTGGATTATAGTTAGCACGGAGAGCATTAGAGAATGTCCTACCACTTGGTATGTTCTATGGTTTAATCACGATGTTTTCCTTCAACAAATGTACAAACTCATTAAGAACTAGCGGTTGCGTCCGCGTTTCATATATTCTTCACTGCTTTATATTTTTTTTATTAGAAACCCTAATACTTTTTTTTCAATTAAGATAAAGTAAAAATATTTCTCATAAATTCAAGCACTTGCCTGTAAAACTGTGAATTGAATCGGATTTTATTTAATTTTTTTTAGTTTTAATTTATTTACACGGAACCTTATTTATTTTCCAAAATTACAAGTACCCGAAGTTAACCTGAGTAACTTAAAAAAGTCCTATCAAAATCCGTTCAGCCGTTCCGAAGATTACCCGGAACAAACAGACAGATAGATACATTTTAAAAATTGTATTTTTGGTATAGGTATCGTATATACATTCATCTCTATTTAGTGAAAAAATAATATTTTTGACATTATAAACGTCTGTACAACTTCAAGTTTATTTATTGGTATAGATAGGTTAGGTGGACTGGAACCTACATCTCTCGTTGCGAAATTGGATAATAATACCACATACCACCAGGTTGTCATCGATTTGTTTCTTATGAAGAAAAACATTTATAAAACATCGTATGTAGGTACTACTAATAAGTTATATCAAATTTACAGGTTCTAAGAGTACCATAACGCCATTCAGTTTGAAGAACCAAGAACCATTTAGGTAGCAAACTTTGTGTGTCGAGAGACAACACCTTCGCCAGTAAGTGGTCGCCCACAAAATAAATCAACCATTTTCGAAAACTGCAAGAAATTACTGCGTGAGCCTTCAGAGAGATTTTTTAGTACTTGTTATAGTTAGAGGCTGACTCGAGAGCCGATATAATTTCTAAATTTTCACCTAATATGAAGCGTAAAGACGTTATCAATATACTACAAGTGTGATCCAAGGAAAGCCATATTTAACCCCGATCCTCATATTAAGGCGTGCTATTAACATAATCGACGACATCGCTCAATACTATGGACATATCTCTAACGACTGCTTATAATGGTAAAGAATCTATTCACGACATGATTTTCCATTAATAATTGAATAATAACGGTCGGCACCGACGAGAGCCATTCCTCTCCCGTACCGAGGCGACTTCAATTGAATAACGATTGATTATTCAATCAAAACAGATTGATCGACATTATCGGATAATGGGCGAACACCGGATCACGGTTCACGGGGCGGCTATCATGCGTATCGTGCGTGAACGTGAATATATCGCACTTCGTAAGTGCATATTCTTATTTGGAGACATCAGTTGAGCCCTTGCAAGATTTAGCTACACTTCACGTCATACATATTGGGCAAATGATTTTTAGTCTAAAAGATGCGATTGGTTACACACAGTAGCATACGAGTCCTTCCAACTGTAATGTTAGAAATGGCGACCTGTTTGTAACTGATTTGCATGATTGCACTTCTTATCATAGACGAGAGAGTGTCTATTATAACAATCCATTTAGAAGAAATCATTTGTAGATAAGTTTTTCGATTGTCGATTATGTCAAAATAATTTGTTTTAATAATATATATATTGAGCAATAAATTATTTATATTGAATTATCGTCATTTTTTCATTACAGTGCCAAATTTATTATGTATTACATTACATTAATACTGATAGAGAAGTAAGAATCATTCTTCAGTAATTACAAAATAAAGTAAACTCGTTTTAAAATCTTAAAAGAGATTTGGAAAAAAAAAAAATCAGTTTAATTGGATATGTCGCAGTTACAAAGGCAAGTCTCATGCTATTAAGGTTAGACTTTTTATTTACAGCTGTTTATTGATTCTCTATAAATAATTACTTAGTTTAATATACTATAAGTATAGAATGCCAGGTTGAGGATTTCAAAAGAGTACAATATAATCATGACTGTCTGATAGATTTCGAAATAAATACAAATGAGGATGTAGCATTTTAAAATCAGACTTATTTATTAAGTAAATTCGATTACCTAATATCAAAATAAATATTTATAGAGCTATATATTGTTAAGTTACGCACAGTATATTAATCATTCAAACTATATAAAAAAAATTTTGAATAATGGTAAAAAAACATTTTCTGCAAAATTAGTCTTTTTGAGTTGAAAGTTTGTTATTCAGAATTTATAAATGCATTCCAATAATAATATTCAGATACAATTAATTCTAAGCTTAAGTGTTTCCCATTGACATTGCACGAAAAATTGCTAAACTTAAGTGGTAGTGGGCTGGGCACATTGCTCGCAGAACCGATGTCCGATAGGGCCCACGGGTTCTCGAATGGGTACCACGCACCGGAAGACGTAGACGTAGCGTGGGTAGACCCCCCACAAGGTGCCCCGACGACCCGGTGAAGGTCGCAGGAATCCGCTGGATGCGGGTGGCGCAAGACCAGTCGTCGTGGAGATCTTTGGGGGAGACCTATGTTCAGCAATAGACGTCTTTCGGTTGAAAGGATGGAAGTGTTACTAAAGCCAGGCCAGTAAGTTAGATAAGTTACTAAACCTATGCATACGGTATAAAAACAAGCGTTGATAAATTTTATTTATGTTTAGTTGGAATCGAAATCATGCCACATATATATGTTTATTGTTTAAACTTATTTTTATTCTGATGTAAACGAACCATTTGTGTAAATATTAGGTGTAACAAACATGCATGTGACAGCTATATGTAAAGATAACGTACGACATTTCTCTAAATATAATTACTGTGATATAATTTTATATTCGTAACTCTTAATAGACCCCTCCCGATATGCTATACAAATGAAACTGTACGACAGAGACCTTATGGCAGGATCTGTTACGTAATAGTTCTATTTTTTCATCTATACTAGTAAATAAAATTGAAGTGTCTGTTTTGTAATATCAAATTTTTATTTTACTTAATGTGTCTAGTACCCATAAAAATAAGACAATAGGAAAACAATGGAAAGCTGGCGTGAACGCCAGGTAAGTGCTCAAGGGGTTAATGGATATGAATATTTATAAAATACCTATACCAATAAATACAATTTTTAAAATGTTTGTCTGTCTCTCTGTCTGTTTGTAATGGGTAATCTTCGAACGGCTAGAGCGATTTTGAAGGGACTTTTTTTGGTAGATAGCTGACTGTAACTGGGTAACTGGTAACTCCAGGTAACTGGGTACTTTTAATTCTCGAAAATAATTAGGATTTTGCGTAAAAAAAATTAAACTCATAAAAATATTATAAAATCCGATTCAATGCAGTTTTACGACCAAATTTATGAGAAATATTTTTATTTTAACTTAGCTCTTAACAAAAATTAGGGTTCCGTTAAAAAAAATTAAATGCAGTGAAGACTAAGCTAGTATTCAATAAGTTGAGTTACTTGGCCATACATTTTCTATAGCGTTACAGTATTAAAACTAAAAAAAAACTGGTAAGTCTATTAACGTGATATTGACAGAATGGTGCATTCTCGCAAACAGTTGCAAATAATTAACAACAAAAAAAACTGTTCAAAATTTAAAATCAGTAAATCTGAACATAAAAACAACTTTATACAAGTCAGAAATCGCGCGAAGAATCAATAAAGTGCTGCATTCAATGAAATTTTTTGGTTAAACCGGCTGCGGAGGGGACGCCTTCAGGAAACAAAGATGTCTCACTTAAGGTTCAGACGTAGGACGTGATCTGTTTGCGTAACAAAAAAAGAGAAGAAAAATACCTTTAAGCACCTCTTTACCTGTTCGAGGGGAGGGAAGTTTTCTTTTGAACTTGTAAACATCGGATAAAAGATGTCGGGAAATCTGTGCGGTTCCCGACTTCGATTGCCTTTATTTGTTTCAATTTGTTACGTGTTTTCATCCATTTTCCGAGGAAGTTGAAGATGTAACGTAACTTTTTGAATTTCTGGTTTCGTGTATTTTTTTATTAAGGTTGACTTATTATGATATAGATAAAAAAAGAAAATGTTTTTCATTCCAATTACAGAGAGGATAATGGCATGATCGTCTCAGATTTGCGACCAGCGGAGTCAAAGTTCTATATTTGGTATGCATTGACGAATTCTTTAAATGGTAGTCCATATTTATTAATCTGAATTTTCGTAGACTGGCCGTGGAGAAAATTATTGAAAGTATAAACTCCTTGAATTGTTTTTCAGTATTGCTATAATGCAGGGAGAAAAATACAAAACTATAGACTCTACAATTAATTTCTGCGAGATAAAGTTCTCGCCCAACACTGGGATGTTTCAAACTGGTAACTTTATTATATTATATATACAGACTTTTAATAGGCGAGTGTAATTTCAGGTAAAGAAAATATTATACTTATTATAAAACTAGATAATAATTATCTTTTAGTAATGATACCTTTGGATATATATTTTAATGTTAATCCATTTTAACACGAACATCATTCGAATTAAGCTTAATTAAGGTGAGAAACACACCTTTAGCAGTAAATTCGCTGCGCACTATAAAAGTTCACCATCCGGTTTTTTTTTTGAACACATAACTACCCACTAAATAAATAAGACTAGTAATTAAGTTTACAATACAATAAAATACGTGGGTAGTTTTTAAATAGTAATTATTGCCGGGGACAGAGAGCGCGGGTGTCGCGTCGGCCATTGTGAATTTCTTATGTCATGTTTGGGATCAGTGAGTCAAATTAATGTATTTTTTATGTATTTCTTAAATTAAATAAATTTTGCTTATTTATGTACTTTTATTTTCAATAATTTGTATTTTTTTTTTACTTCCGTGTATAAATTCCGCTGCATTTTTTAGTATTCACCATACACATTGTGAAAAAATATAATTTAACAATAAGGTTATATTTAATCATTCAGTTAGAAAAACATGCACTGCAATGGTGATCGTCGACGGTGGTCGTTATTTTTGAGTTGTATAATACAGTATAATAATTTTTATTTTATAAAAAAAGCTTTTAAAAGTGTTAAAATATCCCAAGTCGCGTAATCCCGAGATGGGTATACACAGGATGTATCGATGTTGACAAATCAATGCTAATCAATTTTACAACACACCTTTTCTTTCATATACAGCGTGAGTTTTTTTTTAATTCTTTTAACATATTTTTACTTCCGTTTTGTTACACGCACTTATAGAAATAAAAATGATTTGTAAAATTAAGTACAACATTTTTTTGAGTATTGTTGATTATGTAATATATGACTTTACTTAAATTATTTTGACGCAAAATAAAATTCTTTTTTATTCATAATAAAAGTTATAAGCTAATACAGAATAGAAAAACAATAGGAGAAATATTTTGTATTCGTTATAATTTTTATAACAGTCCGTAAATAGATCACACAGAGAGTCAATAAAGTGCGGGCTACTCTCACAAACTACTGTTATAACATTCGTTTGACGTTTTACAATACCTAACTGTAGATGAATATAGAGAATTTATGTCATATAATGGTTTCATTTTTTTTTTTTTTTTGCGTTAAAATGTTATTAATTGTAATGTCGTAATATCGCCACTTAACAGGAGGTGAGATTGTACTAATAAACAAGGTAAGGCAAGTCCTTAAAAAAAAAGGAAATTTCTAAAACCTGTCGGAATTACTAATGAGAATATTTATTTAAAACTAGCTGTGTGCCCGCGGCTGGGCCTGCATTTTGTACATTCTACAGTGCACCACGTAATTGCGCGTGACTTACGTGTAGAGAGCCTGGATGCGTTCATAAGCAGCCTTGCAACCAACATGTTCCGTAGAGCGGACACGTCGGCGCACGTTCACCTCCAGAACATCGCGCCGTTGCACGCTAGACCTCCCGATAGACGGAGAGGAAGAGGTGGACACTTGTCACTAGTACATAGGCCTCAGGCGCGCGATCTCATACGCCGGTCCTCGCCTAGCTGAGTAGGTAGTTGAAGGAGGACCGTATAGATACCCGTATAGATCGGGTGCATCTCCCTGACCCCTCAGAGTCCGATCGATAGCAGGATTAGCTCCCAGAACTCAGAAGATTACTCCACGAGGGACGCACCTGTGTGCCTCACCCAGTAGACTTGTCCGTAGGCGCGGACAAAGGAGAGGCCACCGTCGAAGGGAATAGCCCTGATGCGGTTTCCCCGTGTCCCCTGCTAGTTCGTAGTTTAGTTAGTAAGGGTAGCTTGTGTAGTTTTTTTACTAACTGTGTTTTTGTTTTATTTTTTTATTTTTAAATTTTATTATAATGTGTATTTTATAATTGTAAACTGCATCCTTGTAAAATTTTTTTAAATAAAGATGATAGAAAAAAAAATGGTTAGGGAAACACACGGCACGCTGCTGCTAAACTGCTTGAGCTGCAAGAGGACGCGAGAAGAGTTGCTAGTTAGTCTACAGTGCACTTTTTTGTTTTTTTATACGAAACCCTAATTTTTGTTTAGAACTAAGATAAAGTAAAAACACTTTTCATACATTCAAACACTTGCCCGTAAAACTGTGCATCCAATTGGATTTGATTAAATTTTTTATGAGTTTAAATTTTTATATGCGGAACCCTAATTATTTTTGCAAATTAAAAGTAACTTAAGTTACCCTGAGTACCTCAGTTATGTACCAAAAAAAGTCCCGTCAAAATACGTCCAGCAATTCCGGAGATTATCCGGAACAAACAGACAGACAGACAAAATTTTTAAAAATTGCGTCTTTGATATCGTGTATACATTCATATATATTTAGTAAAAAAAAACATATTTTGACATTATAAACAGACTCTTCAGTTTTATTTATTAGTATAGATACATTGATTTTTTTATCTCCTTTTTAATAGAGGTATGAAGGTAAATGAAGCTCCCGAAAAAAGGAGAACTGAATACGCAATTAATACAAATTACCTTTGCGATCATTGAAGCGGTAAAAATACGAAATAAAAAAAAAAAAACAAAACAAAGCATAGATAAAACAGACTCACGTCTCTCCCCCGGAGACGCGACCGATGGCAACAAATTAATAATTAATTTTCACGCGGCAAGCACACGCCGAAGTTGGGGGCATATTCGTTCGATCTCGTTTTGTTCTAAATACAAAATTTATCCCGGCAGTTCTAAAGTTGAAAAGTAACAAAAAAAAATTGTCGCTCGACTTTATTATTTCGCATGTGACTCTAGAAAGCGGTTATCGATTTTGACATATTGTTAAGCGATGGCGTTCATTTACACATACTTAACTTACAAATGTATGGGTTACATAGACATACTCACTGTGTTGTTACTTTTATGATGATATGACATTTATTACCTGGAAAAAAGAGGATAAATATAATTCAAAACGATGTTAAGCAACGAAGTTAATGCTAGACGACATTTTTAATAGTCATGTAAGTAGTCGACTTCACACCTGTAATGTAGACCACATGTCTATGGCGTTTTTTTTGCAGCCCTTTTCGATTCCATGACCGATTCGCAATATTACTACTGTGGCAATATAAAGGTTAATATAAATATTAACACTTAAGAATTGTCTGGGTATCGATATTTTTTAATTGATAGTTGCTCAAAACTAAAAGCTCAAAGTTGCTCAAAGGGCAATGGACGCAAAGGGCTATGCTCGGAGTTTCACTGCGTGATCGAATCAGGAATGAAGAGATCTGCAGAAGAACCAAAGTAATCGACATTGCCCTAATAATTGCTAAACTTAAGTGGCAGTGTGTTGGGCACATTGTTCGTAGAGCCGGTGCCCGATGGAGCCAACGGTTTCTCGAATGGCTACCACACACCGGAATCCGCTGGGTGCGGGGTGGTTTAAGACCAGCCGTCGTGGGGATCTTTGGGGGAGACCTATGCCCAGCAGTGTACGTCTTTCGGTTGAATGGATGGATGAAGTAAATATTTTAATGAAAATTCCCCTTTTAATAGGTATATTTTATTTCAGCACGCACATGAGAGATTCAGAGAATGCTTTGAGAAATTATTAAGAGTACATTTATGTTCAAATTTGTATTTTTACATTGATAATAATTTAAAAATTAAAATCGAAGATCAGATCATTGTTTAGTTTTTTTTATTGCAATAGGTATTGAAAACATTTTTACGAGTTTATATTTCATTGTAAATTTGATTCCAGTTTCTCTCAAGTCTTCCCATAAATCGTCTAATTTAATTTAATTTTATATTCCATATTAATAAAGTTTTCAAAGTTTTATTAATATAGAATGCGTGATTGATATGCACTTGCTTGACATTGTTTTATGTTTAGTTTTTAGTACCTACCTAAAGGTGTAACGTATAATTACATAAAATATTAGTTAGAAAACTGTCTGTCGTTCATTTAACTATGTTGTTATCTAGATTGCGCTCGTCGGTATTACAAATGAATAGTTGCTTCAGGTTTTTTCTGGATATATCCTTAAAAATATGTCTCTGTTTACCTTGCTCAGTGGCTGACCTTAGGACTATTTAAATTTACTGTCCATAAATTAGAAATTGCCGGTATTTTTAACTGTTAACATTATATTACATTATCTTAAGTAACTATAATCGAATAATGAGTTTAAAGAATGCGGGTAGCGCTGTAAAATAGACAATAATGATATTAACATTAATTTCTGTTTACGACAGTGACCAATCTATTTTACAACGATCGTTAATGTTTCTGTTGATTGTGTTTGTGATCTATTTCATTTATTATTTGTGGATTATTTTGAAAGGCAGTGTCTCTATGCTGTCAGTTAGTTAGTTTACTACTTGAGAAGGTACAACTAAACAGATTTACGTATATCTTTATACATATATCTTTAGGATATTATGTTTAAGGAAGTGAAGAAACAATTTTATTAACATTTTTTTAACAAGGAAGCGTTAAGTATAAACAACTATGTACGAGATAGCAAAATCATGCTACATTTGAGGATTAGGTTAGGAGAACCAGGGTCTTATTTCCGAGCTACCATCTAAAATCTCTGGTTCTGGGCACAACATTAAGAGTTTTAATGCCAATGTCAAAGATACATAAGTTTTGAAATATTTTATTACTTTCATGAATAAGGTTCTTAAGACCGTATAATTCTATTAAACTTCAGTGCTGAAAAACAAATTAACGATGGCCTTTTGATAGAGCGTTCCAAGGTTATTGTTCTGAAATTCAGAATTCACCCTCCGCATCATTATTTGCAATACACTTCACTTGTGCACAATAACGTAAAACGTAACTAAAATTACTTAATATAGGTATTTCAAGTCGTATAATTCAAATTAAAAACTACTATATAACAAACTTTAATAGTTTCAAAAATACGTGCTAGATAATGTTTTTGATCCTTCGGTTGAAATTGAAAATTGAAATAAATAAAGCCTTGATATATTAATTAAAAATAAATGTTAATAATTTAAAATCGGTGGTTACCTTGTATTATACTTTAATTTCACTTAAAATGATGTGACTAGAATCAAACTTTAAAAGCCATACAAGACGCATTTTATTCTTATTGATTCCTAAAGAGCCATAAATGTAAACCGACCCCACCTGAGAGAACAGAAGAAAAAAAAACGTTAATTATCTATACCATATTAAAGCCTTCCTTCCATACGTACCGAACCAATGACATTAAATAAAACCGATTTTATTCCTCTATAAATAACTATAAAAAAATAAACATAAAATAGTTTACTCTGCCGTGATCAATACCGGCTATTTTATTGCCATTTTTACGATCCGGCAATGGGAAGCCGAAAATCCCTAATTTGACTTCATTTAGTGTCGGAAAACAATAAAATATAATTTTATTCGTTATCGTTTTTTATAATAAACCATATTGGGTATGTATGAAAAAAAACGTTCTAAACCAAACAACACTGGGTGAGGTAATTCGAGTAATTTTTACTTGTTTCCGAACGCGAATGCAAATAATGTCTAGAACTTAAAGACAATGAATGGAATGGGGCCTTTCGTGAAGAGAACACGCAACATGTCAATAAACGCGCTGGCGGATAACAAAAAAGTAAATAAAAAAAATACACCCCTTTTTGAAATTTCGAATCGATCCTTTCACACTTCGGAACAAGCGGCAGCGACGGTTGATTTCCGTTCTTAATTCAAACAGGAGCGTCTTTTAAATAAGTTTTTTCTTTTCAATTCGATATTTGAATGAGGAACGAAGTGCGGAACTCAATCGGTAATTTGAATACTCAATGAGATTCGAATTTCGATTATAGATTCATTTGATAAGTGACCTTGTTTGTAGTAAAGGATATAGCTCATTATATCGATTGAAATTAACAGATAATAATTTATAAGCTTATATTGAATAAAACTAATTTTAAACAGGTTTCCTGGTAAATTTTATATCATAATAAATGGTGTAGTATGTCTGGATTGCCTATCATTATTATTATCTTAGATCTATCGATATCGGCCAGTATTTATTGCGATACAAGCGGTCTAAAAGGTTTCATGGCGTTATCGGTTTATTTAACGATGCCTGTTTTTATTGCGCCTATGCAAATTACTTGTTATCGATATAAAATATAATAAATATTGGTACATTTACTAACCGTTAGTAGTAATGAATACGCAATTTACTGATGTAATAAATATATTACTTATATTTTAGAAATGACGTTCTTCATTTCGTATTATTATACAAAAAAATTGTATATCTGTACGCCTATTACTTGACTATTTTTTACACGCTATAGGCTCAGTGGTTTGACCACAATCAAAATGTTAAGCAACGATGTGGTCCAGCATGTTAAACACACAAAATCTAGAGGTTCTGGTTCTCAAGTGATATTGCCAGAACACACCTATTGGTATTTGGTGACAGGTTTTCAAACTTGAGGGTGGTAGAGCTACTCAAGCGGGCATTATTAGAAAATATCCTTTTTTACGTGGAAAATGCATTTGTGCATGCCCCCTGCCAACCTTAATTGGGAGTAGAGTCTCCCGTATTAGAGATGCCAGAGGGGTATGTGGGACTCGCCCATACATTAAGCGCGAGGAATACCCTCTATTAGAAAATGTTCAACCACCATGCAAACTATAACTAAATCAATTGACATAATTTTTTGTAAGTATAATGAATGGTTTTTTAAGTCTGGATTTAGTATACCTACCTACTCTTCATTAAATTATTATTTGACTTGATATCTATAAAGATTTATGAGAAAAATAATAAATTAAATTGGTACAAATATTGGTCGTCACGGGACATTTGATACATGTAAAACATCAAACATCTTTTGCAGACGGCAAAGTGAAGCCACGGCGTACGGTTAGTTGCCATTACAAAAAATAGAAAAATAGTATAAGTACATATGTTGAATATATAAGTAACTAGATAGTAAACTATGTGTATACATAGTTGTCACACACTATGTCGAAACACACATTTCAATAATACAAAATCAGAAGCGTATCCGAACACGACCGGCAACAGTAACTTTCGGTAAATGTATCCGATCGCAGCTAAAGACTATCGTTCCGATTAGAAAATAAAATCTATAAAGACTGTTCATAAAGTGTTCATAAACACGAAGGAGGTAATAAAAAAAAGCGGTCCGATGTCGTTCGCGTACTCTCTCAGCTGTCGCGGGCTATTTCCGAACGCATTCGAAAAATCGAACGCCATCGAAAAGCGAGGGGGATATATCGTTACGTTTTTAAAATTAGAACGTTTCTTTTATATCTTTTCGTCTCCGTTTCTAAACGTCTTCAATGAATACACAAATTCCGTTCGATTTTGTAGCAAATATTGATTTGCCATGTTGTAATTATAGATAAAGTAAGGAAGAGTGTGATAAGGGAACGTTGCGGTGCTGCAGAGAATAAAGTGACAATGATAAAGGAAGGAATGCTTAATTGGTTTAGGCACGCGAAGAGGATGGATAGAAAAAGATTGACGTGACAAATTTACAAGGCGAGTGTGACTAGAGAAGTCGAGGACGAGGATCGAGGTCGTTCCAGGTAAGAAGTTTCCGTAACCATTGAGCGTGTATGAAAGCGCTCATGAAAGTAGAAGAAGCGAAAGACATTCGTCAGGACCGTAACAGGTGAACGGCGTACCCTCTGCCTACCAGTATGGGAGAGAGGCTTGGTCTTATGTATGTATTTATGTATGTATTGATTTGTGAATCCCATACTAGATTTGGATATTAAGTAAATTGGAAATTGTTGAAAGTCAAACAGGCTGGTTGGTTGAAAAATATTGTTCAATCAGCTCCATTGTTTATCATTGGACCTTTAACTAAAAACAATAATTGGCAGAAAATAAATATTGAATTCAATTTTTTTACGTGATGATAAACTGTAACAATACGCATTTTTCTATTTTTATTATTCTTATATTTTATCCTTTTATTTATTACTTTCAACGTTTCGATTTGTCATTTTTCAGTTTAGATATCATTTTAAAAATTTCAATATTTAAACTATACTAATACTTTGATGTTAATTGATTGATCTGGTCCAAGATGGTAAAATTCTATAGGAACTTAATGTTAGATTGATTTTTTTTTTACACAGAATAGGCTCAGTGCTTGGACCACGATCTCACCTGATGTTAAGTAATGATGTAGTTCAGGATGGTAAACACACTATGCCTAGAGGTACTGGGTCTCAGGTGATGCTGCCGGAACACACCTATTGGTATTTGGCGACAGGTTTTCAAACTTGAGGGTGGTAGCCACCCAGGCGAGCATCATTAGAAAATGCCCTACCACCATGCTATGGTTCCATCGCGATGTTTTCCTTCATCGAAAACTCAAGCCGATTTTAGAGTGGGATAGATGGGATCGAACCCGCGTCGATTGACGCGGTATCCGGCCGCACTACCCGCTGCGCCATCATCGCTTCTCGTGATAACAGTACAACGAGAAAAATCCCGAATCTACGTTCAGTTGTATACATACGGTTCATTAAACCGTTTTTACAATATAATTGCGTCAAGGCGAAGAAAGATTTAGTTTGTTAATAAACTTTTCTTGTCTTAAAAATTACGAAGGAAAGTAACTTCGATTCGTGTATACAAGATGTGTTTATAAACTAACAAAGCGTTTTATTTAAATAGTTTTTACTAATTCTCGTGTACAATTGTACATATCCTGTAAATAAAAAATATGCAGCGACAATTATAAAATATGCTAATGAACCTTAAGGGCGAATTACATACGTAAAATTGTAGAAGTTTTTGAGCCCCTACTATTGTCACCAATAATAAACAAAACATTTACCTCTCTCCTCGCGATTACGTAACTATTAGCACGTTTTCGAAAAAAAAAAAAACGATCTTTAATAAGTAAATATTGCTTACATAATTACCATTCCACCCCTCCTCCCTCCTGGTTCCCGTTATCAAAAATAAGAAAAGCCTAAACCCCCGCTCCCTACATTGACGCATGAAATATGAACTGCCTCATAAAATGGTGATAAGGCATTTAATGAAAACAAGCATTGTTGACAACCATCTTGGAGTTCAAAATGTCTCAAACACCTATATGTTTGTTCGACCAGCAGCAGCCAGGACCTCTGTTTTTAAGTCATATCGTCGCTTAACATTATATGAGACTGTTGTCAAACTTATGCAATTCTAACACATAAATATAGAAAAATAGAATGTTTGTAAATTAAATAAGTAATTATTTTGATTATATCTTTATTACATTTGATAAATAATGAAGTGGACGCCGGATCGAGCCTACATATCAAACTATAAATTCAGCTTGAGCTTTCGGTGAAGGAAAACATCGTGAGGAAACCATAGCATGGTGGTAGGGCATTTTCTAATGATGCCCACATAGGTAACTACCACTCTCAAGTTTGAACACCTATTGCCAAATACTTATAAGTGTGTTCTGGCAACATCACTTGATAGCCAGGACCTCTAGGCTTAGTGTGTTTTTGCTATCATGGACCACATCATATACATGTCTATACAGTTTAAAATGTCTATACCGTACTTAATATTAAATTTAGCATAAGCTTTCCGCTGCTGACCGTCGATAGAGTTCTATTTCTCGATGACCACCACAGTGTATACCCAGTAAGTACTTTCAATAAAAATAGATGATCGTAAACAGATCAACTAGAAATTCACGACGACCCGAAAAGGAATCAAACTGGTGACCTTCGTGAATTCAAGTAGATACCTTGACCGCTACGCCGAGTTGACGGTCACACCGCGTACTATGCTCATTATATACGAGGGTATAATAAAAAAAAATTGTAGTAGGTAGTTCAGAAAAAAATGTATAATTCACCAACAACAACAGTTTTATTTCTGTGTATTCGAACCCAGACCGTTGCCAAGTGGGTGAGTGTCAATGGAGCAAAACACAATGTTTTCGGTATTTTTAATAATTCTCCTCCCCCTCTCCACCCCCCGCTTCATGGCTCTCCGCCTTGCTCATCGTTCACAAGAAAAAAAATACTATTTCACTAGAATAACATATAACGATTAAAAAAAAGTGATTTAAAAAACACGACAGATACGTTACGAAATTTCGTACCGATTATTTTTTTGTTTTACCACTATCATTTGTCAATCGAATAGTGTAGTTAAATTTAACTTATCTCACGTTAACGGTTCATGGTATTATTTCAAGATAAATAAGCAAGGGATCTTACGTGTTTCTCGACATTTTATAAAATGTATTCACTAAGAAGTAATGGACGTGAAAACTGACTTGTAAAAATCTAGCACATTATTAAATTCGCAAGGTATACACATATGTTATCCAAGTTAGTATCAGACCAAAATAGTAAACGTGTGATAAAGCCGTTTTATTCAAATTGATTTTTACGAGATCAAGAAAATTTCAGAAAAAATGTGTTTTATTTTATTATTATATAAAACCTGGAACTTCCTGCTAAAATTTACTATAATCACGTCTTAATATTGCCTTAACTCAGATGTTGATATTATCATGGATTCGTTATCAGTTAGCATTATAAATAATATCACATAGTCAATAAATATATAAATTGAGTTCCATAACAAGACAGTAATCATAGAAGAACGAATAAAAAAAATTGCTTAAGTCATACAACAAAAAGGTAATCCTTTTACAGAATAATAAATATTTAGTAGAAACTAACTTTCAAGTTATTGGCGCATTTTAGGACAAATTTGGACTAGAAATCTGTTTTATCAAAGAAACGAACATAAGTAAATGTCGATACCTACATCCAGTTATATCGTCGACGTTACATTTAGGTCAAACGAAGCAAACGAGTACACTATTTAACTACGTTATAATTAACTAAGAAGGTAGCGTGAAAATAATAAACATCACAATGGTAGGGGCCACATAATGCCGTTTGACATCATAATATATATTTTATGCGCGCGTACACGTGTTTTATCCATCGCCAAGATATTGTTCGCGGTTGATTGTTAAAAAATGTATTATTATTTATAATAATTTATTTATTAACGAATAAATTCCACATGTTTATTATTGTACTTTAGTTCATTCGAGACGTGAATTCAAGAATAAAGGAAAGACACATCGAGAAGATCAAAAGGTATTTTAGATGAATTACTGATACTTTAAACTAGTTATTTCTAAATTGAAGGTGTAAAAATATGAATTTTACACGTGTAAATAAATAAGATGGCTGTCAAAAATTTTTGTTCGTTTGATTTTTACAAAGGAGAAATGAGATTTAATGATTCGAAAAATACGTGTTACAGATTAAAAATAAAGACCAGAGACGATTTGAAAAACAATTTTTTAATAAGATTAATAAATGTCATTCTGATTTTATTTTATCACTAGCTGTGTGCCCACGGTTGCGCCCGCGTTTCATATATTCTTCACTGCGTTTAAATTTTTTTTATTCGGAACCCTACATATTATTTTTTTTACTAATATAAAATACTAAGATAAAGTAAAAATATTTCTCATAAATTATAGTACTTGCCCGTAAAAATGAATCGGATTTTATGAAAATGTTATGAGTCTTTCTTTACGCGGAACCCTAATCATTTTCCAAAATTAAAAGTACTCTAAGTTTCCCGGAGTAGCTTCAGCTATCTACCCGTCTATCTATCTAAAAAGTCCCGTCAAAATCGGTTCAGACGTTCCGAAGATTACCCATTGCAAACAGCCAGACAGACAGACAAAAATTTTAAAAATGGTATTTTCGGTAATTTTGACATTACAAACAGACATGTCACTTTTGTTTTTATAGATTACTATATGAAAAAATCAACGGTACAGATATCTTATAGGACATTAATTTTAATATAACCTCAAAATACGTGCTAGGATGGTAATACTAATGAAGGTTACTTAATGCGTGATGAAGCTCAAAATAACTTTCCTCGTGCAATTATTTTTGAAATTTTAATTCTTTCTTTCTTATTACGTGTAACATTGTTGTTTAATATCAAATTAGGTAAAAATAAAGTCTATTCAAATAACTACTTTTAAATAATTCATACACATTTTACATGCAAATTAGTTCTTAATTATACGTAATCAAAAATCGTAATATCGATTATTACCTATAGTTGAAATTATCGTAGCAAATAAGCAAACACTCACATTCTTAGTGTTCGAAATACGTTGGATGGAATTCGAGGTATTATTAAAAATTAACTGTTTCCATATATTTTTTATTCATAAAACTAAACCCCAACAATAACCTCTTAAACAAAAGAAAAGAAACACGGTTGAAAAACGAATTTATCCTTTCTCTATTTTCGTACATGTACATGCTAATTTTATAATATATGTATGTACCTATATGTAAGTACATAGAAAAGCATATAATGCTAACAAGAAATCCCTAGCAATCTTCCAAGAGATACATAAGGTAAGCTCACTGCTGTTATCCCCGAAGGGTTAGGCAGAGGTGAAATAGCGAACTACACCACCCACATTTCGCAAAGCTTAGTTCCGTGAGACAGGGGGCGAGCCTGTCGCCATATCGGGCACAAATTCCAAACTCCAGGATGATACTGTGTAGAAAAACCCAATACCACATGACCCGACCCGGGAATCGAACCCGAGACCTCAGAACGGCGGTCGCACCGTAATACAACTGCTCCACCGAGGCAGTTACAGGAGATCCAAGAGATATACACTATATTACAGTTTAATAAATTAACACACACACAACTTCTTTTTTGAACTACTATATAAACTCAGCAAGGCTTCGACCACAATCTCATCTGATGTTAACCGACTTTGTGGCCCAGGATGGTAAACACGTTAAGTCTAGATGTCCTGGTTTCTCAAGTGATGCTGCCCGAGAGCACATCTATTGGTTGGCAATACGTGTGTTACATAAAATGCTATACTATGCTATGTTTTCTCCACGATTTTTTCCTTCGCAGAAAGCTCAGGTTTCTTATAGAGTATGATAGGTTGATTAGGACGTGGTATCCGATTAAATTCCCACAGAGCAGTAAACTTTATTTTCAAACATTGTAAATTGAAATTTGGTTAGGTAATGAAAGCCGAAGAGCCAAAGGACGGTATGTCGCGACCACTCCCTTATACTTTACAAGTGATTAGATAAACGTCGCAAATAACAAATCCCATCGGTTTATGTTGTGTCAGAACGATCGAGAACCGGCATTACAGCTGTCACACCGCTTCAACGAACATCTCTAGTTCAGACTATTTTCATATCTAAATTAAATTCTAAGCTCCGTTTAAATTTTAATATTCTATTGTCTTACTTGCTAATTTCTTCTTGATTATTACCAGCGTGTGAATTATATGAACAATTCTACTAGTATCAAATCAGTATTTTTTTTAAATCTTATGGGTATCAACTCTGTAGTAAAATGTTAACCGCATTTTTGTAGAACTTTCCATGCAGTTTTTATAACATCTCAGAATTCATATTCCGTAATATTATTACCAATAAACTTTACGATCACAATTACTATATTAGGATGCGAACAATTCGATTATATTATTTTATGTTACATACCTAATTAAATTACATTATTTATTATGTATATATCCATCCTTATATTATTCAATTAATTCATATTTTCATTGCAGCACCTGCATTTAGCGAATTCGTCGGTCCATCTTGTTGAGAGACTACCCCTCCTTGCGTCTTGTGGAACGTGGTAGCCATTCGAGAACCTACTGACCCTATGGGCATCGTGTCTGCGAACGATGTGCCCAGCCCACTGACACTGAAGTTTGGCAATACTTCGGACAATATCGGTTACTTTGGTTCTTCTGTGGATGACTTTATTCCTGATTCGATTCCTTTGAGTAACGTTGAAGTTTCTTATGTGGCCCATCGTGAGCTATTTAAACTTTACCTAGTATGTAAGTAATATGACGCAATGAGTGTAAAAATGAAACTTTAAATTCAAATGGATCCAATTAATCTCATATAAACCGATTTATTTTTTCTGAGTATACTGTATTTTATATGTTTAATGTTTTGAAATAAGTATAATTATATTGTCAAACGAATGATTCATGCTATTAAATATTCCTTAAACGTCCGATTCTTAAGTAAACCGCATGATATCTGATTGTTTATGTCGTCATGGGCTTTTCCCTTGATGTTTCAAATGACATTTACCAAGGGATCTAACGGTTCATCTAGCGGTCATGTCATATGCTGTTTCTATAATAAATTATCATTCCTTTTCATTGTAATATCTTTTATGAGAATGAAATATAGTGAACAAAATAACACGAAAACAACGAATTTGTCGTCAAGAATGATATTTTCGTTAGAAATATTGGTTTAAAATAACCGAAACAAACGAAATTTCATAATCCATACCGCCATTTTTCACCGGTAGGTACGTGCAATGCAGCGTCCGCGCCGCGCCATTGACGCGTCCCGGCAGCCGTTCGGTTAGGTAAAATCGAAAACATTTCAAATTTAGAACGAACGAACGATTTCGATCTGTTCGAAAACGTTCTAGAATCGAAAACAGCGATTAGTTTTAAGTGTCGACGTCGTCGTTCGAAATTTTAAAAATATTACGTTGTCTCCGATTCGAAATTTAATTCTGTACGCGCGTTCCATTTAGCTTTATAGAAGAGAAGATACGATATTTTACGATTCGTTTCTCTGTTTAACGATTTCACTTACGTAATAATAATAAAGTGTTGATATGTAATTTATTATTATTCCATTTTCTAAAATATCTTCACGTGTTTACATTTTCAGTTATTTTATATTTCTCTGCAATATAATAAATTTTATAATAATGTCTATCTTAAACATTAGGAAGGAAAGAAACGTGTCACGAAAGGGACAGGTGTATCTGTAATTTAATTTATTCATTAAACTTCATTCACGAATAGGTAAATGCGGTTATACGGAATATGATTAATATTTAGTTATAAATATGTATTTTGAGGGTAAATGAAAGCTTATTGCGTTCAATATCTTTTGACATTTCGATGTAGGACGACAGTGAAATTTATTGGGTTTTTTTTTTCAATATATATATCAACTGTCAGTTTGTATACTATATTAAACTGGTTTAGAAAAATAGCTGTCATGTATATAAATAAACAGACGATTAGAGAATATTAATCATGATATAATATTGTATACGCTTATAGTTACAGAGATTTCGTGGCTCCAATTATTTTTCGTAGAGAATCATTTCCGTTTAGTATGTAACTAACTCTTCCAAAGGCTTTGCTCGCATGTAATAACTTCTGTTATCTATTTACTGAATTATATTTGTTGAAATATGGTGATTATGATTTTTTTTTGTCAATTCCATTAACTATAATCCTTATAACTTTATCCATTTTTTTTAAATACTGGCGCCGTAAATTGTCTGGATTTTAGCTCATGTTAAATAGAGCACACAGTATGAGAATGATAAGGACAAATATTACAGGAGAATCTATTGACATTCGCCATCATAATGCTGGCCTACAGCTACTAACTGCTAATCAAAAGTAACTCTAGGTCGCTCTGCGTACATTTTTGCTGATTACGGAGCACGAAAACCAATGTGACAAACATATTTAAACCTGCTTAGAAAATAGACCTATAATAAAAAAAAAAGTGTAAATCTATGTAATTAAAATATAACCTTCTGTATTCCTATTTTAAAATAAAACTACGCAGCCATGGGGACTTTTAACTAAAGAAAAACTTGAAACTTTGGAAAAACTGTTTTTTTTTATGTTTAAATTATACTATGAATAATTAAAATTACATAATTTGTTAATTGAAATTAATAACATAACTTAACATTTAACATTTGTCTGGGTTTCACATTGATTAGCACTCTATTATCATATAGTTTATTCATAATCAAAACATACGACAGGCTGCGTAAGTGTAAATTTTATTATTTTTCTCTGAGCGCACTTACACGTGCTTATTGTAGCATGTTGACGACTAATGTCATAGCATCGGTAACGCGAATCTGTAAGTATTTCCTCTACCGAGAATCGCTTAATGTCGCTAAACAAGTTTTCACTTCAAAAACAAACAAGATCACAATAGGATATGATAGAGCACTTTAAATAAAACTTTACGATTTATTTATTTCTTCCCTCAAGACGTTACCAATTAACCTTTGAAGTTGCGACAACGTTTTAGTGTCGTTTAGGGTAATGCAATCGTAAATCACCGGTGAGGTGTGCGACGTGCGGTGCGGTGCAGTGCGGTGCCTCGTAACCGTTTTCCGGACCGATATCGATACGATCGATTAATTATAATCGATAACTAATCGTTAATGTTCGATTTGATAAGTAAACGCGTTTGTCTCGAATTCTTTATACCGAACGTGTTCTTAATTTAAATTATTAATCTTTTTTAATTACCGTTGTAGGGTACTGACACGGGTTTGCTCTTGTCGTATTAATATGTTTTCTGTATTTTTTTTTATCTCAGTATTAGCCGTATTTTAGAGTATGGTGTAGGTAATATTTTATACTAATCTAGTATCTTCAGGATGTTCTAATCAACACTAAAATATACCAATAAGATTTTTCACTCTATTCAATATTTTAAATAGCGTATGGAAAATAAAATCCTAATCAACATTCAGTTGTTGATCGGCCATTGTTAGTTATAATCATAGTTAGAATCTCATGAAATATCTCAAAAAGAATTTATCTTACTTTGTTGACGAAAATATTGAAGTTCGAAAGTAGACATAGTTTTTATTAGGATATATTTTGCGCATACATATATTATTTTCTGCCCTTCAGCCACAATCTCACGTGATGTTAAGTGACGATGTGATCCAAGATGGTAAAACACTTTAGAATACTATCATTATCACTTAACACCTGATGATCTTGGTCAAGCATCACAGAGTCTCTAAAATCATAAATAAATAATAAATGTGACATTTAACAATATAAATATTTCCCACGTTATGTTTATTGTAAACGCATGTGTGTGTAAGGATAAACACACAATTCTGGTATCTAACTTTAATTACACTAAGGTTCAAATTTGAATATTAATGTTGAGAAATCGTTGGTACACTTAGCATTCGAGACGGAGTAATATGGACGTTTACACGATACGACACGATTTTATTACAAGATCAGATTATTATTATTTGTTTACTGGCTCACGAAATTCGTTACGATATAATTGCTTATATTTTAATTTTGTTAATTTTCGCGTTCCATATTTAAATGCAATTATTTAAAACAGGTTTTCATAAGTTACCTTTCCTTTTTCCTATCCCGACGTTTCGGCTGGGTTTCACCAACTGTGATCTTTTCGTTCTCCAAAATTGCAAATTTTATTCGCACGCCGAAGAATGTAATCCCGTACCAGACACCAGGTGTCTACAAAATCGATTGCAATTGCGGTAGTTCCTATATCGGGCAGACTAAGCGCACTATCGCGCAAACAGTCAAAGAACATATCGCGGCTGTAAAGAATCGCCAAACAACGAAATCAGCGATAGCAGAACATCTGCTCAACTCCAATATCGGTTGGTATTGGATCGAATTCCACCGGCCGAAAGTTTTATCCACTGATCGCCAATACTATCGAAGAATGGCTCGCGAAGCGATTGAAATTAAAAAAAAACCTACAAATTTCAATCGCGAGGATGGATATAGACTTTCCTCTGCGTGGAATCCGGTGTTAGAAAATGTCAAGGTTCGCGATTTATCGTCACAGGCATCGTCGATGGACACTGTTAGTGTTGTGTGTTATGACTATAATAAATATAAACACCAAACGGAGGTAGTTTCATCAAAATACATATCAACGCAGCAGGCGACGCCGCGCACCGCCAGTCAGCCCGTGAACACGGTTGGTGAAACCCAGCCGAAACGTCGGGATAGGAAAAAGGAAAGGTAACGCGTGAAAACCCGTTTTAAATAATTGCTTACATGTTCAATACATTTAATAATAACAATAGTTACGCACTTTTCTACTAAGATTGATCTGTCGTGAGAGATAGACGTAATATATAACAGCTAACAAACCAGATTTAGATTACGTGGAAGGTTGGTAGTAGCAAGGCTCCAATGTGACGCCCTGGTCGACAAAGCCAGAATCTTTCGACGGTTTTTGTCTGTGGCGCACTGAACTCCAGCGGACTAGTCACATCAACTTGACGTGTTTTTGCTAAGTTCTGGCTAAGTAGCAAAACCTCTAATTATAATACCGAAATAATAATAATGCTTATTTTATAATAGTAGTTAAAATTTTAGTACGTAACTATTTAACTAATTACCTCTACTTAATATAACAAATAACCTTAACATCTATTAATAGTTAAATATTATTTTGGTATTATTTAATTTTTTCCTTGTGATTGCATAAGTGACGATAAATCACTTTTATTTTGTCATATTTCATATAGCCACGGCGACTTATGTATATCGGAGTGAGTAAATTTTTCGGTTATCGCTACCGTTTTCAAATTGTACTGTATTTACTATTAGTTATTAAATAACAGTTGATTGGAACAATTATTAAAAATATCTATGAGAATATCATGTTTCCTAAATGTAATGTATGTTCTTGTTTGTCATTTTCTATTTACTGAGGTAAGGGATTACTTACTCATGACACCTTGATAAGGTTGGTATAAATTGGGAATTAATAGTGTAAAAGGCTGGACAAGTGCTGAAGGCTTTATGTTGAGAACAGAAAAATGGGAAGTGACGTCAAATGTAAGCTTGTGTATGAATATTTTGTACATATATCTATAAAAATCAATATCGTATCGTACTATGTAAAAATACGTATATACGGCTAATAACCATCAATGATCGAGACGATTGTGAAAAATATCATTAAAAAACCATCAGCGCTGATGTTTCGACGGTTGATTCGTGCGGCCATCAACCACAATCGATTTTTTATTTTTTTTTATTTTCATTTTATTATTAAATTATCGAGATGAAGGTTCGTTAGTTCGTGAGGTAAAATCGTTCATGGTTCGCGGTTTTTCAAGATCGATTTTATACATCATAATAGTACGGTGTTTGGTAGCTCAGCGCATCCATATCTTTTTTGTCTCGTATTTGTTTTCTACACAGAAAGTAAAAATATGTCAATGTAGGCTATTTGTAGTGACTCTATTGATGTCAAGTTTCTAAATAATAAACATGATTTCCAAACACAATAAACCTTTGTCTATACTAATAAATAAAATTGAAGTGTCTGTTTGTAATGTCAAAATAAGAATTTTTTCCTAAATACAAATGAATGTATATACGATACCGATACAAAAAATACAATTTTTAAATTTTTTTGTGTGAAATGTAAGAATAAGGATGTAAGGAAAACTATAGTGGTTATTTTTATGAGGTTTTTACTTCTATTGTTCTGATTAATTTACCTATAGCTATATACATACTACGATTTTGAAAAAGAATCATGTAAAACGGTTGAGTGGCTTTCGAGTTAGAAGGTAGTTTAAATTATAATATACTATATATATACAAGACTTACATATAAATTTAAAATTAAAAAAAAAACAGATGAGACTCTATTCCTGTAATTGAAATACTTTGTTGTTTTTTTTGTTATGTTACCTTTGTCTATATCAGCAAATAAAAAAACAATAGTTCAATTATTATCGATTAGAACGTCATGGAAAATAGCTTCGATAATCCCGCCCACTTGTAAGAATAGGAGGTGTGGCGAAAATCTAATTAGGCGGCTCGATACATCGATTAACCAAAGAACATAATATCAACAAAAAACACGATTAGCCCCGAAAATAATCGACAACAGGAAAAAAAGGTAACAACAACCTACAAACAGATAATGGCGGGTTTTTTTGTTTGAAATTCGATGATTTGAATTCGTAATTTCAACCGCGAGACGTTCGGAATCATTTGTCATTGACAATTTTTTAGCTGCAATCGATTTTTAAATACAGGTTGAGTTCGTTTTGTATTTGTCTCTGGTATACGCGGCGGGTTTGAAGTATTTAGGTATACCTAAATCGTATTATTTGTATAATTATAGAGTTAATGAGTTAAGTTTATGTTTGATTTTTAAAATATTTTAGCTTTCAATTTTAAACCAATCTAGGCCTTGGGAAAGCGCGCAGTTTTTTGCCCTAAATGGGACGCGGGACACATATTTTGGACGTCAAGGCTGTGGGAACCGATTGCATTCCGGTCGCTTCGTAGGGAAATGCTCTTTTTACGATCCAACACGATACGATCGGCCGATGGATTCGAGTCGATTAATTACGGTGTCGCAATTCGAATGTTTGCGGTGACGCGGTCGCGGCCTGCCGTCTCCTAATTAACGTTCGCCCCCGGTCGCGGACGTCCGAAATTCGATTTTTAAAATTTAAACTTCTTCTTGAATGTGGCGGTTAACTCAAAATCGATGAATTTATTTTGATCGATTTTTAAATTGTTTCTCCATTATATTGTTACGAAGTGTTTGGAACTTGGAAAGACAGATAAACTATGGGTTTCGAGACTCCACAGCACATTCCATTAGGTTTTGCAGGTGACATCTTCACAAACTAAAATGTATTTTTATTCTATGTATTAATGGATGCAATATTGTCTTATATTAATTTATGATGAACACGTTAAAACAAACAGTAAAAGGAAAACGTCGATAGTGATTGTATTGTAGATTCGAACCCACATCGACAGAGGGATATGCGAGCACGACACCACTAAGCTATCGTCTTAATTTATTACAGAACAAGACGATATACAGATATATTTTTCAATTTCGTTAACTAAAACGAGTGTTAGTTTTCATGCTTTAAATAAATTACAGATAATTTCAATAGACAATAATTTGTCCGCATCTATGATTTATTATTATGCTCGTACCGTATCGTATCGAGTTACACAATCTGAGCTTTTGCAATTTTCTCATAGTTCTTTGTATCTGATATTCTATAAGAAATACGTAATAACTAGTATTTTATGTTGTGATAGTAACTCTTAAGTTCAAAAATTTGTCTCTATGTATAGCTACCTGCTACCTATTTATGTATCAATTGATTAAGTGTGAAATTCTAAACAAACCAATTAACTACAACATTACATAACTAATCTTTATCTACTGTTATTTAAAAAACGACAAATATTATATTTAAAAAACATTTCTTGTTTTAAAATAATAATAACTAATACAAAAATATAAAAGAAAAACAAATAAAGCTTTCACTAAACACACAAACACTGGTAAAAAAGCAACTATATTCTGCACGATGGTAGCTAATTATAACAATACGATAAAAAGATAACGAAGCGATACAAAAACGTTCCGATCGAACTCGTCCCGTTCGCATCTCGTCGGGTCGTGTCTGTATTCAATTATGGAACAATAAACGTCCGCCGGTGCTATCGGTCCGCAAGGATTTTATAGATGTTAATTGTTAGTTTTATTATTATTAAGACGATCCTTTGAAAATTACCTTTTGCGGTGGTTAAATACGTTCGGTCCGCAACACGGGTGGCTACTAATGGTACATTAATAGGTTCCAATACAGCGATACAGTGGCCGATTTTCGAAGTTAATTAATGATATATTTAAATGTATTGAGTTGGAGTGGATTTCTTTTTAGTGTTAATATTGAATTTATTTCTGTTTTTGCATTTTTGATTAACTTCTCATCTTTAATTAACTTAACAAAAGATATTATATTTGTTTTGAAAATAAACGTACTATAAAAACACATACATAGTGCATCTAAATTTGTTAATTAAATATTTATTTGCTTAGCAACGTTTATGTAAATTTATAGATTGTAATACTTATTCGTATTCTGATACATTGTATCAAGTTATCAATTATTACAAAGTATTTTTATATTATTTATTATAGATCACTAAAAATATAAAGAGCTCATGTTGGCCAACAGAGAGTTAACATATATATCATTAATATTATATCTAGAACCAAGTCTTGATTAAAGAATAGGTGATATGCAATTATGATACCTGCTTTTAATTCAATACCATATATGTAAATGTCGAGGTGAATGACAATTTCATCAAATGCAGTTACCGAAACTCATCGATATGTCAAGAAGAAGACTTCGACTTGAAGTAAATTAGACTACTACAACTACCACCACGATAATTCCTGTAAATGATAATTACTATATCTTTGTTTAAGACGTAGAACCTGACAAATATCGTCACTTTAAAATTACTCTGTGATCTGAAATAATTCAGATTCACTATAATGCGAACGAGAAAAACATTGCTTTTAGTAACGAAGTTGTTTTCAGAAAACTCGAAACCGAAATATGTTGTCAATGCCATATTTAATAAATAAAGCTTCTTAGAGTGACACATTTTCGTATACCACTTATCAAAATCAATCTTCATGACAGCCACAATTGATAATGGAACCTCAATTATCAGTCTTAGCAGTCGCTTTGAAGTTGCTTTTTCATATCATAAAATATAGGTGATCATTTCAATAAGCTATAAAAATTTCAATGTAAAATTCAAATAAGACCTCTCTTTAATTAAGAAACGGTTAATGGTGATTGATTAAGATGAACTTTTCACATTCAAAACGAAAGTGCAATTGAAAGATAATTGGCTGTGCAAGTTCATTTGAAACGACGGAGTATTTGATATCGAAGATTGCAGCTAAAATTACATGTATAACATACATTTTTATTGCAACACAGGCTACATGATTTGATTTTTAATTAGAAATTTACTCCTCGTTTGATAGTTATACTTTGTTTTGTAACTATTATCTGTTTTTATAATCTCACCAATCTAAGGCGATTGCAAATTTCAAAGATTTATTTTTCTTTTCTCTGTAGGCTTTATTTTTAAAATTGTTACTATTCTATAACTTATTTCAGTTTATTAAATGCATTATGTATGGGATACTCTAAATAACGTATTTATTTATTGTACTGTCTTAATATAGATGAATTTATATATTAAAATTTGGAAGAAGTAAAATTCTGTAAGCGATTTGTTAGCATACACCTATCTGATCTCAAATCTGCTTTAAAGCTTTAGGTTTTTGTTAACATTAAGTGGATTGAGCATATTTCATTATTATAGTATAAAAAAAACTTTATTGACAAATTCATCAAATTGAAAGTTAAATTTTAAATATTCAAGTTATTTTTCATGCTGTCAAAACTGAATTACATTCAAGGATTTCATTAGTTGGTTTATTTTTTTATAAACCTGCTGTATATTCCAAGTAATTACTATATAAGTAATAAATTACAAAGAGAACCTTAAGTACTAACAAATTTTATAGTTATTATTTACCTTCACTGAATCATATGACGTCGTTTTTTTTGCATAGTTCAAATGATATCTTCGAATGCACAATGCGGTCTTGTAAAATATTATGCAAATGGGTATAAAACATAATAAAACTAAACATGAAATTAAAATGAAACGTCCTTGCTAGTTCTAATCGATAAGTGCAATTCGAAGCACGGCATATGTAAATACGAAAATGTAAATATGTTTTTTTAATCAATGTTGAGACTTAGGGCTTTGTATTAACAATGGTATCGGGAGCCAGCATTCAAATGTGTTGTGTATCAGTGGGACGCATCGGTCGCCCTTCGGTTCCTTGAACGCGGATGAATATTTATTTCGCGTCGCCTTTTAATATGAGTCTCCATTGTTCGTAATTTGTCGCTAATGTCTCGTATCGGTAATCGGAATAGAACATTTTCACAACAACATCGATTCATAATGTATTATTAGGTACTTTTATTTTTTTACTTTTTAATTTAATACGGCACTCATGATTTTAAATTTAGAATTTTATTTTGAATATAAATTATCATTACAAACTTCGATAAGTACATACAGATTGAATATATAATGACATTATAGTCTGTGGTGTTATAATTGTGCAGACATCGAAGTTAATTAATTATACATCTGAGAAAACGTACTCATGTGAATTTTATATTAGTAATTTACATAATAAAATCAGATAGGTAGGTAACGAGCATATATTGCATTGTTGTTTCTTCTTCATAATTGATTCTTATGCTTTGTCTACGCAAGGTTATGTAGATCGTATAATAAACAGATATGGATAATTATTGTAAAAAAAAAATATTTTCCAATAGATTTTTTTTATAAATTTGAAGATAATTGGTATTATGTTTATAATTGATAGAAAAATTTTAAAATAGAAAAGAAATATAATTTCAATATACTGTTCTATAAGCTTGTCGATCGCAGCAAGAGCGCGTCGCCGCCATGTTGCCAGTACTGGTACGTGTCAACAATACTAAAACTAATACATTCTATGCACAAGAGAGATTGTAATGTGCACAATTGCTGTCATTATTGACACTAACAGGTGACGTGCCATAGATCAGATATTATTATATCTGTTATTTATTATCGATTCGTATATTTGAATAGTCGATTATTGTAACGATTTATGGTTAATAATATACCTTTTTTTATGAAACTATTTGCTCACTACTAAACGAATTTAACATTTAGTGTTGAGAACGAGATATTTTGATAACCAACCATAGGTCATGAGAAAAATAACTTGGTGCACACCTGTATCAAACCTAGTAAGATCAATTGTGATTACTCTACATTGATAAATATCACGGCCAAGACCTATATCCTGTATCCACTGTGGAATCTTGTTAGCAGAGAGCTTGTCTGTACCTCCTTTGGATACAGTTCGTGCTTGCACAGATCTCGGTTGCATATGGTTATATTAGTGATAACACTCACATAAAATATGCTCGGCGTTTCCTCTTAAGTCTTATAAAATCTGCACTCTCTTTTGTTCTGGGCTTTAATACTGTACCTGTGTTTATTCAAAGATCAATGTACAAACAGTTAGTAGCTTAAACATTGGAATTTGAAAATATACACTTTCGTTAATGAAGGAACAAATGAACTTAACGAATCGAAAATCGATTATTCAAGAATTAGCCTGTGTAGCTACCGCCCTCAAGTTTGATAACCTGCCGCCAAATACGAATAGGTGTGTTCCGGCATCATCACCTGAGAACCAGTACCTCTACGCTTAGTGTGTTTACCAACCTGGACCACATCGTCACCTAACATCAGGTGAGAATGTGGTCAAAGAACTGTCTATTCCGTGTAAAAAAATAATATAAAATCGATTATAGGCCCGAGTTAATTCGAGTCGCTCATCTAAACATAATGAACGTTGTTTATCGGATCGGTTCGAGGAGGGGGGGGGGGGGGCGGGACACCTGACCCCCGACTAGGTTAATCGTTGGGACAATGTCAAACTATTAATTGATTTCACCGTATACCTTAATTATTCGATTGTTATTACAATGTGTTCACTTTGAATAGGGGGTGTAATTGAAATGTCTGTCATCGTTGTAAATAGTCGATTGTTTTGTTTAATTTGAAAATTTATCCTTACCTTTATTATGATTTTTTTATACTTTTAATTTATTAAATTTAAATCTTATCAACTATCTAACTATTAAACTTAAATCTTATGATGTAGTCAAAAATTAATTGTGATCCCTATAAGATTCCGGTCTTCACGATTCGGTTGGAAGATTCTATGTAAAACATTTGCACCATGCATCTGAGACAGATCAACAATGATTAACATTTCTTCAAATCATCATTACAAGGTGTAAATAGTTAAAATGTGCAAAACCTAAAAGCAGCATACAGTTCCCATTCTTAATCTCTTTCACTACAACTACTCCTACAGGGTCCAATATTCTAGATTCTTCTTTCAGTAAAAGGATTTACTTGGCAGAGGTTCAGACCGTGACTTCTCAACTGGGAAGGCCATCCTGTACTGAAAACCGTGAAAATATTCTTGCATTAGCATCACTAGCATAACTATGCACTTTGCACCACTGCACAGTACACGCTGTGTTCTGCCACGCCACTACTGTATGCGTGAGTTATGTAAAAGGACCTTGTTTTTTCTTCTTTGCTATTTATCACTATAGGGATTACCTTTGGAAAATTTTGCGAATTTTTTATCACAAGTAGAGCAGTCTTAACCCTAGTTACTTACCACGCTAGTGCTTTTACGCCAGCTAGCTTTTTTTTTCAGTTGAACATTGTTAGCGCTCGTCCCAAGAGCCTTGTGAAGCTGACAAAATCACCCACATCAAAAGCGCCTTAGTTAAATCGTAAAAGATTTGAAATTACATAAACTTATTATAAAAACCATATGTTTAGTCAATTCGGTAATAATAGATGCCAATATCAGATACTTGATTTCAAGCAAACTTACTGATCTTCAATAGATACCTATAACTTAAAAATCGACATCTAATATTACCACTACAGCGTTATTTACTCTGTAAACTATTTTACAACATCCCGCGGCCTCCGCTATAATGGCATAGATAGCGATCAATGAAGTCAGTATCGCGTTACGAACAATGAGATTTAGTTCGATCGTTCTAGAATCTACATTGATGATTTCATTGTTGCATCAATAACGTTAGTGGATCTTTTGAAATAAAGTTTCAATTTTTTATCGCTGCATCGATCAGTTACAAATTTACGTGACGTATGTTAAGTTTGAAATTTCAATCACTTTTAATCATCTTAAGTAAATAAATCTTTCATTGAAGTAATATGCAAGTGTGTGCAAGGGAGCAGGGTTACGCTTTTGGATAGTAACAGCTATCAGAAGCTTCGATAAGTTTCTTTAAAATAAAAAAGCCTCAGTGTAATAGGCAAACTGTCAAATTGGTTTAATAATTAATGCATTGCTGATAGTTTAGGATTTTTTGGAAGAATAATTTAAAAACCATGCAATTGGTTTCAACGCAACGGATAATTAAATAGTTTTAAAATTTCTTAGTAGAGACTACTTTATTATGTTTGTAAGTAAATGAGTTCTCGAGTGGAAACCACATTTTGGTACCTACCGGTAATAGTCTATTGAGACTAGCGGCTAGATCTAGCGGAAATACAGTGGTACGTCATGGTGAGTTATATGCCCAGCATTAATACGGGCTTAAGGCAGATAAATATAATTGTATATTATAAAAGTTTAATGGTACACATATGTTTCAATTACCTTCGCAGTGGGAGTGCTATAAGATTCGATAATGTCTTACCTGTTGCCAGAACTGTGCGAGTAAATAAATCCTCTCCTTCTTGAATAGCCAGTCCATGGAGTGCATAGCTTGCACCTCCGCCTCGGGTGCGGCGGGCAGGCTAGCCGCGCCCGTCGGGTGCATTCGGCCTCCGCGCTCTCACGCTTGGCCCATACTGATACCCTTACCAGACCCGACAACCGAACAACACGATAATCGAACGCAACATTCTTATTTTAAATTTCAAAGGTAATTTTTGCTTTTCAGACCAGCCAGTGTCGGTTTGTTCACACGGTTTTAGTCGATTATCGTATCGATTGTTCCTTTCGCGTGTCGTTTCCAAACCTGAAAAGAAAGGAAAAAGGTAAAATGACTTTGAAAGAAACGAAGAAATGTTTTTCGATTCTATTGTTATCATCGTGTGTTGTTACGGCGGCAGACAATCGGCCACTCGGGCGTTTTCGTGTCGAAACTAATTTGTATACTATTCCGAAGTTAAAACGCGATAGGTTTGAACAAAAAATAAAATTCACAGGTTCGTGGATACAATTGAAGTATCCGATACCTCCACAGAATTAGAGGAGATATGCTCCTATAAAAAAAAAAATCAGTAAATATTAAATTTGTGAAAATAATAAAAACTTCTACCCTCAATATACTTAGTTGAAATATAGTTTTTGTACTTTTTGTCACGTTTGCTAAAAAAATATCCTCATTCGTATCTTTGTTAGCATTCTGTAAGGTAAACAATCTCCCAATAGTAGGGACAAAGCCGTGCAAGTCAGATCTTAAGCTGTTCAATAAGAAATCAGTACCTAATACAGATCTATAGTAAATCTGGAATATGGTGGAATATAGTGAATATTTTTTGGTTGTTGTTTTTAGTTGTTTTAGTAGTTAGGTTGTTTTTACTCATTTTCATATTTAGATTAAATTGTGTAATTTTAGTTCATTAAAACAAACATAATTGTTTAGTAGACGACAATTGATCCCAAAATTTATTGAAAATTTGAGGCAATGACTAATAAAAAATAATCAGTTGAGAAACAGAGGCCAAAAACCTATTAAACAAAGAGGTATGGATAAGTAAAAATTTGCGTGATATATTGCTAATACGCTTTAATCAAATTTCTATGGAAAGTAGGTAATGTTTTAGTTAATTCATAATTTCTATAACCTCACGTAAGTTAATAAAATATGTTAGTGTACAGGAAAATTAACTTCATTTAAATACGGAGAGTCGTAAAGCATAAGACTTGTGAATTTATAGTGTGTAACAAAGTATAAGCTGTAGCGACTAAATGAATCTAAAATATCTAAATCTAATATGTTGCCATTGAAATATTTTTAAAACTAATTTCTTATAATTAATAAGAATATTAAAGATTTTTACAATAATGTAAATGAAAACTATACGTTACAATAATGATATTTTTATGAGGGTTAACTACGTACCTGCCTATTTTTTAATATCACACCACGGCATCTTATGTTATATGGTAGTTGTAGGTCGTTGATAGACGAGAATATATCGATGGTCAGCACTAGTACATTTTTCATTGTAACAGCCTCTAAGTAGGTCAAGATATACTATTTCTCTACCATTCGACTAATTTCAAGTTGTCCTTTTTCGTTTTCAATCACTATGATCCTCATTATTTTTTCTTCTATATATTACTTAAAGCTTTTCGACTTGTCGACTAACTAACAAACAGACAAATGTTGCTCGGTATGTAAGGATTTTTTTTTGCTTCAAGATTTACAGCTTAAATATAAAATATATATGTTTATAATTAAACTAAATCGATATATAATGATTGTATGTAGTAATAAATTTCTTCTTTTCTATATAAGAAAATCGCAAAAGTTCGAATTTACTATTGCATATGTAAGATGCTATTGTATATATAAATAACACGATTCGAAAATTGAGAAACTTTTAATTAAATTTAGTTAATTAATATTTTTCACATAATCGCTAGTCTCTTATGACTTGGGTATGGTCCAAGGAAGGTGGACGCCGCGCTAGGGTTGAACCGGTGAATTACTGGCGTGTCAATCAATAAACATGATAAGTGCGGGAGTTTCGTGCGCTCGATATGCAAACAGGATTACGCGGCACGAACGCGTATGTACCTCCTACCTACACCAATCGATTAGTTGATTGTTCCACAATCGATTTTACCTTCGAAACAATTAAATACGCATTTTTTTCTTGCCTATTTTGAAGGAATAAAATGATCAATGATTTTTTTTCATAATTTAAAAATGTATTTGCTTAAAACAGTGCAACGGTGTAATAAAATCGTAGAGATTTATGAAATCCTTGTAGTGATTATTTATCACTATCACCACAAACGTTAAAGCAACGTGATATAAGAATGGTGGTAGGATATTTTCTAATTCTCGCCTGGATAACTACAACCCTCGAGCTTGAAATCCACCACCAAGCATCTGTATATGTGTTTAACTATAGTTTTTCAAAATTTATTACTTTTTTCATCTTAGTCACGTAATATTAGGTAAGGTTTTGATCAAACACTAACTAAACCTACATCGAGCAAAATAAAAGTCTATATACACTTTGACGTAAACGGCTCTGCGGGAGAAAACTAGTGTTGTCAATGACAAATTTCACGTTAATAATACACAAAAATTAAAAATGACTCAGTAAAAGAGTTGTAACTTCACCGGTTTCGAAGCGACGTGGTCTATATTACATTAGAAGCGCTATCCCGTTCTATAAAGAGCGCAATGATTAATAGAAAATCGTATGAACTTTTTAAATACGTAAGTGGTCACTGGTGTCTAAGCGATATGAGCTTTATGCTTTGTCAAAAAACGTTGTATTGTTTACATTACAGTTTACAAAACACTACGAATTTCGGTTAATCTGACTTAATCAGCAATGTAATTTTAATGTACCTAGATTTTATTTACACGATATGAATTTTGTTTTTATTGATAAAAATTATAATTTAAAAAAAAACTAAGAAGCAGCCAAATTTAAATCCAGATAAAAGTAGGTATACTATAGTAATCGAGGTTTATTAATAAAATATTTAGATTAATCACGGGCACCGGCTAGTCGCAGGTAAAATATATATGTCTCCTACACCAATAAGTTACATAACGATGTCCGCTTGAAACTACCATTTTAGACATAGTTAGAAACTTTAACACCTAGGTTCTCAACGTGAGCGATACAACCCCCTTGTGGAAGTAGAAGACCTAGATACAATTAGGGGGCATTGAGGCGTAGACTGATTAAAAACATATTTCTAAATATGGTAAAAAATAAAATAAAATGGGGTACTCTAGAAACAAACATATTCACAAAGTGAACAGTAAGTAAAATAATTGTGCTTTAACATTTTTCTTGTCTAGTATCATACATTGTAGTCATTGGTTTATTATTAGTTAATATTCATTAGGCGGGGGTTCAGGGGGAGGTGAGGTGAGATGTGGTAGATAAGGGCCGAGCCCTGCGCGTGGCCCGTTGGGGCCTTATTATATTATTATCGTATCGTAACTGTCAACTGTTTCTATTATACCTTCATTAGGTAGTTGGAATATTGAAAACAGATATATCTATGTACTAGGACATTGTAAAACTATTACAATTTTATATCGTAATAACGCAAGTAGATTGACTGAAGAAAAACACAAATTTGATCATAGAGATTACAGATACAGAGAATTTCTAAATTTTCCCGTTACATGACAGTGAATATTTTCCCAAGCGGTCGCGTTTCCTTAATACTTTTCTTAACAGTCAGCCGAATGGCTATCAAAATTACCTCAGAGTAATATCTAGTATTAAATTGATATGCACAAAGGATTTATTAGTACATTATTATAACTTAGTGGTCAGGTTTTGCTAGGTTCAAATTACGCGGAAATTTTATAATATAGGTAGCGGCCAAGCCGAGGTTCGTACCCTTGTGCTAGTTACCTTGATGATGAACAGTACCCCTACTTAATGCATACTAACATATTTTTTACAAATGAAACGCGAATATTCCATTCTTCCGTATTGACCATTAACGGAAATGAAGATATGAAAACAGATAAGTTTGAAAACAGGCATAGCGTTTCGAACGACACGTGCCAATTTATCTATTCGAAATTTTAAAAAAAAACAACATAGTAAAAAGTTCGAAAGACGAATCAGCGACATTCGAAATTTAAACGCGACGTCTTCAGGTCAATCGAGCGTCTCGGGGTTGACAGCAAAGTTACGTTTGCGATTCATTTTTATAGAAATGTTTTATATTGGACTCTACAAAGGTAAAAATAAGAGAATTTTTGTATTGGTAACCTGTAATCGATCGGCATTATAACGTTTGACATCGATAGTGATCTCTAGGAACAAGTCGCGTGCGGGCTACCGCGCCGTCAGTCCGCGATCGACCGGCGCTCCCTCTATTTAACCTCCCGATTTGAACAACTTTATTTACGTCACAAATCTAAAATTATTACAAAGTTTTTAGTTATAAGTATAATATAAATCGTTTGAAATTAACTGTTGTGAATTAGAATTGTAAATTTTTTCGTGTCGTTAAGTGGTCTGTGAACTGCAAACGACAGGGCGGTGCCATATTACGGAATAGACGATTTTTTTTCGGCAAAACTTTTTTTCTATATATGGAGCAAATACAATCTTTAAGGATATTTGATCAGTGGTCGTGATGAATAATTAGGAGTTGCTTTGTTTGATAAATATCTAGAACTTAGTCAGTAGTGTACGCTTTCTAATTATACTATACATACTTTACGATGGAAATAAATAAAGTGTTATTGTTGTCCTTCTAAATTTTTTTGTTATTTACTAGATACTTTAATATATTTCAATTAGGACGATATACGTGCTTTATAGAAGGATAAAAAGTAATTGTTTTTAAAAAGCCGACGAGTTCGTTCATAAGAGAAAAAAAATGTCTATGCCGCCGTGACGTCACATCGCGTGGTCTAAATGATTTACGTACTCAAACTAAAGAGATAAACATTTACGAGTCCAGTAACAAAAGAGACAGGTGCTTCACAAAACCGAAAGCGACGCGACCGCGAACATTTTTATTGTCAGTTGTAAATATAAAGAAACTAAGATACAACCCCAACTAAAGTCGTCCGTCTACTGCGCGACATGTGCTACGCGATGCTAAGTCGGGAAGAGCACGTTTCGCAGCAGTTAATTACCGTCTAAATCGAAAAATGATAAGGTATGTTTAAACACGGTATGTTTAAAAAAACGTAAATTGCACGTATATATTATACCACATAGCAACTTTAGCTCATCACAAGTGTTTTTAGACACCGTGAAACATTTAGTTGTCTATATTTGCGTTTTTTGGTCCAAGTATTTCTTTATAAAGAAAAGACATAGGTACTAGACCATACAGCCAAGTCTGATGTTTGCAACGGTTTCAATTTTCATACAATGATCTAACAAAATGGCGGCCATTTGTTATAGCTTCAAGGGAGTGGTAGGGAGTCTCAGAATTCACGCTGTCATTATTTTCAATACACATCACATGTGCACAATAACTATACTATACCTATCACGTAATATGCTACCAAAGTCACATACTATAGAGTTGATACTGAAAGGTAATGAATTAAAATTACGACAACTATATGACAAATTGAAATCGAGCTAAGTACCATTGAGTTTAATTATATTAACAATTAAATTATTTTTTTACTTCATATAATTGTAGTTTAAAGCATTCAAATAATTGTTTAAACTGTATTTTAAACGAAGTTTAAACAAAGTGTTTAAACTATATTTTATAAGAGTTTTTTTTAATTACTTATTTTAAACGGTGTTATTATTTGCTAGCTATGAAAAATATCGCATTCAATTTTCTGTACGAAGCATACCTAAATCAGAATAGCAAGATTACCCCTCACACGCGTAAAAACTTCGAAAATACATCGAAGAAATGATAATATACCACTGAATTTACAATTTCCTATTTTATTGCAAAGCTTTATTACAATGTAGAAAAGGTTTATAATTGAACGAATTTCTTTAAATCGTAAGCAAACGGTTTATTGTTCGGAAACAATAACCCAGTAGTAGTAAAATCTATCGTGCATCGAAAAGCGGTTCGTGACAAAAAAGTTTTTAGCTCCCTTTCAATCAATGCCTTTTAGTTCGGCATTTGATTTCTTGTTTTCAAACTTTTTTTAACCTAATTATTGATTCACATGCGATGGTTAGTTTCTTAATACCGATATCTATGTCTTAAGTACGTTCACAGAGTTTTTTTTTGCGGAATTTCAAACTGTCATGAAAGAGTTTTTTTTTTAAATTTATTAGTTAAAATGTTTTATAAAAAAAATTGTATGTTTTATAATTTTGCTAATATTTTAAGTGATATGGTTCTGTTGTTGTGTGTAAGTAAATTCAAAAAATAACGCGAAGTTTGAATTCCAAGGTGACACAAAATTCCCAGGATTATTCTAGCAAAATAGATGTCATTTTTACATTGTATGAAATCTAGTAAAATATGGTAAAATTATAACATCGTGTAATTGCCTTAAATGCGCATTATACTTAATATGAAAAAAATATTTATCATTAATTATAAAGATGTCATTGCGTAACATAAAACAAAACACTTCGTAACATTAGATATTATCGTTGTTTATTAAGATGTTGGCAATATAAGAATAATTTTTTAAAAAGACATTATTAACTTTCGCCTATGATACTAATACTTGGTTACAGTATAAATATGATCACAGGAAAATAACGTAGATCAATTTGTAAAAAAAAACAATTGGAATTACTCCGCCTTTTGACCACAAATACATCAACACAGATTAAACAACATATTAAAAAATGTAGACAACCATCAAAGAGTTCCAGAATACGTACTTTCTCTTCGTTCGCATTCGACGATTCTATTACTTTTGTTTTAGGCGGAGTTATCGACACGACGGTTTTATACTTTGTGGTGCAAGAGATTAATCGTGTTCCGATACTTATTCGTTCATTTTTCGCGATTCGATATTCAAAAATCTGCCACGAGTTGCCCTTTGGACGGCGTGGCGCGGCGCTCGCAAGTTCTGAAATTCGATTATTTCATTGCCTGTTCTTTGATTGATGTATTTTGTGTTTTTTTCGTTTGGCATATCAACCTCGATGTAGATTTTGAACGTGCGCTAAGTGCTTTGTCAGTTGTGAGTTTTGACTGAATACATGCAGGGTTCTCTTTTTGAATTGAGTTTTTTGTTTTTGATTATGAATTTCTTTTCTTTTTAATCTATGGATATTATATAAACAACGGAATGAGGGAAATCTATTTCTTTATTATTTAAAATGACACAATTCAAAGGGATTTTATATATAATTAATTTAATGGTTTTTAAAGTAATTTTAGTAATAGGTATACATGACCAATATGATTTGACCAGACCAGTTACAAGTGGATTTGACCTTGAAAAAGGTTTTATAATTTTGATACCGTATTATTAAAATGAATTTTAAGTACTTTTTGGTGATTGAATAAAAATATAGTCTTTCATATTATATATTATATAATTCATTTATTTTTTATATTTTATTACATATAAATGGCTCGTGAATTTATTGAATAATCGTGAATAAATCTTAGTTCAGAAAATGTAACTTCCTAATAAGAATAATTTTGCTCCACACAACCGCTCGGTTAATTCGTTCATATTGAAAACAAACTAATTCACCACCTACATATTAATCTCTGAATTAGCGATCAATAAATGTTAACAAGTACGAAAATAAAATTTCTTTTCCTAATACACAGGTAACGCTTTAAAGTAAATGTTAAAACAAAATTTAATCGAGCGATGAATTTCAATGGACGATAAGGTGACCTGTGTAACGTGATGCTATCACGATAGTGAAGCACGTTAAAAGCTCGATTATCGATAGAATTGTATCGATAGATCGCGTGACAGCGTCGCGTGATGGTTTTTGAACGCTGGTAGGTGTTGGTGATACATATTGTATATTGTGTGGTATTAGTTCGTTTTATTAAAACTATATTGTTAGTAATTTTTATAAATTTTTTCATTATTATAATGGTTGTAAATATACATATACATACAAATTAAATTGAAGTGTCTGTTTGTAATATGAATATAACAAATTTTTACTAAATACGTATAAATGTATTTACTATATCTATAACATAAGCACAACTTTTAAAGTTTTTGTCTGTATGCTTGTTTGTTCCGGCTAATCTTCGGAACGGCTGGACCGGTTAGAACGGAACTTTGTTCTGGCAGATAGCTGAAGTTACGCGGCATAACTTAGTTTACTTTTATTTTTCGAATATATTTGTAAGTTTCGCGTTAAATAACTAAAACTCATGGAATTGTGAAAGTACCTAGTTCCTATTACTAATGTAGTAGAGTACAAAAAATGCAGGAAAGTCCGGTTTGGATGTTTCAATTTATTAATCGACACCGTCTTTGACGGTGATTTTGTATTTTCTAGTCGCCTTTTGTGAAATAAAGTGCAATCAAAGAACTATTAAGATTGCCCATAGATGAGAATCATTATCCACATTTACCACGGCTGAATTTACACCAGAGGTAGCTCTGTCCATGCACTAATATCGGACATAAACGGGCCTTAACGTTTCTCCAAGTGTATGGTGATCGCGATTCAGCCTGGTTCAATCACCCTACTCCGATCTAATGTTACTGACATTATAATTATATGTCACACGCGTAAGTTTGAACCAATCTCCATTTAAACATGGGATAGTGACGTCATAAAATCCTATGTTAACTCCGTGGAAGCTATTCGATTGGACACATAAGTATATTTAATCCAAATCATAATTAATGATTATAGTACCAATTAAAATTATAATGGTTGATAACTAAGATGCTACGTCATAAGTCTTGAGTCATGAAAAAACCAAAGTAACCTCAATTACACAAGTGTTAACAACGATTTGAATTTAAAATGACCTGTTGTTTTTTTAAATATAAATAAGAAATACTTATTAATAATACTGATTCCAAACTTTTTCTAAATTTATAACACTGAAGTTTGTCAATAGCTACTAACAACAACAAAAAATAAAAATAAATTTGTCAACAAACAGAGGAGATAAACGTACTGAATGTTTTGCATATTTATGTATAAATAACCTTCATATATGATCCGTAATTACGTACTTACGTACGTACGTACGTAGTTTGGAATGGGTATATTTGTGTGAATTTAGAAGAATTCAGGCTTCTAAAAAAGTAATCGATCTGTTTTTATGTATTTACAATGAATTTATATTTTACCATCGTATTTAAAATTATAACATTACCAACACGGTATTTTATCTGTACATTGTATAAATACATTTGTTATAGAAAAGTACCGTTTACATTTTTGACGACGAATGTATCTACAACATTTACACGCGAACGCATATCACGTTACTTTTGTCCGTGACAGTTCAATAATGTAATCGTTAATTATTATCATCGATTAACTTCAAGTTTGAGTTTTATTCTGATCTTCGGAACTTATAATTTAAAAAAAATTAAACATTTAATTTGAAAAAAAAAATACTAGTTTAACATTTTGAGTTTTAATAAAATCTTTTAATTTATTTCGATTAGTAAAATTACAAAAGATTTCTGAGTAAATCTAGTGGCAGGTTGTACCGCTGTCATCAGAGCTCGCATCGAGGTATGTGAGTTCGAATCGCAAATGTCTACGGGATTTCTTAAACATGAACTCTCGTAACGAGAACTTGTGGTCGATTGTTAGGAATTTTATAGAGTTCTCAACATCATTTTCATGGGCAGTTTCTTCTTCCCACTGTTTGCCATAAGACCTTCCTTTTTTATCCTTTTCATCAGACTTGTGTTTAGAGTACCTATTACTCCGTAAGAAATCTATTCCACCGGCCTTCACCAAATCTGGCCCACTACTCTACTCAACAGCAACCCCCCAATGAGTAATCCAAATTCAAATTATTTTATCATCTGATGTAACTTTAAATCAATCTAAATTCCTCTCTTGTTTTAGATACAATTATGTGTAAATACATATATAGCCCACTGTAACACGCTGGTTGTCATCATATGAATTTATTTCAAACGGACAATAGCTAGAGAACTATTTCCAGTCTAGATATTTCGTGATGAAGCGATACAGTCACCTGTTGGTCTTTAGATCAAATATTATATCACTGAGATCCATCTATATTTATTCGAGTTATGATATAGGGCAGTTTGTCGCTCACTGAGAGATCGCCAACATACGCTCCTAATGTCTTGTAGTGACGCAAACGGTTTTCGCACTTCAATTCTCGAATTTGACTCAATTTGTGTTTTTTTTTAAAACGTGTAGGCTCAGTGCTTATGCCACAATCTCACCTCACGTTAAATGACGATGTGGTCCAAGATGTAAAACGTACTAATCCTAGAGATTCAGAGAGAGAGTGAGAGAAGACTGGTTCTTAAGTGATGCTGCCGGAACACACTTTATTGGTATTTGGCAACAGGTTTTTAAACTGAAAGGTAGTAGCTACCCAGTTGGGCAATATTAGAAAATGTAGTACCACTATGATATGGTTTCCTTACAATGTTTCCCTCACAGAAAGCTCATACCAATAGACGGGTTGATTCTAACCTGCATCCTTCGGACGCGAAATCCGACCGCACTAACAAATGCGCCAATTTCAATCATTTAACTTGCACGCTAAAACAAAGCACACAAACCTAGTCTAGAATACAGAAATAACTAACATACATCGATAAAATAATTGTGCAATAAGTTAGTGGAGAGACAGCACCACGATCTGCCAATGGAGTCAATAATTTTGAACGTTTGCCAGCAGGTAAATGTCATGTATCCACAACGGCATGTGTTTACAGTGTTGCCAGAAAATAATAGTACAATCTCCCGAATCATTCTAAAATGAAGATGCGCATGAAGATAAATACATGTACGTTCATAAATGGTTCTAGGTACATAATTTTAAGCTTTTTTTCTGTCTGTATAAATTTGCAATGTGATTGTTCACTGAAGGTTATTTGTAGGGTTTTTTGGTATTTTTAAAGCTAGTTTCACACTGAGCACAATTATGGGTTGAAAGAAATGCATACATTCATATTTTATACATACCTTAGTTAGGCAGTATAGACAATAGAGGTTACTATCATTGTGATTCTCTTATATTGGTTACTTACTATTTTTGCTCAAGTGCCTTGTCTTAAGCTTTCCACACACAGTCAGTTGAATTTAGTTCACCCGGCCAGCAGCTTAATCCAATTGGGGAAAAATGGTTTCAATGTCTATTCTGGGCTAGTAGTTTATTAATTAAAATGTAGTTCAATTTTTTCTCAATAAAAAGGTAATCTCTGTCTATCCCGTATTAACATGAAACACAGCTCGACTGAGGAACTGCTTTATTAAATAAAGTTACTGCCCAATACGATTCCCAGTACGATTCATAAAATAAAACTATTTGACTAAAAAAATAAACAACAAAATAATAACAATATTCATTGATCGCAGGCTGGGAACACATGTGCGTCACGCGAGGGACAGCGTTATACGAGCGAATGGGAGAGCGATACGTTTTTCTTTTTTTTTTCAACCATCGGAGGCACCGATTTCGCCACATGTTCGGAGCTTTGATGGTTATAAAATTGGTTAGTAGGGCTCATGAGCAAATAAACAATGCTGACATTGTATTTTTTTTTCGTATAAGTTTTTTATTGACTCCGCTATAGGCGATGGAAATGGTATTTTTAAGTTAGCTTTCTAATTGTCTATTACTTCATATTAACATTTCAGTGACAACTCGCCTTTTTTAAACTATAATTGTTTCATCTGTTAAACTTTGAATGCCTGAAGGACACAAGGTAATGCGCTAAATGAGTTTTTGTTGATTTTATTTATATAGTTTGTCTTGTATAAAAATCTAACATAATATATACTAAATTACATGTACAATTCAATAAGGGAATCATGTAAATCGCTTTAGGGGTTCTAGAGTTATAAGCCTACGAATGGATATATAGACATAGTTTTTATGATATACAAGAATTATTTATAATGATTTACTTTACGTATATTGTGTAAGTGTTTTGTATGCAGTATGAATGTGTTGTTAATGCATTAAGTGTCAGTGTATTGCGCTGACAAAGGATCTAAGAACTTGATGATTTTTTAGGTTAATATAAGTTTAAAAAAAACTAGGAAGTCATGGGGATTGCCGACAGAATTGAAAACTTGAAACTTTTACGAAACTGTTTTATTTATTGTTCAAATTTCATAATTTGTTAATATTAACATAACCTTTTTTTTTTTTTTTTGACGGGGGGAAATGCATTTACGCACTACCCTTATCTATTGTATTTGGAGGATCAAAGTCCCCCAAATACAATAGATAAGGGGGCACGGAGTGACGAGTTCCGTGCCAGTGTGGGACTCACCCGGGCGAGAGTCGCCCGGAAATACCCACTAAAACCCCCCGGGGGGCCGTCCGCTGCATTTGGGATGGGGGCGACACGGGGTGGCTTTCGCAAGCACCGCGTCGCAATATTAACATAACCTAACATTTATCATATAACATTTGTTTGGATTTTACATCTATTACATTATCAAAAAACTAGGCGGCCATTGGGACTACCGGCAGAAGTGTAAACTCGAAACTTTGAAAAACTTTTTTTGTAATGTTTAAATTTCATAATTTGTTAATTGAAATTAATAACATAACCTAACATTTATCTGGTTTTTACATCTATTGATGCTCCGAGCAATAAATATGTATATTTTCATATGATTTATTCATAATCAAAACATACGATAGGCTGCGTAAGTGTAAATTTTACTATTTATCTCTGAGCGTCAGCATGTTGAAGGCTGACGTCATATATAAGTTTTCTCATCAAAAATATTGCGCAGTAGTTAGTACCTATTTACCCGTTCGGGAACAAAATCCAAAGAAATCATTATCAGGACTGCCAACGGATAAGCATTGTGTGAATTGTGCCGCCTTTGCAGTTTCGTGTCGTACCTGTTCCTAAATACTGTTTATCTTTCATTTAGTCGTGTACCTACGTGTACAATTAAAAGTATTTCTTTATGTCTGTTAAAGGTATTTCTAAGAATCAGTATGGTGTTATTGTTTTATTGACAACATCCTATTCGTATTACGCGTATTGGCGATACGTTATCACAGGGTCGAATTGAAATGCATTGACATTTTCTCACGGTAGGTGCGATGGGAAATGAGCTTTATTCTAAAGCCTCTAAAGTCTAATTTAAACAGATACGTATTACAAACGGAAGTTGTAACGGTCCAAGCTGATAAGAGAACGCAATTTTTAAGTTTGATTTTTATTCAGTTTTTGTTGTTCGTGTGATGTTTTGGATTAATGGAAGTTAAGAGGTTACGTCTAAAGGTAAAATAAATCTTCATTGAAGTATAAAATATAGGTAACAATTTTTGATTATCTTTTTAAGACTGTGTTAATTAACTCAATGGAGTCTTGAGTTCTTTTTTTCTGAAGAAGCCGCCTTGCGACAAGTTGCGAACGGCCCAAAACTGAAGCGAATTGTGAAAAACTATACTGCGGGTATTTCGAAACATATACAATCTTCATAGTGGTTATATCCTCCCAAACGATTTTAATTCTAATCTCGACACTTATTCTAATCTCGACACGTATTCTAATCTCGACACTTATTCTATACTCGACACAATCTTAAATACAATTTAGATTATTACTTTTACGCATTTAGTTTTATACTTTATAATATTTTCTTATATAATTTTATTAAAATCCATTATTCAAAAAAATTTTAGGACACATATCATTCAACATGAATCAGATTTAACAAAATAGTGTGTAATTCACAATAGGCCTAACTGTTGGCAGCAATTTCTTACAGGTTATTCTTGAATATTAAACAGATATACAGCGTGAATTGTTGATATAGCTTTATACGCACATAGCTGCGTGGCGCAAATAGTATTGTATAAATCTGTAAATCGCTCCGTTTTTGAGTTACGGCAAACGGCAAAGTGTTGTGTGTCAGAATATTGCTTATATAAACAATTGTAAAGAACGCGTTGTATCAATTATTAATGGTGTACTATTACCATGGCTGGCGATGAGTGAATGGCGTGCGGTTTTTGCGATACTTCCATCACGATATCATCACGCCGTGACCTTGCAGGGGTTGACAGATTAAACTTGCACATTGTAAAACAGTAACAAGGTAAACAGTGTTTTTTATTTAGCGAATAATCGTATCTCATTAGATATATAATATACACTTGGTAGTGTAAAACGAATGAAGGTATGCAAAGAAAGACGTGTGACTATCTATACCAAGGTTGCTCAACCTTATGCTCTCGGGCCATGATGTGGTCTGCGTACGATTTTTAAATGGTCTGCACAAGCAAGTCTGCATATTCCCACCAAGTAGAAAGTATTGTGTAGGCAGACACCAAGAGAAGACTGTCCTATCATAAAGACAGCCTTATAACGCTTAAGTAGTCTCATATTATGTCTCTGAAATAATTATTGGGAGATCTTAACTACGTAAGAACAAATTACCGCACATCACTAGCTAACAAACTCATTGTGAGTTATAGTTAAAATCAACGTCAGATTTGAAGCTTAACATTTAAAAAAATTACATCAGAAAAAATGTCAAAAATCACATTGATTATGTTTTGTTTACGTACCTTCGTTTTTATTTCGATTTTGATTTAAGACATAAATAAATGATTAACATACAATTTTAATTCTTAATTGACATAGGCGATGTTCTTTGTTTAATTTTTTTAATAAACAAAAATTATGGTAGATATTATTGTTTTTTTTTACTGCACAAGTCTTAGAAATAACTAAAACCGGACCGCCAAAATGTCTGAATCGTCCTATTGGGCCGAGTGATAAAAAGTTGATCAGCCTTGATCGATAATTTTTTTCCATTCCATTCACAGAGATTTTTTTGCCCGTGATGGTATTTACTTATCTATGTATTATATATAATTTATAATTATTTTTATTAGTTATAAGGGGTCTGAATTTTAATTACGTAAGCAGTTTTTTACTTTTCTTTTTTTTGTTTAATTTATTTAACCTCGGGGAAAGGATTAAGAGCTTTGGGTTAATATTGCCGTGATACTTGAATGACCCATAATTATTGTAAATAGTTTTTTGTTAACTGTAAATTAGATATTTAAGTTTTTTACTTTTTTTGTTACGCCTGCAATCATACTGTGCCTCTGTTCAACAAGATGCATTGATACTTAGAATAAATTACTCGCTTTTGCTAATTATTTGTTAGCCACTGCTATTTATGTTAACGGTTTATAAATAATAAATAATGATTCTCTTTAAGATGTCATCGATTATTGGAAATTATTAATACCAAAGTTATTACACTACTATTTTTGGCGGTAACTTTATGGGTCACGGTGTTTTTTTTATTGCATCAATTGTGTTTTTATATTTCGCCTTTGTTGTGACCGTGATTTCGCTCGCGAGAATTATGGAAATTTGGATAATATTTTGTTTTCTTTTTAAAATGTATTATGCCATCATTTTTTAAATAATTATTATATTAAGACTAGCTGTATGCCTGCGGCTGCGCACGCGTTTCATATATTCTTCATTACGTTTTACGTTTTTTTTTTTTTTTCCCCGGAACCATAATTATCTTGGTAATAAGAAAATGTAAAAATATTTCTCAAAAGTTTAAGCACTAGCCCGTAAAATTGATATCGGATTTTATTCAATTTTTTATGAGTTTTAATTTTTTTTACAGGGAACCTTAATTATTTTCTACAATTAAAAGTACCTTTTCGAAGTAACTTCAGCTATCTACCAAAAAAGTCCCGTCGAAATCCGTCTCGCCATTTCGGAGACTACCCGGAACAAACAGGCAGACAGACTAAACATTTTAAAAATTGTATTTTTGCTATGGGTATCGTATATACATTCATATATATTTAGTATAAAAAAAATTGACTTTACAAACAGACACTTCAATTTTATTTATTAGTATTGATTAATATTTTATGGGACGTGTTTAATATAATTATTTATTTGACTTTATTGTAATGTCATAATTAATATTTTTTTTTTATGATTAAAGTTAGATTTCTAGGTGTTTTATTTTTTTTCCAACTATTGTATATATGTACAAATAATTTACTGAATTATATGGAATATTCGACAATTTAGAATATTTAACGATTTAGAGAAAGTACCTATTGTAATAGAATGTGTTGCTAGTATATTTTTGATCAATTTACAACTAAACCAGTTGATATATCTATGACTACAAAAGAGAATCATATAAACTAGTTCAGAGATTATCTAGTCCACTTACACTAACGGACCTTAATATCTTACGCGTGATAGAGTTTGATTTACTTTGTTCGTTATCTCCCGAGAAGGCTTTAGAAATATTTTCAGTGCATTGCTTCAGGATATATAAATGATTAAAATTTTTTGACAGTGGCAAAAGCTGCAGCGAATACCGTTCCCGTACAAAAAAATACGTGCAATGACAACGATATTCATTATGAATAAAATATGTAAACAGTATCGAATTATTCGACTATCTACAGGTTGTGTTTAAAAAAACAGCATACACGTCAAACAGTTTTATGATGTTTTAAAATATTTATGTTAATTTATGTTTTGATTGTTTATAGTACGTATGTCCATGTGATATATCAAGAGGATGACGTCACTGTGCCCTAATTACGTATACCATTCATCTTGCAAGATGTCTATTTCCTGAACTGTATTAAGTATCACAGGGTATGATCCTTTTTACTGTATAACCTGTGTTTTGACCATAATCTCACCTAATATTAAGTGACGATGTAGTTCAGGATGGTAAACACACTAAGCCAAGAAGTACTGGTTCTCAAGTGATGCTGCCGGATAACATCTATTGGTATTTGGCGACAGGTTTTCAAACTTGAGGGTGGTAGCTACTCAGGCGGGCATTATTAGTCTTACCACCATGCTATGGTTTCATCACTATGTTTTCCTTCGACGAAAGCTCAGACTGATTTTGGAGTTGAATTTGAACATTAATTTTTTTTTTATAAATTTCTAGTATTTTACTTTACATTTTGTAATGTTTCTGAAATTTAATGTGAAATAATTTGCGTTATTGTGTGCAAGTTAATTAGAGATAAAAACACAAAGTTTTGGCAAGATGGCTGGTGTTAACAATAGATTGGAAAATACTGTATCCATGTGACATTGGCAGAACATAAATTAATTTAATTAAAAAGAAGTAAAAAAGATACTACATATAAAACTACTCATTTCATTAATACAGGCTGTAATTTTTCAAATCAATAATGATTACTTACATAAGCACATTACAATAGTGCAATACCAAGTAGATATATGTAAAGTGACAATTTTATCCAAAATAAACCTTGTGGTACTGGCTCTCATATGATGCTGATGAACACACCTATAGACGATTGACGACAGTTTTTTTCAGACTTTAAGTTCTAAGTAACTATGTTATAATTTCATGTAGATGCTTTCGTTTATAGTAAATTCTAGATCAATTTGAGATAAGTTTGGAACCGAGGTCTATTGAGACGATCTCAACTAATACTAAGCGATTAAAGCCTTATTAGAACAATACTAAATTTAATGACGCGAGTAGCATTGGAAAATAGATCAGCCTGTATGTATTAGAAGTTATAGTGATGACGTCATAATTAATCGAACATTATGGGAATAGGTTTTTGTTTCGAGTCTCACGCTTACATTATATTGCTGACTCTACATTTTGCTTAGCTTACTGTTTCAACTGACTCATCATTGTAGAGAGAATGCGAAAAGGCTAAACAATAATATTTGCGATCGCTTTTAAATAAATACAGCTTTATGTAAGTTGGGAGTGCGGTCAGGTTTCACGTCGACAGACGCAGGTTCGAATCCATTTATCCACTTTTATAATAAGCCTGATTTTCCGTGAAGTGAAGGATACCAAAGCATGGTTGGTAGAGCATTTCCTAATATTGCAACCACTCTTAACCCCTTGAGCACTTTCCCGGCGTTTACGCCAGCTTTCCATTGTTTTCCTATTGTCTTTCTATTGTTTCATTTTTATGGGTACTCGACACATTAAGTTTGAATGGTGTGTTCGCTTGAGAGTTTAGTTTGTTTACCATCCTGGACCACATCCTCACTTAACATCCGGTGAGACTGTGTTCTAATCGCTGAGCATATACCTACAGTATTTAAAAAAAAATACTATTGTCTAATGTTAAGTGATGAAGTTATAGTTTATGCTAGAAAATGATAGAAAATGAGAAAGAAATGGCAATAGATTTATGACTGTTTGCTAATCAGGCAAGTTTTACTGATAAATAATGTTATCTTATTAATTCATCTTTATTTAATTAATTATCGTATTAATATTAATCTTAGTATATTTAGTAGTCTTAGCAGTATTCATTTTTAGAGCAATTGTGAATTCTATTCTCGTTTTAATTTGTATTTATTGCGATACATTTTTTTAAATTTTTTAATTACGTCTTTCTTATCTTTGCTCTCATATTTGATATTATAATGCATAGAAATGTCTTTTATCATCGTAAGTGTTACTCGATTTAAAAACTATTACATACTTTATTCAAAATAATAACATTATTGAAATAATAAAAAAATGCGTTGTTAGATACGTGCTGTTTTGTAATTTGTCCTTTACATAACTTACTCACTGGAAATGAACCTGCGACTTCCGTGACACTAGTTCTATTTAGAGAAAATGCTATTATTAGTATAAATTATGCATATAAATAATTGTATTGATTCAAACACATTGGTGAAACATGATTTTTTAAAGTAAAACTTTTTTAACGGCGTTGATCGATTCTCGGTAGGAAAAATACATTTGGATTCGCGTTACCAATGTTTTGACGTCAGCCACCAACATGCTACAGTATGCCAAGCATAAAATAGTCTTTAATATGTTGATTACCCATAAAAAAAAAATGAGACAATAAGACAATAAGAGAACAATGGAAAGCTGACGTAAACGCCAGGTTAGTGATCAAGGGGTTAAATGCTGGCGCTCAGAGATAAATGATAAAATTTATACTGACGGAGTCTATCGTATGTTTTGATTATGAATAAACTCATATGAGCAGGTACATAATTATTGCTCGGAGCATCAATAGATGTAAAAACCAGATAAATGTTAGTTTATGTTATTAATTACAATTAACAAATTATGAAGTTTAAACAGTTTAAAAATATTTTTTTAAAGATTCGAGTTTACACTTCTGCCGGTAGTCCCAATGGCCGCCTAGTTTATTCTTGTAAATTAGAAAAAAAAGAAGTAAATAATCTATGAAAACCTCATTAAGTATATGTTGTTAATCAATCATTTTCCACGAATAATCAATTATTAATAGCAGTAAGAAAACTTTAATTTGTTGCATCTTTTTAATAGTAACTTCTTTATGGGGATATGCGACCTGCGTTTATTCCATAAACGTAATTCCCTATTTGCTCCCTGGATAATTTAACACTGTGGCATATATTTTCAAGCCACCGCCATGCCATTTGATTTTTTCCATTAATTAGATATTGTAGAAACTAGGAGTTTTGGAAAATGAAAAAAAGCACGATTTTTAGCTTCATTTTGAAATGTTCGTCAAATAAATGTGATTTATAAAAACAATAAAAAGATAGCCAAAGTCTTTCTTATTCTACAAGTAAATTAAAAATCGGTTCAGTTTTGGAAGAGGAAACAGGGTAGGTACAACAAGGTTATGTTTTCATCTATTTTCCATAGGTATAATCAGCTCGAGCTGCAGTTCTCTCTTTCGTGTTTTGTAACTCTTTCTTAGGGGCGCAACGCGATAGCAATAGATTTCTCAAATTATCTACATTTGAAGTTTGTCGCCGGCCGCATACTCTCTTAATGTCGCCGTCTGTGTAGTGTCTTACGCAACATTTATTATCTACGTACGACAATATTGATTAATTCATAAAATATATGCCAGAATAAAACGTATTTTCCCTTAATTTCACTAGACGGCGGATACTTATAATTATTTTCTTTAAATATTATGAAAATGTACCTGGTCAGAATAATGGAGACAAACTTATTCGGAAGTATTATTATAGGGCCTGGATATAAATTAAAACTTTTAATTGTAGTAAAGTTTAGTTGAAAACATCACTAAATAACTTAGGTATAGTTTACTGATCAGTATTTATAATGTTATAGGGATGTGATGTTTTAATATAAATAATTTTTTGGGCTACTGTGGGGCATAATGGGTTATTAGAATTTTGGCATGATGGCACAATGGCGTATCTTTTAAGTTATTTGCATCGCGATCATTAAGCGCCTATAGGTGTGTCCTAACAATCTATAAAATACCAAAAATCCTTAGTTTATTAACTCCGGTAAATAAGTACATTTCTGTGAATAAATTCAATTTTATAATAAAATTAACTTGTTAACATATTGCCGCCAGTTACAATCATCTTTACCAAGTAAGACATGACTTTAATTAGTAAGTTAAATTACCATTCACGATACGTATTATTGTTTTGAATAAATATAAACTATTTAATAGGTTTAAATGGTTTGTAATTATTTTAGATGAATAGGCACAGGATCTACAGTCCACAATCGTTCCGACTCTACCACGACATCTTACACTATGGTTAAAAAGTTATACATAAGTAAAGGGCTATCCAGTGATAAGGGCCAGGGTTCTCTTAACTGCCTATCAAGATAACATGATGGAAGTCTATTAATTCCATTTTTTTTAATTTGTCATAAGTACATCATCAATAGCTACAAACGAAAAAGAAATCGGTAAATTAATTAAAATAATGTCTTAGATTCATTCTTTTGCATGTTTAGCCTATCTCATCATAATCATAGCACCCGGAAAACGTCCACTGCTGGACATAAGCTTCCCCGAAGGATAATAAGATTACTATACCTAAGGAGAAGAAACTTTTGAAAAATCTGTTTTTTTTCAATTAAAAATAGTTCAAAACGAATGTTTATGTTATAAACGATAGTCAAATTAATTTATGTGTTTCAAAAATATATTGAAATAAAATTTGAATTATAAATATACGTAAGGTTACGATATTATGTTTAGATGACAAGTCGAAGTTTAGATGATAGTCGGTTTGATTCCCAAAAACGTTACATATATCCATATGTTAACATATGTCCCCATAACGAGATGGGGGGAAAATATATAATTATTTCTTTAGCGTTTGATATCGCAAGATAATTATCGACTTTTGATGTAATTAAGAATCTGTTTCTTCTCAGGAAAAGACCAGACGCAACAGTGTTATATTTACAAGATAATAATGTAGGTACTTATTTTTTTTAGTAGGTACTTATTTATGATTTTTTGGGTTATCAATAGTTAATTGTTATTACACATAAAAATGAGACAATAGGAAAACAATGGGAAGTTGGCGTAAACGCCAGGTTAGTGCTCAAGGGGTTAAAAAGTCACATTCAAATGTAAGATTATGTGCAGTTTAAGAAAATCAAAATCGCATGGAATTTATTTATTGTTATAATCTACTAGACGTAAAACAAATTATTTTTTGCAAAAATAATGATTAGGACAAAGTTTATATCATTTATTTATTTGTAATAACATGACAATAAAAAAAAATAGTTTATTTTTTTCGTAAATAATCTCTCTTATTAAAAGGTACTTTGTATTAGCAAGTTCTTTGTATTCCACAGGTTTAGAAGTCCCGTCGACTGTATCTATCGTCTATAATAAGGGGTATTATTACAAACAGATACCGTTAATGTAATTAATAATGGAATATGTAATGTTATATGAATTGTGTAAAACGCCATACACAAAGTGAATATGCGTAGACTGACCGATATCGAGTCATACGGATTAAAGAGAGATGAGAGAAATATCTGTTAATTGTTTATTTACCCTAAAAAACTAAATGGTTCTAAAGAGTTTTCCGACTGTACTGTATTAGTTTCGGTTTCATATAATACCGATTTATAAAAAAAACACACACACACACATACACAAATGTTGTAAATTACTAAATAATATTATTTACTTAATAAATTTGGTTCAGAATTTATAAAAATGTTTCTTAAAATTCTTTATTCTTGTATATTTGTTTATTTTAAAAACTATGGTTTATAATCGCGGGCAAAGTCACAGGGACGTAAGATATTATTAACCACAACGAGGTCAACGAACGATAATGATAATTCACATATATTATTAATAAGTAAATGATTATAAAACTATTTATTCCTTTATTAAATTAGGTAGACTGAATTTTTTTAGATATTAACATCGTAAATGAAATAACCAACTAGATTTCTGTTACTTTTAAATTCTTATAAGATTCTCTGTAGAATCAATAATCTAACACGTTTTTGTAAACCGATAAAAGAATCATACGTAAACTATATATTACCTATGTAAAAAGAATCTAATTTAATTAATTTGATAGGTTTTATATTTCCAAATTTATTGGATCAAAGAGTTTAATACAACTTCTGAGATTTTTTGTAAAACCTGAATATTAATTTGACTTAATTAATTAATTAAAGAGAGCAATTTTAGTACTTACCTAATTTTATTATAATCAATATTATCATGATGACGTATTGAAATTACAGAAATTAAAACCTTGTACCCAATCTAGATTATGGCATTTCTAGTAAAATGATGTCTTACAATTTTAAATAGATATATTACATTTTACATTGTTACACAGTAAGTAAAACTATTAAATTGTGTAAATAAAGCAATAAATTGTCATGACGATAATTTGAAACATGTTTATCGACTGATTAAATAGTCTGTAACATGTCTTATACGGACTCCAATAAGATTATATTATCATAGTAATTTTAAATTCATATTTTCTGAATTTCTCTAACTAGTAACTACTTTTTATGTCATATCATATATTATGATTTTTTTATCTACATTTATTATCTATTATTTACATATATCGTTAAAAAACTTTATTCAACATTTAAAAAATGTTTTTAATGTGTCGAGTTACCCATAAAAATGAAACTATAGAAAGACAATAGGAAAACAATGGAAAGCTGGCGTAAACGCCAGGAAGGTGCTCAAGGGGTTAAATATGTTTTATTTATTTGTCTACTTATTTAAAAAAAAATCCTATTTTTAATTTCAATAAATTTTCGTGTAAACTGAAACGATTTCTTGCAGGTATTAAAAAACAAAAAGATGGCATTTAATAGAACGAACGGAATGACGTAAATTGCAATAATTATATTAAATTAAGGTGTTATTGACAATAATTGACGAAGAGTTATTAAAAACAGAATAATAACAGATCGCCTTAACATGAAAGTAATTCGCATCGTCGGCTAAGAATCCGACGCGACAAATATTCAGTTCACGATTTCATTCGATAATTTAATTTCACGTAAGTATCTAATAATTAATGATTCGTCACATTATCCATCTTGATGGTTTTATTTATCATTTTCTATTATTAACGTGAAAATTATTTCTATAAATATCCAAAACAAATATTGAAACAAATACGTAAATGGTTACTCGAGGTAAACAATTATTCTTTTTGATTTCAAATCATTTGCGGATTATTTATTTCTTTAATAAGATAACATGCAAGAATCTGTTTTTATCTGTAAATAAAAATCGTATAATTCTTAATAGCATTAAAACTCAAATTGGAGATTCTTCTTATAAGAATCGTTCAAGCGACACTTAGCCTGAACACCGAAGAATTGTACGTCAAAACGGTTTAACACCTACAATCCCTGAATTCACATAAAAAAGCACTAACAAATACGAAAAATAACACTTACTTGTCACATCAGTTTATATCAAACACAATCACAAAATTCTCGACCGACACAACACTATCAAATCGGAATATGATTTTATAATAATATCACACGTAGTCATATTATCAGAGACTATTCTTTCCGAATCACACACATATAGATAAAACGTAAATTGTACTAAATATAAATCGTACACAGCCAGTCAGTTCAGTGACGTATACGCTCAGTACTAGACAATACTAAACACCAAAGTTCCGTCCGTATGAAAACAAAACAAACGAAGTTCACCGCTAATATTTTAAAATTCAAGTTCACACCGATTTCAAATACCTAATAATAACAAAAAAAAAAAAACAATGATAATTAAGAGAAATGTTATTATTGACAATAACACGATCGATTATCGGTACGCGTTCGATTAATATATATATTATTACGTAAGGTAATAGTGAACGTTGTGGTATAAACCGCGCGGCTAATATCCGCGGGCGCGCGTAGTAGCCGCGGCACACGACTGCAGTGCTATCCTTCGGACGAAACCCCACCAACACTGCGCGCATCTGAGGCTCACTCCTTAGCGCGGCCCCGCCCAGTGGGACGCCACTCGACGGCTAAGATGACCGTCTCCCTCCTTGTCGCTCTACGTACGGAGAGCGCTGTGCGTCTCTCTCCCCCACGGCGACAGTGGGGCGCGCCAATGGGATCGGTTCGGCGGATCGAGTCGAGACGATGAATCGAGATGTACTTAGGTATCACTGCACAAATCCTTTTGTTGTACTCGATAATAGGATGCGCTTTTTTTATTTTTTATTATAATTATTTATTTTATTTTTTAGCGACCGCAACGAACGGACAATTTACTTTGTGATACATTCATTACTTACTTTTAAATTTTTTTTATAATTTTTTAAAACTATTTACAAAAAAAAAAAAAAATTAGAGCTCTTAAAATACAATATATATTTTAGTTTCCTTATAATATTACTATATTACAACGTATTTACTTTAATAAAATAATAGTGTACCTACACACATTTTTTTTTAACAATACACAAAGGTCGAAGTAATTGAAAGTGCATCCAGTGAAGGAATGGAGAGGAGACAGCGTGCAAAGGGTCGGGCGGTCTCGACCGGGGGTTGCCGAACTGAATAGGGCGCCCCCGAACTAGGTCAATTTTTGTTTCGCGCCACACGAAATTCGGTTACTAGGTTTATTAATCTTTTTCAAGAGTCAATTATTGTTCAGTTTACCTTAATTCGTTTTTTTTAATTAACGGTAATAAATATATTACAAAAAAAAACCCCAGGTATCTAACTCGAGTCGTTTTAATCAAATTATAAAATACCTAGTAATTTTAATAATAACGAGGTAATAGATATATTTATATTATATTATGATAATTATAAATGTTTAAATGACCGTAAAAACACGATACTAAACAAAATCATAAAGCGTAAAAATTCTACATAATATTACATTTGGGAAGTTTACAAAAAAAATAATAATAACCTTCAAGAAAATCTATATTAACATTAGTGTAGGCAATGAACAGGAATACGGATAAAATTTATATGTATGTATGGATAAGTACAAGTAGAGATTGTTAAAAAAAAACAAAATCTATGAATAAATTAATTTGATTTTGAAACACTATTTTAGATTTTTTCTGCGTATAACTGCCGACGGAATCGATGTTCCCAGTTCAGACATACCATTCAGAGTGATTATCAGTGATTGGGTGAGTGAATTCAATTCTAAGAAAAAAAATAATAATTTAAAGTGCAACATGTAAAGCTAAAAAAATATGCTTCCATAACCAGATACAGAACTCTTCGGTGCATGCTGTGTATTTTTAACCTATCATAAATGCCTTATAAGCCAACTCCTAAGTCATATGCATTCAAATAGAAAAAAAAAGTTACCACTAAAAAAAAACTTAACATTTTTCCGTTTCCAGTAATCCATTAAGACAAAACACTAGCATACCTAGGTATGCTTAAATTTTACTAATCTTAGAAACAAAGAAAAAAACAACACATATCAATCGTTAGTGAAATGATATTAATTGATATTACACTTAGGTTCTAGGTAATTAGGTACAATTTTTTTGGTGGGATGTTTTGGAATTGACGTAGGTACATTTACGTGTATTTCGGAACCTGATTAATAATTATTTATTTACAAACATATCGTATATGTGAATATAATTAATTAACAAACGAGTCGAAACGCGGAAATTAAATGGGATTTTTGTAAAATTAATTATTCATACCTAATTATAATTTGATATATTATTGTTATTCGATTTTTTTTTAAATCATTATACAGTTTTTTTATGATGTCATGAATAATACTTAAAATAATAATAATTACTGTTTAAGTTTTCATAATTATTTTATTAACTATTACGGCCATACAATATAGGTACTTTGTATGTAAATAAATAAGGAAGTTATATGAACACGTAAAATCCAATGTAAATTTATTAGATAGACATAATGAATTAATTAGTACTTGTACAAAAAAGAATCATTTCCTATAAATAATCTAATCCAAGTTGGTTTTGGTATTTGTTAATAAAAAAAAACTATCTAATCATTTCTTCATATTATTTTCTATTATTCATTATATAACACAGAAAGAAACCCAAAAACTAATAATATTTAAAATAATTTACCACTGAACGTAAACATTTTCTCAGGAAAATTGTATAATGTACCGACGTTAGTCAAATTTCATTCCTCTCGTTAATAGATGGCAGTGCGCGACGCTTTCCTCGATTTTCACGGAGTTTTCCTTAGAAAATATGCAATTTCGAGCTGTAATATTTGTAAAAGGGCTATATGATATATATTATTATAATGTCAAATATCAATACAATTTTATATGTTAACAATAATAAACAATTTCTTACTGTATTTTAATTTTCATTTGTGTATATTCCTTTTGTGTGTAAAGAATACCCATGACTGTTTGTTCGTGTTTGTTTTTCAAGTGCAGGGATCATAAAAGGTTTCATGTTCACTCCCTGCTTGTATTGGGCTTATCGGGATAGACTCGGCGCTTTCAGTGACGATTGAAGTGACGATATGGTTCAAGATGGTAAACAAACTAACTTTAGAGAAACTAGCTCTCATATTTTGTTACCGGAACACACCTATTGGTGCTTGGCGACAGGTTTACAAACTTGTGGGTGGTAGCTACCTATGTGGGCATTATTAGAAAAATCCCTACCACCATACTACATTCTTTCCTCGCGGTGTTTTCCTTCACCGAAAGCGCAGGCCGATTGTAGAATATAGGTGGGGTTCAACCTGCACCCATCGACGTGGAATCCTATAATACCATCAACTGAACCATTATAGCTTCACTGTATTATAAGACAAGGTATATATGTATTGCATTATATATATAACGAGTTTTGAGCGAGCAGAGTCGCGGGCATATTTAGTCATACGTTTACGTAAAACGAAATAGTTTATTTTAAATAAATGGTAGTAGCGGTAGAAGAGTAGAAAAAACTTTGGCTTTCATTAGAAAATTTGGCTTGACTGTACCTAAAACGTATATTTACGTAATCAAGACTTTAGGGTGGACAAAATACCTATCTGTAGGTTACCTATCTAAGCTTAGATTTATACCTAGGTGCAGCAAATGTTCATATTTTAAACCCAAAAGTACCCACTTTTACACAGCTCCATTATGACTCCCTTAACCGTTTCTACACGGTATAGGTTAGGTTAGGCACTGAGGCTTTGACCACACTCTCACCGGATGTTAAGTGACGATGTGGTCCTGGATGGTAAATACATTAAGAGATACTAGTATTCAAGTGATGCTGCGGTAACACACCTATTGGTAAGTATTTGATGACAGGTTTTCTAATTTCAGGGTGGTAGCTACCCAGGCGGGCATTATTAGTAAATGCCCTACCACCATGCTGTATTTTCCTCATGTTATTTTCCTTCGCCGAAAGCTCAGGCTGATTTTAGAGTTGGATAGGAACTCGCGTCCATTGACGTGAAATACGACCGCACTATCCACTGCTTCACCATCGCTTCAAAAACCCGAATCTCAGGTTCATTTCCTATAGATACCTACTAATAATGAATCTGTAGGCTTTGGCCGTACACTTAAAAAAAGTTCTAGATAACTTGTGACATATTGGACATCTTTTAAATATTACTACTCTCGAATCTGATATTTAAAAAAAAACCTGCCTGTGTCCGGATTCCGGATTCTGATCCGGGTTTAACTTCAAAAGAGCTCGATTGATTTAAAAAAAAAATGTGCGCATGTGATATATGTTAATCATCAATTGAATTGATTTTTATCTTTTATCACACCTACTTTATTTTATCTCTGCACCACCCTAAGGGTGACCGGTAAAGAATGCTTCTGGCATTAAGTCCGCCTTTTTACACAAATTGTAAATAAAGTATAAATAAATAAATATGTTATAAATATTAGAAAATTTTTAGAATGTATAAAAAAAAGTTAAAGGGCTCGGTAATTGAATTACATTTGTGTAGGCACAGGCAGCATGTGCCGTTTGGTCAGTTACCAATAAATTATGAAACACAAAACACAGATCAGGACATCCAACGATCAGTAAAGATAAGACACGTACCTAAAGAAAGTAGCGGGCACCGGCTAGCTATAGTGTAAGATAACTAGATTAAAATACCTTGAATTTACGTTTTATCCGACCTTATAAAGTTTAGCTATAAAGTAGTCAAAAGGCTACGCCATAAAGTTTGGTTTTAGTGTACCTAAATTGACACCGTTTCTCTGTTTATGATTTTCAGTTGTCTTTCTAGATTTAACTTATTAGTATTGACTAATATTCCAATCATTTAGCAAATATTTTTTTTTTTACTAATCACTCATTTCAAAAACTCTCAAAAAAAAATTTAAAATTTTAAAACCGGATATCTTTCTCTTAATTCAAATAAGTTATCAATCTGATATGTTAGTCTTTTTCGTTATCGTCCTACGCAAATATCGTTGCTACACAGATCCCAAGGGTTGTAAACATATTAAAGAATTTGAGACCTTACAAGAGTTGCCAACTTTTGAAGTATGCTTTGCGAGAAAGACGGTATTTAGGGAAATTTAGGGAAAGTCGTGATATCTGACTTGATACAGTTTTTAAGTAATAGTATTAGGTTGAAAATAAGGCACTAAAGCATATTACCAATTTACCGAACAATAAGTTCAGGCACCATGTCTAACGAGTTTAAGTTCAAAAGGTTGTTTGTTATAGGGATTAAGTGAATGGAAGTGATGTCTGGAAATTACAACCATCTCTGTCCATCCGCTAAAACGATTGTAACTATGAGTTGTACAGTTTTTATAAAAAATATATACATATATATATATATATATATATATATATATATATATATATATCGAGATGTTTACCGGCTTTCTTCGATGACTGGGATAAGTAAACGAAATTAAGTATTTTTATTTTAATTCTTCGCAGTCACTCGATTACCATATCATGTTTGCTGAACGGTCTTACGACGGTGACCGTTAGTAAAACCTTCAGCGCTGTTTTTGAGGTATATTATGTAAGTAAATTTTGTGATAAAGACACGTATACTATTTAGATTTACTTATGTGACATTACATTTTTCCCCTGTAAAGGGACAAAAGGATCTCTCATGGTTCCTAAAAAAGCCCTAAGAATCGAAACGTTTGGAGCTCCGCGTGTCTGTTGGCAACACCGACTGCGTGGAATAATGTAAACATTAGAAAGAGTCCGGGACCTTCTTACGTATTAAAAACATCTGTTCATTTCGCCCCCTCGAGGTCCACCTCCGAGGGCCCAATCGGTGAAGGGTTGACGGTAGCTAAAAGTGGATATACCTATCTGTCATCAAATTATATTAACTTTCGAAACTGCATTGCTTAGAGAAATTTGCACTCAAGCTGCTGACTTATATTGAGTTTGGTGACAAATTGAGAGTCGTAGATTGCTTGTAAGTATAATTTTAATAAGGAATTATTATACAAAAACCTTACAACGAGATAATCAATAACATGTCATAAGGGTAGTAAAATCATATTAAATAATATACCCCATAATCTTGTATATCATCTGTGTCATATGCCAAGAATAATTCTTTTTTTTAGAGAAAGTAATTATGAGAAATTATTATAAATTACAATTAATTGGGGATACGATGACAATCTTTACCAATTTATCCTTGAGTGCAACAAATAGTATTTAAAAGGCATATCTGCAATCACCTTTACGAATAAAAATCAGAAAGTGAAAAGAAAAAATGAGTGAAAAAAAATAGGTAGGTACATTCGATAACAAAAAGTAATCCCTTCTTATGCAAATGTCTTTGGATCTCTTAACGTTTGATTTTCGTGGGCCGTCGCTCCCGACTGTTGGGCTATTAATTATTAATTTTAGCGAAATGATTTATAACAGTTTTAGTTGCATTTTTCTTTTATTCTTTCTATTTATTCTACGCATTTTTCACCCCTTTGCGCCTCTCGATCTAACATTTCGCCGTTTGTCGAAATAGTAATTCGACTAAAGCCAATGATTACGAATTGAAAGGGTTTTTTTTTTTGCTGAGTTGTATTTTTACTTCGAATAGAATTGACAATGAGTTGGAATTTCTTTTGTTTTGTTCTCTCTTGTGCTTTCTTAGAGATTTTCCTTATAAATTTTCACAGGCAAGAGTACCGCATTTTGAGTGTTTTTATCATTATTTTGGGTTACCACATTGGAGTGCATAGAACCACCACACATATGGCAATGCATAGAGGTGATTAATAGTAGCGACTATCAAGGGATTTTCACTCTTAAGCTTATAGGAGCCCCTTTTATGATATTCTCTGCCGATTTCTGAAGAAATATAGTTCTAAGATCACATAAGAAATATACTGAATAAATAGATCTACATATACAGAATTATAGCAGGTGGTGGGATGTACTCTCTGCCTACCCTTACGGCAGAGAGGCGTGGTGTTATATAATATTTATAATAAAAATAGTTAAATTGTGTGGATGAAGTTGCAAAAGCTTCATCAAAATCCAAAATATGGTCCAGAAGTCATAGCTATGAAGTGAATGATAATTGAATCACCATGTCGGAAGTTTTTTAAACAGGTATTTTTTCATACTGCACAGGCACTTAAGGTAAAATGACACCTGATGTCGTATAACATATAACAATATGGTCTCATATGAGAAATACGCTAAATCTCGACTCTCGAGTTATGCTGCCGGAATACACCTATAGGTATTTGGCTACAGGTTTTTAAACCTGGGAGTGGTAGCGCTACCCAAGCGGGCTTAAGTAGAAAATGCCCTACCACTATGCTATGGTTTCTTCACGATATTTACGTTCACCGAAAGCTCAGGCTGATTTTAGAGTTTGGATAGGTGGGCTCGAACCCGCATTCATTAACACGAAACGCGGCCATACTACCAATTGAGCCATTACCGTTTAACAAACGTCATACCTTTCAATAAATAGCAGTTAGATGTATGTACGTGACGAATGAAGACGCTAAAACGAAGAGATAATATCGAGGTAAAACTGGTTTCGTCCGGTTGGGACCGGTTACCGGTTATTCAATTGTCACCGCTGTACCCGCGACGCGAACAATGGTACCACGTGCGGCGAACAGACAGACAGACGGACAGACAGTACTCACCTACTACTGCTCGATCGAGCATAGGATCATTTGAATAAAGCGTAGTCCAAGTTACTCGCTTATGTCGTGTACATTTCATCGTATGAAGCGATGCTTCTTGAATCATTACAATGTTCTAAAGTCTGGTCTGGTAGCATTACTTGAGAGACAGTTTCATTTAGCTTTGTGTGCCATCATCCTTGTCAAAATCGTCACTTGACCTATTGAAATTGTTATCAAAATGCTAAACCATTAAAAACAATTGATAAGTTACGACCACCCCATGTGTAAAAATTCATTTAAAAAATTAACCACACATTATAAATTTAGATTTTCAAATGTTAACCATGTACTGGAAGTTGCAGCGTGCGTAGGCCTCCAACAATTTGGATCAACGTTCTGGTGAAGGTCGTAGGTATCCGCTGGATGCGGGTGCCACAAAACCAGTCGTTGTGGACATCTTTTGGGTGTCTGACTGACTAACTACCAATCCTTTCAGTTGGCTAAATGCTAGTTTACTGAGATTGTTATTTTTATCATATGATTTTTTTCTTTTGGTTGATATGGGTGGTATTACAAATTCAAATTGTGATAATAGATAGCGCTTTTTTCAAATCTTGTTAACAACCTACCATATAAAATATCGATTCCAGAGTCGAAATAAATATTTTTAAAAAATGTGGGGACGGGGATCCCCGTCAGGAACTAAGTTCTTAGTTAAAACAGAAATAGAAAAAGAAGAACTAAACTATAAATTACATAATTAGAAAATGACTCGTTGCGAAGAAAAATCTTAAATTATTATTATACCTTCTTAACTACAAAGTAAACATCGTGCGACGCAATCTTGTGTTCAAACTTTGAACGTTAAACAAATTACTTCAGTGAGAATTCGATTTAATATTATACTAAAGCGCCATCTCTTATTTGATCTACTAATCTAAAATGCGTGACGATTTCTACTAAATCGCACTACTCGTAAGCCGCGTTAAAGACCTTCGTTCCAAAAACATATTTTAACCTTCCTTAAAACGTTGCAAATATTAAATATTTGGGTATTATAGTGGACCACAAAATGACCTTTAAATATCATATCTAAAATTATCTCAGCGCATACGTAAGCTAATATTTGTCTTTAGATTTATTAGAGAAGTAGTAGACAGAAACATTATTAAAATGTTATGTCTTATGTCAATCACTCCTGATTTATTGTATACCCTCTTGGGGTGGAGCTAACAAATCACTTCTGCTATCTCTAGAAAGAGCTCAAAGAGCCATTTTGAAAGTCATATCTTTCCGACCGACGAAGAGTTAACGATATAATCAAACTCCCTAAATTCAATACTTGGTTTGCTTCTCGTTTTGAAGACTACCTTGGAGCACTGTTGTATTATACAGCAATAAGTTTCTAGGGATTAAAAAACTCCAAAGCCTTCAATTGAGACAAATTTTATTTAAATGGTTACAATGAACAACAACCTATGAAACAACTGAAAGTCTATTGAAGGCCCAGTTTAGAATTTAATCAATCTCTTTCTATACAACAACTTTCACCCATATTCCCTAACAAAACTCTTGTTACTCCTACATCAGACACACGCATACACTCGCCCACACACACACATACACACACTCTCTCTCTCACTAACTCATCCAATTTGCAAATTATAAATTTATATTGAATGGTATTTAAGTGTACCTTTATATTGTGCTATGATATCTGCGATACGGTTTGTAACCAGAGCAGATACCCACATTAGTATTTTCTGTACATGTAACTTTTGTTCAATAAAGTTTATTATTATTATGTGTTAAGATTAATTTATTAACAAGTAACATTTAATTACAATTATTGTAGGGATAAATTAATTTGCGTATAACATTTGCATGTTAATAAACGTCATTTTGTGTTACTCCCGCTAAACGCTTATGTATTGGAGTGACCGATGACTTCAAAGCACCGCGCCCAGTGCTTCTGTTATAAGAATTGTGTTTCGCATTAATTATTTATGAACGAATCTAGAACTCTTTATTACTTGTCTATGGTAATATAACATTTTATATTCAATGTTGTTTTATATTTAGATAATAGGTAATGTTTAATCTATTCGTTTGAGACTCAATTTTATAGGCGTTCTTTTTTATAATGTATATTAATAAATATAATTGAAGTGTCTGTTTGTAATGTTAAAATATTTTTAGTTTTACTAAATAGATATGAATACGATACATATGCTCGTACTTACAATGCAATTATTTTTTATTTGTCGTACTGTTTGTTCCGGGCAATCTCCGGAACGGCTGGACCGATTTTGACGGGATTTTTTCGGTAGATAGTTACTCCGCGTAACTTAGGGTACTTTGTTTTTCGAAAATAATTAGGGTTCCTCATAAAAAAATGAATACTCATCAACTTATGAATAAAATCCGATTCAATGCACAGTTTTACGCGCAAGTGTTTGAATTTAAGTAGCCAAAACAATTTTGGAAAATAATTAGGGTACCGTATAAAAAAAGTAAAGTAAACATTATTACGCAGGGAACATTTATATGAAATGCGGACGCAGCCGCGGGAACAAAACTAACATATTCTAAATGCGATCAAACGTATTGCGATCTTATATAGATACATCTAATAGAAATGCTACTAGCGGAAATAATACATTTTATTTTATCTGACGCTGTTGACAGGAGGGGCCTTAACATCTTCACTGAACTTTGAGGCGAGCACTTAAAAATGGTAGCCAGCGCAAGCGCACTAAATTAGTACGAAGCTCGGCTTGAGCTGTTACCTGTGATAACAATTCCATGGAATTTTCCGCGCGATAACCGAGCAGTTAGTAAACCTGTAAAGTAAAAAGGTCCCTTACAGAACCTATGCACTTGGCGTGTAGCGTGCAAGTATGCTTGTGCAGTATGATGCGTGTGATGGTAGTACATGCGGTGTCACTGTATAGCGCTGACAGCGGCTACAAGAACTTCCCCAGGTGGGGGGGATAGTAGCAAGACTTGTGCAGCTGCCGGAGGGGGAATCGGAATGTTAGAAATAATACAGAATTATCACAATTTTGTTATTTGTAGATACGTTTAAACCCACAGATAACTTTTGACCATCTTACATATTTAGCTCCGTATGCCTTCCGTCTTATTTATTTATTTAATCTTGTCTTCCCACCTTAACAAAATATCTTCTAAGATGTACGGATATATCTGCTTCATATTACATATTATCTATTCACATAAATCATATGTATAAGAAAAGCATAAAAAACGTATGTACGTACATACGTATCGAGAGAAATTGTACAATTTCGGTAATGTGTTGTAAATATTGATGTGCCAAGTTATCAATGTTGTTCTGTGATATGAATATAGACTTTAACATCCAGTAGATAAGAGTGTATGTGGAGGTAAAACACAAGTTGTCTCACACAAATATTCAACCCTTATGGAAACCGCGATGTGCATTTCGATAATAGGGCACAGAGTACTTTCGTTTAAAGAGAAATCTTTTAGTATATTAGTTTCCATAGCTGATTTTTTTCTCCTGTATTATTGCTGACAAATCTGATCTGTGTCATTTCTTATATGATAATTTTAGAATCTAAATATACCATTTAGTCAATTTTCCATAGTATAATAGTATACGTTAATCGTTATTACATAAGCCCCAATGCTTAGGATTTTCACATTATATTCACGGCTTATATAATTATTTTCAAGGTACACATTTCAAAAGAACCTAATCAAGATTTACTCTTCGTATTATTTTCCACTGTTATTAAATATTAAATACACGTCAAAGTAGAGATTGCAAAATCAGTGCTAGCGATGTTATAAACATGAATAAAAAAATTCTAATCATTCACATTATAAATGAACGACAAAAGAAAGCAAATGAAAGTATGATCGGAAATTTTTAAACCACTTGTTCTTTTAGTTTATACAATTTTTCAAACCTTAAAACATTCAAGAGTATATAAATGATAATTATAATGAAAAAAAAAAAAAATTGTGTATATGATATTAAAGTTGCTATAAGTGTTCATAGGCTTCGCTGACCACTTACCATCAAGACGACTGTAAACAGGCTTAGTGTTTACCACTTTTGTGGCATAAAAAATAGACAATTAATTTCTATGTCCATATATAACCCGATAACATAAAAATGAAAATATATTTTAACATTTTAGAACCATTGGTGTGTTAAGAAATCTCTGTCCGTGACATTACTCTGTGTTGAGTATCGCAACCGACAAGGATTTAGGATACGACTCTTTGTGGATTATTGAAGCAAACGGCATAGTACTGACAGATACATACACGCGGGGTAACAATTGACGCTCTGAAAGCTTTCTTATAATGCCTTACCATCACGCAGATACATTTAGAAACTACAGCGCACTTATTGTCTGGATATATTTGACAACACTGATTCATTTCCATACAGATGAATTTTACACTCATACAGGAGTGACAGTGACCGAAAAATAATTAGGAGAATCAACTCAGGTTGGACGAAGTGACGACAGGTCTTAGGCACAATTTGTGACAGGCACGTAAAATGAAAAGCAGAATATATAGGTCCATTATAAATAAGATTAAGTTGACGACAAACGCCTGAATGAAGGAGAGGTGCCAATGTTGAGATAGACGTGTGACGTATATACAAGGTCAGGAATGAGTATATTTCACGATATTAGAGTTTGAAAGTACCTGAAAGAGAATCGCTTGTCTTGAAATAAGAGGAAACGTATGTGGCGAGAAAAGTAATGCGTATGAATGTTGAGGGACGGACAACGAAGGGATGGTCAATGTTCAAAGAAAAGATGAAATGAATGTTTATACATTCTCTTATGATAATATGTTGTTTTGTTTCCCGAAATAGGCTCAGTGCTTTGATTACAATCTCACCGGATGTTAAGTTACGTTCTGGTCCAAGATGGTAAACACACTAAGACTAGAGGTACTGGTTATCAAGTGATGCAGCCGGAACACACGTATTGGTATTTGGTTTACAAACTTGAGGGTGGTAGCTACCCAGGCAGGCAACGTTAGAAAATGCCCTACCACCATGCTATGGTTTCCTCACGATGTTTTCCTTGACCGAAAGCTTAGGCCGATTTTAGAGTCGGATAGGTGGGGTCGATTGACGCTGAATCCGCTGAATCGTTTCAATGATATAAGATATAAAAGCAAAAAATAATGTTTACTAATTACTTATTTAGTAGATTTTATTTTATATCTCAAGGTACTGCTATAGGTACAAAATACAGTAAAAATTTTAAATAACATTTTATACCTTATTATGAGTGAACAATATTTATTTGTTTTACTTTTTCGAGATGTGTTTAAATCAGTTTTAGAACAATTATAATGGTTTTAAGAATTTTAAACGTAAATGAAGACAAAAATAAGAGATGTAGCATCAACCGGTTATGTACTGAAACTTTTAAATGTATGTAAATGTACATAATAAACGTTCAATTGTCGACTCATTCACCGTATGAGTCATTGTTTCAACCAACAAACTGCCATCATTAATTAATCAACATTAGGTATTATTGTATTATGTTCTTCAAAAAATATGGCCCCGGAATTGATGTTTCCATGTGAAATGAGTTTTACGTAGACTTTATAATTTACACGACATGCCACGACGATTATAATTGTTTTTTAGTTTGTTATCTTACAGTTTGAGGTGGGTGTTTATAAAATTATTGACAATGATTTTTTTTTATTGGCTACCTAATTTGTCTAAACACTTGTATCTAATCAAAAAATAACTAACATCATGTCAGATTTTGTCATAATTCTTCAACTGTTCAATTTAACATCAGATGAAATGTAGTGATTTTCATTGAAAGCCCAACTTTTTCATAATATTCAAATCAGACATGCATAAAATACGAGAAAAAATTAAATAAATAACAATACCATTGTTTTTCATGAATTTCTTAATTAGCTTTCTGAATTAATTTATCAATTCTATAATAGTGAGATTCATTTATTCAGCTTTGAAAACTGAAATCGCTTCTAATTGATAAATAGGTCTGTATAACCGATAGTGTCGGTGCAACAATTAAAATTTGATGATGCGGGCGCCCTGTTCTCGGTGCATACACAGTCCTCCTCGTCTTGCATTCTCGCTTACGCATTTGTTGCATCTACAAAACAGTTTTTCGAGTGTCTCGTTCGTTTTCCAGTGGACTGATTAATTGCTATTAAATGAGTTGATTATTTCGAGGAAGGGATAAATCGTAGCCAGGACAAAACAATTTCAAAGAACTTATCAGGTCACTCACTTGGTGCAAAGCTGAAGAATCCTTGATACTCAGTTGGAATCAGTTACTGATACTGTTGTTTGAGCAAACACATGCAAAACATTACTGTCCAGAACACAAAAGGTGCAGGTTTTATTAAACTGCAGACAAAACCTCAAAACGTATATTGTGTGAATACAGTCAATAGACAAAAGAATTCAGGGTAAGCACGCTTTGCTCCCGTAAGAGGTACAGATGCTCTCTGCCAGAAAGATTCTATTATATATCCAAGTTGTAGGTCTAGGAAGTGAGCTTTAGCAGTGTGAGGTGATCACAATATACCTAAATAGGTCACAATGCTACAGGACTGATTAGCATACACAGCCTTAATTATAATAGATAATAATAAAATATTTATTGCAACTTTTAGACACGAAAAACTTACCTGTGTGGAATGTTCTTAAACTGTTTCAATTGTTTATTATATTATTATTATCAAAACATTAGATTTTGTCCGTGGCTTTATGCTTCATTGGATTCTGAGAGAAACTGTATTGTTGGGAGTCAATTTCAAAATAATTTAATCAATTTAGGCCTCGACACTACCACCGGTTCGGAAAACAACTCAGTCATCGAAAAGAATCGGCAAGAACTCGAACTGTGTTTTTTTCATATGTTTTTTATGGAACTATAAAATCAAAATCATAATTTATTTATTCAATTTAGGCCCTAAGAAGGCGCTTATGAACGTCTAAAACTACCACCGGTTCGGAAAACAACCCAGTCGAGAAGAGCCGGCAAGAAACTCGATCTGGTTCTTTTTTTTTTATAAATATAATATATATAATTTTTTTTGTCATATAAAAAACTATACAAATCGAAAAATATACTATACAACTATATAAGTCTTAATAATGTTAGTGGAAGCACAGAAATGTGGGTTAATACCAGACATCACTATCGTTCACGTAATGATCCACCCTGTAATAACCTTTTGAGATTAAAACTTGCTTGACATAATATTTGAACTTATTGTCAGGTAAATCGGTAATGTTACTTGGGATCTTATTGTAAAACCGAATACTATTACCTATAAAGCTTTTATTACACTTACTTAACCTAAAGCGTGGGACGGCCAACTTGTCTTTACTTCTAATATTAAAATTATGACGATCATTCACTAGATCTACTTTGAAACTATTATAATACTATAATAACTTATAGTTACCAAATTTGAATAGATGCACATAGAAGGGTGTCATTCCAAACATCACCATCGTTCACATAAAAATCCATCCATCCATCCATGCAAACTTTCTTGACATGGGGCTCGAAATTATTGCCCTTTGTGGTAAAGTGCTTTGGGACTTTATTGTAAAACCTAACACTAGTATTTCATAGAAAACTCGTATTAGTTATACCAACTCTGATGGATGGAAATGTTAATATATGGTTATTCCTGGTATTAAAAAATTATACTGGTCGTTTACAAGGTCAAGTTTATGTAAATTTTTGACGTCATAAAGTAGGTTTTCAATAATTGGGTAGGAATAGTTAAGATACTATGTTTCGCTAACTTATGTAAGATAAATAAAGTATCTACTTTGGCTGCTGTCTCCCCATAGCAAAATACCATAGAATATCACTCGAAGGGGTAAAAATATGATTCATCGAGAAATTGTCATTTGGATTTTTGAATAATCACAGTTCTCTAGATCATAATTGGGATAATTAAGATTTAGACTAGATAGATAGATTTAGACTTGCATAGATATGCAAGCCGTGAAAATTGACTGTGTAGCAATATTGTAACAAAATTTTAATTTGTTTCTAGCTAACAATTACTTTATTATATTATTTCATTTTTATGTGCAAATTTGCCTTGAAAAAATATCTGACTCGAAGTGAAAATAACATTAAAATCCGTTGCTTCACTCAGAGGGGGTTAGCGGAAAAACAGGCAGACAGACATACTCGGAAATCGACTTTATTTTATACTCGTACATACTAGTTAATTGTTATTTTAATTCTATTAGTATTTTTTACTTCTCTGAAAACTACAATTAGCAGGTTTTGTATAAAACAAAATTTGTTAATAAATACATAACGTCACGCCTTTCTCCTATAAGGGTAGACAGAGACCACATCCTTCCACATGCTATGATCCTGACACACTTCTTTCGTTACTGGTACTTGTGACCTGATCTTACTCTAGAACGTCCTCGATCTGGTCGAGATACATTCGCTTAGGGCGACCCCTACCAGCTTGCCCACTCACACTCGCCTTGTAAATATGTTTCGTCAATTTTCTTTCATCCATCCTCTCTACATGTCCATTTGTTAATTATTTTGTAAAGTACTCCTCGGTGGTCATTTTTTACTGGATTCTTCACTATAAATTGTGGCATAGATTATTAACGTAGCAAAAAGTTTCCGAAGCGATGATGGATTAGTGGTGGTGTGATTGGATGCTACATATATGGGCCCATGTTTAAATCTACCTATGCTGTTCTATAATGAGCATTAGCTGTTTGTGTAATAAAAGCATACCATGGTGGTAAGATATTTTCTAAAGCTCGTAAACTAGCAACTACCCTCAAGTTTAAAAATCTACCCTCAAACACTTTTTTCAAATACACTATGTGTATTTCGGCTGATTCTCTTGAGCGCCAATGCATTTTTTTACACTCTATAGGTTTTTTTTTTCTAAACTAGCTAGCGCTGTTGACCGGAAGGGCCTTTACAGCTTCACCGAAACTTTTGAAACTGGAGGCGAGTGCTGAAGGCACTCGTCGCAGAAGGAAACTAGCACAATGGTTCAAACCTCGGCTTGGTCGCTACATATTTCATAGAGTTCCCGCGGAATTTAAACCTAGCTAAAACCCTACATTTTTTATTTCTTAATAATAAATAAAAGGGTTCCTTACAGAACATATGTACCTGCATATTATGTGCAGGAGTGTGTATGCAGTGTTGTGGGTGTAATGCTTGATGCATAGGCAATGCCACTGTATCACGCTGGTAGCGGTGACAAGAGCCTCCCCAGTTGGGGAACGGAGCACGTCTTGGGCCGCCACCAGAGTGTGACCCGGAGAGTGTGCGGGAGAACTGTATAGGCTGATAGTAAGTGATGATGTAAACACTAAGCCTAGAGGTACTGCTTCTCAAGTGATGCTGTTGGAACACACCTATTGGTATTTGGCGACAGTTTTTCAAACTTGAGGGTGGTAACTACCCAGGCGGGCATTATTAAAAGATACTCTACCACCATGCTATGGTTACCTCACGAAGCATTCCTTCACCGAAAGCTCAGGCTCATTAAATAATTGTATGTGTGGGTTCGAACTTGCAGACTGACGCAGAATCCGACCACACAGCCAACTGCGCCATCATTGCTCTTTCAGCTTAGTGTCTTTATCATTCTAGACTATATCTTCAAAGTGTATACTAGATATGTATGTGAAAAAAAAAACAAAATCCAATCAGACCTTCTCGAATAGTTCCAATGACGTAACTTCCTTCCACGTGACATCTCGGCAGACATCTGCCAGAGAGTCACATTGTAATGATATCATTATATTTAGATCACCCCCTTGTTATAATATGTGTTTGTGTGTGACAATAGTGAAAAAAACACACTCCCGCCATAGTCTTGTGGGGTCGATGACACCGATCGTCTTCGTTTATTCGATCATTTCTCGATCGAATACGTATATTGTAAATCTAACTGAAGCCCGCGACTTTTGTCTGTATTCCATCAAATATATGTCCCTATGATCCTCACATTATGTAAAAGGCAACGTCTGTTAGTTGGTTTATAATTTAACTATAACATAATTTACCAAGAGGTCATTAGTAAGCAATGCTATTGTTTCTTTCTCCTATATTAGAACTTCAGTCTCAACGTAGATTCGAACCTGCGTCCATGGAGGTAGTTAGTGTCCGATTATACTACTATTTTGTAACTAACTAACGGGGGTTTTGTTTTTCATTGCCTATTTGCTACCAAACGACAAATGCAATCCGTAGATCAAATTTCATACAAACGTTTTTTTCAATAAAATCTAAAAATAAAATTGATAATCTGTATTCAAATCGGTCAACCCGTTTTTGAGTCAATAGACGAACAGAGTTTTTTTTGTTAAATATGACTTTCTTTAAGAATTCAAAAATAATTTAATATTGTATATAACCTATCAATTGCTCCTTATAATATAATATAATCGGTAAAGCCGTTTTTGTATTAAATCCAAGCATGTACACAGACAGATAAAACGTTTTAAAATGGTAGATTCGACTAAAATAGATATCTGTTACAAAATTTCTAAAAATACTTTCGATTGATTATAAGTATAGATAAGTTTAATATGTTCTTGATTGGCGCGTTGATATTGGCAGGGAAAACCTCTACCATGCTGTTGCTCTCTTTGAAGTAGACTGTTATATTGAAAAAAATACATCGAAAAAAAAATAAAAATCACAATTCGAAGTAATTGTATCACCTCCTGATGACTTATGCCATACTGTGATCGCAGAGACAAGGACGCAGAATTGATTACGAATGCACTAGAGAGAGACGGCACGCGATATCTCACCGGAAACCGAGTAATATATGGTGCATTGTTAGTAACGAGATCTGTTTGTCTGTCTGTCGTGGGCGTCTCGAGATACCTAAAATAGTAGGCCTTTTGTTATGATTTTTAATATAAAATTCTGCGGTCATTTAATTTTGGATATTACTTTTGTAAATCAAATATTACTAGAGATAGAGAGGAAACGCATGTGGGTAAAATAATAATGAATATGAATGTGGATGTAGAAGAAAGCCAAAGAAAGTGCAGATGGAGTGTGTAAGTAATGATATGAAAGAGAAAGAAGTAATTGAAAAGTTGACGGCTGATAGGGACGTGTGGAAGAAGAAAACATACCGCGCGACCATAATTTAGTTGGAGACAGGCTACGAGAATGATGATGATTAAATTTTGCTAGCGACTCGCCCTGGCTTCACATGTAAATATATCAAGATAAATCAATGTCTTATTTTCACAGTTTATACCAAATAATGTTTTTAATAAGCAAATTTTTAATAGCGTGGGTTGCATTATTGTAATCTTCATAGGATCTTTAAATAAAAAATAACCTATGTTACTCGCTGATAATGAAGCTGAGGAACAGAGGAAACATTTTTTTTAAATGGATGTAATAGTTTTTGAGTTTGCCAATAACAAACATAAAATAATTCTACCTCTTTATGTTAATAGTTTCGATTATTATTATACTATATCGTGGCTACGACAAAAACGAAAACTTTTCGAACAAAAAAAAATTGTAATAAATAAAATATAACATCGAAAACCAAACAATCGCCTCAAATCAGTTCGCATGCAAATGAGGGTAGAACAATTTTTGACAGAAACATAAAAGATGGATCATATTGTATAATGGAACGGCTAAAGAACGTATTTAAACAATGCTCTCAGGGTTCAATGCTGTGGATTCGATTTTTGTTTGGGCAATAATGGTTTTTATTTTACTTGCGGTGCGTGTTGCAGCGATTTATGATCTTTTTTATTATGTGATGACACTGTATATTTTAAGACATATTAAATTTAAAATAATAAAAAAAAATATGGTCTTGGAAATAATCATGTTAAATGTGAATACAATTGACAAGGAAACATAAGTAAAAACTTTATTTTATTATATTTCAAACGTTTGTCTGATTGCATTTCACTCGAGAACTACTAAATTTATTTACATGATTCTTTATCTAAATCATATCATCATTTATTTTCAGGCTTTGTTTTAGTATATATTTTGTTACATTATCTAAGCTATAGCATAAGTTATGAGTATAAAGTAAGTTAAGTAAAAAATATCTGCCATAGGTTTACCAGTAAAATCTATTCAAACCATTGTGTCTTCGAAAACTTTAACAGATAACTAGGAGAATACAAAGTGTTGAAGATAATAAATAAATAACTGGTTGTTAAATCATAAAATAACTGTAGGTCTTATTTTCATAAAAACAACGCAATTACTAAAACTAGTGTGCGTCAACTCATTATCATCGTTGTAGTATTCAGATGTGTGATTTGTTAAATACCATCAAATATTTTGAAATCGGAACATCGAATACAACCAAAGCAATTTAGACCTATTCTTATCATTTTAAATACTAAATACCATTCGACATGCTACAGTATGTCAAAAATAAGATAACGTTTAAGTGCTGGCGCTCAGATATAAATCATAAAATTTACACTTACGAGCCTATCGTATGTTTTGATTATGAATAAACTACATAAAAATGGGCATAATTCTTGCTCGGAGCGCCAATAGATTTGAAAGCCAAACAAATGTTAAATGTTAGGTTATGTTAATATTTTTAAATAACAAATGACGCAATTTAAACATAAAAAATCAGTTAAGTATTTCGAATTTTTACTTCACTCTACAGTTCCCGTAGCTGCATAATCTTTTTCTGATGTTTTGAATAGGGATTTAAAAAAATCGATTAACACGCAGACGAGAAAAAGTGAATAAAATGTACCTTTACAACCCACTGTAAGTGGGACCGCACGAAGCAGCACCACTGTACCGATCAAACACTGACAGCGCACGCAACCCTTCGACAATCGCTTCAGTCATTAGGAGATTTGAATAATAAAAGTATAGCCGATACGAACAAACCCTGGGGGAGAGTAGACACAGTCGCGGAGACCACTCTTGCATAAGTAATTGTAACAATTATTTTTTGATAGATAATAAAATTATTTCTGACGTGACACATAGTTATGTATTGTGGTGTGGGTTGATGTGTGCTTTAGATATGTGTACGTTGCCTTAATTAATTCTATGCCGTATTATATTATATAACAGCTAGTATGAGAATGTCTAAAATTGAAATCATCATTGACTCATTCAATTTAATTCGTCACAATCAAGAAAATACTTGTGCTACGTCACTTTTTAAACAAATTAAACCAATGACATTTTACGTCGAGCTTTTGCCAGTGTTAATGTACCAACGAGCTTAGAACCTATTGTTTTAGTGTGTGACGATGACAAATGACCCGATGGGATTACGCTTATGCCTTGGAAGATTTTTGGTATGCGATACTACTTACGACAATACTTTAGCACCGCCACATCTTCCAGTTACTTATTTGAAGACCGACGCAGTAACTACATTAGCTAAAAAACCAACGACATAGAAATTAATTTTCTTGTAAAATGTCCTGGTTTGTTGACCGCAAGGGCTTTCATATTTTCATTCTCTTTTCAAATGATTTTTTTAATAAACCGGCAGTGCGCAGCAATGCCATGGAAAGTAGACAGGGCTAGAAACCTGCGCATGCGTATACAGAACAACTTACCCAAGTTTTGTATCGGAATAGTAAGAATAATAGTGCATAGAGAAGACAAACATACATTGGTGTTTATTTATATAGATTATAAACAAGAGCCAGTTAGATAGATTTCTATTAGTAAATCTTTCTGGCTTAAAACTATACAAGCTCTGGCTCGCTCCTGTTGCACGTATTTCAGTCAAAGCTTTTGAATTTCTTATAAAATTTTTATTTGCTATTTGTATTAATCACTGGAGTATTTATTTAATTTTGTACATAATTATAATACTAGTAAAAGTTACATATTGTTCTTTCAAATCTTATATAAAATTATACGATTTGTAAATGGCATATGTCAAAATATTGTTAAATCAAAATAAGTATGATTTAAGAATTCTGTTTTTTTTTTTTTTCCTCAGGTTTACAAAATACTTATCTACAGGCTGACGGTGTTAATCCGCGTGTAAATGTTACACGGTGATTCGAGATATTATCGGATTATGCGAATAGTGAATACGATTTGACACACATCTCTTGAATCCATTACTCATTTCGCTAATGGACATGCCGTTAAAAATGTATTCTTGAACTATCGTCTCTCAACCCTTTCAATAAGATACGCTCAATTATTAGATATTTTTCAAATAATTTTTTTCTCTATTTTGACTTTATGCTACGTTTTTTAATGTATTACTTCTGCATTATCGCTGGTTAGCTGGTAGAAAAATGCCTTGTGGCATTAAGTTCGCTATTGTACAAATATAATTCATTCAATGTAGAAAATGTGTATACCCAATTTGGGTTATAAGAAAATTTGGATAAAAAAATTATGTTATTATTTCTTGATTTCGAAAAAGTGTTGATGGCTCAGTTGGAAGTGCTGTCAGATTATACGTCGATGGACGTAGGTTCGAACCCACTTATCCAACTCTATATCTCTATAATTCTACTGACCTTGAGCTTTCTTGAAGGAAACATGTCCGCTTGGGTAGCTTCATGTCATGGCATGCATTAAGTAGGTGTGTTCTGCCAGCAACCTTTGAGAACCAGTATCTCTAGGTTTAGTGTGTTTACCGTTCTGGATTACATCATCACTTAATATCAAGCGAGATTTTGGTCAAATATACAGATGTAGTATGGATTTCCAGGCAGTGTGTTTTCTCCTTCCTATTATACAATCTTATGATTATACGATCCTCGTATATGGTCCTTCACAAAAACCGTGAAAGTGCTAATATGATAGTGACGACTGCCAGTAAAACAGTCACCGACGGTCACCATTCTTTTTAGTCTGCACCACACACTACATAAGGTATATTACAAACACGTTACCGAGTTAACATAAAAAAATACAATATGAATCGATTTTATTCAAGCTTCATTTACCTATAAATAGTGTTCGGAAGAGAAAAATTAAAAGAAATACCTATGTAAAGTATAAAACGCAGTCGGCGTCAAATACCTAAGCACAAAGGAACCCTAACTACAAACTAATAATTAATTGCCATAGAGTAAATTCCTTGTAATTATCTATGATAGGTGCAATTATCGATTGTAAGTGGGAAAGGTTATGGCAAAAACGTAGGATAACGCGCTGAGGGGCTCCGAACAATGTAGAGTATAGTTTTTTGATGGGCGATTGGCTCGGCTAGCTGCGTTCATGATACACGTTCGATTCTCACGATGGTTTATTAATTAATATAAAATGCTTAATAGTTTTAGTAACCCAATATTTTGTGATATTAAAAACCTTAAGTTTAACTCAACCAGCAGATCAACGTACAATTAAAATAAGCAATTCAGGAATTTAGAACATAAAAACTATTTAGGAATCAAATGAAAGTTCAAAAATGTTTCCATACCCGTGCACACGCTTACACCTAACATACACAAATTAACGTGACAACAATGTATTTATATGTACTGTATAAGTATGTATCGATATGGCTTATATACATTTTAGTTGTAAATTTTGTATTTAATCCATAAATAACCAGTTGGTACTGAATAACGCTAGAGATCATTTTATTTCATGTGGCTATTTTGACCTTTAGAGTCAAGTTTGTTAAGTAAGTGTTGGTGATATTATATAGTTCGCCTCGTTGGGCGCTTTCGAATTCTTTATGCGATTTTGGTTAATAAATAAACATTTAATTTTCAATCACTCATTAATGGATTTTTTCGCCCGTAAATATTAACGAAATTGACTTCGAAAAATGGTCAATATCACAGAAACTCAACGACATCGAAAACCGACGCTAGCCGATCTATATTCGAATCTATTTTGAAATTCAAATTTGGAAATCCATTAGTGCGACTCGTCATTTTAATATGACACAGTATTGAGTTACTATAATTGATAGGTGCTTCGAGTTCGTTCTCTATTTATTTTTTTTACCGAACGTTCGAATTACAAAAATTTAAATTTCAATGCGCAAGTTCCGTTGTCGCTTTTGTTAAGTGCGATGGCCGTAGATATTGTGTGATCACTTCCGGATTTATTTTCTGTGATGTATTTTGGGGTTGTTATAGTTTTTTTTTAATGGTAATGTCAAGATGTGTTTGTTTATTTTGTTGGTTTATTTTTTAGGTTTTATAAGAAGATGTTTGATGTGTCGATTACCCTTAAAAATAAGACAATAGGAAAACAATGGAAAGCTGGCGTAAACGAAAGGTAAGTGCTCAAGGGGTTAATAAATGTTTAGTTTCATAAAAAAGATGATATTAATGGTGCAAAATTCTGCATTATACTTAACTACTTGTGGCATGATTTCTCTTTAGAGAGTAAGAAGGAAGATTATTCTTTTTTTGCTTTTTAGGCTTTGTGCTTTGACCACAATTGACCCTAATATCAGGGTGTTGTTCTAGATGGTTAACACGTTAAGCCTAAATGTACTGGCTCTCAAGTGATATTGCCGGTATGTTGTGCTTGGCGATAGTTTTTCAAACTAGCTATTTAGACAAGGGTTAGGATCCAACTGTCATCATTATCGTCATTCAACCGCTACACGTCAACTGCTGGACATAGGTCTCCTCCAAAGATAGGGCAGGGGGATTGTCATAATCGGCATGCTTGGCAGGGGATTGGCGACCACAGACAGGTGTAATTGTAGTACTCAGAGGATACTGCTGCCCATCCCCTGGTTTATCCCTTAGTCGTCTTTTATGACATCCACGGGAAGATTTGGGGTGGTTTTATTTATAGCTGGCACTACGCAAACGTAACCAACCGTTTTGTAATTTAAATAAAACTCAATTACATACAATTTTATTTGGGTATTGCATTTTTAATTTTTTTTTAAACTAAAGCAAAAATGGAGATAATTTACACATTTTTAATATCGTTTTTAAAATAATTTGTATAGATTTTTAATATTTTTCATTCAATACTCGCAGAAGAAATAATTTATATTTCTGATAATAAAAATAAACCCTTTCGCTGCAGTAATCCTAGCATGTAATGAATATTGATGATTTTTTATATTTTTTCTTTCTTTTCGATTCGAATCCATTCGAGACTCATACGTAGGTACGTAATGATGCCGCGGGATCCATTAATCTACATTTTACGGGGAACTCTTTCGTTCGGTCACAGAATAAAAAAAATGCTACATGTCGTCAGCAAACATTGTAATAATCGATGCTTGATTGATAGAAATTTTGTTACTCTGCGTGCATTAATAATTTTCCTTTGTTCATCCCGTGACAATTTGCGATAAGCTTTTAGGTAATAGATTTCTCATCGGGGTACTACATAGAACGCTGATTTAAAAATGTGAAACACCTAATCAGGCGAGTTTTTATTGAACAGTTTCAATTTTTTTTTGGCTATACCTATATATATGTGTTTCATTTTGATTGTAAATTAGTACTTTCCCACATAATTATTATATGATCACTGTATTTGCTGGTGACTCTGTAATAACATTTATATTCGTGATACACGCTTGAAAATTGTAACAAAGTAAGTCTAGAGTGACTGGCTCTACAGTGATGTTGTCAAAATACACCAGTTTGTGTGCTGCGCACAACTGTTTGGGTGGTAGCTAACCAGGCGGGCATTAGAAAATTCCATTATATGAATTCATAAAGACATTTTTCTTCAGGGATTACGTAGAATTAAAACCTACATCGATTTACGTGGTGTCCGTATACGCCACCACTGAGCCATCACTGCTTCGTTAATTACCACAAAATATAGATTATATCATGTTAGGAAATACACTCGATATTTACAACGTATTCCTTTACAAAATTAATTGAATTATTCCTAATATTGGCGTATATTTCTAGAATTTTCTATTCCAATATTTTCGATTAACAAGCGCACACAGATTACGAGATATTAATAAAAAACTTATACAGATTTAAGTGGATTAGTAAATTAACATTGTAAAATTCACACGATATTGACGATATAACAGGTTTTATTATTAAATAAGGAGAAGTTCATTTGTGTACCGCAAAAGCACATATCTATGATTGAAATAAAATACGCACACTGTAAGAAAATATACTATAAGGAACCATAAAATGGGGAAAGAACGTTTAATAAGAATTAGTTAATAAAGAAATAAATGTCGTGGACAAATAAGGTACAAACAGTCCCCAATCTTAGCTATATATATAAAAGATTATTATTCTGGTCCGTACTGATAATTAACCCCTTGAGAACTTACCTGGCGTTTACGCCAGCTTTCCATTGTTTTCCTATTGTCCTATTTTTACGGGTACTCGATACATTAAATAATAGTTCTATTTATATATAAGAGGAAAATAGGGATACGTTGACGCACCAGCACCTCAAAACTACTAAACATATCAGGTTGGGACTGCTACCATTCGACGCGGAATTTATCTTAGATGTTTATAGGCTATTTATTTTTTTGGATTTCATCACTCTTTCTCATATTTTTTTTCAATTTATTCTTATATAATTATTTTCCGCAAATAAAATAAAATACTCTCATTTTTCTTCATTTACATGTAGTTTTTTAGGTTAGATTTAAATGAAATGTTATATGCACTTTTTCACTCACACCTAAAGATCATATGAAATGCGGGAGGAGCCGCGGGCACAGAGTTACTTACATATAAACACAAATATTTATTACGTATATTATGTAAAGGTATGGATAATATCTCGTAGTAAGCGAAACATAACGTCCTAAATACAAAACTGTATACAGGTTGGTAGGATAATTGTAAAGCGATCAGTTCTTTGTATTATTATAGTTCAGGGCGCCTCACTTCACTTTAGTAACCGACGTCGCGTGGTGCGGTCAATGAAGCGGGACAGACAGACACCTGCAAACAATCTCTTATTAGGCGCTTTTCTATAGTATAGAGACGGCTTTTTGAAATATTGTTCAGGTTTCATTTCTTATTAAAATATCTAATCTAATGATATTAAATGACGATGTTCTTACTACTTTTCAAATGATGCTACTAGATGGAGTGACGTTATAGATATTTATAGACCAGGCAGACATTACAAACATTTTGAAGCGAAAATGGTTGTGTTTGTGTGGATAGTGCGTCAATTTTTATATATTTTATTCTAAAATAAGCCTGAGGTTTCTGTTAAGGAAGTTAAGACATTTTAATGCCTGCCTTGGTAATACAGTTTGAATTTAAATCAAGTTTGAAGCACCTAGAGGTATTTTCTGGCAGCACAAGTGATGCCACCTCTAGATATAACGTATCATACAAGTTTCTAGTTAAATGCTAAACCATTTTGATGGGTATTGAAACTAAAACTCAGACCTTGTATAGAATTAGTAGCTAGGAATAACTGAATAATGAATACGTTTAAAATTATATACCCAAAATTTTAAATTTGATATCGAATTTTCAAATTTATTTTTTATTTGTAATTGGTATTCTTTTTAATATTTGTCTTTATGGGTGCATATAGCGTTCACACAAAAAAAGTTACCGTTTTCCCCCCTTCCTTCCTACTCTTCAGAGCATCTCGCTTGCAATGCAAAACAACCTCAGTATCTTAAGGTATGGATATTCGCAACCAACTGAATTCCAGTGATTACATCGGTAGTGTTATGCCCACAATAGCTTTTTCACGCCCGGCCAGCTTTACCTTTTTACTAGGCATAAGTTCTGCTGTATATGGAAGTTCGCATTTTTGGCATGGACTCCCTAAATATCTCCTTGATGTCCTAGATAGGTTACAGAGACGGGGTGTCCGCATTGTAAATGATGCAGACGTTACTAAATCCATCGAACCGCTTCAGCTGCACAGGGGCACTGCCTCGTTAAGCGTGTTCTACCGTTTGTATCATGGCGAGTGCTCTGAAGAGCTGTTTAATCTGATCCCTTCTTCTCCCTTCCATTGCAGAACCACACGCGCTAGACTTCGGAGCCACAGTTTTACAGTAACTTCCATCTAGGCACGAACCAGACATTTCGATTTGTCTTATCTTTGACGTACTGTGAGGCTGTGAAACATTCTTCTGGCCGATGTATTCCCCCCTTCCTACAGCATCACGTCTTTCCAACGTAGCGTGAAGAGATATCTCTGCAGGCCGACATGACAGGGACGACTGACGATGGATAACTGATCTCTCGCCAGTTGGCACTGTTTCAGGATTGTATTGTGCTTACCATCAGGCATAATGCCACCACTTTGCCGAGCTAATATAAAAAAAAAATTTTTTTGTTCAATAAATACATTGATATGTTTACATTTACTGTGGAATATCAGGATTCTAAGTGTTATTAAAAGCATTTCCGATGTCAAAACCCTTTCCATACTAGGTAAGTTTGAGTAAAGAAAGTTCGAAGTCGGTTAATAATTACAGAATAACAAGTAGAGAGACAAGGCAGCTTTCCCCGCGAACCGTAAATCGCCCGGGTTTAACTTATCGATGCTTTTTCTACATCGATATATTACATCGATTCCTATTTATGGATAATATATATAATATATAAGTCGTTCTTCCGTGACCGTTTTTAACTTGTTGTCTTTTTAATTAACTCTAATGAAGTGGCGGTTTAATTTGATTAAAAAAAAAAAAAATGTTTATTAATTGCTTAATTAGGATTTATTATTGTGCTATCGGTCGGATAGTTTGACTGACTTGAATTGCGAGTGATCTAATGCTGAACAAACAGTATGTCAAGTTGTACAAAATTTCAAAAAATGGTGAAATGATCAAATTAAGATTGGATATATTGGCCAGCATTTTTTGAGAACTTAGGTGAAAAAAAAAACAATTGCGAGTACAAGCGACTAGAATTAGGAGGAAATGAGGAGCATATTTGTGCCAATCAGTATGACCATGTAAAAGCATAATCACAAATAGTAAATTCAACATGCTACTTCTACATAGCAGTAAATCTAACTAAGTTAAACTTGATTCATATTATATCGTAGTATTTTTATTAAATTGTGGCGAGTACGACAAATGGATAACCCACTAGTCACTTCATCCACACTTCATTTGGCCTCCCTTTACTTTCTTCCATACTCATATTTATTACTATATTATACACGTGCACTTGCTCTATTTTCATAACATGCCATTCTCTTTCAACTTTTCTACTAATGGCGCCATTTTCAAACTCCCTCTAATAAACGAATTCCCGACTTTATCCATTCTTAGCACATCACACATCCATATCAACATTCGCATCTCATCTACATGCAATTGTTTCTCATCCATCCATCTCTAATTAACCCAGCATTCTGATCCATATAATTAATATGACAGTACTTATAATGTACTTATATATGCTTACCTTTAATTTAATTAGTATTCTGGAGTTACAAATCATACCTGAAATCTGTCAATATTTCATCAAAAGGATATGTGATTACCAAACGAAATCATCGGCATTAATTAATCTTGTCAAACAGGGCCAATTTCTCCAAGGCATGGGAAAGTTTCGAAGATCATTCGTGAGATACTCATTGACGGCAAATAGCGCGTATGTAATATGACACGATGTTTTTCGACTGCATCTGTCATCGACGTATTGAGTTTAACCCTCAAACGGCGTATAAATCTTTGCACGCGTTCACTATCCGCACGGACCGAATTAGCATATGCAGTTTAAGGGTTGGAAGAATTTACATATTACGTTCAGATAAAGTTCACGACTCGACTCGTTGTGATAAAGCATATATCACTTCGGAATCGTAACAATTTTATATAGAAATAGGCCTTACACGTGGCGTCGCTTGCGTATAACAGTTTTTTTTTTCTTACTTACTGCATCACCTCATGAACCTTCATGTTTAGCAACTCTATTCAATTTTATCTTCATACTATTTTGTTTATATTCTCAAATGTATTAAAGTCTCAAACAAGCCTAAACTATTTATCTTTTGATTAGCATCGTTGATCTTAGATTCTACTGGCTTTTAACATGCTACGGTTGAAAGAAATTCAAATTTATTTGGTTTGTATAGTATTATAGTGGGTAGTATTAACTAGTATTCTATAGTGGGTTTCTTTACAGTTTTTAATTTACTTTTAACTACTCTGCCTATTATAGTTTACTATAAAAAAAAGAACTAAATCATTGATTCATATTTGCATTGTACGTCAAGAATATTTAAACATACTTGCATAATACATTATTTTTACAATATATCCGTCTGTTTAGTAATCTATTTTCTGTTAATCTCACGTATGGGCGAAAGATGAGAACGAGAATTTTATACAAAATTACCTATTTGTAACGCAATGTGCACCACCATAAGTCTATGACCATAGAGTTATTTTTTGCATCAACTCCATCTTGAAACGTTAACCCTAAAATATGATAATTTCTTAAACTCTCAATGGATTTTTGCTATCATTTTTCAATAGCTCATTAAATGCCGCCAAAAGTTAACCCTCGAAATGCAGCGCGATTCGTTCGTACAAGAGCCGCGTATTGTTCGTTTATTTTCAGTGTATACATTACTTTATTGTGGATACGTCGATTTTACGGCCTCGATTTGAATCTCGAATGGTTTGTGATGGGTTGATTTGCATGATTGTGATTTACTGGCCCTTTAGTTTGTCGATTTATGGTTTTAATTTTTTTGTTAATAAATATAATAAATCCTATTCTATATGCGGATCGTTATGGTGTTTACGCATCAAAGGGTTCGGAATAATCTTCATGTCTTATCCCATAGTGTGTAAAAACTTGGGAATTAATACTTTAATAAAAGTGCATCGGTTCGATAAACACGATCAATCGAGGCATTGGAAAAAAACTTAGTGTCTGCAATTTCTCTTTAACCTGTGTATTAATTTTAACCTTTCTATTTTAAAATAATGTTAAAAAAAATTAACTTTAATTGGAGCCAGCGCGATGTTGTGACAATTCATATACACTAATAACAAACTGTAAATCACACCCAAGAAGATTCTGTAAAAGACCTTTTTTTTCTTGATATTTTATATGATAGATAGGTTTCGGCTAAGATGAATTCCATGGAATTTTGCATGTCATGCTACAACCAAGAATTTTGTACAATTGTGATGGCCTTGCGTTGGTTATCATTCTCGGGCAAGTGTCTAAGTCTTCGCGTCCTCCTTAGTAGTGTTAATTATTTAGAAAAAAAAACGTAAGTTTATTTTTTCATTTTTTTACACGATATAGGCTCAGTGCTTTGACCACAATCTCACCTGATGTTAAGTGACGATGTGGTCCGGGAATGTAAACACACTAAGTCTAAAGGTATTAGTACTCAAGTAATGCTGCCGGAATATACCTATTGGTTTGGCAACAAGTTTTCAAACTTGAGGGTGGAAACTACCCAGGTGGCCATTATTAGAAAATGTCCTACCACCATGCTATGGTTTCCTCATGATGTTTTCCTTCACCGAAAGTTCAGGCTGATTTTAGAGCTGGATAGTTTTGGGCTCGAACCTGCATCCATTGTGGCAGTATCCGGCCGCACAATCTACGGCGCCATCATCGCTTAAATCAATTGTAAATTGTTCCACTGTTTTCCGGATATTTCTAGATAGGTAACCATTTTAAAACACTAAATATCCTAACAGAGAAATATGTGGTTGTGTTAGATTAATTTGCATAAGTATCACGTCTACTTATATTTATGCTGCCGTATTTTACTTTCGAAGTCGTGTTTGTTAGCACATATCGAAACAGTGGAGGTTTCAGATATCTTCTAGAGTAGCAACATATTATTTACTACTACGAATCACATTTCTATATTAATATTAAGTAATTCAATAACAAGTGGAATAAATTCCTGTTTATTAACTACTTATTGATTTAAGAAAATTAGCAAGAGATTGCTTACGCCTCTCGAGATAGAAGTGCATTCGAGAATTTGCTTCAAGCATTTATGATTTGTGATTGGAAATATAAAGAATCAAAACAAAAAAAAATCGTTATTCGATTTAGGCCCTAAGAAGGCGTTTAGGAACGTCAAAAACACTACCACCGGTTCGGAAAACACCCTGCCGAAAAGAGCCTGCAAGAAACTCGATCTGGTTCTTTTTTGTTTTTAAATAATATATTTGTAATTTTTTTTAGTGAATCACGGAGATGTGGGTTAATTCCAGACATCATTGTCCTTCACGTAATGATCCACCCTGTAATAACCTTTTGAAATTAAGATTTGCTTGAAATAATACTTGAACTTATTGTCAGGTAAATCGGTAACGTTATTTGGGATCTTATTGTAAAACCGAATACCATTACCTGTAAAGTTTTTATTAGACTTACTTAGCCTTAAGCGTGGGACAGCCTGAGAGGCCTATATCAAATTGTGAGCTGCAAAATAGAATAACATTATTGCCAAATCGAAAATCGAATTGAGGTCGTTCATTGAACTTACTCTTAGCTATATATCTTGTGACGACCATCATCAGAAGTGCCTTACATACCCCCCAAACCGATTCATACAAACCGAATGCGGTACAATTATTTATACTACAAACTACCGACCGAACGGCCGACCGCATTTTTAATTAGTAAAAAAACATATTCGGTCAGTGCGCAGTGGTGCGTGCCAATCTGCTTCCGATCTGGGCCCTCGCGTCGTCCCTGTCTATCACACTGCTTAAGTGTATATCTCTGTCTCTGTTTAATAGTAATTATCCTCTCACATGTACGAGCTTTTGTTTAAAATGACATGTGGCGCTGGGAACAGTTAATTATCGTTGCTTTAACGATCCGATGGTATCGATTGTATCGATATATTGTCGTGTTTAGGGGGGAAGGGCAGCTCTAGCGTTATTTTCGCTTTGTGTCTGCTTGTGACGGTTGGCCTATCTTTGTTAGCTTGAGCCGGTGATTTTGCATATAGATTCAGAGTATATTCTAGGAAGATATAGGATTCACATATAATTATTGTTGAATACCAAGCAAAATATCCGATATTTGGCCATGAAGAACTGAAACGACCAAGACATGGTTTCGCACCTTTGCCATCAATTGAAAACAAATTAGAGTTTCTGCCTTAAAGTGTAATTATTTAGTATTCACCTTATCCCCCAGCTAAGTTTAACCAAGTAATTAGTATGTACAAGCTAATATAATATATGCTCAAATGCATTTGAATCAATTACGTATTCTTTACTTGACGCAACGTCAATAGAAAAAGACAGACACGTTTTTATAAAACTTGTCTAATGGAACAATTGAGAATCAACTTATAAATTGTAATTAGATAATTATATTAGAAATATTGTTTAACATTTAGAGTATTCAGGGGTCTACACTGGGTCCCGGACTATTTAATTCCTATCGGAAAGTGGTCGTTTGTTGCAAGTGACACTTTAATGGCTCCGAAGCCGTTAAGGAGTTGGAAATTCATTGTTTTTATGCCGGTGCGGTTGATCGCGAGCCGAGCATTAAGAGTTATAAGCCCACCTATCACTTCTTACTTGTTTACGACGGCCAGACGAGGTAATTTGATAAATTAATACGATTAAAAAACAGCTAATGATGTTTCAAGCTTCCAATATATGATTATTATAAGAATTATATCATGATCGTCTACTTTCTTTTTATTAGTTGGTTAAATTACTGCAGTGTGTCTAATGGTGGTTAGTAACAGTAATTATCGACTTTCATCGGCTGTTGCCATTGTAAAAGGTCGTTTATAAATAAATCAATATATATAACTGCACGAAGTTTTCTAACTTCATTAGCAAATCACCATTAAAAATGTATTCAGTACTTATTAAAAGATTTACTTCTAACTTGAACCATATTCTACATTGGTGAAAAACTTTCTTATCATAAAAATGATTACTTGACAAGTCCTAAGTAATAAAGCTACAAAAACTCTAGGACTACGAAAGTCTATAGAATCTGAAAGACAAATCAAAATATGATGTGAATTGATTTTATGTTAAATAAGAAGTCATACAAGATATTCAAATGGATCCGATTTGAAAGGTCTTTCTGGTTAGAAAAAATTAAACGTTTGCCAATAAGATTTAATTTTTGTCTATGAATATGTAATATTGTAATTTGTTTTACAGCTATTATTTAATATGTCGATTACCCGTAAAAATAAGACAATAGGAAAACAATTGAAAGTTGGCATAAACGCCAGGTTAGTGCTCAAGGGGTTAAACAATATGTCTAAGGAATCGATCGATCAGTAAATATAATAGTATTTAATTCTATTAACGGTCTATTGCTCAAAATTCCGTGTCGATTTTACAAAGGACTTCCTTAATATTGAAACCGCAGACTTTCTTACAATACATGTGTGTGGTGCCTCTAATTACATTCATATTGGTGACCAGCGAGCAGGTGGCGAGCCAAGCATAACGGGTGTCAGTCAACCGGAACGCCAAGCTGAAATGAATCTTATATACGATAGGTTTCATTTTAAATTCAATTGTACATTATTCAAGGATACTTTAGCAGTTGCCGATCAATAAATAGGTTTTATGGATACAAGTATAAAGTCGACAATCGTTTGAGACACGTTTGATTTTTGGTGGAACAATGACAGGCATTTGGGTCAATAGCATGAGTGAATTCGGTTTAGTTAATTACTGGACGATTATGGTCGAATGATTTTTTACAAGTCGAAAACTTCTTGAAGATGGTTTCGATTTGGTTTCCTTTATGTGTTAAGTAATTAATGTGCCAAAGAATAAGTATTTTATACGTTTAGTAAAATATCAATTTTCTTTATCTTTCAACAACCTTGATCTTGCAATTAATTGTTTTACTATTTCGGTATTAACTTCTATAGCACTAAATGTCTCATCAGTTATCAACATTGTCTTCTTCAACTATATTTGTCATTTGCACTAAGTGCGCCTAATAGTAGTCACAGTAGTAACAGTTAAGCTAGGGTGCATATTAAATAACTAAACATTACTAAAATAAAATGACATATTATTCGTAAAAGTAAATAAGCTATATTTTTATTATACTATTACTATAATTAAATTGCTGTAACTGAGAATTGAATTAAACATTTTAAATGTAAGTTTTGATGATTTAAGGTTAATTGATGAGCGAACAATAAATAGAGAGAAATTCTTTAATTTTTAACGACGGGTTATTTTATTTGTACTTTGGATATACTAGATGGTATGGATCGATCATCTTTTTACGGTCTATTTAATATCATATTTTGTAGTTTCTATTTAATTACTAATTAAATATTTATGTAATAAACAATGTAAGTTAATACGATATATTACTTCTATGGATCAATGATACAAATAGACATTTATAAAACGTTAGCTTTTATATTGATTTATTGTACTGTATAGGTCTACATTAGACTAGACAAAGTGCCATACTAGTTTCAGTAGATTACCCACAATCTCACCTGATATGAAGTAAAGATACGGTTCAAGATGGTAAAAACGTATTAATCGACTCAAACACCAAATACTCAATGTGCTTAGTAAATTTCAGTAACATCTCTTGCAAAGTATTAATATAGAATTACTTTTATCACTCGTATCCTACACTTCTATACTATTCTCACAAAAGCTTCGGATTTACTATCAAATGTTCTATCATAATAGTGACGATTAGGAAATAAATTGCATTAAAATTAAATTAGCAAAAAGAGTAATACGTATAAAATGTGTGATTTATATGTAACTTCCGGTGATTGTCTTACTTGTTGAAATTGTTTATTGTTAACACATGCTAAAGACTATAGTTACTAACTCTCAAGTGATGCTGACGGTACCTTTCTATAGGTGGTTGGCGACAGATTTTAAGTGTAGTAGATAGTCATCATGCTATGGTTTCATCCTCACAATTTCTTTTATCGAAAGCATCCTATCTACATTCACCTGTACCGTACAACTATTTGAACATACATTCTACCGTTAATACGGTATTCGACCACACAGACACAGTCGTAGCCATCATCACTTAAGGTGCAATGATTTCATGAAAAGTGCTTTGATCAATTACAAATTAACTGCTTTATTATGGTGTTTTTTCTGTGTGACTTTTGGTCATATCCCATCAACATGTTATGTTGAATTGTTCCATTTATTTCGCAGTATTGTGATTCAATTGTGTGTCATTAGAAATAGCAATTGGCTTTTTATCTTTATTTGGTAATCTGGTATCTTTATTTATCTTAATTTGGTTTTTATCATTATTTTTTATATCGTTTACACGTCTTTATCAGATGTTTTTAAAATTCTGTTTCGCTATGAAACCTCTATGAAAGTTGATGTCCGCGTTGAACTAATCATCTTAAGAACAAAGTTATTTCTAATTATGATTCTGTCAAAGTAATCGTTAAATTGAAATAAAATCATTTATTTTCAATGTTATCTAAATCCGTAAAGGTGCACTTTACAAAAGAGTTATTTCTGTACAATCTAACGTGTATGTAAACCTATTAATAAATAATTCCTTCCTTGCTCTATATTAACATTAACAACTTCTTCATCAAACCTTATCCAGTCGAGGATCTTCAGCCATCTGGCAGCCGGCCCTGTCCAGAGCTCGATAACTCGTGACGCATCGTTGGTTCCCCCGTTTCTGGATCGAAACTGAATCAATTAACTGGCAATGTAATTTATTTTCTACTGATAACTGAAATGATTCGTCGGCCTAATGAATATATTGCCTTTTTCGATTTATTTGTTGTTTGATTCGTTACATGATGATTTAAAAATTTCGACTTAAATTAACTGGTTCGATGAGAAGATAAATATATTTTGTAGGAATCTACCTTGATTGTAAAAATTGTAATTGTTTTTTTAGGTTAATATGTCATTAATACTACGTTTTTACTATTATAATTTTTACTGTGACCTCGTCCCTGTGTGTGTGTGTGTGTGTGTTTGTGTGTGTGTGTGTGTGTGTGTGTGTGACAATAGGAATCTCTTATATAGCTCACATAAAATTGTTTAGAAGCAAAGGTTTTAGGTTTAGATAGGTCTTAGGGGAGTGTAGCTTCAGTGATACTGTATCGTTCTTAATCTGTATTTTTAAGAACGGAAAAGCGTGATTATCAAATCGTAACGTGGTTGCAGGGCATTTTCTAATTACCATTAAGTTAAAAATGTATCGCCAAGCTAATGATATTGCGTTTAAACTTAACCATCGAAAGTAATATATATTTATGTAAATATGTACAAGTATTTTATCTTCATTTGGATGGCACATGAGTTGTCACGAAGGGCTGAAAAAAATTGACCGCTTTGCGTGAGAACTTTGCATATTCTTTCTGTCTTGCTGAATGGTAATCTATAAAAACAACTTTTTAAAAGCGGCTGGCTAATGAATCATATTAATGAATAGTTGTATGTACATAATTAAGCGTGTTATAGTCAACTGCTATAGTGTAAATCTTGTTGCGAAAACTTCGATGAACTGGTGAAACTGTACCAACTTTGACCAAAATATGTCTATCATGATAAATTACAATAATATTAGGCAGTCCAATTTGCAATTCGAAGATGGTCAGCAAGGCGAACAATGAAAAATATCATTGTATTAGTTCGGCTCATTTTAAGATTAATTTTGGAACTCCCTGCGTGTTGACCGTCATGGTGTCTAGAGAATACGTGATTGTAGAACTAATACTAGATATCTCTTTGGACGCACCATCATTGCTATGTCTAATAGTAGTAAGCGAATATTCGTGCAAATAATTTTCAGCCCAGAAGCTGCGTTTGACTTTAATATTCGAGGCATTGGATTCACTAAAGGAGTAATTCAATTATCAGTTAATTTCAGTTAGGGCTGCAGTCATCTTTAAATATTACCCTAAGTAACTATGACCAGTAAATTAACATCTAATATTACAAAAGAAAATACAAAGTTATTATTATCTCTTTTTACTTCCAATATATATATATATATGTATATATTATAATTTAACATTCGACTTAGTTTAATTTATTTATTTTAAATTTTTGACATTGTACTGATATTTATTGACATGTATTAAGATAGAATCCTAACTTGAATCCAATGTTAGTAGAAAAAGCACTCTTCTCAATTATTAAAGTAAACTTATAGTAAGCAAATCAACATTTGTGGTATTGTAGACACAGGAGAAAAATTGTAATTACATTTAGGCAAAGTTAGCATTAAGAACTGTAATAGGTATAAGATAACAGCAAAATAATGAGCTGGAATTAAAAATAGAAAAAACGGCATAAACCGAAAAAAAATTTCAATAATAAGATCCCTAATTACGTTAGGGGTGTCGCTGGGACACAATAAAAAAAAAACACCACTTCTTCATGAAACTACTAATTTGTATGAGATAAAGTTACATCTACAACACAAATCAAACCCACAGACTTCTGTCCTCAACATAAGGCTTGTCACGTGTGCGTTATCTGTTATTTCATTCACATATCATTTGTCGTCTGCGGCTACCTGTCGCACCTTGAGGCCTTTGGTAACTAAATCGAACATATTCTGATGGACACAAACAAAGTTATCGTTCAAGACAGCTGGAAACAGAACTTCCCTATAAAAAAAAGTTCTAATGAGCCCGCTGGATCGCCTTCGATGGTAACAACTCAGGGGCGTTGTATCGGTCGGTAGTGTAATCGGCCACTATCGGCCGACCGATCGGGGTTCGATTCCCGGGGGTTGTAATTAGATTGTTAGTCGCATGCGATATTAACGTGTCATGTATAACGGCTTATAAGTTTTGATACTTTGGTTGAAATTTGCTTTGAGTTTTAAGATATTTTGTCTTTTAAATATAAATGTTTTATTTATTTTATACTAGCTGTCTACCCGCGGCTGCGCTCGCGTTTCATGTATTCTGTTCATGTATTTTAATTATTTTTCCAAAAAAAATTGTTACTAAGATAAAGTATGCTTAATAGTATATCTTATAAATTCAAGCACTTGCCCGTAAAACTGTGTATTGAATCGGATTTATAAAATATTTTAGAGTTATAATTTATTTGCGTGGAACCCTTTTTGGAAATTAAAGTACCCTAAGTTACCCGGTGTAACTTCAGCTATCTACCAAAAAAAGTCCCGTCCAGCTGTTTCGGAGATTATCCGGAACAAACAGACAGACAAAAATTTTAAAATTGTGTTTTCTTATAGGTTTCATATATATATTCATATCTATTTAGTCAAGCATTTCAATTTTGACCTTAGAAACAGACACTTAAATTTTTTTTTATTCGTATACCTAAATAATATCAGGTAATTTTAAAATTTTAAATTTTTAAACAAATTATTACGAAAAATAAATTTAAATTTAGTTATAATATGACAGAATATATACTAAAACCTGTTCAGAGGATCATCTATGAGTTAGAAGGAAGATAGTGTAAACTGATACAGGCGTTCTGGAGGTATAAGCCGACAAAAGGTCTAATATAGGAATGTTGTTTTAATCAGATAAGATTAAAAATAATATAATGATGTAATAATATACATAATATCGATAAAGATTTTAAAACTCTATCCAATTGATTAAGCTTGCTGTTTAAAAGGATTTATTAATTTATTCGTGAAATGATCAAGACGTCTCAGTCGACATTACAACACATTTCGATGCCGATAAGAAAGTCAGTTGAGAATTTAATATACATAATTTCTTCGAACGTGTAACATCGGCGGTTTGGTCATTTTTATATTACTAACACATTTATTACCCCATATCGATTGTTACATTCGTATGTATGTCCCTGGTATTTATTTACCCCAATCATTACCATATTTACCCTATTTTGTTTGTCATTACAAAAACACCGGTAATGCATGGCGGGGTTTATAAGTTGTACTTATAAATTTATATTTATAAATGAAAAATATACCCCGAGTTCAAGTACCTCGGCTCACTCCTGCAAAGCAATGGCGAAATAGACCGGGCGGTAAAGCATAGAATTAACGCAGCATGAATGAAATGGCGGCAGGTTACGGCTACTACGCGTGATCCGCAAATCCCCTTTAAAGGGGAAGATTTACAAAAACATAATACGACCTGTCGTCTTGTATGGATCAGAATGTTACCCCATAAAGGTGATGGAAGAAAGAAGATTATATGCAGCTGAGATGCGAATGCTAAGGTGGATAACTAGATAAGGCGTGAGGTAACAAAAATGGACAGCATTAGGAATGAGTGGCCCCAATAACAGACAAGTTAAGAGGCGGTCGTTTGTCCTGGTACGGACATGTGATGCGCAGGGAGGAAGAGGATGTTGTAAGAAAGGTAATGGATATGAATGTGGACGGTTACATGGGAAGAGGAAGACCAAAGAAAAGATGGATGGACTCTGTGAACGATTATACGCTTAGGAAAGGAGTGAATGCGAAGATGACAACAAATACACAGGAATGGAAGAGGAAGACGTGTTGCGCCGACTCCAAATAAAAATGAAAAAGGGATAGGGAGATGATGGAATGAAAAATATACCACACGAAAGTAAGTTTTGTGTCGATAATAGCACAGCACTGGCTCATTATCAAAGAACACCGGTACGAATCCTGTATTGAAAACAATTAATGTATTTTCTTTATGATCAAAAATCAATGTTTCTTGTAAAAGTGAGGCAATTCCATAATTATAATTAACTTTTGTACAGGAGACATTTTTATCATTACAAAAGTGTAGTAATTACCTTAATAATGAAAGAAATTAAATGACTAAACATTGATATAACATCAGATTTCTCTTCCATAAGGGTAAACAGATCCTATGTTCTTCCATCTGCTATGATCCTGACACACGTCTTTCGCTTCGTCTATTTTCATAAGCACCTTCACACTGGTTTGCCCAATCAACCTCGCATTTTAATTTTTTTTTTGGTCACTCTTCTTCCATCCATCCTCTCAACGTGCCCAAGCCAATTAAGCTTCCCTTTCACTATTTATTTTACTACAACCTCTACCATACCGCAACGTTCCCTTAAAACACTATTTCTTAAATTGTCCATCAAATTCGCTCCAGCCATATTTCTTAGACTTCTTATCTAAGATTCTTTCAACCTAAAGGTGAAGAAGAGAATCAGTAAGTATTGTAAATTGTTTAAGTAATAAAATATAATCTAAATTTAGAATTTCTTCAAAAATTTTTAATACTGCTCTTAGAAGAGACTCCTTGTTCAGAATTCAACGTGTTACAAGTTTGGTCACTTAACGTTAAATGATATTGACTTTTGTATATTCTAAATAATTGCAAAGAAATTGAAACCTTTTTGAGGTGGTTTTACAATGGATAGATATATTAATAGGTATAATTCGGTGTATCGAAATATCGTTTGCAGTTTCCATTTTTAAATATTGTCGCGCCGAATTCAATTGAATTATTTAATTGCTCCTTGAAAGCGTTTCAATAGTTAGTTATAATGGAACCGAGGTGGGACAGTGAGACACTGCAGGCCCCGCGGCGTGGTGTGTACCCCCCGGCCCCCTAGCCCCACGACCCCCAGGGCGACCGGGGTGCACTCTACAATTTAGAGCTTTTACGCTATTTTCAATTAAAACCCTAATGGCTCATGGTCCACCGATGCGCCGATTGTCTAATTGTATATAACTAAAGAGTAATTCACAGTGTGATTTATTGTAGGTTGAGTGTGTCACAGTTGATAATTACACTTAAATGACTAACGAGATTTGAAAAATTGTTGTACATAGATCAAAACATTGGTTAACTTATAGAAATAAGGACTTTATTGAATCCATTTAGCTTTGTACTTTAATCGATAGTAAAATGGTTGAAGAAAACACAAGGATGTATCCTTTCATTTAGTCATAGGCAACATTACAATGTCTGTATGTTAATTGGATTATAAATAGAGAAATACTCAACCTATTAGAAGTTGTATGAATTCGCAAAACATCGTTGGGACTAAATAAATTATATGAAGGTAATGTTTACGTAATTGTCATATAACTAAATTTAATATCTGCCACTCTGCATCGATATTTATGTGATACAGAATTTCGCTAATAATAATGCACTACAAAATTTGTTAATAATAAATTGATTCGTAAAAATAATAATGAGTTACTATCATCGGCTCTATAAATTCCAACTTACAGTAGCACACCCCTTTTGTAAAAACTTTCGTTTTAATCGTTTCACATTACGATCCAGTAATGTGCTAAGTTTCTCGCTCATCGTTATTGAATTTCCACCGATATTATGCTCCCGTATTGGTGTGTCGGCTTCTCTAGGGAACTTTCTAATAATTGTTGTATTTAATTTGTTCAATTGTTTAAGTTTAAATCAAGGTATTATACCGTCATATGTTTTTAAATTTAAGAAACTTTCTATCCTATCTTTTTTTTAATCGACCTCAGAATACTAACTACAATTTATCTGATGTTACGAGTCCAATACAGTACAGTCCAAGAACAATGACAAGAGCCGATAGATGATGACTTTGAAGCGATGATGGTGCAGTTGGTAGTGTGATGGGATTTCGCGTCAATGAACGCGGGTTGGAATCCACCTATTCTAATCTAAAATCAGCCTGAGCTTTTAGTGCAGGAAAACATCGTGAGGAAACCATAGCATAGTATTAGGTAATTTTCTAATAATGCCCGCTTGGGGTAGCCACCCTCTGAAAAGCTGTCCCCAAATATCAATAGTTGTGTTCCGGTTGCATCACTTGAAAGCCCGTACCTCTAGGCTTCGTCTGTTTACCATCCTGGATCACATAGTCACTTAACATCAGGTGAGATTGTGGAAGCTAAGCCTATTACTGTATAAAAAAAAACAATTCTTGCATATAAAATCATTATGTTTCTATTTGTTTTTTTTAGTGGGTTTATGAATTTAAAACTGAATTAATTTAATTGATTCCTTTTCAAAATCATGGTATAGTATCTGGCCAAGTTTCAGTAAATATTTTCTTACATTAGGGAACAGTAGGGCGATCAAAATAGACCTACCTAGGTCATACTCATACAGGAATGTTATAGCCTGCATAGCCCTTTACGTAATAATGTTATATACATCAGCGTCAGTCACAATTTCGAATATTAACTTGTAAATTGAATACGAACCAAAAATAAATCAGTCTTTGTAACCGATCTGAAATCCTTTACAGAAGAATAGGATTGAAATTAAGGATTTCCGGAATTTAGGAAGGAAATTATATCTGTATAAAGTTGCTAATAATACGACTACCTACTTTATTTTTATAAAATATATATGTAAAATATGGTTTCCGCGACTAGATAGAGTGATTCACGAAGGAGGTTTAGATATATAACTTACTAGCTGGTGTCCGTGGCTCTGTCCGCGTTTCATATGTTCTTTAGGTGTGAGTGAAAAAGTGCATATAACATTTAATTTATAACTAACCTAAAAAACTACATGTGAATGAAAAAAATTAGTCTTTTGTTTTTATTAGAGGCAAAAATGTACATAAGAGTAAATTGAAAAAAAAAGAAAAACGGCAAATGGAATCAAAAAAATAAATAGCTTATTATAACCATCTTCGAAAAATTTGGTGCTAGTAGTCCCATCCCGATATGTTCAGTAGTTTTGAGGTGATGGTGCCTCAAAGTAATCCCTTTTTCCTTACATATGTAGATTGGCTTTTTTTGTAAATTAGACGTATATTATGTGGTATCCATGCGAAGCCGAAGCGAGTCGTTACTAATGACTACGAGTATATAGAAAAACCATTGGGTGACGTTAGTTTTTGAAAAGTAAGAACCGATAGCAGTCGGGGCAGTACTAATGTAAGTTTGCTTGCAAAGAAACGTTCAGTTTGTTTACTCCTCAGTTAATAATGAGGGTAGACGGAAAGAAACAGAGACACTAGCAATTAAACGGAGGGCATCATCGCGAGGAGACGAATCACTCGTAGCGTCTGAAACGACATCTACTTATACCTATATATATATATACTATATGTTTGACATATTTTAGAGAAATCCTTATAAACGTCTGTGTATAATGAGTGTCATATTCGGTGTGTACAGTCGGAAAAGAAAATATTTTCATAATAAAAATATAAACTAAAAAGGATTAATCTCGTTCTAAGCTATTCTCAATGTATGTTTATTTGTTACTACATAAAGTATAAAACTATTGGATCAGTTTAAATGAAATTTCTCATAAAGGTACATACTTTTGGTGAATATAGGACCTTATAAAACTCTAAATAGGTAGCAGAGTGGATTGGTAACAGGTAAAGAGCTAGTAAAAAAACTAACCTAGAAAAAACCCTTTTTTTATCTATTTTATATTTATTCGTATTTGCATAACAAGCTGAATCATAAACAGTTTTGAGAGGTCCGCGAAAGCTCATATTCAAGGTCAGTCAGACAATACTGCTTAAGGACTTTTCTCACGTGTTGCCAACAAGTGTTCTGGTCGAAGGTTATATCACTATCCCTATTTATGAGTGTAAATAAATTGTCTAATTTCTTTTGTTTAAATAATTTATTAAATCATCACGGACATTAACCGGCTCTAATTCCTTCTTACTCTGGTAGAAAATACACAAACATAAAACAAATAAAATATAATAATTAGTTTTTTTTCTGCTAACGGTACCGAGCGCACTGCGCGATACATCCGACACACCGAAGAGTAGCGACGTGTGAAATCTGCATTTCTTTGAGATGCACTTGTCCTCCTCCGAAGGCGTACCGCCTATCCCCCTCCGCCCCTCCCGGCCCCCCCCCCCTGCACCAGCCTCACACCCGCGACGCCTCTCTCAGATAAAGAGGGCTCTACTTTCGCACGCTTTGAGCAGAGCGCTCAAGTTTTGTTATTCTCTAGAAGACAGTAATTTTTCATTTTACATAATCGAAATATCTTCTTCGTTCTATCGAAATCGCGTTCTTTAAGCTTCTTAATTTATTTGCTTGCTAGTAACATTGTCTCCTAAATATGGTATCTGATTAGTCAAAGTTAAAGTGTTAGGTTATCCGAAAAAACGGTGCAGTGGTATCGAGTTTGGATTTTGTTGTCGATAGTCGTGGATTCGAACTATCAATGAGCCTGAAATCTTCTTAAGGATAATATAGGTAATTATCTATCTCACGGGTGCTTAGTTACTCAAAATCACTTAAGAACCAGTTTCTCTAGATATATTGTGCTATCATTTTTGGCCGCGTTATAACTCATCGAAATTTTCCACAGTTTTATCTATTTACTAAACTCATTGTTCAATCGAACAAACATTAGATCATGTAAAAATATGTAAATCTAGCTCGAAGCCTATAGCTAGAACTAGGTATAAATGTAGACTTGTGTCAGGTTTTGTTTCGTCCCAGTACGATAGACCGTGTGAGGCGCTAGGACTTCCATTGTTTACGTATGATATACTATTTGAATGTGTTTTCGTTGACTGCAGTACCTATTAAGTTGTCTATTATTAAACAATCAACCACTCTATATGACATTAGACGAGCTGAGACTGGCAATCTGGCTAAAATCAGGTATCGAAATACAGATATTTAAATATTACGCAGGCATGTTTACTTATTTGCACAAGCAAATTTTGTAATACTAAAACGAATTATTTCAATAAAACATAAATACATATTTAAAGGTTGGATCTTACAATTTTTACTGCATACAACAAAAAATACTTACTTTTATGAAAATATAACTAAAAAAAAATACTAGGCAGTCCCCAATGATTGCCAACAGAAATGAAAACTCGAAATTTTGGAAAAGCTGTTTTATAATTTTATAATTTGTTAAATTAAATTATTAATGTGGCCTAATATTAAACATATAAAAGTTGTCTGGTCTTTACATCCATTGGCATAGTTTATTGATAATCAAAACATACAGCTGTGTAGCTTCTAAATTTTATTATTTATCTCTAAACGCCAGCACTTAAACAATCTTATAATTGACATTCTGTAGCATGTTGACGGCGATGTCATAGCTTTGATAACGCGAATCTATAAGTTTTTCTCTTACCGAGAATCGCTTAACGCCGCTAAAATAAGTTTTCACTTCAATAACCTTATAAATTATTGATTCTAAAGCTCCCGAAGTGTTTTTCTCATTTATATTTAATGAACAGATTTTCTTTCTTCAGTTTTTATTATAAGTACGTAAAAAACAAAAAATCTTTATTCAATTTAGGCCCTTAGAAGGCGCTTATGAACGTCTAAAACACTACCACCGGTTCGGAAAACAACCCAGTCGAGAAAAGCTGGCAAGAAACTCGATCTGGTTCTTTTTTTTTTATAAATATAGTATATAATTTTTTTTTATCTAAAAAACTAAACAAATCATAGTCTTAACTAATGTTAGCGGAATCACAGAGATGTGGGTTTATTCCAGACAACACTATCGTTTACGTAATGATCCACCCTGGAATAACCTTTTGAGATTAAAACTTGCTTGACATAATACTTGAACTTATTGTCAGGTAAATCGGTAATCTTACTTGGGATCTTATTGTAAAACCGAATACTATTACCTATAAAGCTTTTATTAGACTTACTTAGCCTAAAGCGTGGGAATGGCCAACTTGTCTTTACTTCTAATATTAAAATTATGACGATCATTCACTAGATCGAGCTTGTCTAAATTTTTACGAGTATGCATTAAGTTATCGAAGATGTATTGGGAGGGCAAAGTTAAGATATCATATTCTTGAAACTTGTTCTCTAGAGATTCGCGTCCCATATTGTATATTGCTCGAAGAGCTCTCTTTTGTAACGTAAAAATGGTGTTTACCTCTGCTCCTGTACCCCACAACAAAATACCGTGCTTATAATTATAGATTTCATAAATTACTCTTACCTACAATTAATTATCATCGTAGATACGGCTACCACCAAACTAAGAACTTATATATCTCAGGTGCCGGTTATAATTGACACAACATAGAGAATCTTTTTTTTCACTTTTTTTCGAACTGACTAACGCTGTTGACCAGACAGGCTTTGACAGGTTTGTAGTAAATGTTTAGGGCACTCAGCTTGAAATGGCAACTTATTCAAAGGCACCAGAGTTGTGCAAACCTCGACTCGACTTAGTAACGGCATGTATAATTCGCGCAATGTAGAGGAGGACACGTTCATTATTGAACTGAACTGTAAAATAGTTTTAAAAAAAAATGACCCTTATAGAATATACTTTGCGTGTAGTGTGCAACTTATGTGTTGCGTGTTGCATGTATTGAGGGTCATACAAGTATTACGTAAAATTATAATTTTGTTTATTTTGACCACCCCTCCTGCTCCCCCGCCCCTGTCAGCATTAGTAAGCAACCTCATTAATAGCATTAGCATTAGAATAATTTTTAACAAGAACAATGAAGATTTCAAAGCATATATGGCTTATGTTATTGCCATTCAGACCCCGTGTCATCAAAAATAAGCAAAGGATAACCTATCTTGGTTCTATGTAATATAAGCATTTTTGCTTATTATTAACCTTTGTTTTTTTCTTCAATATTATGCCAACCCCGCCGCCGATATCATTATCTACGTGTTAGTGACTCTTTAAAGATGAACCAATTGCGAGTCACTCTGTGACTCTACCTTTTAAGAATTGAAACATGCGTGTAATAAAATTGGATTTTAACGTATAGAGATATTTTTGTTTATTTTTCCTTTGTTATGATTTAATAAGTTCTACGACGGTATAACTATGCTTTATAATGTAGGTCGTGAACTTCTTCCACGCCTCAAAGAAATGGAGGAGGGACGGGAGAATGAGGAGGGAGGAGGCTGGGTTCGATGTATTACGTCTCGATAATTGAGAGTAATTTTCAGCGTTGTTTTCTTAATTATTATAAGGTAATTTACAGGGATGTGTAATATATATTTTTGAAACTGTATAGGTACAGTGCTTGAACCACAATCTCACTTGACGTTAAGCGACGATTTTGTCGAGAATGGCAAATACCTTATGCCAAATTCAACCGGAAGACCCCAATAGGTGAATAGTTTTCATAACTGTTTTCCTTCGGCGAAAACTCAAGTTCATTATAGAATAGTATAACTGAATTCGAACATGCGCCCATTGATGCATAATTCGACTACCACTGAGTTATCGTCGCTTCAGCTATTTTATATTGAAACTCAATATTGTAAATGTCCTAACGTATAATAAATGCCCCTTAAAAGTACTGAGAAAATTCAGTTCGAGGTTTATATTAAGTAAATGTAAACAAAAAAGTACGTAATGAATATACGCGAATTTCATACATTTATTAGTGAATACTTAGGCTTAAACCTGTAGATATCCCATTAGTCTTAAATATAATGTCTATGATTAACTTTCCAGGACAATAATGTAATATTACTATAGATTTACTAACTCACTTAACGTAATGTTAACTGTATGCCTAATGCTACTTGATATCGTATCTAATGAAAAGAAACACCACCGCTAAAGTTACTAGTCTGAACACAATCGAATTTTCGGTCTAATAGAGCGGGTTTCACTTTATAATTTCTGTTAGAAAAAAAATTGGAGTAAATTTTTCATTTACCTTGCGACATTCTTAAAAACATCCATCGATAATTTATACATCGAATTTGTGCATTGTGGAACACATCCAAAATGTAGTAACTATTATTCTCTAAGTTTTAATTACCTATAACTTTAACTAACATAAAAAATTTAGCTCTAAAAATGCGAACGAACGGTTTACCATCTGAAACGAATTAATTACACACATTCGGTATTCAGAGAACATCGAAAGCGACCGCAAATAATTCACTCACACACACAAACGCACAACAAATATATTTATATATACGATCACAAACATAAAACATATATATACGTATGTACAAAAACATCTAGAAATCGCGCGCACATAAAATTTCATATATAAAAATGTCAATAAAACACGCACACACACCGACAGCTACGAACGCGGCAAGAGAACATTCGTGACACACACACACATACATAACACAACACAAACGCATAACCTTTCGCTCTGGCGATATGTATCGCAACTACATTGAAGTAATCTTTCATGGCGACGCACACTAACGAATCGTTCGTGTTTTCAGATACGGTTTTTTCTTCACCCGCGTTAGTGTGCATATTCCAGGCTCGAGGGGAGGGGTGTGAGGGCTAGGTGGGAGGGAGCATACATTTTCAGGAAGGCTCCACAGCGTCACAGGGCGTCTTTCAGCGTTCCGAAGCCGCACACATCGCCGGCTATCGGCGAGACGAAGAAGCAAAGAGTGCGCACAGAGTAATCGAAATTACAGAGAAAAACTTTACAATCAACAGCTATTATTAAGGTCATCCGTTAATCATTGAAAGCTCGTTGCTTATGAGAATAGTATAACGTGTGATATAAGAATCATTTTATATAGTATTATGCTGCAAGAGATGCTATTGTGCTGGTAAATAAACTTAGTACATTACATTTGAGAGTTTGAATCGGTCAATCGTACTGTACATAATACATTAGTGCACTTTATATTCTTTAGTGATCTAGTAACATTTATTGGAAATGTAAGATATAACGTAATGTAAGCAGTTAGATAGCATATGAGATAGTTAAACTACTATATAAATTTGTCGCTAGCAAAAAAAAATAAAACGTAGTAAAATATCATGATTACATAATTATTGCTTTAGAAATAACAATTTTTACGCTTAATAATTTCTTTCTTATGTGTTGGTTTATATTCTTTACTATGTATATTTTATTCGTCTTTCTATTTATGAATAACTTGAGAAGTTTACAAGGTTACAAGAAAACTTCCTGTATTATTTCTGATTACATAATTTACGTATGCATACATAAAGATTTTAATAATAATTATAAATTTTAAACAAATTCTCTGTACGGAATTCCCGTGGGCTACTCTATGCGATCGGGCGGCCAGATCACCGGGGTGCGGGCGACTCCGGGGTATGGGACAGGAGGTGATAGTAGTCCGTGTGTGTTCGGAAAAATGCCTTATGGATTCCGGCAACCAGCTCGGTTCCCACCCGTTTTGTGAGTTCTTTATCCTCACTGCTTTGGCCTCATAACGAATTATTGGTTGGTATTGTATTTTTTATAATAATAATAATATTATTTCTAAAACATTTTTGGCCAAACGTCTCTTCTCAAGGAATTGTTTTATTGTGAATTCAGCTGATTTACCGAAAAAAAACAATAGTTACAAAAAATAAAACATTATTGTGTAATTTAAATAATCATATATATAATATAATAATTCGGCAAAATAATCTTCTCAATAAAACAGAATATATCAGAAAGCACGTCCACTCTCTGCAGCCGTGCCATGGATAATGACGAGATCACTCACTTGACCTTTACACGTTTAACTCATCTAGCCGCATTATTTTATAATAAAATATAAACGACTATATAAATAGTAAAATATGTTGAGTGTAACAAGAGGTTATATTAAACGTTTACCCGTACATAAGTAATGCAAGAGTGGCCAGATTGCACCAATACATTGCACCTGGTCCGGTCGAGGCGAGGCGGCGAAGTGGGTCCTTGTCGCCCGTGGGGGCTGAGCTCTCTGACCCCCCATATACTGTGGAGGGTTAGGGAGTGGGAAAGAGGAGGGAGCCGATCGCAATCTTATAACTGAACGTGTGATTTTTTATAATAATAGTACTTACTATTATTAATTGTATCGCGAAATATCCATGTATTGAGTTGTCATAGCTGGTGCTAGGTTAGATTCGGATCAGTATGTCGACGATGACATTCGATTGACGGTTGAATTCTACTGTCCAATGTTATTTATTTGAAATGGTAATGGCTCTGGGTTGTAAAGATGGACACTTTTTACAATACTATTTAATAGCCAATAGTAGTTCTAAGCTTATAGATCAAAATCGCTTATGAAAAGTTGAGAGATTATGTTTAAATAATTATATGTCAGATAATAATAAGTATTTTGTTCACTATGCTGCTTTGAGTGAGTTATATTTTCTTCAGAAAGTCGTGTAGCGAATATGGTAATAGAAAATTCGAGAGAGTACAGTAAATTGTAAAGACGAATAAGTCTGACTGTTTTGAATAATTTACGTTATGCCTAACGTTTAATATAACGTTATTTTAGCGCGTTATAATAACCGTTGTTGCAGGCGGTTACACGTCGTGCCGAGGTCGAACGTTTAAGTTTCGTGTGTCCGTTATAAATTCCGAGCGGGCGTTCTATATTCAAATTGGCCGACGCTATTGGCTGCCTCTGGGTGGTATTTTACATCCGTGGATAAAACTAATCGTGGATATGCGAATTTGTTCAATGATATTGAGGTTAGTTTCGTTATATGTTAGTTGTATTAGGTTAGTATGATAGTTTTGAATCCGTCGTGCACACTACCATCCGATTGCTTCATGAGTGTATATGGTGATAGGATGTAAACACCATACAATAAAATTAAAATCAAGTAATGTTAAAGATGTAATGGTAAAGTTAAAGATCAAATCTTAATATGTCGATTACCCATAAAAATGAGACAATAGGAAATCAATAGAAATCTGGCTTAAACGCCAGGTTAGTGCCACAGGGGTTAATAATATGATTGGAAGGTATTTTTAAATCACTGAAGAAAACTTAAATTAGTTGAATAATTACATGGTTTATTTATAAGTACCTACATTTTTTGCAGATGAAGCTGAGACTTTCAAATAATTATAATTTCCGATCCACGTTAGTGCAATCTAAGCGCAAACTGGATGAAATTTCGTCGGTACAGAGAAAGCTTCCCGTAATGTCTATGCATAAAGTATTTTAAACTTGTTAAAAATTGCAACGTATATTTATTTCTACGTAGAGAACGGAACTATACAGCGATATCAAAAATGTGTACATACATACATATATCTATTTATCTATAAAGAAGATATTGTTTACTGCTTTCTTGAAGAAAAAAAAAACATTAGGCAAAACCTATTTTTTTGGAAAGTTTGAATCGACATAAAAAAATGAACGTTTTCTGGTATTTTTATGTTTTGTACATGATTTATTCATACAATTATATTAATGCGGTAGCTAACCTATGTATTCATGTGAAGGGAATCCGGAACCCGTTGACTCCTTAGGATATCGGTGTGCCCAGCCCAGCCCAGGTAAACACTTATGTTTGGCAATTCTTCAGGGAATGTCGGTCACTTTGATTCTTCTTAGGAGTTCGTCATTCGTGATCTGATCACGCAGTGAAACTCCGAGAATTTCTTTCTTATAAGGCATAGTGGGCGAGCGTGTCTCAGTACCGTATGTGATTACTGACAACACATATTGGTGTAGGGTTTAGTATAAAATAATTTAATTTTTAATGATTAATTGTTTTTTGTACACAGAATAGATTCAGTGCTTTGACTACCATCTCACCTGATGTTAAGTAATGATGTGATCCAGGATGGTAAACACATTAAGCCTAGAAGTTAAAATATGTTCTCAAGTGATGTTGCCGGAACACGCCTATTAGTATTTTATAACAGGTTTTCAAACTTGAGGTTGGTAGCTACCCGGGCGGGCATCATTAGAAAATACCCTATCATCATGCTATGGTTTTCTCGCGATGTTTTCCTTCACCGAATGCTCAGACCGATTTTAGAGTAGGATAGGTGGAGATCGAACCCACGTCGATTGACGCGAAATCCGGCCGCACTACCCGCTGCGCCATCATCGCTTTTTTTTTGTATTGTATTGTGTTTTGATTATTAATATTATTTTTGCCTTGCTTTGTGTGAGCCAAATTATTAATATGTAGCTATATTTTTTTTCACAATTCTCTGTTTTGAAATTCTCATTTATTTACATATACATTTTTTTATATTGCAAATAACTATAGCGTCTACGTGTTTTGGTTCTAGTATTTAAACATGTTTATTAGGATTCAGCCCAACTCTAAGATTGTGTTTTCATTGTTTTGTCTTTCTATTTGACTGTATCCTGTTTCGTTTACCAAATTAAATAAATTGTTGTGTTTCTAATCATCTTACAGGTCTGCGAAACTAAAAAGTCGGACATAAAATAAAACTTGTTATTTTTATCAAGCAAGATGGTTCGATTTTAACCCCTTGAGCACTTGAGCACACCTGGCGTTTACGCCAGCTTTCCATTGTTTTCCTATTGTCTCATTTTTATGAGTAATCGACATATTAATTAATTTGAAATATAAAATTAATATGGACAATAGAGAGAAAGGTCTCCAATGATGGTCACCGTTGTTCCACTGAGCTATAAATACCCTAGGTAAATAAATGTGCCCTCGCAAATCTAGACATGTCTTAACGAATTCTTCGTCATACACACCTAGTGGCCGCTTCAACGTTACGTTAGTAAAATTATGGACATTTTTACTAATCCCACTTGTCAGATATGATGAGGAAAGTTCTTTACCCCTCCCAAATGATTAATAAGTCTTGCCGTAGTTATTAAACGAAAGTTAGTAAGTAAATATTGCGTATATAAACACCATTCCGACCACCTTTCCCTCATCGGTCCTTACGTATACTTACGTAAGAGTAGCCGGAATCCATTCGGTCACTAATCCCGAAACACATTTGCCCGAAAGTAAATACCTATATACTCGTACACGTATACCTAGAGGTATACAAAATAAAGTGCATTTCGTATAAAAATGGTTTTCAATAAAGTTTCGCGCGCGCGTTAAACGGAAGTTATACTCTCTCACCTTGTTTTTTAAATAAAATCAAAGTGTATGCGGGCTCGGTCCGGGCTGGTTCTTTATGGAGTTCATAAAAATGGCCCCGACTTCAGCGAGGAAAACTTCACGGAACCCCTACTATGGTAACTCGATGCTAAACTATATCGCTAAGCTATAACTTATTCTAACAAACTGTAAAAGAGAGCGTGTGTACATAGTACACGTGTTCGAAGTATTTCTTTTGCAACCTTTCGTTAACATCTGTAAGACATATAATTATTTAAAAATAGATATCACAAACCGGGAAAGGAAAGAAAAAATATAGTACACGAATGGGAAAATAATAATTCTATAGTTAAAAATAATAGCATGATTGATACTTTTATTACATTCTCTCTCACTGCATACTTATCATCAGTCCTTTAAAATTCAAAATCGGACGCTAATTCCGACGCTAATCACGTGACGCGACCTTAAAATTTTGCATTAATAAGTAAAACTACATTTTTCATGTGAAACATTTGTTGACACGGCTTGGTAGTAAACTCGATTAGTATACCGTGACGGCGAACGGCATGACGTTATCATATGCTGTGATATTTCCGTTACGTCATCGCTCCCAACTCCTTTATAGGGGGCTGTAGTGGATTCATTCGTAACTATTTTAAAATGTATGTTTTCATATTTGTAATCTATATATTTATTATCCAGCAATAAATTTCTTTCTTCATTCTTTTATAAGCGCGTCTATTTTGTGATGCTTATTTGTGTGAGTGAGGTCACTACTTATTTCTATTAGACTAAGGATTATACTAGACGTGTTATTCTTAACTCTTTTTTTTCTTACTTAATGGCTATCTGCGAATGCATAAACAATTCTGCCAATGTCATGTGGGTAAAGTTATATTGTCAATCTTGCGTCAACGCTTCTAAGGTCCAGTAAAACGGCGGCTTATCTTGTTGGAACTATCTATGGGGTTTATTGGCACTGGTCAGTATAAACGTTTTGCGTCATTATTGCCAAAACACTTCTACTGGTGCACAGTTACCTAAACTATGTCAGGCAAAATGCGACCAAAGTCACTTAGCATAACTTAATTTTAACTTAATATAATTCTCAAAAACGGAAATTAATAAATCAAAGACAATAACTGATGTAGATAACGGTGCATAGGCTGACTAAGATCGCATGAAACACATCTACGTATGTATTTCTTAAACTCCATATTTATTGGTTATAATTTGTAACATTGACTTTGTTGTTTCACATATTCGGACGCTCGGTGATAGACAAAATTTTTTTTGTGTAGTAGGGGATTCTTACAAGTACCACTACTAACGTTTTTAAATCTAGCTTCTATGAGAAGATATTCCAATATTTTACTGTTAATATTATATATGTTTTTAAAACCTTGAGGCAACTAACTGCCTGGTAATTTTATTTGCTGACGGTAAAGTTAAGAATTACCATTCCCTTGATCGCTGAGGAATGTTTTTTTGGAAGTGGAGAAAACTGAACTGACAATTGTAAGGCGGCAGGAAATCGTCAAAATATCTTTGATTTGGATGTTTTTCTTTGCAAATAGTTACTTTCACTTATGTTAATTATACCTGGGCATAGAATAGGATAGATTTATTCTAACCTACGTCCATCGCCACGGAATTCGAGCACACTACCACAATACTGTCACAGATTCATATCATTGTAAAAACTAGCATCAATAGATCCTAAATAATAAGTATAGTATCTATTTTAGATTTGTAGTTGGAATCCGTCTCTAAATAGTAAAATGATCTACCTACCCGCATCTCTGTGTAAAAATTCATCAGTGCCACTGAGAACATGGATGGGATCATTAAAATGTTCAGCATCATTCAATATGAAATCCGAATTTATGTTAAAAATAAATAAAACCAACGACGAGACTCATCTACTTCGGTTTTTCCGTGGCGCATCACTATTAAATGTGAAATATCATTGCGATTAGTGATGTGATCGTGAATCGATTGTCGATAACTTTTAGTACTTTTTTTGCAATATTTTTGTGCCGTGATGTGTTTCTCCCTTAGCTTTGCGTTCTTGGCTTTGTGGATACCTTTGACAAAATCACTTAACACCACGTTAGATTGTCGTTAGCTGACATTAGCTGTTACTAAATTTGAGAAAAAAAAAATGTACTGGATTCTTTATTATTCTATATAAGCTCAGCGCTTTGACGACCATCTTACCTGGTGTTAGTTGAGGATTTGTTCCAGGATGGTAGCCATTACTATCAAGTGATGTTGCCGGAACACACTTATTGGTGTTTGATAACAGGTTTTTAAACATGAGGGTGATAGCTACCCAGTCGGGCATAATTAGAAAATACCATGCTATGGTTTCCTCGCGATGTTTTCCTTCACTGAAAGCTCAAATACATTGTAGAGTTGGATAGATCCTACGTCGTCATTGCATTACGTAAGCCTTTTTTTTTTGGTCCATAAATCTGTGTACAAATTTATAGTTTTACATAGGCTAGTTTTACAATAAATTCATATAAATTGCCCCTTCTTGGTGTTGACACGGGTTCCAATAATTATAATATAGCGACGTTTTAAAAAATAATTTAAAAAAACATAGTGGGGGTATACCTTGCTTATTTTGATGAGATTTATTTGTTTCAAAATTATGCCAATACTTACTTGCTTGCTTACTAACTGAGGATCAAAAATGTCTAAAACTACGCAATATTAAATATGAAATACTTGGACAGCCCCTTAGTTATTTTATTCACTAGATGTGTGCCTGCGGCTGCGTCCACGTTTCATATATTTTTCATTGCGTAATATAGTTTTTAATTTTTTCACACGGAACCCTAATTATTTTCCAAAAAACATTATTACTACCATTTAACATTAAGTAAAAAATAAATATTCTCCAAATTCAAATACCTGCCAGTAAAACTTAGCATTGAATCGGATTTTATTCACAATTTCATGAGTTTTTTATTTTTTACGCGAAACTCTATATATTTTTGAAAAATGAAAGTTACTCATAGTTACTTCAGTTATCTGCCAAAAAAAGTCACGTCAAAATCGGTCTAGCAGTTCCGGAGATTACCCGAAACAAACAGACAGACAGACAACAAAAATTTAAAAAAAAATATTTTTTCTATAGGTCTTATATTACATTACATTCATATACATTTAGTAAAAAAAAAGTTATTTGAAAATTACATACATACACTTCAATTTTATTTATTAGTATAGATTTAGTAAACCATGCTAATAAATGAGATATAAGTAATTGTTTAATTTTTTTCAGGCGGTGTATCGATAAAATCTGACTACATGTTTCTTATCGATATATGGACAGCACTATCCGCTGCCGTGTTCCACCGGGATCGAGTGTCTACGATCCTCATCGAGCATATACGGAGTGCAGCACTAAAAGCTTCAGTAAACGCGTGCTAACTGCAGACATACTGGAGGATTATCTATCTACCTATAAATTTGTTCCACTGCTAAACTCTTATTTACATTTATAACTTTAGTTTTTAATTATTTCCTTACTAATTCGAATACTATCTATACTTTTAATTTTTCAAAATATTTATTTAAATCAGTTCCTATAGGTATATAAAAAAATGCAGCGATGGGAACTATCAAAAATCTTGAACTTTGGACAAACTGTTTTTTTTTTTGTTTAAATTTCATAATTTGGATATAGTTTATTCATAATTAAAATATACGATAGGCCGCGTAAGTATAAATGTTATTTATATCTCTGAGCGCCAGCACTTTAACACCATCTTATACTCGAGGTATTGTAGCATGTTGACGGCTGACGTCATTGCATTGGTAACGCGAACCTATAATTTTTTTCCTACCGAGAATCGCTCAACGCTGCTAAATTAGTTTTCACTTCAGTAACTTGCCAGAAACACAGAAAATTTTATAGTTTATTGTGGGCATAAGTAAAATGTAGTGCATTTTGATTTAGACTTGGGAGTACTGGCATCACTATATCACGATCTAGCGGACATTAAATTAGAAAATAAATATCACCAGATGGGTAATCTTCAATAAATAAAAAAACGAATTGACCTAAAACTTGTTCGATTGGTGTGTCTTGTATTAGGCATTGAAAATATTAAAGGTAAAATAAATATGTCATATGCAAGTTTAGAGTAACATTAATTGATAATAAATTACAATACCCTTGAGTACCTAGATAATTAAAAAAACATATTTACTGAACGTTATTTTCGTTTGGAAAAAGATCCGAGTTATAACTCGTCATATCGCGCCTAAAGAAATTTAACTTCGAAGACACTACACGACAAAATGAAAGAGGTAGTTTTTGACAGAAACTCTGTCTGTTATTTAGCAGTGGAACCAACATAATAATTATATCATGTATTTTGGTGTCGTTCTGCGTCACACATGTGTTTTTAAAATAACGACGCGAAACGCTTAGTATGAGGTAGGCTACAAAAACTCCATGGAGAGTTCTAGAAAATTAATGAGCTCATTCTAATCCGAGCCTAGATCAAATATCCCGCGAATAACCTACTCATCGGGCCAACACAGGCTATTAAATAGCGAATAACTCCAAGCCAATTCCACTTCACTGGATAATATGTAACAGAGTTCAGATAACAGGAATAATATATACGAAACATTCCGGTGTAGTTCATTTAAAATGGAAAAAACATATTTTTCCGTCTCGCGGACCGATGTTGCTAGTCGTTTCCGTCCTAGATACAGCTACCAGTCACCTTCCACTGAATAATAATATCTACCTACCTCACTATAGCTATTCTATAGGTTTGCACGTTTTTTTTTTGTTTGATTTATGTGACGCATTTGTGGACGTTTTAAAACGCTATTATTTTCTTTTCGTCGTTCCGCCACCAGAAGAGTTTATCGCTGTCATAATTCAATTTACATTTACCAATTAGCTGACTGAAAGGCATGAGTTTGTTTGCATACTTAGCTGATGTTAAGTCACGGTATGATCGAAAACAAAAATCACTGCAAAATACTACAGCTTTGTCGAATTTAAACAGTGTAAAAACTAAATCGATTGTTATTGGTGATCAATAAAAACACATCGATTATGATTTAATACCGATTGGAATTTAAAAAGCTTTTTTTTTCCTAACCTAGTAAATGCTGTTGGCCGGAGGGGTCTTTACAACTTCACCGTAACTTTGCTGAAGGCACTCGACGCAAATAAAAAGCGCGTTCGAAATTTATATTGAATCCATGACTACCGATAGTTGTCGATTCCGGGCGCGGGAATACCTATCGTAGGTACCTATGCAACGTACGAAGGCGGTTTCATTTGCACGCATACACACTCACGTTTCAAACGTCGAACGTTTGTAAATGCGTGTTATCGGTTCGAGTGTGCGCAGTTGTGCCCGATCGCGCATAACCGATCAACCAATCACGCGGCTCCGTTGGTACTCGACCGGTTTCCGATGACCTTCGATTTCCATCGATACACCGCCGCTCGGTAGCGTTATTCGCTGCAGCGGGACAAGGGGAAGCTCTATTTATTCTGGACACTTCATCGCCGAAGGTTTCGATATGCGATTGGCTATTGGCGCCGTTTTACGTCACGTAGATTTTCCGCGGACGTTGTGTGTGTGTGTGTGTGTTTTTTTTTTAATATTCTCTTTAATGGGAGTGATCGTTTCGTTTACGGGCACATTGGTACGTACCTACGTCATTGAGTAATGAACCGTGTAGTTTCATTGGTGAATTATTTTAACAGTTTAAAATGTTTTAAAAAGAAATATTTTTATTTCAAACTTCTAACATTAAATGTGTAAAAAGTTCTCATACTTGATTTTTTTGTAATTTTATTTATTTGCCGAGAAACATTCCACATTCAAGGTTATTTTATAAAATGTGGATGAATTAACTTTTTCAGACTAGGCGTCTAAAACGTTGTGTTTATGTTTTTCAAAATGAAAAATTGTAATAATGTATTTTACCTATCTTAGTACAGTCATCTGGTCATCAGGTAAAAAAACCTGGAAAGTTTTCCGGGAGTTTTGAAGATTACATTTTTTTGAATGACGTCTAAAAGCAGTTTTTGATGATATCTGCTTTCCAAATGAATTTACGACGACAGCCTCTACGCACAAAATTAAACTAGAGAACATTTCCTACAATTTATGTGCTTACCATTTTTTTTATAAAATCAATACTTCCGGCGTACGAGCGCCGCAAAGTGTTATTTAGCAACACATGTTTTCGCTGAATAACTCGTTTGTTTCCACACTAGAAAAAAACGTAGATAGAATTTTAGCGAACCATTGTTGAAATGAAACATGAAGAAGCTCAGGATGAATTTGATGAAGCAGAGATCAGCAACGATACGAGATGGCAGAGGGAAAATTTGAAAATACTTTAAGTTTACCCATCCTTAAAACTCCCGGAAAACTTTCCAGGTAGGTAACCCCTTTTTTTCAACTAAATAACTGTAATATCTACCTAATTAATAAAAGTGTATCTTGTTTTACTTGATTGTCCTGTAAATGCAGGTAATAAAAATATACACAGGTAACATCATCGGACAATGAACTGCATACGCATGTATCCGTGTAACTTTATGATTTGCAACGCTATACTCATCTCTATGACGACTAAACTATTTACTCGGTACCTACATACCATTGATTTGATGTATGAAAAACTTTAATTCTATTTCCTAGGTAACTTACCAGGTATATATCCCTAACATTCTTTATATTTTTTCCCAAAAAATAAAAAGATTAAATTTCGAATTACACTGTTTTGTTTAGGTTTATTTAATATTACATTTCTGCAGTGACGTAGCGGGCATCGAATAGTACCAGGACCCGAGATATTGCAATACGACTCTCCCCCCACTCCTTGTTCTACGCCCCCCCCCCCTCTCCTCCTATGCATCCACGGAGGCGGCACGTTAAAAAGCAATCTCCTTAATGGAATTTCAATTTCCACAGCGAAGTTATCTAGAAATTCAACTGCTATGAGAATATAGAAAGAACCTAGGTAGGTATTAGGTATCAACTATTTCTTCATAACACTAAGACAACAAAAAAAACCATATATTTGAAGCGATGATAGCTCTGTTCAGACTATAATAATGAGGTTGAGTTTTCGATGACAGAAAATATTATTAATAATGATTAATAATGGCCGCCTGGGTAGCTACCACTGTCAAGTTCGAAAACCTGTCGCCAAATATCGATAGGTATGTTCCGGCAGCATCACTTGAGAACTACTTAGTACCTCTAGGAATAGTGTGTGTTACCATCCTGGACCATATCGTTACTTAACACCAGGTGAGATTGTGATAAAAATACTGAGCCTATACTGTGTAAAAAAAAATTGGTTAAGGTAATACAATTCGCTTTCGCATCTGTCTGTCTGTTTATACGCTTGCATCTCCTAAACTACGCAACGGCTTCTGGTGCGGATCTCACCTCCAATTGTACATTTTTTCTCGGAATTTTATATATATCTTAATCCCAAGGCAGTGTTTCGACGTTCATAAGCCCCTTATCAGGGCCTTAATTGAATATTTTTTAATTTGAATTTGAAAGCTTTTGTATGAGCAGAAAAATCGTTATTAGGTAAAGTTACTGAAAAAAGATACAATTTTCACGACTTACTTTGTCTAAATCTTAAGAGATTCATCGAGACGATGTTCTAAAGAATTCTTCACAAATTCTTGATAAAACTTGTCCGTAACATGAATAATCTCTACTCTCGTACAAATGACTCACTTTCTCTTTGGACTCAGTATTAAAGTCGGACGACGTCGCAGGTAGTACCTAGTTAGGTACGTAGTAAATTTTGAAGTACGAGAGAGAACTAATCTTTAATATCTGAAGGTGGGATAGGGGCAAAAAAAAAAAAAAAAATCTATATCAGTGCGACACTTGGGGGTTTGTGGGGGATGGAGGCGGGTTAGTGCACCTACCTCCCGCCGAACCAGCCACGTTTCGAGCGTGTCCCAGCTCTCAGCTAAACCGAACTATGTTACTAGAATTAACATTATTTTGAAAACTATTTCTTTAAAAATAAAACTAGTTAGCCATGGGGACTGCCGACAGAAAAGAATACTTTGGAAAAACTGTTTTTCTTTAAATGCAATTATTAACATAACCTGACATTTAACATTTCGTGTCGATGTAATACAGGTTGGAACCCGTCTATACAACCCTATATTAAAGAAAAATATAGTGAGGAATTATAGCACGATTGTATGGCTTTTATTGTAGGCTTAGTATGTTTACAATCCTTTACCTCAGCGTCGCTTAACATCAGGTGAGTTTGTTATAAAAAATCTCCCCTACCTCATATAGGTAGTATTAAAAAATGTTAATGAAATAAATTAAAGTTGAACTGAGATAAGTATTTATTGACAGTCGCCATCATTCGATCTTATAAACCTACAGTCAGCGTGACTCATCAAAAAGCAGGATATAGGACAGTTACCGTGATGGGATCCTTACCATTGGTATGGTAAGTCCAGTTTAGAATAAGTGACCAAAACATTTCAGTATTATATGAAAATAAAAAAAAAAAACAATTACCGCGTGAATTCACAGAGCCCGTGTATCTTCGGACATTAATTACCGAGAACTGTGGTGTTTTCGAAGCGGACGGCGGCATATATATACATATAACTTATGGGTGGTAGGATTTAGGGTTATACATAATACTTACACTATTGCCTGTTTTGTATCCGACTAGGACTAAACAGAAAAAAAAAACGGGTTATGATTTTAGCAGTCTATGTATGTTTGTATTTTTTTTACACGGTCCAGGATGATAAAAACACTAAGCCTATAGGTACTGGTTCTCAAGTGATGCTGGCAGAACACACCTATTAGTATTTGGCGACAGGTTTTCAGAATGGAGGGTAGTAGCTACCTAGGCGGGCATTATTAGTAAATGCCCAACCACCATGCTATGGTTTCCTCACGATGTTTTTCTTCATCGAAAAGCTCAGGCTGATTTTTGAGTTGGATAGGTGGGCTCGTACCCACGTCCATTGGAGTGGAATCCGGCCGCACTATCCACTGCGCCATCATCGCCTCTATTTATTTCCGTATATTTCTCCGTACCGCCTGAAATTTTATCCAATTTTGTTGAATAAGGTGCCAAACGATTCATTATTCTGGCCCGGGTAACATACGCTATATTTTAACTGACTTCAAAAATATGAATTTTTCTTATAAAATCCGATTTTAACCGATTTAATTCCTTTCTTTTTTTTGTAATGTATATTGTGTATTCATCTGTTAATATATCTTCAAACACTAATACCAATTTAAAATATAGATAAACTGTAATAAAAATAATAATTAAAACACGTGAAAAAAGACATCTTTTACAATTTGACTTTCGTCAAGTGACACTTTTTTTTTCACAATCATACCTAGAGAACTTTTAATTCATGAATACATTAAATTACAGTATTAAAATATGAAGTAAATTCACTGCAAGAGTTAATATTATTAGGATAATAAATTCATTCGCCTGAGTACGCCCCTGTAGTTTTCAGATCATGAAAGCATTCCAGTGACATTAGAGTCACGTTCATTTTCATAGATTTATCGACGTAACGGACTTATGACTCTGCGGTTCTTAAACTATAGTTTAATGAAGTTTATTATATTGATTAAAATAATACGAATTTACTTTACATTAATTTACGTTCGTAAATTTAAGAGCGTGGTGGTGTGGTGTGTTGGAGATTGTAGTGACAAAGATTCGGAAACGTGGAGAGGGTGGATGGAAAAGATTGATGAAACAGATTTACAAGGCAATGGTGACTGGGCATGCCAGTAATAGTAGTCCTAGGCGATCATACTTCGACCAGATGGAAAATGTTCTAAAGAAAAACCAGATTAAAACTACCCGTAATCAAAGAGCGTGTATGAAAATGCTCAAGAAATTAGAAGAAGCGAAAGACGTCTGTGTCTGCCTACTCTTGTGCGAGAAAGGTGTGAGTTTATGTATGTACGTATTTAATTCGAATCTAAAATCTTGCATATTACATTTCTTACATCAAATAAATAAATATTGACCACGATACCTTATTATGACCATATATATATTAATGCCTTCGCTAAAGAACAAGTTTCAAGAATATAATATCTTAACTTTGCCCTCCCAATACATCTTCGATAACTTAATGCATATTCGTAAAAATTTAGACAAGCTAGATCTAGCGAATGATCGTCATAATTTTAATATTAGAAGTAAAGACAAGTTAGCCGTCCCACGCTTTAGGTTAAGTAAGTGTAATAAAAGCTTTATAGGTAATAGTATTCGGTTTTACAATAAGATCCCAAGTAACATTACCGATTTACCTGACAATAAGTTCAAGTACTATGTCAAGCAAGTCTTAATCTCAAAAGGTTATTACAGGGTGGATCATTACGTGAACGATAGTGATGTCTGGAATTAACCCACATCTCTGTGCTTCCACTAACATTATTAAAACTACGATTTGTATAGTTTTTTATATGACAAAAAAAATGATATATATTATATTTATTAAAAAAAAGAACCAGATCGAGTTTCTTGCCGGCTCTTCTCGACTGGGTTGTTTTCCGAACCGGTGGTAGTGTTTTAGACGTTCATAAGTGCCTTCTTAGGGCCTAAATTGAATAAATAAATTTTGATTTTGATTTTGATTTTTGCTTTATGACCATTATTTTGATATAGTAATAGTTTGCAAATGTTCTTCCATTGTTTCGCCTTTAAAATTTTGGCGCCCAAAAAGTGTTGCCACCTTATAAAAGGCCCAGGCTTCACGGGTCTAGGTGGAAATCAAGCACTGGTCAAAAGTAAAAAAAAAATGCAAATAAAAAATATCGTTGAAACTTTGAGAAACACTCACAAATGCCGATCGCGAGTGAATTCGAACTCCGGGTGTATTTATATCGAGCACCTGTCGTGTAACAAATCATCCGTCGACCGGTTCCATACGCGACGCCATATTACCGCGCTAAGCATGTCGGTCGGTCGACGTTCGACGGTTTTATTAAATATATTATGATTCAATGAACGATATGTACATAAATATTTCGATGGATTCGTTTCGAGGACGCAATTACTTTTACTCCTATGAGTGAGTCAGTGCGAACGGAACGATCTATCTACATCGAACTGTAGTTCTAAATACCGCATTTATTTAAATTGACAGTTACCAAGAGTTACTTGAACTCGTGTGTGTACCTATATTGATGTGAATCTATGTACGTTGATGAGTTTTTTTTTCTGAATCTACCTTTTTTTCTTTGTTTGTTATAGTTACACTCATAAAATTCTATACCGGTTAAAATCCTTTCGCCTATAAGAAAGTTACATTATCAGAGAGTAACTTAGATTTTTTTCCTTAATTAGCAATTTTTAAGTACCCTTGCGAAGCTGGGACGTGTCCTTAGTGTATTATTATATAAATCGGCAAATATAGAACATTTTAAGACATTTATCTCCTATGTCTAACAACCAATTTTAATTTTTTTTTTTTTAGTATCTATTTGCGAGTTTTAGTCATTAATAAAAATATTTTGGAAACAGATTTTTTTTGGAAATTTTCAATCTAGTCGACTACAGGCAAACACTAGTACAAATATAGCCATGAGTTTTTATTTTATTTTCCGTACACACAACTTTTAAATTTTTATTGCCCTTATATTAATTATCTTTATTTAAATTTATATGTGCGTTTGTAAATTAATTTTGCATCGTTTAGATGTTTTCATCTTTAGAAGTGAGCTAGTAGTAAATGTTAAGTCCAAGGGTGGCTAAGTATTAATTATTTCTGGATGGACGGACTATGCTTGGAGGAATTAGGAGATCCGTAGAAGAACCAGAGTAACCGACATTGCATATTGCTTCTCGAATGGCAACCACATACTGGAAGAAGTAGCGTGGGTAGGCCTTTAACAAGGCGGACTGGCGACCTGATAAAGGTCGTGGAAATCCACTGGATGCGGGTGCCGCAAGACCGGTCATCGTGGAGACATTTGGAGGGAGATTTTTATATTTAATACAATTTTTTAAAGTAAGTACTTTGTATTGTATTTACCTATAATACTGTTATTAAATATTTAAAAAAAAATCATATTTTCAGCCTGAGCTTTCGGTGAAACCGTAGCATGGTAGTAGAGCATTTTCTAATAATGCCCGTCTGGGTAGCTACCACCCACAAGTTCGAAAACCTGTCACCAAATACCAATAGATGTGTTCCGGCAACATCACTTGTGAACCAGTATCTAGGCTTAGTGTGTTTACCAGCCTTGACCACATCGTCACTTAACATCAGGTGAGATTGAGGTCAAATCACTGAGTCTATACCGTGTAAAAAACTAACATGGATAATAAGTTAGTAAACTGAACAATAGATTACATAAAATATAGGATTTTTAAAAGGGAAAATCGCGAGGATGTCTGGTATAAATAAAGGTGGAACATTCTCGAACGCACCTAGAAATATCAGTGAAATGAAATGCATACACCGTTGCGTTATTTATCGGCAACATATTATGACAGATATATTGATGTCGGCTCTCTGCTCCGACGCGGATCTACGATTTATTAATCTAATATGCGCAACACCCCGTTACATAGTTGACGCATCATTGATGATCTATATTTATCCGAGATCGTTTAGACTTTCGCTGCTCGGTAGATCGTAGCCGTTATGAAATTTAAATTAATCACGTTAATGATTACAATTGATTTTAATGGCGTTTTCTAATTCTACGTACATACCTTCTCCAAGCTGTGAAATACAGTAAATAAATTTTATAAAAATTTTGCCTACCCAATACATGAATGGTCCCTGGGTAAAAAAAAAATTAACATAAACGCACGTTCGATAGTCAAGACCATACTAACTAATGACGTCACATGTTTTTACATCTACGTTTATAATATAACTGTAGATGAACGAAATCGCTATATTAAATATATTTGAGATAAAAACACATTTGATATATGTACATACGTTGTCAAGAGAAAAATTAGTATAATTTTTTTTTTACACAAGATGTGTAGTTAAGTGTGTTGTGTCAGTTTAGTTATTTGACCACAATATCACATGATGTCAAGTGACAGAGTGGTCCAGGATGGTAAAAACACTTATCTTAGAGGTACTGGTATCCAAGTGATGCTGCCGGATACCTATTGGTATTTGGTTACAAGTTTTCAAACTTCAGATTGGTAGTTAACTAGGTGGGTAACATAAGAAAATGTCATACCACCATGCTGGGGTTTTTTTATGATGTTTTCCTATACAGAAAGCTCAGACTGATTTTTGAGTCTCATAGGTGGGTTCGAGCCTGCGTCCATTGACGCGAAGTTCGACCGCACTATCAACTGAGCCATCATTGTTCATTCTTATATCAATCAGAAATACGAATATTTAAATATCCAAAGGCGTGATTAATTCTAACGTCTGTGTAGGTGCATCTTGTAATGTCATTTTAATACGTTACTTACGAACCGTGACGTCATTATCACCAGGTCACGCTCCTGTGTCCGTAGCACGATACACTGAAACTCTATCATCTGGTGCTAAGGTTCTTAATCCAATGGAATTTCGATTACCTTTAGAATTTGAATAGCATCAGCTTCCGAATGAATTCTTTCAAGGGTTTTATCAAATTATTCTATGACTTAATAGAAATAAAGATTAAATTCCTCTAGCAGTCATTTCTGATGATGACAAAGATTGTTTTGCATTTACTGCAAACGAAAATGTTTCTAATTGTGATAGTCATAAAGATGAAATAATATTTGTAAATGAGATAGAAATTGTTTGTGATAAGGAAAATCGTTCCGATTGTACTTGAATAGGTGACAATACACTTTTTTTTTTTTTGTTTTCATAATAATAAACGTCGACCGTTCATTTCGGGTAGCTTATGGTGAAACCGAAGTGTTTGTAATGTTATTTTAAACGATTCCTGATTTTCTACTAGTGTTGTTATGACATTAAATGATAGTAACAAGTGTTTATTATTTCAAAAAGAAAAGGTTAAAAGTGAAAATTATTCATGCCATTTGGTTTGTATTCGAAAAATGAACATTTTGATACCTTGCCAAGTTGAAAAAGCTTTGTTTAACGTTTCATAGATTCATCAAATTAGAACATTTAATTTTTATTCATGTGAAGCACATTTTTTGTAAGATAGTGACAAGAAAACTTTTCGAAATGCCTATTTTAGCTTTCTATTTTACACACACGACATTACAAACATAACATTTTTCATTTAAGTAATTTTATGGAGTTAATTAATAACCTCTCACTATCCTATATATCTCCTACACAGTTTTTTAAAAGGTTTGTATTATATTAGGATATATTTTTAATTTATCTGAAATAATCCCTAAAAATATATGATGGTTTATAAAAGATAACAAGTCCATCAAACGTTAGATTTTCCAATAGATTTATGTGGAGCGCGCGTGCGCATCGAGGCGTGCGTTTCCGCGCTTTGTTCATGCTGTTCGACGTCTGTGCTTTATTTATGTATCCAAACACCTTTATCTCTCTCTTAGATTTGATCATTATCGTTAATTTCTGAAGACTTTGAAACAGCTGGATTGAAGAAGTTAGTATTAATTATTGACGTCGAAGTTTTAATTTTAAAACGTACAACTTATTTCGTGTTCATATTTGTTAACACACATAATTTTTTAGTCTTATTTTGACGAGTGTATCGATATAATTGCATATATGCAGTTGAATCCAGGGATTGATTATACTTTAAGATTTAGGACCGTTAGACAAATGAACGAATGAGTGATCCACTCACTCATAACTAATAACTTTTTCTATACAGATAAATAAAATTGGTGGGTCTGTTTGTAATATCATAATAATGGCTTTTTACTAAATACATGTGAATAAATTTACTGTATTTATACTAAAAATACAAATTTTAAAATCTTTGTCTGTCTGTCTGTTCCGGATTATTATCCGGATATTTCCGGAGTGGATGGATGAATTTTAACGGACAGATATAAGGTGTAACTTAGCATACTTCTATTTTTTAATAATTAGGTTCACATGTAGAAAAAATAATTGTGAGTAGTTGATTCAATGCACAGTTTTACAGGTGAGTGTTTGAATTTGTGAGAAATATCTTAACTTTCTGTTAGTACAAAAAATAATTTAGTCCCTGTACAAAAAATACGATATGTTCTTTTACAATGATTATTTAATAACTATATTATGCGGTGATTAATTGTGTGGAATAAAAATGATGATACGCAGCCGCGGGAACAGCTAGTAATAAAAATATGGTTTAAGATGATTTCTATAATATACTATAATTTTAGTGACACGTAGCTCTTAAGACACATTAATCGAAAGATCTAGAATTGCTATAGCTAAACAATCCGATCTTTGCAAACAGACTTCTCGTTAAAATAACAACACAATTCGCGTACAATAAATCCCGGTTGCCGGTAGTTTTGTTGACGCACGCGCCGGGAGCATTTCACATATCTAACTTGTATATTTACATTGGGACATTTCTCTATAGTTAATGTTTTGGATTCATTCATCGTTCTGTGCGACATGCCTGATGTGTGATTGCTAAATCTTATTAAACGTATGAAGTAATTTATGAGAGTCGGTTTAGGGATTATTGCAAACTTTCAGTTGTCTGATTGCTTGATCTATTCAGATATTTGAGAATTGGTTTTGTGACAAGCGTCTAAGGCATTCTGCTGATAAAAGGTAACTGACACAAGCATCACAATAATACGAACCTTGGCACCTTGAACCTATTACTGTCATGTAATTTCCGCCGTGTATTCTAAACCTATTATAAAAACCTATTCGTTAGGTTTTGATATTTTCAATTCTTCGTCTTTTGAAATGATTGTTTGTGTGCCGCAGTGGTTATAAATAACTTATACATTTACACCGTGATTACTAATACATGTATAATGTACTTTATTTAAGGTGTCTATTAATAAGAATGTATGCCTATTAGTTGTGTTATTGTATTTGTTATTATAATCATTTAAGATTATTAAAAAAAATTGATTTCTATTCCACGTTTGTGTTATGAATATTTCGTTTAATTTTATAGATAACTCTAAGCTATCTAGATCTTGTCTGGTTTTAAATTTATATCTATCATATTAATTATTAATCTCTGTTACATGTGCTTGTTCTAGATTTTATAGATGCAGTGCTTCATTCAGTTCTGGGACAGAACGCACTCAATCACGTTTAAGTTCGCGAAATAGGTAAATTGTAACGTCGCCTCCTCCTCCCGGGCCATCGCTCACGCTCGTCTGTGATGTACCAGGAAATAGCGGTTAATTCCTGGAGTTTTTGCGAGTACGTAAATCATTTGCGACACGAGATTTCTGTCTAAGTTTAATTATGACCACTTACATATATTAGATTTGCCTGCCTGTGTAATTTAGGCTGACTGGAAACTTAAAATAGTTTTAATTTGTTTTTTTTTCTTGGTTGTGAATCAAACAACGTAAATGTATTGGAACCAAATGACTGCATTCCATAATGTGTAAATGACGTATGTAGAAATTGTAATAATTTATTTCTTTACATTCTTATTTTTATTAATGGCTAAAATGTAATAAACAAATATTGACTGTTATTTTAGATGCATGATTAAATCAGTTATTTTTTCTTGTGACAGGAAAATTAATTCTGAAGTAGTTACTTCACATTGGCCTACAAAATATTACAAAAAAAAAATTGGCTTGCATATTGATAAACTTATTCTAGTGTAAATGGATATTAATTATTTTTGAAGCGAAATAAAAAAAAACACATATTGTTTTTATGTCTCCAAATTATACCATTTTTTTTAACTAACCAACGCTGTCAACTTGAAACCTCTCTGCAAGGTTTTGTGACGATCATCTAAGACATTCAGCTGAAAAAAAGGTAACGAATATAAGCATCACAATAGTACAAACCTTGGCTTATTACTGGCATGTTAGGTAATTTCGCAAATGTATCTTGACTAAACTTATTCGTTAAATAAAAAAAGGTCCTTTGAAGAACCTTTGTACCTTAAAGCGTGTTATGTTGAGTTTATTGTTAGTGCCTGAAGTGTTAATGAATCGCGCTGACAATCAGTAAAAAAGATTCTCCAGTTGGGGATCGGAGCACATCTTGGGCTTCTACCAGAGTCAAATATACTAAGTACGTACCTTATTAAGAAAGTCCAAAATTTGAATGCAGTGTGTATTGGATTCATTTATCAAAATTATAATTCCAATATCAGTTCTCGTGTTATGTATTGAGGGAAGCTTGATTTGGAAATTGATAATAGCACACAAGGCCTCTACTGACTATCAATACACTGAATCAATTCATTATTGACATAAGTTTACGACTATTGATTTGTAGGGTAAAGTTTAACCGCGTGCGATATGAAATCGAATTTCATAATAAGATAAATAAGATCATACGATAGTGATGACTCTTTATAAAGCCGTTGTTAATTACCATAGCAACAGATCTCACTATAATCAGATAATAATCTGAATGAACTATACAAATCTCGATAGTTTAATTAAGAATTAAACACATCAACTCGCATTGGAAAGTGCGTAAACTCACAAGCATTGTGTGTGTTTATCAATTTGAATATCTCAGTGATTCACACGAGATCGAAATTTCCTTTAATGTTTGAAGTAATTTAGATAAAGAAATATATTAGACGCGTGCATTATCAGGTAGGTGCAAGACGTCGACACGCCAAGACGATCGGACCGGTAATGAATTTATTATGAAACGCTTTAATGATGATTTATCTATACCGTTTTTTTTTTTAAATTATCTACCTCTGATTTTTTCTTTGTCTATTAATTAATTGCATTAGTCACTAGTTGTGAGCGTTCGGTATATTATTATTCGTAAATAATTAATCAAATTTCTTTTCTCTATACTTTCGGGGGAAAACTGGCTTCAATCTTTAACTGAGGAAGCTCTTGCTGCCAACGAGATACGTTGACACTTCATGCACGAGCAGAATATACAACACATCACACTCTACACAAAAATATCTATAGGTTTTGTAAGCAAACTCTATTTTCCTTTTTTACAAACTGATATTGCGGAATTTGCATGCAAGTAACATGTCAAACTGAGGCTCGTACTAGTGTGGTATTTTTGTGTTAATTGGGTACTGTTGTCTGGTTATGTGCTCTGCTTGCTACAAGCTCAACTCTTAAAGCCCTTTAGATGAACAGTATTAGTCAGTACGAAAAAAAAGATCAAGTGACTTGCATGAACAACAACGAAGCTTTAGTGTTAGTTTTCTATTATATTTAGTTTAGTAATTGAGTAACGAAAGTGTAGTAAACCGATTCCAGTTAATTACCACGGAATTCGATAGCAGTTAGAAGCCACACAGAACAATAATCACGGACACAGTCGGCTCCAGCCGGTAACTGATAACATCGCTTCCTGATTAGACGTGTTTAAGACCATTGTTGTTGTCTAGGAAGCGATGCCGTAGCGATATAGATATATACACGTTTTAACATCTCCTACTATCAATTTTAATTTATATTTTATAATCTTTGTGATTTGTTTTATTAATATTCAATAGACGAGAGATTTTTATTTTATTACCTGTTTGTTACCTGCATTAGTTTTTCAATAGACAGAGCTTTTCGTTTACAATATAGTTAATACATAAATCTAGAATTAAAGAAATAATAATTATTACGGCTTAAATATGCTAAATTATCAATTCTAAACGAATAAATTACATTAATTGTTCGAGTTAGTCACGACTGTAATCAAAACGAATCGCGCTGGGCCCTAGTCTAAACGATTCGGGGTCGTGATTAACCCTGGCCGACCTGCGATTCGCAGTAGACCAAAATAATGTAAGATCGACACTTACCTCACGAGTAACGCCGGTGTCCTGCTTCACCTTCCGTAGCCCGTGTGTAGTAAACAGTGTATAGTGTGAATGTGTGAATTGAGTAATAGCTAGGAAGGCTTAACAATCAACAAACAATCAATTTAACATTTAACGCTAATCACAAATAACTTTCATCAATAACAACGTGTATTCTCGCGTCAAGTTATTTCCAAACTCTGAACCCTGCGACAATTCTCGCGGGCACGAAAGAATTCAAGTGCCCCTTTTTTTATGATCAATACTTAACAACCCCCCGTCCTGGACAGAAGGATTATGTCCGCTAGTAAATTGGTAAACGAGCTAAGGTGGCAATTGCTCGCTTCACAACCGAATCTCCTACCATAACTTCGGCCACTCTGGCGACCCCATCCGACCCGTAAATTAATTTTACAATACGTCCTCGACGCCAATGTAACGGCAATGAATTTGGTTCCTTGACCAGTACAAGATCTCCCTCCTTGGCTGGATCCGTCTTGTCCGTCCACTTAACGCGCTGTTGTAAAGTGTGCAGATATTCAAGAGACCAACGATGCCAAAAATTCTGAGACATCTGCTGTAACAATTGGAAACGAGTCAATCGTGATAGCTTCACGTCCCTGAAGGGGTACTCGGGCAGGGCGTTAAGTGGTTGGCCAATTAAGAAGTGGCCGGGGGTCAAAACCTCTAAATCATTTGGATCGGACGAGAGTGGGCAGAGCGGACGTGAATTCAGGACGGCCTCAATTTTGCAAAATACGCTAGCAAGCTCTTCGTAGGTTAAAATAGTTTCACCAATAACCCGGCGGAGATGCGTTTTTGCAACCTTTACGACTGCTTCAAAAATTCCACCCCAATAAGGACAAACCGGTGGATCAAACATCCAAGTTATCCCCATTTTTGACATTGCGTGATCTATACTATTCCTATTATTTGACAAAAACTCAACAATTTCCTTAAGATAACGATCTGCTCCCTTATAATTCGTACCGCAGTCAGATCGAATCAGCGAAGGTAGTCCACGGCGAGAAACAAATCTACCTAGCGCTGCAACAAACGCTTCAGTGCTGAGGGCACTTACAATTTCCAAATGAACCGCCTGGTGGAGAGACATACAAACACACACAAATATCCCTTAAGTGATTTAGCATTACGTAAGTGTGATGATTTAATTGCGAATGGTCCAGCAAAATCTGTTCCCACTCCGGCAAAAGGCCGAGTTTCAGTGACTCGATCTGGAGGCAAATCACCCATAATCGGCTGAACTGGTTTGGCTTTTAATCTGTAACACTTCATGCATCTAAATAATACACTTCGAATAACGCGCCTAGCGGATAAAATCCAAAACTCACGGTGCAGCGTAGCCAAAAGAGCGTTGAGGCCGGCATGGGCGTTTTGAATGTGACGTTGAGTCACCAATAAATTTACGAAAACTCCCCCCTTAGGCAGCAATAAAAAGGGTGACGAGCTTCACAAGAAAGATTGGAATTTTTAAGACGTCCTCCGACCCTTAGCAGACCCGCTTCATCTATGAAGGGGTTTAATCGGGCAATGGAACCCTTTAAACCTAAACCTCGTTTCAAGGTATCAATTATGTCTGCAAAATGCTCTATTTGTACTACGCGAACCCAAAACGCTAAAGCCTGTTGTCGTTCAAAAGAGGACAAAGTCGTAGTCTGTATTTTAATCTGGGGATTCCTTCCATTGTGTATGAATCGTCGAATCCAAGCAGTAACTCCAATCAACTTATCAAAAGAGCTGTATTTATTCAAAAGAGTGTTCAAATTATAAGGTGGCAAATTCTCTACGACTCCAATACGTAATCCGGGTAGAACTCGCTTTATTATTTGTACGGCGTCCAAGCCGAGGAGAGCGCCGCTCGAGGGGTGGCCAGTCCTTTAGGGATTGCGAACATTTCGGTGAATGTTCAACCGCAAGATATCCGCTTCTCTGCTGATTGGTAGGGGAAGAGTCACCCCCGCCCCTGGGAAGGACTTTCTTAGAATAATCCCTATGTGGTTGAGTAGGTTCATCTGAGAACCGACAACGATCCACAGGGGATGATAGCTGACCATCCGTGGGATGTTGGCCGGAGTAAACTCCCCCGCCCATGCGGGGAGTAGGTGAGTCATTCTCCAATCGTCGAGAGCCATGCATATTCATGCATAGGATTGGGTGGTGGCTACCTTGACAATGAGGGCAGGGACGAAATCCCCTACAGTCCCTCTGAAAGTGCTGCCCCAAGCAGGAATAGCACCACTTCCGTGCATTCGCGATCCCCCGCCTATCCTTAACACTTCGATCTAGGAACCTAGGGCAAATATGGACTCGGTGTCCAGTTTCGCGACAAAAACTGCAACGTGAATCTTCCTCACATATGGCATAGCGATTAGCCGGGCGACGGGGATCACCAGTAAGTCGTTTATCCTTTCGGCGCTGTTCTGGTCGTTGCTCAGGAGTTTGAGATGAATAGGCAATACCGGAATTGTCAATCAACCGACACTCACCCTCTAAAAATTTTATTAGGTTTTCGAAAGATGGCAAGTATGTGGCACCATCACCACCGTATAACTGTTCGAATCTAACCTTGAGCTCGCAAGGTAACAAACCCAAAATAATATGTAGGAGCAAGAACGACCACTGGTCCACCGGCAAACCTAATCCTTTCAAAGCGTTGCACGCGGTGAGTACTGGATTCAGAATATCAACTCGTAAGCGGTCAACTCTAGTAACCCGAGGTAAGGTTAATAATCGCGTAACATGTGCATCCGCCAAGCATCGAACGTTTTGGTATCGCCTGGCGAGCAAATCCATAGCGGTATGGTAGCTGCCGTCAGTCATATCCAAATGCGCTACCAAATCCCAGGCCTCGCCACTGAGAGAGGCTCGAAGATACGCCAATTTTTGACTGTCCGACAAATCCTTCCGTGCATCTACTAAGCTCGAAAACATAGCGAGGAACCCTGGGTACTTCTCTATAGTACTATTAAATTTGGGGAGGTCTAAAGTTGGAAGTTGCCCCAACAATTCCGGATGTGTGGGGGGTCGTGTTGCCCCCGATACATTTCCACCAGCACCCATTCTCTCATTGAGAATAGTTCGTGCACCCTGTGTGATTGTATCGATCAACTCGTAAAACTGGGCCACGTCTGCCTCCACCGCGTCGGTCAATATTTGTTCCGGCGTCGAATTTAAAAATGACTCATAGGCAGAGTCTACAGCCGCTTGTCGTTTTTCAATACCTTTAAATCTCTCTAAGAGAGCCTCCTGCCTATCAACCCTGCCCACTAAGGCAGCAGCGGAGGTCGCCCAAACTAGTTCTGTTCGAATCCGCTTAGTATGCATTGATGCCATAGTTAAACAAAGAATAAAGAAAAACAACAAAAAAAAAATGAATAAACAAGTAACAAGATTAATTAAATTAACTAAACTACAAAAATCAATTAAATTAAACAAAATTTCTAGGAAAGCCAACCCAACTGCAAGCTCTAGTGCAAGAATATATTATATTCGACGACTCAGTATGAACAAACAGCCATACGAAATAAATGTAGGTATACAAAAACGCACCCCGTCCCGGAAACAAACCGCATGAGCTTATTCTAAAATATTGTATATTACGGACCGGTAGAAGTGAATTATTGATCAATGTTTACAAAGTAACAAACAATGAAACATAAACAAAATTATTACAAACAATCACACTAACACAAAACCAAACAAAAAAAAATGTTTATATTTATAATTATGAAGTGGACGACAAGCCTAAAGTGGTTATTGAGCAACAAAATACCAATTACAATTTAAATAAAACGCGAAATAACCACGCTCTGCTACCAAAATGTTCGAGTTAGTCACGACTGTAATCAAAACGAATCGCGCTGGGCCCTAGTCTAAACGATTCGGGGTCGTGATTAACCCTGGCCGACCTGCGATTCGCAGTAGACCAAAATAATGTAAGATCGACACTTAACTCACGAGTAACGCCGGTGTCCTGCTTCACCTTCCGTAGCCCGTGTGTAGTAAACAGTGTATAGTGTGAATGTGTGAATTGAGTAATAGCTAGGAAGGCTTAACAATCAACAAACAATCAATTTAACATTTAACGCTAATCACAAATAACTTTCATCAATAACAACGTGTATTCTCGCGTCAAGTTATTTCCAAACTCTGAACCCTGCGACAATTCTCGCGGGCACGAAAGAATTCAAGTGCCCCTTTTTTTATGATCAATACTTAACATTAATATATTCCTCTTCATTCTTACTTTAAATAGTTACCGGACTCGATTACTTTAAAAATCCTATTGTTAAATTATTTATTTACAAAGTGAATAGGGCCAAAATGTATATCTAGATTATTATCTATGAGACGAAGGTGACTGAACAAGTTAGAAAGGATCGACCTAGATGAAGGTTTCGCGAAAATGTATTGGAGAAGAACCAGGTCAAAAAAAACTCGTAATCGTCGAACGAAGGCGCAAGGATCTTAGAAGGTAGAAGGATATATCTATATACCCCAAAGTGTAGCGTGATATTATAAAATTATGATCTTTTTGCATACGCATAAATTGAAAATGTCGAAGGATAAAAATATGGCCAACTTACACAACAAAGACGTTTCTTTTTAAATTAATTAATACAACGGATGTATTAATTTTCTTAGGTAAACTCGTAGTAGTGGTATGTTATTATCTAGGTAATATCTAGACACATTCTAGCTTCGCTTCGTTAATTTAACGCTTAACGTTCGAAACGTGGGGTGGGAAGCGCTAATTTTTGTTAATCAAACTCAATTATTATTTCGTGCGGTAGGTATCGCTTTCTTTATCAAATGTGTGTGGTAAAATCACCACATTACTTTACGCTTTTTTTATAGTAGCTCGGCAATGTGATGGCATTATACCTGATGGTAAGCACAATGCAATCCAGGCACAGTGGCGACTGGCAAGAGATCGATTATCCATCGTCAGTCGTCCCTGTGATACCGTCTGCACAGATATCTTTACACGTTACGTTGGAAGGACGTGATTTACATTTATATAAAACTAGCTGTGTGCCCACGGCTGCTTCCGTGTTTCATATATTTTTCACTACGTATTGTACTTTTTAATTTTTTATACGGGGTGCTAATTATTTTCCAAAAAAAATTTTTGCTACTCTCAATAAGTTAAGATATTTCTCACAAATTCATGTACCTGCCTGTAAAACTGTGCGTTGAATCGGATTTGTTTTTGAAATTTCATGAGTTTTAATTTTTTTTTACGCGGAACCCTAATTATTTTCGAAAAACAGAAGTACCCTAAGTTACCCGGAGTAACTAGAGCTCTCTAACAAAGAGTCCCCTCAAAACCGGTCCAGCTGTTCCAGAGATTACCCGATAAACAGACAGATAATTATTTTGAAAATTGTATTTTTGGTATAGGTGTCGTATGTACATTCGTATGTATTTAGTAAAAAAATGTTATTTGATATAACAAACAAACACTTCAATTTTATTTATTAATAATAAAAGTTCGTCACACTGACTGGACACAGGAGAGACAGCTGAAACGGTAACGTTCGATCTAGTTAATTGGACATAAATAAAATATTTTTATCTATCTAGTTTATATCATACTTATGCTTTTGCTTTAACTAGAATTAATTTAAAAAGAGTAGACAACTGGCAACTGTATTGTATGTTTTTCCTTCCATGTACATCTCATTTACGTTTATAAATAACATAATGTCTTCGATTGATAATTACATCCAAGATAAAATGCAACAATCAGAAAAATTACCTACGTCGCATGTCGTCGGCACAGCCGTTTGAAATAACGCGTTATTAGGTAACTCATCCGAACCAAAGACAGATGGAAAGATAAGTCGCTGCCATTGTTCGTTGTCCCATAGCGTTGCGTGTACATATATACTTTATAATCGTTGGTTATTATATCGGTTGACATTGATTTAATCACTGTAATTTTATTGTATAAAATAGGTAATTATTCTACCTATAAGAACCTATGTTCATGAATACACGAATTGAAATATAACTATTTTCTGGTAGCCTAGTCCAATTGACCATTAGGGATCAATACACCTGTAACAAACTTATCAGGACATTAACTCAGTGCAAAGCAGAAGAAGCCGAAATTTAGTAGGAATTAGCTACGAGTATTAGTGAGAGGACTAACTGGTTTGAACAAACATATGCACAACATTGGCGTCCAGAATACAAGAGAATGCAGGTTCTGTGAAACAGCAGACGAATCGCCATGTTGTGTGAATGTGAACCATTAATACCCATACGTAAATGTGTCCTGGGTATGTACGTGTTGCTTCCGGAGAAGGTACAGAAGCTCTCTGCCAAAAAGATTCTACAGTATATCCTGACTGTAGGTATAGGCAGTGAGCTTTAGCTGTGTGGATAGATCACAATACATATATATATATATATATAGATTGCAGTTGCATAGGATTGTTCTAGCCTGCATAATCCTTTACGGAATAATAATAAATACTTATTCGTACGTAGTTCGATCTATGATGATGGTGAATGACAACTGGCGATAGATAAAGGAATAAAAATGTGGATAAAATCATTTAAATTACCATACGGGAATCAATCAAAGATTCACGCTCGCTTGTCATTTTGTCACGGACGGTGACCGCCGGTACTAATGACCCGTGAAATGTTATATCGGGTTTAACATCATTGTTTCAACCTGTTGGGTGAACCAACAGTGGTGAGAATAACATAACTCTTCGATACTCCACAATTTGTGGAAGCAAGCAATATCTTAGGCATTTGGAGATGTCAATAGTTTTACATGATAGGGAAATCGATGCCAGCGAATTCAAAGCAACTAAGGTTATGAATGTGAAGCGATGATGGCTTTCAGTAAAGGACATCATAATAGTGAAACCATAGAGAATATTTATCACTCAGTATATTTATAATAATAATATACATTTATAACTTTAAACTGTCAATTAAGAAATAAAAACATAGGTGTTCTTATACACTAAATACCTAAAGGTCAAAGGTGCCAAACAACAGGTGTGTTCCGATAGCATCACTTTAGAGATAGATACGAACTAGATAGAATTTAAACGAAGATCAAATGAAAGAAACCAATCACACATCATGTGAACAATCTCTAATGTAGGTATTATAGAACAGCTCTATAAAATAGTCAGCCATTTAATTCATGTTTTAACTAATTAATTATAAAAAAAAAAGTCTTTTTTAACAGACTGGAAAGAGATGTATATATTAAAAAACGACCAGTAGAATCGACCGCTTGGTCACCCACATAATTATGATTGTTTTAAATATATCATTGTATCACTTTTTTTTTTTTTTGTGTCACTATTCACGGATGGTGACCATGGACGCTAATGTTGCGTGAACATTGGGTATGGTTAGTTGACGATCAGGTCTCTTCATGATTTGCTTATTAATTTATGAATGACTGGTGATTGATTTAAATTCGTATAAGCAGGGATAATTGTCAATTGATTTACATTTTATAGGTACCTACTGCGCGGTGGATAGTTTTAAAGTAAGTATCATTAGGTGGAAAAGGAAAACGTGATGACGAGTCTATGTAAAAATAAATTCAATTTACATTTACGCACGTGTTGAGTTTCAACTCAGTATATACTAACGTTGTATATCCCTCTAAAACTTCTCATATGATGACAGTCTAACTAAAATTATAATCAGGATTTTTTGAAGCGAAACTTCTTAAGGGACGGTGTGAATTGTAAAATGTGTAACGAAAAAGAGATAGGTATGTATAGGTTTTAGGATGTGAGAGAGTGTGGTAGAGTGCTTTTCTATAAAGTCTTCGTCTCCTTTTTGTATGATGAATCTTAGCGATCTGCGTCGCCACTACTATAACGCCGTGTACGCGCCCGTACATGGAGTGTGCATACCATGGAGACTAGTCCCCATTATATGCTTTATATTTCAAATTACCTCCTCTACTGCGTGTGAACTCACACTCACTTTTTCACCAATATTTCAGCTATATTGTCCATACCAAATATAGGTATTAAAAGCACCAAATGTATTTATGCAAAAACATATAATATATTCAGACAAAACTTTTAGAAACATTTGGATCTATAAAGAGAGTCAAGAAAAAAAAAAACCCTCAACGAAATAAATTTGCGAGAGACTTTTAAAATACAAAGCGAGTCCATTAAAGGCAAAGCAATAAACAGCAATCGAATATTCAACACAAAAGGAGTAGACAGGAAGGAAATAAGACATTTCATCGGCGGCGCGACACTTTGCGTTATATGATTACGCTATTGCGGATAGAGGGGAGACAGGAGCGGCAGCGCGTGACGCCCCGACGCAGTGCTCGGGCTGTGCCGAATTGTTTGGCCAAATACTTTGGAAAAACATTGCTCCATTGTTAAGGTAACGTTAATTCATAACTTCTATTATGTTTGTTTAATTTAAGAAGTAAACTTATTATATTATATTATAATAACCTTATTTTATTTAACTTTACAAATATGACATCCGTGTTGTTTTTATAATTGCAGTTGACATAGGAAAACATTAAGAAATTTGCAAAAAAACCTGGTTAAATTGTAACTTTTTTTTTGCATACAAACAGATATATTTTAGCACTAGCTCATTGATGTAAAGGAACGAAGAAAGTTTTTGTAGTTGTTTTTTTTAAATATTTTACTTCCAAAGTAGTGAAAAGGCTATGGAAGCAGAATTTCTTAGACCTCGGGTGTGAAAATGTATATTTAGATTTTTAGTTAAAAGTATTATATAGGCATAACTTATGTCTTAATACATTTTTCATGAATATAATCAATAGATTAGTACCTATTTGATGTTAAACACATAATTCGGTATTTAGTTAAACGCAAATTAACACAGTTAGGGAGTAAAAACTGGTTAAATGTTTAATTAGAAGAAATGAATTAAGAAATTTGAAAAGCTTAAAAAATTAGAACAATTTGCATCAAACGATAATAAATATTTAATATAAAAATTCTTACGAATTATAAATTAGTGGTAGTATTAAACAAATCAATTTATCTAATAAAACATAACAAGGAGGACATAGTTACTAGGAACGCAAAGATACATAACCGATGACCTTGGCAATACATCGGAGACCACAGCACACGTAATGATCGTGTCCGTAAAGTCTGTAGTTATCGTGTCCAACCAAGCGATACTGATTTGTGGTGCACATCCTTCGAACAGCGCTCGTTAGGTAAATTACTCCGGCGGACAGTAACGACCTTCGAGGAATGAATATACGATATTTTTATTGATACACTTCTTGATTGCGATTTCATCTGATATCAGTGTTACGGTTGGTGATAGTAAGATAGAAGTAGTTAGAGGATTGGCTTTTTACAATTATGTTACAATATTTTAAAGGCGGTTATTCACCAAATGAGCTTTATCATCCTATTATTATTGCATTAGATCTAGGGACTGACTTTAATCAAAAACTCGATTATACTTGAATCTGATAACACCTTATTAAAAGTTTACGCCTTAATGGTTTGTATAGGTATGGCAAACTTAAGGTTTTTTTTGTAGCTCGGCAAAGTGATGACTTTGTGCTTGATGTTAAGCACAATTCAATCCAGAAACAGTGACAACTGGGGAGAGATCGGTTATACTCGTCAGTCGACCTTGTGATACTGACCTGCACAGATATCTCTTCACGCTACATAGGAAGGACGTGATATTATAGGAAGTAGGGAAATATATAGCCCAGAAAACTGTTACACAGCTATTGGTTTAATTTTTTTTTTAATATTATTAATGTCGCATGTCGAATAAAGTTTATAGTAATGTTTTAATCAGCTAATAAGTCCAATAGAATGTACCTATGCAATGTAATTTCGATGCAATTGTCACTGTGATATTATTACAGAATGCAATCGACGGTCATCGTTCACACCGCGACGAACAATCATATGTTGTGGTCATGCGAAGTTCCCCACACTATTTGCATATCGCTTTGTCATAAAACCAAATTATATTTGCCGACAATAAAGCGAACTTCGTTCTATAATCATTATTATGAATAACAGAGTTAAAAATATCGAAACTAAATTGTCAGTTTTGATGACGGTAAAAAGTAAGTTTGTATTTTGTGTGTGTGAACCTTATTACATTTTGCGTTTTGCGAGATATTATGTTTTCATTGATTTCCATTTGAAATAATGTTTGTGTTTGTTATTTCAATGAAGGTAGTTTTTAATTTGTCTGGTAATTTACTGGCTACTAGAATATTATCAATATAGTATGGGTATTTCATTGTAATTTTCTTTATAAAAACTAGCCCGTGACCTAACCTAACTAACCTATATATATATATACATATATATTACAACCTATATATTTGTAACCGATTTTTTAAATTTTAAGTGCTACAGACAAACCTTAAAGGTTTAAGTGGCGCTTTATAGATGTATATTTTTTGTAATATGTTTTATTGATAATTAAATTAAAAAAAAAACTACAGGTCACAAGCTTCAATTAATTTTATCCTTGACAGGCCTTGCAAAAATCACCAACGCAGTAAGTACAAAGTATTGCCGATTTGTAGACACAAAGGAGCCAACAGTTCTTAAAGATAATTTACAAGGGTCAAAGTTTTATTTTTTGTTTCAGTTACAGATATTTCTACAAAGTTTTCTTAAAAATTCAGATCTCTTTTTTCGGTTTTATTACATTGTAATAGTTTATTTTATTTATTTATAAGGCACTGCTACTGAGAACAAATTAAAGTTTCCTTAAACATTTTTATGATAAGTTTTTAAATTTGATTGTAGTATTTCGCTTCATTATTGAAAAGCTAAATGTGAAATCAGCCTTCTAATTTCAAACTTAACGTTTTTTTGACATCATGTTTATCTATTAATTATACTATAAAATATTATATATAATTACATAATAAACTTGAAATTGCAAATTAAAACTCAGTTCTACCGGTCAGATTTCATCGGGTTTGTGGTTTTAACTAAATAAAAAGCGACCTTGGAACGTCGGCATGCGGTCTAGCCAGAGCGTTTTAAAACACCTGACTCATCTTAAAACATTAAATTAATAAGATAAAATCGTCCCATTTACACTTAATATATGTCTCTACAGTTGTTAACACCGTATAATAAACGTAAAAAAAACTATAAAAAATAGACATATTTAGTTATCATTGTATATATAGATTATCGTTCGTAACTCTTTATAATTAGTTTGTGAGCGTCACGTGGTGCTGATTTTCGCGACGGCAAAAGTTATATTTGTAAGTCGTTATAGAGTTGATGGACTGTAAACATTTTCTTTCGGCAGTTTTATTAAAATCGTTTATAAAAATTTCTTAATTAAATATTAATTTTTTGTTTTCCCACGGGATGTTTTCTTAGTATTGTGACTAAGTTTTTAGTATTCGATAAAAATGGAGATAGAGAAATATTTATTTTTTTTACCTTTTTCGATATTTAATTCAAAATTCATAAGATAGATAAAATAGAGGTACATTTTCTCAAGGTAGGTGATCTGAATTGTGATTACGTAAGCAATGTTTTTTTTATATCTATGCAAATTTTGTAAAGTAAAACATTTGCTTACTTTTGTTGACAAAGGGTAGGGAAAATTAATAAATAAATATTGCTTACTTATCCACCATTCTACGACCCCTCCCTCATGCCATCAAAAATAAGCAAATCGTAATTCCTCGTGATTCACGTAATATTTCCACGACCCCTTATGTACAAATTATATACTAACATTAACGAACAAGTGATAGTACATCCCCACTTGATCCCCTCCAAAAACTTTGAACGAGTCTATCTCAGAATTTTATGAGCGAATGAAATACTTTTTTCCTATATTCGTATTTTTTTAAATTGTGTTATTCTAAATGAAATAAATTAAAGAATATTGTTAACTAATGTAATATGTTGCTGATTTGACTTTGCCAATTCCGTTTCAAAATCTTAAATGAAATTCGATTAAAATTATTTTGAGTCGTTACGTATTTTGGCAGTTGATTTTAACATAAATATGAGTAAATAAATATTGATAATATAATAAGTTTAATATAAAAAAAATGTATCTAAATAAATTAAATAATGAATAAAATTAGACAAGGGATAGTAAATAAATGAACAATCAAAATAATAAAAAAATAAATATATTGGTAAGTTATATATATATATATGATTGTTCATTTATTTACTAACCCTTGTCTAATTTTATTCATTATTTGATTTATTTAGATACATTTTTTTATATTAAACTAATTATATTATCAATATTTATTTACTCATATTTATATTAAAATAAACTACCAAAATACGTAACGACTAAAAATAATTTTAGTCACGTTAATTACGTTTCATATGCATGCATATGAAAATTGAAGACGTCAATGACATTAATTTATGATACGTGTTTTGCCTCTTTACGAGGTATCCCTCAAATTGGTGTAGACTCTCCATAACTAGCAGGCAAAGAAGGATATTAGGTTAAGTGAAACAGAGGACCACCGGCTATTGTGTTTAGTTAAAATCAACTAGTTGTTTTTTTCTTTGAGGATGCATTAATCATCGTATAAGTGATATCGGGTACCGTGGACCGGTTTACTCATCTCATTATGTAAGGCAATACAATACCGTCTCGACTTTAATAGTGCTAATTCAATCATAGTCGCGACCGTTAGCGCCGCGTCCCGCTCTAGTCAGAGCGAGACACGAGCGACACTTTACATTGAATTTTATTACACTCCCATATTTATAATTCATAAACCCAAAGACGTTCTTGCTGGACGTAAATAAAGACCTAAAGATCTCCACAATGACCGGTCTTACACCACCGGTATTCAGGGGATTCTTGCGACTTTTATCAGATCGTCAGTCCGCCTTGTTGAGAGCTTACACATGCTGCGTCTTTCGGTACGTGGTAACTATTCGAGAATCGATTTTATGAGCAATGTATCCAGCAGTGCCACTTTAGTTTGGCAATTCTTCGGGGAATGTCGATTATTTTTGTTTTTTTTTTTGCGGATATCCTCATTACTGATTTAATCACACAAACATCGCTCGTTTTTAAGTTTGATCCTTGTCGTAAGGCCCATTGTGAGCGAGTACGTTTTAGTGTATATAATTTTTTTTATGGAATAGAGGCAAATGATCTAGCGTGTCCCCTGATGGTAAGTGATCATCGCCGCCCATGAACACCTGCACCACCAGAGTAATCGCAAATGCGTTACCGGGCTTTAAGGAATGAGTAGGCATAACTGGAAACACATCGTTCAAAGACTTATGTCTTGAGATACTACGGTGTTTTGGATCAGAAGACTTCTTTTAGTTTTGATTTGATTCTGATGATTTTATTTTTAAAATTATAGATTAACTATAGATTTATCTAATCAAGAGTTAGTACAATTTTTTATATTTATTTAAGATTTAGTTACGTAGTAAATATATTGAAGATGTTACGAGAACAATAATAAGTAAAGTTGACAAAAGAAAATGAACACCGACGTATGCTTTGCCGTACTTGCTAAATATTTTAATAATGAATTAATAAAAATGCGGTGAAAAATTGTGAAGTAGAGAAAAATTATTATAAGAAGAAAACGGAGATGCGGGTAAAGCTAGTAATTAGTAAAAAACACGTCTTGATTCATATAAATAATTGATCTAAATAAAATCATAAGTTTTAAATGTGTACTAAAATTAGATTTATGTGCCCTTTGCGTCTTGTGAAGACCCAGTTAATTGTACGTATTTGTTATGACGGGTCAATGTAACTTATATTTCGTGAGTTACTCGGAATTCGTAATATCGTGTTTAGACGAAGCGTGTGAACCAGGTCTGCAGTGTACCTACTGAATTTTGAAAATTCTTCCTCAAATTATGTTTGATATGACGCAGTTATTTTGCATTACTTACGAAGCGATGCCGATAGAAATTAGTTTAAATAAAGCGATTTAATATTGACTATCTATACAATTATCGATGGGATGAAGATTTCGTTGTAGGGTTTTAGGACAACGTGTCGTTTGACTCACAATCGAATCTTACAATATATTATAGGGTGTTCAAGCATCTGCTCTTGGAAAAGAAGTTTCTAGCTGTTCCGTATCCTAGCTACCTAGAAAAGCATTATAAAATACCTTAGCACCATGCTATGGTTTCATCACGGTGTTTTCTTTCACCGAAAATGCAGGCTCATTGTACAATCGGAACCTGCCTGTAACAACGCAGTATTCAAGCTTATTACCACTGACTCATTATTGCTACACGTCGGACAGACAGACAGTTCTCTGCTCTGTATAACACTCTAACAAGACTCTTTGTGATAGAGAAACATCGTTCAGGTATAGATAAATATACATATTAAAAGCTATATTAAAGCGGGGGAGTTCTTACAGTTTGTGTGTCACTCATCGTTTTTTTTCTCAATAGAGAATTCAATAACGCGCCTTTTGTCATATAAAAACCTAACAGTCGATGTGGACATGTCTCACACCGCATATAATTCTAAAATTGTATTTAAGTACATTAAATGCATTTAGACAATATACATATCATTTTTTTCTTTGAATTTCATATTAATATAAGGATATTTTTGTAAGAGATGTAAAGGTTTATAATTTTCAGAGTAGACATATCATTATGTATTGTATGTTAACTTGGATTAAGTCTTCGCCTTTTCCTCTGCTATAGCCAGACCAAGGAAGAATGAGTTTAAGAGGCTTTTCCCAATTGCACTGCTTCGTACACTGGAGGACAGGACAGTACAGGGTACTCTTTAGCGTAGGATGTCTGGTTAACAGCAGTCAGGCTGACCGCCAGAACGACAGGGTGCATCTTTTTGCGATACATTGTGGTGTTTTTAAATATCCTCAGGTTAATAAGGCCAAGAATTCACATACACAGATCAATTTTAAATTCACATACAGATAAATTTTATAACCGAATAATTGTAGTTAAGCTAAGCGAAGCGAGCTTGTTTGTAACTTACTAGTTTATTATTGTCAGAATAAGTGAATATTTATTTCGCTTAAAGTTAAATTCGTTCTAAGTTTAAAAATAAAGTGTTTCGATATGGCTCATATCACTTCAGCACACATCATACTATCATGTAGATACTTAATGGGTGCAAGGGATATTGACTATTCAAATCTGTTTGAAGTATTATACTATAAATAAATTATTTTCTAAAATTCAATGAAACCATACAACAGTTTTAAAAATTTATTTCATGCATGTGGTTATGGAATTGGCAGAATAATAAGGCATTATTTCTCAAGACGAAAGACAGATAATATCATAAGGGGTCAAAACTTGTGAGTATTGTTAAAACACTCTCGCTATATTATTATACACTATGTATTATTCCACGTCACCATTTTATAATATTGCAATATCATGAACGTTCACTTTAGCAGAGATAGAATGCAAGTGTGCCTGTGTTGGCTCTGCAGAGCCTTATATAGTCATTCCATGCGATCTAACATGGGGCAGGTGAGAGACGGTTCCACTGCGGATAATATCTTAAGGCGCCGCCACCGGATGTGTGGCGAAAATATTGTTAACAGTATAGATTAAGAATATTGACCTAAGGCTTCTACAAAAGAAGCAGTTTAACAGCCTTCAAATCTGGATGTAAAATTTTGCGAATTTAATTCAGGAAGTGCAACAAACTAGAACGTTACGCGTCGGTGTAACGCGCGTCTATTTTGTGTTTAATAGCGCTTCTATTGTATATCACAAAACGCAAATGACAGGAAGGCAGACGTCTAATTTGACGTTTGATATAATTTCCATCCAACCATTATGTTACGAAGATCTATATTACCGAAGCGTTCATTTCGGCGAAAGAGGTTAAACAAGTTTTATTAGAAATGTATTTTGTTTTTTTATTTATTAACTAATTAACTTTTTAAGTAATGATGTCTTAATGGCCGATTTATATAGGTTCAGATCGAACTATATTGAGATCTTACACTATAATGAGACTGAAAAAAATCATCGTGAGGAAACTATAATATGGTGGTAGAGACTTTTCTAATGCCCGCCTGATAACTCCCACCCTTAAATTGGAAAATCTATACCCAAGCAACTATAATTAAAAAAAAAAACCATGATATCATGGATAACAAGCAACGATATAAAATATTTTATCTAACTAAAATATTGCTAATAATTAATTACAAAAAAAAAAAAATCGATTTAATATATTCAGTTCGCATCACGTAACTAAAACTACGACGATGATCAACTTTTGGATATTGTTAGAGGTGTGGGAGGGGGTAATTTACCACGCGGAACTATGACGTCGACAATTGTTGTTTGTCCTCATTCTATATAATTGTTTGGGTGGAGCAACATGGGGCAAACTATACTCAAGTTTTCCAATAAAATATTTTTACATTATAGTAAATATATTGATTTTCGACAGGTGGGTATTGTGTGATATTAGTTTTTTCTAAATTCAACCACAACCATTACCTATGGTTAGATAATTTTTCAAGTTTTTCAAATTTTTCAAAAGTCAAATTTAAGAATACGACTATACATCAAAATCAGTTCTGCTTGCTCAATTGTATAACAGAAATTGAGAAGAATTATATCATGGTATATTAACATTTTAAATAACGATTTCTAAGTATGTTGAGAATCTGTCGCCGTCATAAAAAACATTCTCAAGTCACTTGAACTAATAAGAATGCATGGCGCACGTACACCATCAAAAATACAAATCGTAAAGCAAATTACTAACTGTAAATACAATAAAATGAACAAACAGACATAAAGTCGTTGTAACGTGTTAACAAACAAGTAATTCAATCGATACGACATTGTATTTTGAATACTAAAAAGCGATCGTCGAATATGTTCGGGCGACCGATGGAATTTTAAAAGAGTCATGCTTCAGTACCTCCAGGGTATAAAGAGGTTGGCAAAGGTTCCGATACATACGGTCTTTAAAGATGTTCAACATATTAACACTCTTTTTGACTTTTTGGTGAGATTAATATTTCTCATGTAGTATTTATGTGATACCATTTGATTATTATGCACCAGTGAAATGAATAGTGATACGGATCGTGAATTCTGAAGTACCGCAGAAACTTTTTAGAAAGTTCTAGCTTCATGTCTATTGTTTTATTAAAGCGTTCATATAAACATGAAAAAAATCACTTACTACCCACACGATACTGGCAGAATTGTGAATGTAGATCGTAATGTAGCTATGTATTTTTTATATACTGGTTTACCATTTGAACACAATCTCATTTGACATTAAGTGATAATACACTCAGAAGTGATAAAATCTGAAGGAACTAGATTTCGAGAGCAGTTTAGTCTCATTCATTTCCGCTAGCTAATTAACGCTAGCTGTTGCTTTAGCTTAATAAGTAAAATTATAATTTAAAAAAAGTATTAACCGAACGATCCGGCCGTATGTCACACATTCTCCCATCACACACTGTCAATCAGAACAATAATAAATTGGAACAACCGAACCGTGGATAACGACTAGCTTACTATTGAATATATATAGCTTAGAATAGATATGTTGCAGAGGAGACATTTCATTTGCTTCAAAAGGCGGTTATTATATACAACCAAATTAAGATCACCATATACCCATGACATTAGATGAAAGACACGACTGATATTCCTAAGTGTGTCATATTTCGGAAGCAGCTTCTATTTAGACATGGGAAAGACAAATTCTTCCTGTTATATAATGAATCTTACCGTGGTCATCTCTAGTTTTGGATCGTACCATATTCAACATTAGACATGACACACAAGTTTCTCTTTACACAGATCAGCAGAATTTATCAACCTATTTAGGTACACATTTAGGTAACCGTTTTTGAAAAAATGCGAGTAGTAATATTGTATGCGTTCGCAAATTCAAACATTTATTTAAAATTCTAAAAATAAAAGTAAAATTCCTTTAAAAAGATAATTCGTCCGTCTTTACAGTTTCTTTTTCAGTAGCTTTAAATCTTTACGTAGTATACAAGACCAAGAATCCCTGCATCTATCAGTTTATTGCCTCGTACTATAACCGCTGCTGAAATGTAAAGTCACATCTGTCACGTAACTATGTACTCTATGACGGTCATCCTGTGGTTTCGGTTGAAAGATTCACATTCATGACATCACCTCGTGGATGTGGTGACGCACAGGTGGATTGACTGACGTCTCCCCTGTTGAAGGCACCTTCGATCGCAAAATGTAACTGTTATAGAAAAAAAATACAAATAATAAAAAAATCAATGTTTTAATTTAATTCTATATAGGCTATGCACTTTGACTACGATCGCACCTCATATTAAAGGGACGACCTGGATACCAATCCAGAATGATAAACACACTAAATATGGACGGATTCGATCAAAATTGCAATTGATTGTAACTGTCAAAGTAACCATAATAATGATAAAAAAAAAAACAGTTATATAACATAATGTTAAGTTACGCCATGAAATCTTCTCTGATAGTTAAAGTTACAAGTTACCCGTAATTTAAAAATAAAAAGTTATGAATTAAATAATATGTTATTGTATATCTATGGGTAAATGAAACAAATTAAAAAAATCGTGCCATTTTGATGGACTATTTGACGTTAAGCAACTTACTCAAGCCTAGTCAAGTGATTCTTCCAAAACACATTTATATTTAACCGCTTGGCACTTCCGCCATGTTTTGGTTTTCTCATGATGTTTTCCTTCACCGAAAACTAAGGCAAATTATAGAATAAGACAGATGGTTTCAAACTTACGCACATCGACGCGGAAATCAACTATACTGGCTTATTAGAAAATCGCTTTAATATTATCCTCATACACCAATTTTTATGAAAGTTCCACAAAGTCTGTGGTCTTTATCTGATGATCTATATCCACCACCAGACATTAACCGTTACGAAAACGTTTATCAACCGTACAAGACACTATGACTGGATTATTTAATTAGTATTTTTTGCTATCACCATACGTGACGTCGTGAATGTGACATCGCATGAGGGTTATGGTGCAAGAATGTGTCACGCACACAATAGACAAAGACAATATACATATAGATCTGAGAAGATATTTCGTAAGTTATTGTCTTATGGAGACAATAAAATTGACTTCAGATTTGTAATTTTTTTTCGTTTTGTAACTCGTTATTATAAAGCGATGATCATATTAATACCAGGAATGTCCTTAAGCGTGTTCTACCGTTTGTATAATGGGTTGTATTCTGATAAATTGTTGGACATAATGCCGACACATAATTTCTACGATCCTACGGCTCGCCATCGGCAAGGATTTCACTGTTACATCTTGGAGCCAAAATGGTTCCGATATTGCAGTTCCATAGGAGTTTCCTCCCGCGAACTGTCCGGATATGGAAAGTGCTCCCGGCGGCCTTATTTTATGTAAGTATGGGGTAAGAACTTTTCGAACCCATTTGAAGACAAAAGGGGCGTAAGAAAGTTTATTAAAGAGTTGGTAACGAGCACGTGATACGTGATAGGTAATGAGCCTGGTGTTGCAGGCTTCCATAGGCTACGGTACTGCTTACCATTAGATAGATCGTACGCTTTTTTCCTCTCTTCCGCGGTTTAAAAAATATATATCAATTGTCAAAGTAACAAATTGTCGAAAACCAAACAAACAAACATAGATACTCTTTATATTATGACAATACCGATTGGGTTATTCAAATATCGAGTAAGCAATATTTTGATCATCTAAACCCCCCTCCCTCTCCTTCCTTCTTGTCACAATAGCAAGAACAGCTCTTAGACTCCCATCGCCCACATGAATACATATGCTTTTGCATAATTTTGAAAAAAAAATTATAAATTATTGCTTACATGATCACCATTCAGACCTCCTCCACCCCATAAACACCACCAGGGGTGCTTACGTAAAATAAGAAATAAGTAAAAAAAAAACATTTAACTGGAAACTAAATGTTCAACGAAATGTATTTTCTAAACCCAAAATAATATACCGAAAATATTAATTGCAGTGGTTTATAATTGAGAATTAATATAATACAAAGTCGACACAGGCATTGCGTCAATACACCCACAGCATTCACAGTGAATGATGGGTTAATACCCCTGGGTGTAGACAGTTTAAACAAGCTGTCTGGGAAATATCACAAAGCTGGGCCGGAGAATGCTCAGCTTATCTCGCACTGATATTAGCCTAGAAGTGCGCGTGATGACACGACATTGCTCATTTAATAAACACTTATTCACTATAGGTCTGACAGACAGTCCCCGTTGAGACGCTGTCTAGTAGAGGGAGACACTGCTGACTATGTAATCCCGGAATGCACTGACGTTGTCAACCAATGGGCAAAAACCTTCAAGATAATGAGGTTGCTCCAGAAAGCCTGTGATAGTCCCAAGAGGTTTCTGAGCTTCTGAAAGGCGCTGAGCTGGCTGATGCAAAACAAGCAACGGACCGCTGATGTGCGTAGAAACAACAGCAGCCATATACAAGAATAAGAACAAGATAGAGGCGACATACAACCTCGTTGTCGTTGGGAAAGTATTGAAGTATCTACTTTCTGTATATTGTTGTGTTTAAGATCACAAAATATTTTAATTACTGCAATATAGGAATATATTGAGGAACCTTGGAGGCCGATACGAACGTCCGTCGATACGCGATGTAGATTTTTATCTACCCTCAACGAATAATTTAGCTGTGTGACAAGCGATGCGTGAACGCAGGCAGATGTGTGTTTGTTTTGTAAACTCGTTGTAAGTGCCATCTTTTGGGGATATTTTTTAAGTTCGATTTTAGATATTAATAAATTTGAATACTTACGTTGAAAAGTTTTTTAAATTATAAAACTAGCTGAGCGCACGTCTTTGCTCGCATTTAAGAATGTTTAATAATGATTGAGATTAGTGGTTAAAATAATAAACATGGTAAAATTAGACGTCTTTGCTGCCAATTGGGTCTTGCCGAAAGACTTTCAAAGTAAGGGTTGGTACTTAGCCACGAAAATATTAGTTAACACTCTACCACCATGCTATGGGTTTCTCACGATGTTTTAATTCACCGAAAGCTCAGGCTGAACCTGACCACAATGCTATTCGAGCATGTTATCACTATAACTTAGGTATAGCTAGGAAAAAATTCGCGGAATGTACGTTTCAGGTAGCAGTCAAAGCAGAGGACCGTAACACTTTGGTGTTTATACGCCAAGTACCAACCCTCCCGGCTGTTTGTCCTAAGCACTCGCCCAAAAGTTCAGTGAAGCTAATAAGGTCCTTCCGGAAAACCGCATATTGATCATCAATCAATTCGAAAAAAATTAATTCTGTCAGTGGATAGAATTGAAATCGATAACAATTTACATGATATCGAAAAAAGGCCTTTATGTTACTTGTTCGTTTAATATTACCTATGAAATGTTAATTTCTGTCACCACCAGAAGCCTGACGGTAGAGTGCAGCCGTGAACCGCCAGGAGCGTGGGTAAGCGAAGCCGCAGGAATACTTCGCAATCAAGCAACGGGTTCGCAATCACAGCGATACGATCACGCGGCCTGATGCTATTACGTAAAAATTACCGTAATGAAACACCCAAGATATAAACGTATATACTGGATAGTGCATACGAGTAGAAACAATAAACTATACCAATCAATGTGCCAACCAACCAATTATATATTAATTCTCGAATTCCCCAAACATAATATTATGGTTTAATTATTCTTGTCTAATGTATCCTATGCCCTATCTATCCTATCCTTATTACTTACTAGCTGTGTTCCCTTGGCTCCGCCCGAGTTATATATATTCTTCACTACGTAATATAGTTTTTAAATAATATTTGGAAAATAAAGTTTCGATAGTGTTGTCCATTGAATCATATTTTCTTTATAATTTGATGAGTTTTAATTTTTTTTACACGAAACTTAACTCACTTCACGTTCGGCGCAGTATATTATTCATATGCACTTCCTTTCTTCTCATAACACGTCAATTTCATGACCGTAAACATACTAATCCTAGAGATACTGGCTCCAAATGATGTTGCCGAAACACAACTGGTGGTGCTTTGTGACAGGTTTTCAAATTGGAGGGTGATAGCTACCTAGGTGAATGATCAGAAAATGTCCTATCGTCATACTATAATTTCTTCAGGATGTTTTCTTTCATAGAATCTACGTTTTTCTACGCTGAATTCAACCACATTACAAGGTGAGCCATCGTCAATTCATTGGTAAATGTTATCGTATCTAGTAATACTTATATCAACGAAGAAGACAGTAGCTTGAAGTAATTACAGAAAGCTAGAAATGATTACCGGCGACGATTAGTTCTCAAGATAGGTCCGCTCCTCTGGGCAGATAGTTAAATAAAAATTATATTAAATAATGCGTTCACGGATTGTGCAACGGTCGCCGTCGCCGGAGCTGCGCGGCACGGCTCAGCGATTGCTTTAAATTGCGACACTGCGGTTTACTCGTTTACCATCAAAGTGTAAAACCGATTAGGTAGGCAGATATATCTAATACAATTCTATATCTCTCTATACTTATAATAAATCTGTAAAACAACAAAAAATTACATTAATTATATTTGACTATTTAGAATCAAGGAACAAACATATTTGTATGATTTTTGGAATTTTTAAGTTTGTGTCCGGTTGCGTACGCATCACGCAAAAACTTTTTTAGAAATTTTGTTGAATTTTTCATGGAAGTAGCCTACATATCTCAGAGTAACATATAGCCTTCAAAATCTTTTGAACATTCCCCCCAAACTAAGCGAAAACGGGGGTGTAAACAAATAGGTAAATGAAGTCAGTTTTAACGTGATGAAACTTTATATGTAAATTCTTAGTTATTTTTAGTCTTCATATGTAGATTTTAGCGTTTTTGAAAAAAAAAAACCAAACCCTAAATGGGTGAACAAATTTAGGTCACATTTGTTATAAATATATTTTTGCGCTATTTAAAAACTTATTAACCAATGTCGCCATGAGTATTTTACAATTTATGGTGAAGTATTAATGCCAGCGAATCCGACAGCGTCGTTTGAGAGCCAATAGCTTAGTGTGTTTTTAAATTTTGGGTTACATTGTCACACAATATCAGACGTCAGACGGTCAAACGTTAAACTAACACAGTATTAACATCATCTTGAATGATTCTACACCCAAGATCGAATAGGTATTTGACTTACTACTTTGCCCAGATAAAGGAAGCTCAATTTATTCGCGTGACGTCAGTGTGTTTAAATTACGGTAAGTATATTATAAAAATGCAACTGGTGAACAAAGCAGTGTAACATATTGATGATCTGTTAATACTTTAATGATCACTTTCGTGAACTATATCAATCCGACTTTTATTTTAAAAGTACTGTTAAATATTCGACGAAACGGATTATTGTTTACTTAACGGTACGCTGATTTTCGTATGAAGTAAACTTGTTTTATTTATAGAATTGATGGTGACCATCAGCAGGCAGTTAAACAATTTAACAGTGACCGCTCGGGAAGGTAATAATATGACGCTTGTAGATACAACTCTCACGGCGGTATCGCGTTTCGGTATCTCCAAAGTAATGCGTACGCTTGGACGTGTCGATCTACTGAGTACTATCACGAACAAAAACCACAACATATTTATTTTTACATGTATAGATTTAGAAAAAGAAAAAGTTCACTAGTTCTTCCTCGTCTTTTTGACAACCGATTCTTGAAGATATAGTTTCTTTGGCGCGTTAGGGAAATTATATTACGATGCGCGCGCAACCATCACGAAAAACCAACACCCTGGAGCTAGCTGTCAACGTTTTAGTTTTTTCTATCATTACTTTAAAACTTCTGACGTGCGTACATAAGTATACGCCTTTTTATTTTTTTAAAGAGTTCTAGTGCCATAAATAAATAATTTTGGAAATGGTTTTTTTTTTTATCTCAAACTTTTATTAGTGATTTTGGTCGAATCGAGAACATTAGACATATACTAGTATTATAATGTATTTACTTACATTACACATGTATAAAGTGACATCATAGTATCTGGTGGTGAACATATTGCTGCTACATATTAGTGGCAACCAGCCAGTAGCCCATTGCTAGCCACCACCGTTATGTACATTTGTAAAGTTCTGCAGTATTTGGATATAAACGGGCCGCTCACTGAAGCGTCTTAAGTAACGTACTATGATAGGACAGGTTATGAACAGAGATCGCCACCAAGTCAGAAAATAATACATATCCTACCAATTCCATAACTGTTTGCTTTTATTTTGTAGAAAATATCTTCTACTAAAGCTGGCATGTATTATCTCATGAAAAGGACAGTGATCGTGATATACAGTAATCTAGAAAGAGACACATACTTGAAGTATGTAATTTTGATTAGGCCAAAATCAAAATCAAAAAGTCTTTATTGAATAAATCAAATGGAAAAAGATTTCGTTTGTGATGGTACTACCTCTCGTCACATCAAAATCCAACGTTTCCGAGAAGCGGGCAATAATTTTTATGTAAAAACTACGATGTATATTAAATATGAATACGGTACTGATCTACGTTCGCATTCTTTGATCGTATTAAAACGACGTTCACTGCTGACATTTCAACGTCGATGGTTGACGTTTTATCGACAATCTTTGTTATTAGAATTGACATCTCTATGTCTATATTAGGTAGATCAGTTCTATTTGTTCATGTCTCATAAATTTCAATGGAGGTATTTACTTAACAAGAAGTGCCATAGTATGTAAAATAAATTACATTGAATATATAGAAATTTAATACGAAATAATTTACAAGGTATTTTAATAATGTATCTTGGTATTGCGTTTTACGTATTTGATGGTTGTCACTTTGAAACAAAGCGTGGAAAGGGGCCAGACAAATGTTACGTAAACATGTTATTTGCTTATTTTGATGTTATTGGGGACGGGGTAGTCTGAAATACGTAAGCAATTTTTGTTTATTAATATTGTTTTTTTTGTCAAAATTATTAAAATCTTATATAATCATGTCGGAGGGTTGGAGAGGTAAGAGCTTTGTTCATCATTTACTAACAGAGGGTGGGGGGGTTATAAATGTCCAAAATTTTCTTTACGTAATACTTGTATACCCCCTAAGATAGTATCGTCAATTGAAGACAATAACCAATATTCAAGTTATTAATCTATACTAATAAAAAAATTGAAGTGTCTCTTTGTAATGTCAAAATATTTTTTTACTAAATAGATATGAATGTATTATACGATACCTATTGCAAAATACCAGTTTTGATTTTTTTGTCTGTCTGTCTGTTTGTTCCGGTTAATCTACAGAACTTTTGATTTTAATAAAATCCGATTCAACGCAGTTTTTTTTAAATTACTTTTTTTCCTTTTTTATATTACTTTAATACAATTTTTTTAATAGGTCCGTATAAAACAATAATAAAATGTAGTGAAGAATACATGAAACACGAGCGCAGCCACGGGCACACAACTAGTTTAATTATATATCTCAGTTTTACTAATAAAATTGTACGTCAATAGTCAAAAAACTAACTTAGTTTTTGTATACTTAATTAATTTATGCAATAAATATGAAACAACAAAAAACAGAAATCTAGGTGGTGTAAAGCAAATAAGATTTTGTTACAGAATGTCTTTTTGTTTGAATTTTAGCAGAAAAAACGTATACATAAATGATGGAACCGAAAGAGGTCCACTGTTGAGGACATAGGTCTCCCCCAAAAAGGGGGGAATTTCCATAATCACTACGCTTGCAGGGCGGGCAGTAGGTGTTCGTGCTACTCAGAGGATGCTGCTGCCCATCCCCTGGTTTACATCCTTTTGTCGCCTTTTACGACACCCAGGGGATCGATATAGGATGATACTATTCTTACACAGCTATATATAATTTATACAATACATAAATATTCAAAAATATTTCATGTTATTATCGATTGACAAGCGATAATGGCGCAGTTACCAACTGCGGTCAGATTCCGCGTCAATGGACGCAGGTTCCGGCTCACCTATACAACTTTAAAATCGGCCTGAGCTTTCGGTGAAGGAAAACATCGTGAGGAAACCGTAGCATGGTGGTAGGGGATTTTCTAATAATGTCCGCGTGTGTCTCGGCCATATCATTTGAGAACCAGAATCTCTAGGCTTCGTATGTTTACCATACTGACCACTTCGCCACTTTACATCAGGTGAGATTGTGATCAAAGCACTGAGCCTATAGAGTTGAAAAAAATCATGTGTTTATTATGTCATTAGATATGTTTTACGATATACTATTTAAGTATTATTCGGGATACAGAATAGATTTACTACTGGTCGAAGTACGCTACACTTTTCTAATTCAATTAATAATTAAATTTGTTGATTGTTTCTTTATTTTCCGTATTTATTCATTATTGAATACGTATTTAAAACCTATGTTTAATTAGTTTTAAAAAAATACTTTTTTTTAGTTTGTGTCCTGTCTCTAAGTTAAAAAAATCATAGGAAAATATTTTTCTATCCATGTAAAAAGAAGATATTTTATTTACATAAATATTTAAAGAGTTAATAAAATGAGAAGATAAAATAATTTTAATTTATTTTATGATTTCCGAAGGCTGGATGTTGTTTATATATATTGTTTTTGTTTCAGAACAATATTTACAAACAAAAAGCAAGGAGGGAGTCATTAGAAACAAGAAAATACGCCGGTATTAACATAAGGACTTTGCGGGCGACAAACTTTGCTCTACGAACGGCTATAATTTACCACTTCTTGACTGTTAATAGCTGATAGGATTTTCCTGACTCTCCCCTCTACCCCCACGTCGTCGTCGTTCAGGAGCGGGGGGTGAAAACGGGTTCTCATTAGAGGCATAATTTTCGTAGTAATAAACACCAGACGATAAATATCAAACCCCTTTTATTTATGGCGTCTGAGGGTTGCTTTGGTGGTGAGGTGTCAGCCAGGTATCGATGACTTTATTGTTTTAAACTTGATCGATAACTCATCAATCCAAAGCCAAAATTTCAAAAGTTGTAAAGTGCAAATTATGGATGGGTATCAAAATAAACGACTTTTTTTAAAGTCACATTTTTTTATTCATAGTCTGTTCAGATTCAATATTTAATTAGAATCTGTTGCAAAAGTGTCGATGCATCTGGAAGCGGTAACAGGCTGAGTCTAGAGGTACCTAGTTACGATGGTTATATTTGGTAATACATTTGTATCCTTAACCCCTTGATCACTAACTTGGCGTTTACGCCAGCTTTCCATTGTTTTCCTATTGTCTCATTTTTAAGGGTAATCGACATATTAATAAGTTTCAATGTTTTTAAGGTGTAAAATTTCCAGTAAAGGATATATAGAAGTACATAGTGAAAAGTTCTCCTCTCTTTGTGTTAAATTGGTTCCTGAAGAAGGATCCGGATAAGTATATTTTTATCCCTTTCTCGATCTTTAATATCTGTCTCTTACTAATATCGTGTGATTTAAACTAAATATTATATACTCTACTATATAGTCTAGGCGCATTAACAACTAACAAATATGGACTTAACCAATAAATTAGATTAATCTATTAATCTACTATAAAACGTGTTACATAAAGAGTGAAGTTTAAATTTATTTCCACAAACATAAACAAACCTATTTATTGGAGCGCTTCTATAGTAAAACGATTTCTTCTCAGTATTCTGATAAATATCGCTCGATATCTCACAGACGCATCGAATTAACTAATTAGACTGTATGTTTATACATAAAATATATAATTAATGAAATTCTGTTAATGTCACTCGACGTATGACGACATTTTAACGAGTTTCGTAGTATTTACGTAACTTAGACCAATTGTCGCCGCGCGTACAAATTTATTACATTTTTTATTTATTTATTATTTATTTAATTGTATTATTATTTATTGTTCTTTTTTTTCAATACATTACACAGCAGTCAATTGCTACTCTTAGAGTTATATAATCGATAATAGGTAGGTATGTATTAACAAAAAAAACCACAAATACATATAAATAATAGAACAAAAAAACAACAAACTGAACACAACAAGTCCGATCCCGGTCGATCACACTCGTTTAGATAAAGTCATAAAATTTTATTGTTTCCACGAAATCGAAAGGCTATTTTTGACAGAAAAAAATACCAAACACACACATACACAAAGATAAACTCACGCGCACACATACACGTTACAAGCATACGTGCTATAAAAAACATGTTTTTCTTTCTTTTTTTTTCGATTAAATATTTCGATTTAAGTTGTTAAAGCAGCCGATGCACGTAGCTTAAATGTTGCGTTTCTTAGAATAATCTCTCCTTTAGCCTAACACTGTGGCATATAAAGCGACTTTGATATCTTGTACGTACGTATGTTTATCTATACATATGTACGACACACACGTAATTGATTACAAACGGGTAAACAAAGTTATTGAATAACGATGATCCTTAATGAGATCGTTATCTCTTCCTTAATTTTAATAACAACAATGAAAATTATGAATAATACATTAAATTTTAATTTAGATATTACTAGCTTCTCCCTGCGATATCCCCCTTGTTTACTTATTTGAAGCGATGATGGCGCAGTGGACAGTGCAGCCGGATTCCTCATCAATGGACGTGGGCTTGAATCCACCTATTCAACTCTAAAATCGGCCTGGGGTTTTGGTTAAGGAAAGTATCGTGAGGAAGTCTGGTGGTAGAGCGTAATAATGTCTAATTATGTGTGCCTGGATAGCTACCACCCTCAAGTTTGAAAACCTGTCGCCAAATACCAATAGGTGTGTTCCGGCAGCATCACTTGAGAACCAGTACCTAGGTTTAGTGTGTTTACCATCCTGGACCGCATCGTCATTTAACATCAGGTGGGATTGTGGTCAAAGCACTAAACCTATTTACGATACGAGATAACGTAAAAAAACTTTCCTTGAAAAATATTTTCGATTCCTTGAGAATCGCATCAAATCCGTTGCATGATTTAGAAAAGAGCTAGCGGATAAAGAGACAAACAGATACGGACAAATTTATATTATGTATAGATTTTTTGTAGAATCATAGAATTCGCCTTGTCCAGTTATATGTAGTATCATAGATAAAATACTATTACATATATATTTCCTTACATTTATTAGATCGCCGTCAAAAGGGTCTTGTAATATCCAAGTGAAAATAATGCAGATAAGAAAAAGTTTCAGTGACTATTGCGCAGTTGTTAGTGCAGTCGGATTCAGTATCGAGGGACATAGATCCGAGTCCAATTAGCCAAATTTAAAATTAGCCTGAACACCAAGGCATGGTGGCAAGGCAATTTTGCAAATATGTCAATATACCAAAATAGATGTTTTCCGACAGCATCACTTGGAAGCCAGTACTTCTAGGCTTATCGTATGTACTTGAACCATATCTTCACCACGATATGCATTTGAGAGTGAAAGCGACCTTGGCTCGGCATGCACGCAAGTCCTTGCAGAACCCAAAAAATGTTATTTGCGAGCGAAGCCGAGAGTCAAACGCAGTGTAAAATAACTTACAAAACCTCTTAACAGTATATATGTCGTAATTAACAGATGTGATAATATACAGATATATTGTACATAGGTTGTACCTACAAGGGCAGTTTATTTAAATTACCAAAAAGCCATTGTTCCTGATCGACCCCGGAATTCCTTAGCGTAATTATTCGAACCCTCTGGACACTAAATTAAGTGCCGCGACGGAATAAAAACGCAACCCCGTTCGAATATGTCACATTTTATTGCTCTAAATAATTGATGTAAGTTTCAGAACTTTCCTTCTGATTACATTATCACTGAGCGTGTTTTTACGTAAACATAGCTATGTAAAAAAAAAAACGTTATTCTTAAATTACATAAAAGTTAATTCTCTTTGTGGGTGTTGTAAAATTTTAATAAAAGATATATGATAATTACGTAGGCATTTACCTATATATGAGTCCTTTACAACGTCCTATTTGGTGTCATAGTTTAGGGGACAAATGTAGTCTGCGAAGAAAGAAAGAAGGAAAAATAAGTAATTTATTACCATTTTTAAGATACATTACAAAATTTACAAGAAAGAGTCGTTTTGTAATAAATATTTCAACAGAAAAATCATGTGTTTAATTCATGCGAGCGAAGTCGCTGGTCTAAGATAGTTAGTTATTTATACCGTGTCAAAAATATAAATAAATTAATACCTAGATTTTTTTTATAATAATTAATTCCCCATAAAGCAAATGATAAATTAATTATCCATTGTTATCGTGTAGAATGTTTTGACAACAGTCTCACCTGATGTTAAGCGACGATGTACGAGTAGTTTAAGTTGTATAAGTTTAGTTTCAGTTTAGGTAGATTTATGTTACAGCTACAATACTATCTAGAAAGACTACATTAAGAAAAAAATCATTATGAATAAGGAATAATATTTAACCTTTTGAGCACTTACCTGGCGTTTACGCCAGCTTTCCATTGTTTTCCTATTGTCTTTCTATTGTCTTATTTTTATGGGTATTCGACCCATTAATAGATAAATAATACAAGGATGACTATAATTCGTTATATACATCACAATATGTTTGATTTATTAATAACGGCAGACGAAAGTAAATAATACAACTAAATACCACAGGTATTCTGTATACTCAGAAAAAAAATAATCCGGCTAAAAAAACCTGTTATATAATCGTTTAAAATTTTTGCTTGGATGATTTATTCTAGAAGGCTAATTAGCCTTTTCCCTTCCGTAAAACGAATGTTATTATAGGACTTGTACGAAACACGTAAAGTGTGACGTCATATCTTAGTATCATATCTTAGCATGCTTCATCTCCCTCTCTCTGTGTGTGATAAAATCAAAACGCTTATAAGGTCCGTTAATTTTAATCAGATTTTAATTTTGTTTGCAATGGACCGTTCTACTTTTTGATATCTGAACTTTGATAAGACAATAATAAATAATCACAGTCTATGTTGCAACTAACATACAGATAAATATGTGGGGATCAAATACAAAAAAACCTTGGAATAATACATCCATAACGTGTTTCATATAAAAATGGATCCCATTTCATTCAAATCCGTTTAGTAAACCACTGTACTTACTCGATGCCTTAAATTAGTTTTATCTGCATATCTTCGTTTAAGATCCTTGGTATATATTGGCAGGGCGACAAAGAAACACCCCTTAAGGGAGGAAAATCCAGAGATTTATTAATAAAAGGGTTTGCCTGTGTACCATTTGAAATATTATGTAAATATATTTCTGTTAGTACTTCTTGTTTGTTTTATTAATGTAAGTTACATACAGAATTCAGGCATTGACATATTGATAAAAATTTTAGTGTTTTTGTGATACCTCAGAATCCACATTTCATGTTATTTTTTTTTCTTCACAATAACCATACCATCATATCATGCAAAATGACAACGAGATTAGATAATTTAGGATAAAATACAATTAAACCAAGGACTACTGCAATTACTGTATGACAAACGGAAGCTAAAAACAACCATAATCAAAAACCAGTCTATCATTGATCACTCATAATGCAAAAAAAACCCTGGATGTTTTTCGATTAATCTTTTTTTATGGTTACTTTATAGACATTTGGTTTTTAAATAGAAAAAAAAAATACATTTACCGTTAAGATAATAAACAATAATATCAGACGAAGTCACGGGGAATCATCTAGTTTAAAATAAAGTGATAATGGCTCAGTTGCTAGTGTGGTCGGATTCCGCGTTGATAGACGTAGGTTCAAACCCACTTTTGTTATTCTATATATGAGCCTAATCTTTCGGTGAAGGAAAACATCGTGAGGAAACCATAGCATGCTTGTAGGGCATTTTCTAATAATAACCGACTGGGTAACTAACTTCACCCTCAAAACCCTGTAACAAGGCACCTAAAAGGGTGTTCCGGCAGTATCATTTGAAAGCCAACACCTTAGACACCAAGACAACTTAGTGTGTTTACCATCCTGGAGCGCACTGTTACTTAACATCAGATAAGACTGTTGTCAAAGTCTCATGCAGGCTATCTGTATTGCTTACTATACCGTTTCTGTAATGTATTAATAAATTTGTCATAGTGTTTCACTTCGGTTTACAACGTTCCAAGAATAAAAAAATAATATCAGTGACTGGCGGCGTAGTAACGATCCTTTGATAAACACCGATGTGTTTAATTGTACTGCACTCACCATCAGGCATAATGACTAGGTCAAGCCACTTTGTCTTGAAAAGGAATTATTTGTGTTGTTTTTTTTTTAAATAAGAAATATCCATACTAAGCTGACGTTGACGCCGGTCACTCGAGGAAGCCATTGAATAGAATAAATTGTAACTTTATGACCGAAAAACGTACATTTTATCGATAAAATATCGATAAAAATCAACCGGACCCGTTCGATTTACCGTCCGAGTTACGATTTTCGAGGTCTTACCATTGATTTATTTTATCGTTATGGCCGATTCGGATCTCCGTTTGGGCATTTTTTGACATGTCAACAAATTATAAGACGGTATAATTATAAATTGGTGCAAGTGGTTTTAAGTGATAATTTATGAAACATAAGAGTTTACTGATATCTCTTTTTATCCCATATATATGGCAGTTGCGAATTTAAGCTCGATATGAGATTCAACAATTCTCTGTTCATACCAATATTTTCTTTCTGTACCTTCTATATACTACTAGCTGGTGCCCGCGACTCCACCCGCGTTTCATATGTTCTTTAGATACTTAATTCATACTCGTACGTTTCATGCGAGTGACAAAACAAATGACTGAAAAAAAAATGAGAGTCTTTTGTTTCTATCAGTGGACAAAATGTACATAAGTGTAAATCGAAAAAAATAATTAGAAAGGGGCGATTGAATCCAAAAAATAACTTATAACCGTCTAAGAAAAATTCCGCATCGAATGGTAGTAGTCCCGACCCGATATGTTCAATAGTTTTGAAGTGATGGTTTGTCAAAGGAACCCCATTTTCCATATATATAGAAGATATGGTTTTAAGAAATATACATACATAAGACATTACATTTTTTACAATAGATTACATGTTGCAGTCACTTGCTAAGTAGTGTTGTGCTGAAAGGTTGTAGTTCGATACGCGGAACTGTTTTTTTTTTAAATTGTATGTTTTTTTAGTGACGTGTTTAGTTGTTTATTAGTAAATGTTATTTGTGACTTTATAATAACAGTAAGCAAGCTGTGGTTATATTGTAGTAATGTTGGTTGTGGTCATTTGTCAGACATCTTCCGGCAGTATCATTTAGTAGCCAGTATCTTTAGGCTTAACATATTTAATATCACCGATCACATCGTCATTTTTAACATCAGGTGAGATTAAAGTAAAAATATTAAGCCTCTACATTTACATTGGATAAAAAAAACATGTGCTAATAATAACTCGAAGCGATGTCATTTATATTGCTAATAAGCAAACTAAAAGGCATCTTATGATTAATAAAAACCCACATCGGAAAATAAAATAAAACAATTAACAAATATAACTAATAAAATAATTTGGCAGTCTTATCCACATTCATATAACTTAAAAAAAAACAAGGTTTAAATATCGACGACATCTTTGTATTTATCGTTATTGTTATTATATAAGTCGTTATAACGTTATAAACGATCGAAAGAAAACAGATATAAACGTTAATCGGTTTTATCGTCCTACCTGAGCGTTTACTCAGTGCACGTTATATACATAAAAACCGATTTCGTGGGCGTATTAACGGTTCTATACGGTTTTTATTTGATGATGACAGGAGCAATTTGGATATTAGGTACTATCGATATTAGTTAACTTAGAAATCCTTAATTATAAAACGATTATTTGTTTATCTGTTAGTATATTGCATAACAATGTAAATCACGCGGTTTTTGGTTTATTATGTATTTATAATAAGGGTCTGTTCAGGTATTACGTGAGCAGAGTTCGAGATATTTTTCACTCCTCCTTCCCTTGCCAGCAACAGTAAGCATAATAACTCTTCACTCCGTAAGCATTCAGTATAGATATAGGATCATCGTAAGTAATTAATTGAAAGTTTATTAACTTTTAAGCATTGCGTACGTAATGACGATTCAAACCTCATGTCATCATAAATACATCCCGATACCCCGGGACAGATTACAGAGACGGGCTATTCGCATTGTAAATGATACGGATAATGCCAAATGTATCGAACCGCTTCAGCTGCGCATTGACATCGCCTCGCTACCGTCTCTATCATGGTGAGTACTCTGAAGAGCTATTTAATTTATCTCCGTCCTTTTCTTTCCGCAACAGGACCTTACGCGCTGGGCTTCGCAACCACAGTTATACGGTATCTCTCATCCCGGGACGAACTAAAAAGATTGATTTTCATCTGGCGTACCATAAAACTGTGGAAGAGCCTTCTCTCCTTCCTACAACATTGGGTCCTTCAAATGCAATGTGAAGAGACACTTGTGCATGCCGGCATAGCAGCGACGACCGGTGATCGATTGTTGATCTTTCGGTGGTCAGGCAAAGTGCCGTAATTTGCCATACTAGTATTTAAAAATAATAATAACCAAAACATAGACCCCCATTAATTTTTACGTAATACTAGCACGGACCCTTTTCACGCATTGTTTTGAAGAGACAACCGTCAAATGTCAATTGAACACACAATATAATTGTTTTGAAGTGAATATTTCTTTAGTGGTGTTGAGCGATTCTCTCGGTATTGGAAAAGCTTATTGATTTGCGTTACCAATCCTATGATGTCAGCAGTCAACATGCTACAGTTTGTCAAATATACGATGGCGTTTGAGTACTGGTGCTCAGAGGTAATAATAATAATAATTGCTCGGAATACCAATATGCGCTGGCGGCGGCTATAACAGCCTCCCCAATTGGAGATCGAGGCACTTCTGTCGGATATTTTACGGAAATTTTGTAGTATTAGCTTTGTGCCCGTGTTGCATATATTCTTCACTGCTTAATATATAATAGTTTCGTATAAAATCATTGGTAAATAATGTTTTAATGGTGCTCTCCATTGAATCGTATTTTGTTCACAATATCATTGAGCTTTAATGTTTTTTACGCGGAACCCTAATAATTTACGAAAAATGAAATTAGCCTTAATTACGCGGTGTAACTTCAGCTATCTACCAAAAAAGTTTCTTACGAAATATTGAAGAGTAAAATAGCAAATTAAACTTAGTACTTATCCAATATCATTCGGTTCAAACTAACTCACACATGTAACAAATTTAAATTGCCGAAGGGACATCGACACAAGTCACATCCTTATTACGTGCACCGTACTAATGGCGTGTTGATTATTAATTAAAAATAATTACGATTACGACCATATTCAATGACTCTGGTGTTACTGCTATTAACACCTCTAGTGATGTGCATTACGTCGGTATTTTATTATCGATTTTTTATTAATGATAATTTCTTTAACTCCCTTGCGAATTGAATCTTGATGAAACGTAAAAAACGAGATTAAAAATATATACATTTGTAGGGTTTGTAACGTGTGAGAGAACGTGATAGAGTATATTATACGGTATTTTATATTTTCTCAGTCTCTTTTTTTATGTGATCTTACGTATAGTGAGTATATATTATTTTAATAGGTTCATTTCTAGCGCTTGTCAACTGCATACATAATGTTTTATATATTTCTATACTTCAAAATTATTCAGTACAGTATTCGAGTATATTCTAAATATTCTATAGCTTAGCTACATTAATATACTAGGACGTGCAGCTAGTGGTTTAACAAAAAAATTGACGAATTCATTTATTATTTTACTTTAAACTATGTAAATCATAGGGATGCCTGGATAACCCTTTTGTGTGCAAAACTTTGTAATTATGACTAGTATAGTTCCATTAAAAAAATAATATACAAAAAAACGTGATCAAATTTCCAAAACAGCGGTATTATTTTGACTTATATAAACACCTTATCGAGGCCTAAATTGGAATAAGTATTTTTGAATTTACCAATACTTGGCCAGTGGATACATCTATGATTTCATAATATAGTCATGTAAATCGGTTCAGAGGTTAACAAAGTTATAGACCAACTCACGGAAAGATAAAGAGACGATACTTTTTTTACAATAAGTATGAAAGGAAACCGTTTACGCGCTGTAGTAGTTCGATCTTTCAACATGCTCCGCTGTATGAGTCGGCAATAACTTTTCCATTATGATTATGATGTTTCTGATTTAATGATGCAATGTTTCTGAGTTTTGATTGCGTATAGGTTTAATTGATGATGGTCCAATGGTAGTGTGGTCTACCACCTCATCGACCGACATGCGTCAAATACTATCTTGATGAAACCATTGCTTGGTGGTCAGGCGGTTTATAATGTATGATTGGCAAGTTACCATACACTTATAGATGCAATCTGGCAGAATAATTCTATAGCCAATAGTTCTAGAGTTAACCTGTTATAATACCATCTTAGGCCACATCACAACTTAATATCAGGTGACATTGTGGTCAAAACGTTGAGCTATAGTTTTTTTTTTTTTTCACACACTGCAGTCTCTTGGTCCGGACTCTTTATTTGAATTATTATTATTAGATAATTAATTCTTTTAAAATATAAAAATGTCCAAAACAAAACGACTTACATATCTACGTGAGCTTGATAACTATTTATGTATTACATTTTATTTTTTCCTTTAACTATGAGGGTTAGTTTATATTATTGTTTGTTTTATTGTATTGTCCTTTTCCCCCTCCTCTTTCCTTTTTTTCTCCAACCTATAAATATATACCCTAGCAACAGCTATATATTAAAAAAATAAGACACATTTACAATTATATCTGTAAGGGAACAATTCTCATTGTCGTAGTCGAAGCGCGAATTGTTTTTATTAATTTAAAGTTATAATTATTTCTACACATGCATCATCATATAGGTTGTTCATCACAGAAGGGGTCGTTCACCACATTTCTCTAGCAAATCTTTACCGGTTTCTTATGATAATAATAATAATTATTATCATATGTACTCTGGATCGAAGCGTTCTCTGTACGATCTTTATGTTTCTCTCTGATCCTCATAAGCCAACGATGACAAAGATGTCTACAAATTTTAATGAATAAAGTAAATCTGAAGGCAATTTGTTTGTAAAGTTTTTTTACACGATATAGGCCTAGTACTTTGACCACAATCTCAACTGATGTTAAGTGACGATGTGATCCAGGATGGTAAACACACTAAGCCTAGAGGTGATGGTGTGAACAAGTGATGCTGCTGGAACACACCTATTGGTATTTGGCGACAGGTTTTCAAAATTGAGGATGGTAGCTACCCAGGCGGATGCTATGGTTTCCTCACGATGTTATCCTTTACCGAAAGCTCAGACCAATTTTAGAGTTGGATAGGTGGGATCGAACCCGCGTCAATTGTCGCGGAATCCGGCCGCACTACTGCGCCATCATCGCTTAATCGTTTTTTGTCGATGAGTCACGTACATGTGTTATCGATAATCAACGCACATCACTAGGCAAACGTTTGTAATTAAGGCATCGTCCGTGCACCGAATGTGTGTTTAATCAAGCTCGTAGCCGCCATCATTTGTTTGCTTTGTGGTTAACATTCGATGCGTACGCGCATGACATTGTTCCTAAAGTATTTATTAATTATTATACTATTGTTAGGTTTATGATATCCTATTATTCTAAGAATTACTTAGAGTATTATAAATATGTTAACGGTTAAACGGCTAAATCCACATTCTTTAATGTCATAGCTTCTTTCATACATTGTACAAAAAGATATAATAAAACTTGACCAGGTCATACATGAACCATAAAAACAAAAAAAAATAATTAATTTGTTGTTACAAGTTACAAGTTAATTAACTGACAGAAAAAAGACGTTACTCTTTACAAAATTGTAATGATGACTCCCAAGTCTTAGAGACTAAAATCATGTAATACGTATCTGCATAAGTTGCAGAGCTTTCATTGTTTTTCGAAAAGAATTAGGGTTACGCGTAAAAAAAATTAAACTCATAAAATTGTGAATAAAATCCGATTCATTGCACAGTTTTAGTGGCAGGTATTTCAATTTATGAGAAATAACTTTGTTTCATGTTAGTAGCAAAAAAATTTATCAAAAATGTCTATAAGATAATTAAAAACTATTTTATTAAGTGAAAATTTATATGAAACGTGGGCGCAACCGCGGGCACGCAGCTAGTTTAGAATGTAAATTAAAGAGTATTAAAACAAAAACGCTATTGTCCCGAAATGTTTAACAAAACCATGTCCACATTATTTTAATTTTATTTCAGAAAGATGGATGATTAATTAGGAACACAAGAGCGAATGAATTTCATTCGATTGGTGCACTCCTTATAGAAATGGTTTTACTTTTATACCCCTTGATTAAAGTACTAAATAATTTCAATATTCACAAATACCAAAACAGAAGTAGATATGGTCATGCTTTTGCTCGGATATTATGTCAAATTTAAAAAAAATAACGTCTGGGAGACAAGAAAAAATTCTACACACAGCCATACCGCTAAGGAATCAAACGAAACACCTTAAGCTAATAAATCTTTATACTATTGGACATAATTTAATCGGACCTTTCGATTTTTGAGATCATAAATTAAAGATTTTTAAAACATTTTTAAAAACGAAACAAAACTTTTAATACGCCGTATCGGGTATAAATCACAGGGAACTGGCTCATTTCTTCTTTTTGGTGGCATGGGTATGTTAATTTCTCTATTGAAAATTCGACTCTATTTCTAGAGGTTTAAAGGTAAAAATCATATAGCAAAGGGCAAGTTGAATTCGTTTAAAGAAGCTGCAGAAATTTAAACTTTATGTCGTTTATGTGTAAAGAAGAAATTTTAATGTGAGTGATATGAAATTTCTCATATAAATCAATGGGGATTCAGTGTTTCCGATTCAACCGATAACCGTGTATTGATATTAACATCGAGGTGTTTTGAAATCTCGTCCGTCACGGAACGCGAGATGCGACGTATTAAAAAATTAGTCGAGATTACGGAATTTACGGTATTTTTTTTGTAAGACTTAGATTAATTACATTAAAAGTAGAAGATGTCCGTTTCATTAGTCGTGCGAAGTAATCACCTACAAACGAGTCATTTATTTAATTATTTGCCAAAAGTAAAAAAAAAAAACTCAGCACGGAAAATAAATTTCTAGTTATTTCAAAAGATTCAAGGCTTTAGTTTGTAATTTGACGATATTGAATATAATTCTCCATTGGTTTAGAAAATTATTTTTAAGTGAGAACTATTTATATAAACTTTTAAGTTGTCCGTACTATTCACCGCAATGTCACCGGATTTTAAGCGACCGGTGGAGGATTTACATATTTACCAGGATTTTAATTTTTTTGCTGCTATTAAATCTACTATTCTCACCTCGTAGGTTATTCTTACAATCCAATTATTTGAGTGAAATTACACAAGAAATAGTTTTTGGATATATTTATGAGCTATCAAAGCATAACAGTTTACATTCAATAAATGTAATGAAATAATTTACGTTAAAGTTAAAAAACTGATCAATTAAATTATATTAGGAAAGGTTTTTAGCATACCTTTTTACTGGATTTTTTGTTAGCAAAATCATAGATGATTATTAGTGGTGTGACGAATGATTTGAGTGTTGGACAACTAAAGAGAGGGGTCAAGGACGAGTGCATGTAGCAGAGATGCAAATATTAAGATGAATGTGGTGATAACTAGAATGGATAACATTAGAAATGAGTATGTCAGAGGAAAGCTTGACAGTAGCACCAGTGACAAAGATGTTAAGGAGTAATAGGTTAGCGTGGTATGGACATGTCATGAGGAGAGATGAAAATCACGTAACTAGAAAAGTGTTAAGTATGACAGTGGATGTATATAGAGCTAGAGGAAGTCCGAAGAAGGTACGAATGGATTGAGCGATTAATAATGTTTGTATAAAAGATGTAAATGTTGAGATAACATATAACAGTGGAAGAAGAAAAACATATTGTAACGACCTAAAATTGTCAGCTGCAAAAATAAAAAAAATGTATAAACATACTTTATGAACTTATTCAATCAAAAATCAATATCAAAAAAAACTTTACTCAATTTAGGCCCTATTAAGGCGCTTATGAACGTCGAAACACTACCACCGGTTCGAAAAACAACACAGTCGAGAGGAGCAGAGACAACAATTAATGACTTATCAAAATAACAACCTAAGGCTCAGGTACAGATCTAAAGCAGCAATGAACAGTAGGTAGGTAGAAAGTAACTAGACAGTTTCACAGACAGTCACAAGCAGGGCTTTTCTCACTTTTGGAGAGAATAAAATCATGTTTCATGTACAATGATTTGCATACGATTTATGGAAAGCATGAGTACAGATCGGAAATTAAAAAATAGTCGTACCATTACTATTTAAATCGTACACTTGACAGCACTTTACCGACAATACCAAAAGTATCAAAAGATAAAGATGATGATGTAATTCTTGGACAATCTCAATAGTGTAATATAGTTGAAATTGCATTAATATCATTAATCGTCCCATCTTTAGATCATGACTAAACAGTTTTATCCGTGACAAATGGCCTAGTGGTTACATGTCCGTACTTACTTACCGAGTGACAATAAAAATTACTCAATCGCGTAACAAATTCGAACGGCATTACCGAGAGACGGGTGCGTGGGCTCAACCGCTTCGCTCACCGGACGCTGTGGTTGTTTGCAATCAATTTTATTGCCGACTGGTATTCGTTGCTTATATGTATATACAGTGCTGCGGATAATATGTTAACTGAATTTTTGTTGTTTTTTATAGTCTTTCGCTGATCTTAAATACCACTAGTAAATATCCTTTAATTATGAAATATTTAAGAATTTAAAACACCACACCACTGATAATGTCAGGCTGTGAAGAATAAGAATAAAATGTTCAAAAAAAGTGTTACAAAAATTATTTTTAATTTGTCTTACAATTAATGTCGCAGTTTTTTTTCATCTAAATTACAGCGTCCGGTTTTCTACATCTACACTAATATTATAAAGAGGAAAGGTTTGTATTTTTGTATGTAACGAATAAACTTAAATACTACTGGACCGATTTGTATGAAATTTGGAATAGAGATAGTTTGAAATCCAGGGAGTGGCATAGTATATTTTAATCCAAAAATCCCTAAGGAAAGTTTATAGTAAAGTATCTTCACAATGTGGATATAATTATTTTGTATTTAGGGAACTGTAGGTCTTTTTTACATTGTTTTTATCTATTTATGTTTCTGTTTCTGACTGCGCTAATTGATTTCAATGAAATAATTTAAACTAATATTATATAATATGTTAGTATGTATATTTGTGATACATGTTTTTTTTAAATAAATTGAACTATTGAGCTCATTTTTAACCGACTTCAAAAAGGAGGAGGTTATCAATTCTGAGCTCATTTTCACATAATATTTTTTTACACGGTCTAGGATCGTTGCTTTGACCAGTCTTACCTGATGTTAAGTGACGATGTGGTCCAGAATTGTAAACACACTAAGCCAGGAGGTGCTAGTTCTTAAGTGATGATGTCGAATCACAGATATTGGTATTTGGCGACAGTTTTCAAACTTAAGAGTGGTAGCTACCCAAGCGGGCATCATTAGAAAATGCCCTACCACCATGGTATGGTTTCCTCACGATGTTTTCCTTCACCGAAAGCTCAGGCCGATTTTGTAGTCGGAAAGGTGGGGATCGAATCCGCGACGATTGACGCGGAACCGGAAGTATTACCCTCTGCGCTATCATCGCTTCAAAATATACTTGTATTATCGAAATGACTACCTACATACATTGTTTAATATGGTTCTGTTGGTAATAGATGGAGTGCCATTGTATCGCCATGCCGGTGGGTGCAAGAGCCTGTCCAGTTGGGGATTAAAGTACGTTTTTGGCTCCTGCTGGGGGTAAACCCTTAGTATCCTAGGCCTACACCCCACATTAGATTCCTTATCTATACACCTCTGATATTCTATCAACATAACAATTATAATATTGGTAAACACAGTCTAATTTTACCAATATTTTACGATTAACCAGATCTCTCTTTAATGTTAAAGAACCTTTTTTTTTTTTTTTTTGGACGTGGGGAAATGCATTTACGCACTACCCTTACCTATTGTATTAGTGAGACCGAAGTCCCTAAATACAATAGGTAAGGGGGCACGGAGGGACGAGCTCCGCGCCAGTGTGGGACTCGCCCGAGCGTGAAGCGCCCGGAAATACCCACTAAAACCCCCCGGGGCCGTCCACTGCATTTGGGATGGGGGCAATGTTAAAGAACCTACCAGTTTAGTTTTAAAAAGTAATTTATGTCAAATAGCTGTGTGCCCGCGGTTGTGCCCGCGTTTCATATGTATATCGTTGTGTTTTAATTTTTTATACGGAACCCTAATTATTTTTCTAATTTTTTATTCGGTATTAAGATAAAGTAAAACTATTTTTCACAAATTCAAACGCCAGTGAAAGTTTGCGTTGAATCGGATTTTTTTCGAAATTTCATGAGTTTTATTTGTTTTACGAGGAACCCTAATTATTTTCGAAAAATTAAAAGTACCTGAAGTTAAGCGGAGTAACTTCAGCTATCTAACAAAAAAAATCCGTCAAAATCAGTTTAGCCGTTCCGGGGATTACCCGGAACAGACAGTCAAATATTTAAAATATTGTATTTTTGGTATAGGTATCGTATATGCATTTAATTCAAAAATATGTATTTGACATTACTAACAGACACTTCAATTTTATTTATTAGTACAGATAAGACTTTAAAAACAGATATTTTATAATTTTATGTGTTCTAAATATGGAAAGGTTTCTTGTCTGTTACGTTGCCGTATAAGGTAAATTGATACGAAAGTAAAATTTGACCTAGACTTTTAATATTTTAAACTGGAAAATCGTTCTTACGTGTGGATGATAAATAAGTTTGTACAATTTATATATAATAGACTTGCTGTGTGCATACGGCTGTGCTCACGTTTCATATATTCTTTTCTGTTTTATTTTTTTTACGCGGAACCCTAATTATTTTCGAAAATTAAAAGTACCCTAAGTTACCCGGAGTAACTTCAGCGATCTACCAAAAAATGTCCCGTCAAAATCCGTCCAGCCGTTCCGGTGATTACCCGGAACAAACAAAAAGACAGACAGACACACATTTTAATAATTGTATTGTTGGCGTAGGTATCGTATATACATTTATAACTACTAATTAAAAAAAATTTTGGCATTACAAACAGACACTCTAAATTTATTTATTAGTATAGATTGTTTAGAATAGTTTTTAGCCGTACCCATATTATGAACTAGCTGTGCGTCCGCGGCTGCGACCGTGTTCTTCACTGTGTTTTAATTTTTTTATATGGAACCCTAATTATTTTACTAAAAAAAATTTAGTACTAAGATTAAGATAAGAGAAGTAAATATATTTCTCATAAATACAAACACTTGCCCGTGAAACTGTGCATTGAATCGGATTTTATTCAATTTTTCATGAGTTTTACTTTTTTTGCGCGGAACTCTAAGTATTTTCGAAAGTTAAAAGTACTCTAAGTCACCCGGAGTAACTTCAGCTATCTACCAAAAAAAAATCCCGTCAAAACCCGTTCAGCCGTTCCGGATATTAACTGGAACAAACAGAGAGACAGCAGACAAAAAATTATAAAATTGCATCTTTAGGTATCGATATCGTGCATACATTCATATCTATTTAGTAAAAAAAAATGACATTACAAACAGACATTTTACAAGATGATTCATTTGCTTAACTGTTCATGTATTCTAATTAATTCGAATCTATTATCTCGATTTTTGATAATTATTAAAACTTGAGAATGCTAGCTAATAGAAAATGAAATTGTTTCATTACGATATTTTCTTCGCCGAAAGCTCGAGCTTATTATAGAATAAAATAGAACGATTCGAACCTACGTCCATCGATACGATGCGAAATCCGGCTACGCTATCACTGAACAATTTTTACATGCTGCTAAGTATTTTGAGCGTTCGCTATCATGCTTAGTAAAGCTATAAAGGTCCTTTATAACCAAAAGACTTTCACTGCCTCCCCCAAATATTTTCACAAGGACGGGTCTTGCGGCACCCGCATCTAGCGGATTCCCTCAAACTTCACCAGGTCGTCAGTCCACCTTGATGTAGGCTTACCCACGCTGTGTCCTCCGGTACGTGGTAGCTATTTAAAAACCTGCGAACCCCTATGGACATTGATTCTAAGACCAGTGGGCCCTTTTATCATGAGCACAAAAAAGATGCTGTGGTTTATCTAATTTACTATTCAAATGCCCATATGTGTTAGAATTGAATGAGTCACAATGTCATGTTAATTCTCTCGTCGACTGTACTCGAGTAACGTCCGAAATAACACGCATAAAATGATGATTACAATTGACAACGGAAGCTGCGCTGATCTCGAATTGTCTAACGCGATACGGCCGCATACCAGCTTGAATAACACATTCGGTTGGTGACTAACTCGCGGATCGAGTTACGTTGACCGTGTTTCGTCGCTTACGTATTAACTTTATCATGTACGTAAGACTACCTCTGCCCGTGTCTCTGCTTGCAAATAAAATTTTTAATTCTTCACAAAAACCCACTCATCATATTGTATCTATTTAAATAATCTATGAAACGATGATACCCCTTGAGTTTGCTACGGTAAAATGAACAAGTAGGTAAAAAAATGGTAATAAAAATGGCGAGAAAAATATCAAACTAATTGTAAGAATGATGCAGAAAATAGTGGCTTATTAGTGACATGAAAATAAAAAGTTGGAGGTGGCCAATAGCGAAAATGAGAAATAATTTAATGCAAGAGTAAACTTTAATAATTCCGTATAGGTTTAAAACCAAACTTTAATATGTAACAAAACTCTGAGTCGATCTGAATAAAAAGCTATTCAGCAGGCAGAAATGCAGAAAGAACAGAAGGTGCAATTGCATTTGCAATAATATCCATATTAATTTAACGCCTCTATTTAACTTTGATGATAAATTCCGTCGCCACTAATTATGGCTAAGGTATTATGATCTAAAGATGGATTTAGGGTTATTTCTCACTGTAGATTTTTTATGCACAAAGTGATAGTGCTTTAAGATTTCTTGCAAAATTTTTTTTACATAGATTTTATTAATTTCAATACAAATACACTCAAGAGAATCGTGTAAAATGACACTGCATACAATATCGGAAGATTAATTGTCAATACGGTATGAACATCGCGCGCGACAAACAAACAAGCAAGCGAGCAAGCAGACAGACGGCCGTGCGACACGACGAGCCTTGGTGGATCCAATACGCGAGCAATAATTTTAGCATTCCCTGTTACACCTACGTTTGTGATTTCGTGCGGGATTATTCTGGATTAGTAGAAATTAGTTTTATGTAATAATGATAACTATTAGCAGTTTATTTACACGAACACTCTACACGAGATGGTAATACTCTTTGTCCATTGTAAAAAGGCGGTTATGAGAGTAGCGGCTGGCGACTTATCAGTAGTCGCTGTTGACTATCTACTGTCAGTTTACATTAATGTATATTAGTAGTAATCATATCGGTCACTATAAACATATTTGTTTCATTCAGCATTCACCGTTTTTTTTAATATTCTAATAACTTACATTAGATTAAAAGTATTGTGATAATTTTGCGAGGGATAAACTTGTTAAATTGGTAAAGTGCAGCCAGATTCCGCGTCCATGGGCGCGGGTTCCAACTCACGTATCTAACCTAAAATCAGCCTCAGCTTTCGATGAAGGAAAACATCCGGAAGAAACTATAGGATGGCGGTAGGGCATTTCCTAACAATGCCCGCCTGGGTAGCTACGACCTTCATGTTCAAAAACCTGTCGCCAAAAACCAATAGGTGTGTTCCGGCAGCATCATTTGAGAACCAGTATCTAGGCTTAGTGTTTTTACCATCCTGGACCACATCGTCACTTAACATCTGGTGAGATTATGGTCAAAGCACTGAGCCTATACCGTGTAAAAAAAAAGTACGTACACCTGAAAATATTTTATTCGGTTACTAAAATTCTGAAATATTACTATTCTATCCCTAAAAATGAATGTTAGTACAGAACTTGTATGAAGCACATAAAACCTGATGCCATATTTTAGTAAAATGCGCTTTCTATCTATTTTTTTAGGTGGCAATTAAATCTATATTTTATTTGATTAGATCTTAATTTTGTTAATTATCCTTGTTAACGGTCCAGTTTTGGAGGAGACAATAAAAACTCAGACGTTACTAATCAATCAATAAAAAATAATTTATAAAGTCAAATTCAAAGCACAAACTAGGCTTAAATAAAATCGATAAATTATTATGAAGTTTATAAATGAATTTAATACTTCTTAGAATATTTTTTTTAAATCTTCTTTAGAACCACTTTCAGTTTTTAAGGGATAACTTCTTATGGGAGGGTAAACCGCTTCATTAAAATATTTACTTCTACAACTTATGAACTCACTAGTTGGTTATTTTGAAATAGGACGGTAATAATTAGGATTTACAAAAATTAGTACGAGATCACAGAATAGTGACGCGACACCCCGAGCGCATATCGACTTGAGGGATTGCCCGACGGTGACCACTAAATCAAACAGTCGATAAAAAGCTAAATGTTGTCCGATGCGAGCCGTGAGGAACTCTTGCGCATAAATTTACCTTTTACTGATAAATTAAGCTGCGAACATTGTGAGTTATGGGTTTAGATCTTTTATGTTCGCGTCTCGACTTTCTGATTCGCTATTTGACTAGTATATGATCCGGAGTTTACTCGGGCGTTGTAAATTTTTAACCTTTACTATTATGCACTACTATACTGTGTACGCGACTCTGTACGCGTGGAACTCCGGTTCTACATTAAATTAAACATATGTAGGTACATACATATAATGACATATTTTCATTTAAATATGCAAATCCTATTTCATATGCTTACGAAACTCCTAGAAATGTGTTCTGTCATTGATTCAAAAGCATTATCGGATAGCTTTTTTTTTTTCAACTATATTTAATGTACGGATTTTGTTTCTTCATCGTTTTCATCATCAACTATGTGTCATTGAATGGCCTTCTTTTATTGAGTGGTCGCAGTTATCAGACATTTTTTAAACATTACTTCCCCAACCCTCTTTCACTTGCTGTAATTGCTTTTGTATCTGTATATTCATGTATCTGCTAGTTTTCTAGCATTCTGGTTACCTTACCAACACTATTTTTCTAATGCTATAAGTTATTTATCTTTTTGATGATATCTTTTATAAATGATAGCATTGATTAGTGTATCTATTTGTCTGTTCGTTGGTTAATAACTATAGAATCACAGGTACATCCTCCAGCTATTTTACAGTACATATTTTGTTACATTGTGTTACACATATTATTAGGGAAAAAAATATGGTGATAATGAGGAGATAAAGTCCATAAACATTTTTAACACCAACGTTTTCTTCTGCAATATTCGATTTTTATTATTAAATATGTACTAAAGAGCTGTGATGTATTGAATAATTGCGAAAAATGTAGATTATTTTAATATGTCATTAGAGTATATGTCGTAGGGTTCAAGAAGTTATAATTAAGTACTAGAGGTAGGTGTATTTAATGCGTTAGAACGTTCGTCTAAAGTTTATGGAGTTTGCACAGAACGTTTTATGAAATTTGTGCATATGTTATTGTTTATATTAACGATATTAGTATTTCTATGTAATATTTAAATTAATTAATATCTCGTCACACACTGAATAATATTTCGTTTTATAATTTTTTTTTCATCTATACCTCTCTACTGCGCACATAACAGATTAAAACGCCATGATGTTGGTGATAAAAGATTGCAGTTTAGTAGTATTAATGTCTTCAAATCTGTGACAAATGTTTACTGAATCGTAAATAATGTGCTGACCGGGTATTTCGCGCGTTGAAATTAAAAATTGACGACTGGTTATTTTATAAAGACGCTTGCAGACTAGAGAGCGTTATAGCATTACTGAGAAAACATCTCGTCCTAAGAGAACTTACTAGCTTATTGTCTTCACCAGACCCTTAATATTATAGATCATTTCAAATATACCAATAGCTGTGTTGGCTACTAAGTGGCTGTATATTAAGAGTTCAAATTACCTAATGATGTCATCATTCATCCTTTACGGATAATAAAGATTATTAAATTCCAAAAAAAAATATTTTTATATGCCTAACCTCGTATCTGGAGACACCGTATGGGCTTATTAATCTAATCGATCCTTTCCAGTTTTATCACTATAATTCTTATCGTAATAGTATATAACCTACTAAGGCTGTTATTGGTGCGGATATGGGAGTTTTTGGCGGGATCTCAATCTGTCAAGTACCAGTTGTTTTGTTTAATTTCATAAACTTGTGTATTTAACTCTATATATCATGTAATCTTGGTGGTGTTTTGTGTGACATAGTTTGGTTATTGCGTTCAAGTTAAGTTTATTATAGAAGATACGCGTAACATCTATTCTGAGGTGCCGACAAAGCTCCATGGAAAGTTCGAGCAGGTTGGGCCACCGTTTGGCTGGAACTTGGTGACGCTAATACAAGATTGAAAATATATCTTCTCCATATGACACTGGCACATATTGTGTGTACACAGATTGCCATTATCTAAGAAGAAGAAGAAGAATGAGGATAGGTAGCTCAGGTGCTAGTTTAAGGACTTACTTTCATTTAATTTTGATGTATATTAGCTATACTGCGGCGTAGTAGGTGTCCATCTTGATTTTGCGGTAAACAAACCAATTTAACACAAATTCGCCCACTGTTTACTTTTATTTAACAATCTTTATTTTATATTATATTTTAATATTAATTTTCATTATTTTAATCAATGTATGTTTTAATTTTAATATAAATAATATTATTTAACATATATAAAAAAATACACTTACCAGTCCGCAACCCAGCACCTGTAAACAGGAAAGCTTTAGCTGCAGTCTGACTAAGGGCGTCTACAAAGCGTTTTCTTAATGCGTTCTTTTTTATAATAATTATAAAATATTATACATAAAATGCAAATCTATATGCTTCTTCTCTTTTAAACAAACGCATTGAAGAGGTCGCATGACGGAATTTTTAAACCTCACAATACAACATCCGAGTGAGAGGCATTTAGGATACAGACCACGAAGAGTATTTAACTACATAGCAGCAGATTCAAATCACTAAACTAGCCCAACCACCAGATGAACATTGAAATGAATCTTATCACTACGCAGTTTTAGAGCTTTACAACTTGCATGAGAGAAAAGTTGTCTGTATATTTATATATTAGTTTAACCTGATTCAGTCCATGAACCCAGATGAGAGCCGGTAGTCCTGTTATAAAGAATAATTCACTATAGATAAATATGACCCAATGGCTGAACGTTAGTCGACTTTACTCCTAAGACTTTCGTTGGAATATATTTATGTACTACTGCACTTGTTAGGTCATGTACCTACAGTTTTTATTTTTTACCACAGTACTAGCGCAACGTGGCGCAATAGACAGTGCGGTCGGATTCCGCGTCAATGGACACAGGTTTGAGCCCACCTATCCAACTCTAAAATTAGCCTGAGCTTGCAATGAAGGAAAACAAGGCCTTCTCTAAGGACCCGCCTAGGTAGCCTACACCATCAAGTTTGAAAACCTGTCGCCAAATACCAATAGGGTTGTTCCGGCAGCATCACTTGAGAACCTATACCTCTAGGCTTAGTGTGTTTAGCATCCTGGATCACAATGTCTATTAACATCAGGTGGTTATCATTGTTGTTAATGCACTGAGCCTGTACAGTATAAAATAATGTAATAAAAACAAATCTGTAATCAACCTTACGAGAAGATACTATCGCGTGTAAAAACGATCCGCAAGATTTATACAAACGTTCCTTATAAGGAATGGCTTCGGAATGGTAGCAAATTTTGTAACTTTACCTGTGAATTTTAAATATATTTAAATTTGTCTTTCTGCTGTGTATAGCATAGTAACCGACAACGTCACAAAGTAAGTGTGATCGGATTCCGCCTCGATGGACTTAGGTCCAAATCCACTTTATTCTGAACGAGCTTTAAGTGAAGAAAGGCATCGTAATGAAGTAAGTTTGAAAGAAATCTGTTATTTATCCATAATTGAGAGAGCCAGTACATAAGCTTAGCGTGTTTACAAACTTGAATCACATCGTCACTTAACATGACATGTGATTTTGGTCAAAATGCTCAGTGTATACACTATAGACATCAGGAATTCATTGTTATTAAAAAATGGGTTAGAGGGTAATTTTCCAGTTTACGCGGGCGAAGTCGCGTGCACAGCTAATGTTAAAATAAAAAAGAGTTCAAGGTCATAAGTGTAAATTTATATAATTCGTGCAAAGCGTTAATTAATTCATATTTAAAAAATGTATTATGTATAAAATTATATAATAAAATTTTATTAACATTATAACACCAAGACGGGTGTCACCTGCAAATGAGTTGTGACAAAGATCAAGTCAAACAATTTATCAGAACGGTTGTTTGATTTTAATATATGCGTTCGTTTACTTTTATTTCTTTTTTAAGTGTATTATAAAGTATGTTAAACAAGTTATATTTGCGGGTGCGTGTATTTATTTTCACATTTTTCTTTGTATTTTTTTTTCCCTTATTTTGCATAAATATTATTATAACAAAAGTATTGGAAGTAGTCGTTATTTGTCAATATAACTCATTATTATTCTTACAGCATTTTATATATATTGCCTACCAATATATATACTAAAACGTGACCAGAAAATAAGTTAAAAAAATAATAATAATGCAAATCGGTTTAGACTAACTGGCAGAGGTAAGTAAAGGTAAGGAGGAAATTTTGTATTTATTATTAGCTCATTACAGCATTAAGATATGTAAAATTAAAAAGAAATGTATTCTTTTTATTTGAACTATGGAACGGAAGAAAGATCTACGTTGTAACTATTTATGTTAGAAAATTTCCAGAAAATTCCAGAAAAACTATTCACAAATAAGCAGATTAAAAGAGATTTAATTAAATTTTCAAAATTACGTTTTTGAACCGGCGTAGTGGTCGATCAACTGTCGATACAATCTCATATCTTAGAGATCGTCGTTATATATAGATTGCATTTTACAAACCGTATGATACCGGATAAGAATAGTACCATCCTATACCCCCCCGTGTGTTTCGTAAAAGGTGACTAAGAGATAAACCAGAGGGTGGGCAGTAGCATTCTCTCAGCATCACAAACACCAGTTGCGATTGCCAATCTGCCTGCCTAGTGTGGTGGTTATGGCAATCCCCTTCATTGGGGAGATCTATGTCCAGCAGTGGACGCCTTTCGTGCGAATGGATGGATTTTACACGTACTTCATTTATTATCCTGTTCCCGACTTACTTGGGATCGGGCTGTATGCTTTCTTCTTCCATACGCCCTTATCACTTCATCACTGCATTACTACCATGTATAACACTGAACTTGCTACGACAATAAATAATTCCTAAAAATGAATCCACTGTCCATTCTAAACTAGATTATCATATATAATCTATATGTTATTTCTTATCTTCAATCGAGAAGTCATTAAAGAGAGACGACAACAGCGACTTCTAAATCTATCTCGCGATCTGCCATATTGTTGCGATACTATGTATGCTCTCTGTATTGTATTTATTTATTATCATCTAGTGATAGGTGATAACGATTACATATTTTGAGTAATTCATTTGTATGTATCGTTACAACCGATTACTTTGTCAATCTTTGTTGAAAGCGTTTCTCCGAGGATGTCTCTTCGATGCTATGATTGGGTTCCATGTCGATGTACGTAGATTCGAATCAATGAGTGTGTGCTTTCCAGCGAAGGAAAATACCGTGATTAAACTACAGAATATTCTTACACACCCGTCTAGCTATCCATCACTCTCAAATTTGAAAATTAGTAGTAAATTATTTCTATGGTGTATTCTTACTGCATCAATTGAGAGCCAGTACTATCCTGGACCACATCTTTACTTAATGTAAGTTGAGATTATGGTCAAAGCCTTAAGCCTATACAATATAAATAATAATTTAAGAAATAAAGCAATGGAATGAAATATGAGCAGCGAATACACACATTTATTACGGTCACAATAGCATTATCGATATGTAGGAATATTAATCAGCCGGTTCAGAGCGGCTCGGTTTATGGATTCGATTCAATTATTGTTATTTAAAAGCTTTACGTACAATGCATGAATGGATGTTGCCTTGTTTGTTTGTTTGATTATGCTTATTCTGTCTATGCCAGTGTCGCGGGCTAATCTAGTGTGGAGGAGTGCTTTTTAACTGGCTCTGTTAGGAGGGCATTTTCCAACGAAGGCTATTTCCAAGTAAGTAACAGGTTCGCCCGTTTTTTGTATTAGAATAAACCTTTAAATCTATTATATACACTTACAAATTATGTATAAATGATTTTTAAACATTCCTACCTGTACGTTTTTTCTTTATATTCTGAAGTAGCGAACTGGCATGCAAACCACCTGACATTAACTGGTCATCATGTATTCTAGAACCCTTTAAACATCTTATATTTTATTTTTTTTTTTTATATTTCCATATTGACGTCAGTCATTACAGCACTGACATAAGATTGTTAGTTCTATAGTTGGGAACGGAAGGTAATAAAGTTAGGAGTATAAAATATTGTCTTCGATAACGGTCCTATTTATATTATGAAATTAGTTTTACCAGCGGTTTTATTCGAATGAAGGAATGCACCATGATAAAAACACAGAATGAATAGAGACCATCTTAAAGTTTAAAAATCCATAGATGCACCATTTAAAAGTTGACCAGTTAACCGATGGTGGCACAATTTGTAGTTAGGTGGGATTCTGCATCGATGGCCGCAGGTACAAACCCATAACCCTCTAACTCCATAATAAGCCATAACATGGTGGTAGGGCATTTTCTAACAATGCTCGTCTGGGTTGCTACCACCCTCAAGTTCGAAAAACTGTCGCCAAATACCAACAGATGTGTTCCGACAGCATCACTTGAGATTCAGTATATAGGCTTAGTGCGTTTACCATCCTGGACCACATCGTCAGTTAACATCAGGTGAGGTCACTGAGTCTAAACCAAATATAAAAAAAGATTAGCTTATCTTGGGCTATATAGTAACACTATTGAATATAATAAAAACTGGTCTCCGTACTTAACGCGCTGTATGGGTATCAAGGCGGGCGGGCCGATCTAGCGGGCGCGATCAACCGCGCGCGCGCGCGCTCCGTCTCGATGTCCATCCGTGGGCAGCTACTGTGGGCGGTGTGCGCTCGTCCTTACAATGCACTGCATCGTGTGCACGCGCCTTAAATCATTTGACCGCCGCTTGTTCATTCCGCGATGTTTTATGTCCCTACGATTATATGCGATTCGCGAACCTTTTTCGTCGTTAGCAAAACTAAAGAATGCATAAATGAAAATATTATTCTTAATAACATTGAAGGTAATTGTGTATATTATTGCAGATCTTGTGCTTTTACATCAGTGGTTATTAAGCTACGGTTTCGATGTTTTTCGGTAAACGTCATTGTTAGGTGTCTGTCTGTTTATAACTGTTTATAACACTGGTAATAACCAGTATCTATACATTAACTTGTGTAGCGAAAACTTTTGATCCCTTTTTTTAAGAACCTACGTCGCGTAGGGAGAAGTCTGAGCTTTGGTACAGTTAAACTTTATATGGAGCAGGAGTGCAGAGATTTAATATTTTTCGTTACTAATATGCAATAGAAATGTATTAAGAAAACATTACACACACTACCATGCATTTAGCATACAAACATATCTATCCCTATCCGTTATTAAAATTAATGCGTTACCAATTACATGTCATTATCAGACTTTATATCCGCGTGGACAGAATTTATAGTTTTGAGAGGGTTTTTTTTTATCTTAAACAATCGAGAATGTAACATAAACAAAATTGTTAGCATTTTGAAAATTAATTATTACTCTTTTATAAGAAAATACTTTAACGAAATATTTTCGAATTTCGATCACAGGCGAGCACTAACTCTTATTAAAACAACAAATGAAGGTTGCGTGATTTTGCATTCATTTAAAAACTATGTATGTAGGATGTTGTACTAGTAGACCATGCAGCAAAGTCAGAGGTTAGGAATACTATCAATAAATAAATGGCGGTAACAAAATGGCGACCACAGAGGGAGTGATCGGGACATTTCAGAATTCACGCTCAGTGTCATTATTTTCACTTCACTACACTTGCGTATCATACGCACACTATATCACGTAAAATGTCACCAAAATTACAAATCTATAGTCAAATACTGCAAAATAATGAATTAAAAACAAGGACGACGACATGACAGACCAAAATCCCGCCAAGCACACCTTAGACATATCACTACGCAGTAAACATACTTTTTCAACCAACGCTTCGGACAAGCTTTTGTCATCCTACATGTATGTATACCCAAATCCATTCGGTTGTTTTTTTTTTCAGAGGTTCACTATTTTCCTTTTAAATACGCAATATTTATGACTTTATTATACTAGATATGCCATCGACTCTATTCGCATATAATCAAAATTACTAACTGAATTATATATTACATAATAAGCAAAACTCATGCCTATACCCCCTATAGTAAGCATATAGTATATGTTTTTAAATAAAATCTGCTTAAATAATTAAAACGAGTAAATTTTGCTGACGTTTCACTTTTTAAATACCCCGTCGACTCAGAAATATTTATAGCTTCCTTGATTGATTATTATTAGAACACCGTTCATTACTATAACGGTCTCTAAAATAAACATGACTAATAATAATACGTAGTCAGGTACTAATAATAAAACAGAAAATTCTGGTCAATTATATTTATGAATGGATTAAAATTGATGAAAGTATGTCATCTGACTAATTCGTAACGGAAGTCGCGCGCGTACCGTTTCCGGGATATGGAGAATTACCGATAATTTTTTTCATACGCCTACCGGTCTGAGAGACTGATTAATTATTATACTACTTTTAATTAGTTAATTGTTATGGTATTATCATTGATTGTTAATGTTATGTTATAGTTCGAAATTTTTATTAATATTGGTTACGCCATCTATAGGTGGTTTGTGAAGGATTGCTGGTGATTTGCTGTACTGTTGAGTGGTGGCCCTGTAGTACCTTAGCTGGACTACTGCGCCGACACGACAGTCGAGTCATTAGTGAGCCGTGAAAGTTGAATTGTGTACCTACTTGAGTTCGAACGCCTCCGCTACAAATATTGTTTTACCGCAAACCCGCACTATTGCCGCTGCACGCTTTTTATAATAGTCATATATACGCTTTTACGTGGAAGTGAGTTCGAGGAAGCCGTCCTGGACACTATACGCTGGCAGAGGGAACGGTCGCCGCCACCATCGGTGAGTAGATTACTGCAACTCCTTTCACAACCGCATCGCTTAGGCTAGATTGCCCCCCAAAACCACTCCTTGGGCTATTTACATGCCCTAGGATACTACTACACAAATATATTTAATTAACTGTGTATCCGCGGCTCCGCCTGCGTAAATTATTTTTCTGAAATTATTGTAGTTTATTATGATATTACAAATAAACACTTCAATTTTATTTATACGTATAAATAATTAAACACGGTCTTAAGAGGATATGCGGTCGGCGACAAATTTGAAAAGTAGATATTTCAGAAATCTATTGCTATCGCTTTGCGCCTCAAAGAAAGAGTTTTATAACACGAAAGGAACAACTGTAGCGCGGGCTGATTTTACCTATGCAAAATAGATGAAAACATCACTTCATAGTACCCTGTTTCCTACTTCAAAACTTTACCGATTTTTAAACTTTCAGTTATAAAACAAGAAAGACTAGCTATGCCTATTGCTTTTATGTTTTTATTTATCAAATTTGCTTGACAAACGTTTGAAAACGACGGTAAAATCGTGCACTTTTTTCATTTTCAAAAGCTCCTAGTTTCTACAATAACTAATTTATGGAAAAAATCAAAACGTACGGGCATAACGGTGGTGGATATATATTATTTGGTATATAAACAATTTTCTGTAATGGTATTATCGAGGGAGGGAACGGGAGACTGCGTTTGTATGGAATAAATGCCGCTCGCACATCCTCTTAAGTGACGATGGCTTAATCGATTTACTTTGATTCGAACTTCGAGTAAATTGAGACTTCTGTGACTTCTGTTAACTGAGATTTCTGTGAAAAAAATCGTCGTGGTGCAACCAAGTATTTACTTAGGTTCATAGCTTTCTTCGTGTTAAACTTGTCACTTAATATTTATTTATTTCGAACAAAACTCACAACACTTACAAATGCCATCAGCCGTAAGTGAATTTATTACCATCTAATAATTATATTGTTTGTATATGTTTGCATGACTATGGGAATGCGTTAATATGTGTGTATGTGTGTGTGCGTAGATGAATTTTATTTTACTTCTCAATTAGAGCCACTTTCAATTGGTTTTTAATTGGATGTTATGATGTTTCATGTTGAAATCCTTATTTAACTGAATTGTTTATTATAAATGCGCGGTATTCTGCTGGTTAAGTTATTGAACTCGTAGTTTATTCGCGGATTAAGAATATGAAATAGTTGTGTGTATGCGTGTTAAATAAGTGTGCTTTATGCGTGTTGCCGTATCATTTGGTTGACAAGTGTAGAACAATGAAGTCCGTTAATGCATATATCATATTATAACAGTAACATGACTTGAAGAATTCGCTTATCCAATGAATGAGGGGCGTACGGGTCATTCACCTCCCCTTCCAAATCGTACACATCGATTTGACAAATTTTTAATCGAGTCACTAGCTATCTAACAATGAAATCAAAAACAGTTTAGTTAATTATTCAAAGCAGTTTTGAAAAATGCATGAATCTCGATAATTTCCTCAAATACGATCCCTCTCACCTTCGAAGTTATTAATTGAGATTTTACCTGCGCCTATCGAGTAATGATAGTTAAACCAAAAGTTGATGTCATACCCACGGTTGTCCCGGGGGATGTGACTAGGTTATGGAAAAAAGCAAGAATAGAGGAGGGAAAAAATGATAATGGTTAAGGCAAAACTATAAATAAAAATAAACAATTATCAGTCTCTCTTAGATGTAAATAGTTTTTTTGCCTCTATATTTTAAGAGAATTAATTGTAAAAACCTGTGTGTGAAAATTTTGTTTTTATTAAATATCCAAGTTGTTGATGGTGCACCATGATGGAACAGCCTTCAAGCTCGATATGGATCAGATTTAATTTATTTGTAACTGACTGAATGTGAGATGGAAAACATGTCCCAGTTTCTGCTGAACGATCTTCACAATTCGGCTAGTACGTTCTTGATAAAAAAATCTACTATAGATGCACTTAATTTGAATAGATAAAATTACGAATTTTATAAAAAAAAAACATTTACTGTTATGCTTGAAGTTATAAGATAGACGAAGATGCGGGCTTTAGTTAGTGTAATTAAAGAATATCCGAACGGTCATCGTAACACAGTTGCCACCTACCGTCAATTTGATTGGAATCAATTTCGAATTTCATCGATTCTCTCATTGTGCACTCACTTCATTGTGTTCGGTTGTACTTTACGTCGGCATTTGTTATTTAAAATTAAACATTAAGAGTTTAATAATAAAGGTTAAATTATTCAGTACGTAAAATTGAAATATTGTTTTGACCACTCCGTTTGACATTTTTACACCTGCGACTTTACAAGTAACATTATTACTTACAGTATTGTGTTAAGGATGGTTTTATTACGTTTTAATACTTTTCGACGGCAAATATAAGTCGGTTAGTGGTTATTACATTTAAAAATCGAAAAGCACAAAAAAGTTTGAATGATTCGTATTTTCATTCGACTTCTTAGTTCCCATCGATGCTTCGAGATATGAACAGATTTGGATTAGGTTTTTGTGGGCGCGATGATCCCTGTTCGATATTTTTTTTTCTGTTATTTTGTTTTGTTCAGTTTTTTTTAGAAATTAAATAATATAACAATTGAATGGGTGAACGAGAGGTTTGTTGTAAAAAGTGGCGCTTCGCATCAAAGGTTTAATGTATTAAATGAATTATAGTGTTGACCAATCACGTTCTCCTGATTATAATTATAAAAAAATGTCGGAGTCTGTATGAAGTGAGTTAACGAAAATATTCGAACATATGTGGTTTGAGACCGTAACAAAAATTGACGCGTTTCGTGTATATACAGTGGAGCATTTATAGATTTATATTGTTGATTTTTTTACTACTCACTACTCAGCGCTCTGACCACAATATCACTATGTTAACTGACGGTGTAGTTCTGCACGGTAAACACACTAATCCTAGAGGTCATTGCTCTCAAGGGATTCTGCCGGAATACACATATTGAGGTTTATTTTCAAACTTGAGGGTGGTAACAACCCAGACCTGAATTATTAAAAAAACATAACATACCATACTACGGTTTTATAGTGATTTTTTACTTCACCGACAGCTCAGGCTTATTACAGACTTGGATGATAAATTGTGCTCGAACCGGCACCGTCATCGCTTCATATAACCTTAGTGTTGTATATCGAAGTTTTGAAGCGATGATAGCGCAGTGGATTGTGAGGCCAGATTCCGCGTCAATGGACGTGGGTTTTAATCCACCTATCCAACTCTAAAACCAACATGAGCTTTTGGTGAAGGAAAACATCGTGAGAAAACCATAGCATAATGTTAGATCATTTTCTAATAATGCCCGCTTGGGTAGCTCAAGTTTGAAAACTTGTCGCCAAATACCAATAGGTGTGTTCCGGCAGCATCACTTGAGAACTAGTACTTAGGTTTAGTGTGTTTACCGTCACCTACCTCACTTAACGTCAGGTGAGATTGTGGTCAAAGCACTAAGCTTTCATAGTGTAAAAAAACCCTTGTTCTGGTTGTTATGTTCGGTTGAGTACCTTTATATCTCGAAGCTGAAGTGTTTTTCAGACCAACGGCATAGTGGACACTATGACACCAAATGCACTAATATTATACACAATACACTATATATTATATCCTTGCACATTTCATGTAAGATTCTCTAAGGAACCTTTTCTTTTTTTTATCTTAACCAGTATATGATTTATCTAGTGCAAATTCCGCAGAATTTCCTTCTCAGGTAACAGCTCAAGCAGAGGTCAATACCACTTTGACAACATAGGGTCTAGCTATCATATTCCGGCTGGAGTCTATTAGGGATTTTGTCAATTGAAATAAAAACGGTTAAAATGACTATTAAAATAAAATAAGATCTATATGTATACTAATATTATAAAGAGGAATTATTTGTATTTTTGTATGTAACGAATAAATTTAAAAACTTCTGGACCGATTCGCATGTAATTTAGTATGGAGATAGATTGAAATACAGGGAGTAACATAGGATAGTTTTTTTTATTCTGAAAATCCAACGGGAACGAGAACTACGCTGGTAAAACTACGGAGTGCAGCTAGTTTTTATCTAAGTTAACTCCTTGAGCACTTACCTGGCGTTTACGCCAGCTTTCCATTGTTTTCCTATTATCTTTCTATTGTCTTATTTTTACGGGTACTCGACACATTAAATAAGATCTGGTTGCGCAATGTATAACTAGCAAGTCCAAAGAATATTGTTTATCTTTTTCATCCTAAAGAATTCCATCTTGTAGGTAAGTTGGGCTTTATGTAATATTAACTCGAGAAGATTCTTCGAAAATGTCTACAAGCCTGTAAATACTATTTACAAACAGTAGAGACTTCTAAATGATGAGATAACAGTGATCGTTGCTATACTACGTTGCTGTATCTTTTTCTTTGTATATTTACCGCTTTTAAATATTTTTCATACATATTTTTTAATACCGTTATAGGCTTAATGCCTTTGACTGTTATCTCAACCGATGTTAAGTGAAGACTTGGGCCAGTATGGTAAACATATTAAGCCATATGTACTCGCTTATACGAGTAGTTACTTGGCATCAGAATTTCATACTTGTTGGTAGAAGCTGCGCAGCAGGCGGGCATTAAAATATATCAACCTACCATCATGCTATTATTTCCTAGCAATGTTATCATTCAACGAAAGCTCAATATAGAATAGGACACGAGGATTCCAACCTATGTCCATCGTGGTATCTACTGTTACTTAACCATCATTACTTTATGGGCGAATAGACTAATTAAGGATCCATTCAAGTAAGCATTAGTGGGGGAGCCGAGTCCATTCTTTGTTTATTAATGATGACATGGAAAACGGGGTTATTCTCAATGATGATTAGGTAAGCAGTGTTTTACTTATTAATTATCATATTTTGTTTTCAAAATTATGCTAATGCTTTTGTGTAAGCATGAGGGGAGATAGTACCTTTGTTTACTATTGATGACAAAGGAGAGGAAGGAATCAAAAACTTCTAAAATTTTTCTTACGTAATACTTGGACATACCCTATAGGAAGTGCACAGGTGACTTTCCGAATGGAACGTCAAGAAGTAAAGTGAAAATTGTAACTTTTTGAATATATTTCTCAACCCCATCGCGTCCCCTAACTAACGAAGCCTGGAGGAATTAATTACGCCCGAAGATCTTGATTTATCCTTTCATTTTTAAACTCTCATGTCTGAAAAGTATTACCATTGGTTAAATTCATCTGTTTCTCACTTATGTTATTAAGTAAAATATCTATCTGTTCAACCGGAAGACGTCCACTGCTGGACATAGGTCTCCCCCAAAGATCTCCACGACGACCGGTCTTGCGGCACTCGCATCCAGCACATTCCCGTGACCTTTACGAGGTCGTCGGTCCACCTTGTGGGGAACCTACCCACGCTACGTCTTCCGGTACGTTGTACCCATTCTAGAACCCGTTGGCCCCATCGGGCATTGGTTCTGCGAGCAATGTGCCTAGCCCACTGCCACTATAAAAATTATTATTAAGTACAAAAATTATGAAATCAACGTTGAGTATCTCTTGGCACTTCAGCATATTTCACTGAGCTGGGCACACTTTCACCTGATGAGATGTCCAGGTGGGTGGCAAACAGTCGTCTTCATATAATGTATGTTTATTTATGGTTGTGTATCATTTTTAATATATTTATAATTTCCGTTTCTCTTGTCGATAAATTAATGTTTTCTTTCGTTCTTCTCAATAACTTGATAAAACAATGCATGTCTGTGTAATCTACGTTAAAATAAATATTCCGCTTTTAAATAATATATCGTCACTCGGTTTACTGGATAATTATTTCTACATTGTTAGATTGTGAAATAATATTACAAATCAAACCTGTGTGTTGGTTTTTTGTGCCCTCTATTTCTATTAGCTACAACCATACACAAAGTAATTCCTTCTTAATTAAATAAATTTGTTGTAATGTAACAGCATATGTGATGTAATACAATGAGGGTGTTGCGGCGTGGTAGGGCTGTTTTCACCGATTGGATATCAACCACCGTCATCGTACGAAAATCCCATCACAATGGCACACTATAACATGTCGCACACCAAGATAATCATGTTACATCAGTTATTTAAAAAAAAAAACTTCTAGTGAGATATTTTGGTAGGATTTCAGTCTGTCATGTAGCAGTTATTGTTTTTAATCCAATTTAACTTGTAATTTTGGTGTCGTTTTTTGTATGATATAGTTCGGTTATTATGGACAGGTGAAGTGTATTTGTAATAATAACGCGAAATGTTTATTTAACGGTGCCACGAAGTTCCCATAGATATTTCTAGTAAAATGAGTCACCTGTTCTGTTCACGCTTAGATACGTTGCTTTTAGATCAATGTAGATTACGTAATTTATCACATGACACTGGTAGAATTGTGTATTTTCATACAGATTGCCATTAACCAAGTAGAAGAAAAACTTCTAGTGTTTGTTACATTGCAGGTTTGTAGTTATATTTTTATTATTAATTTTATTAATTATAGTTACTATAAAATAAACTTTGATTAATTTTAATTTTAGTAGAAACTCGAATGCCATACTATTTGAGACGTGTATTTATGTTAATAAGTATACGTTATTGTTTTTTTTTTTTTTGGCGGGATCTCAGTCTGACATGTAGCAATTGTTTTCTTTAATTCATTAAACTTGTGTACTTGACTCAGTATCATGTAATCTTGGTGGCGTTTTGTGTGAAATAGTTTAGTTATTGTGTTCAAGTTAAGTTTATTATAGAAGACAACGCGTAGCATACATTCTGAGGTGCCGACAAAGCTCCATGGAAAGTTCGAGCAGGATAGGCCACCGTTCTGTTGGAGCTTGGTAACGCTGATACAAGATTGAAAATCTTACCCACATGACATTGGCACAAATTGTGTGTACACACAGATTGCCATTAACTAAGAAGAAGAAGAAAGTACGTTATTATTACACAGTAAGTTATTACTAAGTGGAATTGGCTATGAATAGTACCACCCCATATTGTTCCCGTTGGTGTTGTAAAAGGCGAGTAAGCATTCTCTGAGTACCACAAACACTTAATGCGATCACCAACCCGCCTGCCAAGAGTCGCCACTCTTTATAGCAATCACACCTCTCATGGATCTTTGGAAGAAACCTATGTCCAGGAGCGGACGTCTTTCGGTAGAATGGATGGATAGATGGATTTATTAAGTATGTTTTTCCCGAATACATAAATAAGTAAACCCATCAGTTAGCGGGGTGGTATTACTGTGCAGGACAGCGCCCTCTAGATAGAGGGCGCATATTAGCTAGATAAATTACGCATATTATCTAGACAGATTGCGTACATTTATTAGATATACCCCGCATAGATAATAGAAGAAATAATAGAATATTACAGAATCTGAAGAAATAGTTAAGATTAATAGAACAGAAATAGAATTTGAATTACGTAATTGTAAAGAGAAATTACGTAAACGTACGCGCCGAAGCACGTCGCGTCTTTGCGAGAGCGAGACAGAACACCTCGCGGCACCGCCGGGCGGTGCGCTCTGATTCGCCGAACGCGACCGGCCTACCTCGATCCGTAGGAACGGGGTCACGCACATGCCGGGAGCTTAAGTATCCGCCCGGGACGGTGCCAATCATGCAGTCATCGATCGCTCTCCGAAGAAGAAACAACTAAGAACTAATCTCTGAGACAGAAGCAGTAGTCAAACATTCAGCAAGAAGTAGTCCTCAAGAAGTCATCAAGCAACAGTGCACTGCGTTCAAGGATCCGCGTCTTGAACCATAGTGATCCGCGCTCCGACCTGACCGTGAATCCGCGTCCCCGAGTACGAAAACCGCGCTCCGACCTGACCGTGATTCCGCGTCCCCGAGCCACAGTGATCCGCGTTCCGAACCTACGCGATCCGCGAACCGAACCAGTGAACCGCGTATCGAACTATAGTGGGTCTCGAATTCCGCGTAATTCGAGACATATCGTGCGCGTAAACTCGCACACGGGTGTGAGTACGAGTGTGAGTCTTAGTGTAAGGACAACTGTGAGTACTAGTGTAAGTACTAGTATAGGGACTATAGTGAGGACTATTGTGTGTTTTTATATTGTCTAACTGTAAATCGTATCTTGCTATATGTCGTGTTAATCTTGTGCATGCTTTATATCCTGTTTAATATCTTGTGTCTACTGTTTCTATATTGTGTTGTCTCTGTCTATCTTGTTTCTATTGTAATTGTGTTGTCTCTGTGTTATATAGTATTCCTAGATTGTGTCTGTTTTATAGTGTAATTTGTTGTCTGTATTATATTGTAACCGTGTCATAACCCTGTATTGTATGAATAAACATATTGTTGAAACTTTGGCATCTGGCATTATTTACTACATCTCTCGCAATCCAGCAACAACGGTGTGTTTTAGCGGACTGCCAAAACAACATCGCAGGCTGTCCCGCACATCGCATGGTCCTTCGAGCCGGATCTACGAGAGTGTAGTAAATAGAACGAACAACATGCCAGTTACTAGATCTACAGGAAGGCACGAGGAGACACAGACTTCAACATCGACAGTCACCGTGATGGGGTCCGAATTCGACACTGGCACTACGACGTGCGTCACGGCAACGGTGAAAAGGAACCAGTCAACGGCCGCAACTGAACAGCGAGCCGTCACAGAAGTCTCACAGCAGCAGCAGCAGGCGGTCACGAAGTCCGACGCTGCCAGCGCAGAGCACGGAGAGCGTCGAGCTGCATCACGGACGAGCAGGCGTTCAAAGGCCGAACGTCTAGCCGAGGCTGCAGCCAGAATAGCCAGATTGAAATTGGAACTGGCTGCAGCCGAATACGAGGCGGAACAGAGTAGGTATGTCGGGTATACTTCCAGATCCGACAAGACGCAGCATGTCCACACGTGGTTGGATACGACCACGACGGAGTTGGTCGCAATAGCAGAACGAACGTTCAGACCCGAGGCGACGGATATAGGATCATCATGCCCAGTGATCAGTGACGTATCCTGGGACGACATGGTGATAACATCGGCGGGATCCACTGCCGCACAGCCGTCGCCGCAGCGACCTCAACTCCTAGCCGCATCCTGGGACAACACAGCGTCTACACCGGCGGGAGACACCGCCGCACATCCGCCTCCACAGCCAGCCGAAGTCCCAGTGATCACCGCCGCATCCTGGGACGCTGCGCCTCAGCCAGCGGGCGTCACCGTCGTACACCCGCTGCCGCCGCCGCTGCCGCCGCCGATGGTCGAATCGAGGATGGAACATTGTGTGCCGCCGCCAGTGACCACAGCCGAGTCCTGGCAGTCGAGAGCGCCGCGTCCTCCGACCAGCAGAACGAAGGCGACGGATACAGCACCACCTGAGCCCCCAGCGAGCAGAGCCGTAGCCTGGGGTAAGGTAAGCGCATCGGCGGGAGCCACCGCCACCGAACAATTGCAGTCAGCCGGGTCCCCAGTGATCAGTGACGTATCCTGGGGTAAAATGACCGCATCGGCGGGAGCCACCGCCGCACAGCCGCCGCAGTCGGCCGAGTTCCCAGTGATCACTGACGCATCCTGGGGTAACATGGTGACTGCATCAGCGGAAGCTACTGCCGCACATCTGCCGCAGCAAGCCGAGTCCCCAGTGATCAGTGACGTATCCTGGGGTAAGATGACCGCATCGGCGGGAGCCACCGCCGCACAGCCGCCGCTGTCCGCCGAATCCCCAGTGATCACTGCCGCATCCTGGGGTAACAGAGTGACAGCATCAGCGGAAGCTACTGCCGCACATCCGCCGCAGTCAGCCAAATCCCCAGTGAGCAGAGCCGCATCCTGGGGTAACATGATGACAGCATCGGCGGGAGCCACCGCCGCAAAGCTACCGAAGTCTGCAGAGGTCCCAGTGAGCGCTGTCGCATCCTGGGGCGCTACGGGGCAGCCAGCGGGCGTCTACGCACAGCCGCTGCCGGAACGGCGAGAACCGCCGTCACAGTTAGCCGAGGCTCCAGCGAGCACAGCCGCATCGCGGAGCGCTACGGCGCAGTCAGCGGGCGTCTCTGCCGCACACCCGCTGCCGGAACGGCGAGAACCGCCGTCACAGGTAGCCGAGGTCCCAGTGAGCGCTGCCGCATCCTGGGGCGCTACGGCCGAGCCAGCGGGCGTCACCGCCGCACACCCGCTGCCGGAGCGACGGCAACGGCCGTCACAGTCTGCCGAGGTCCCAGTGAGCGCTTCCGCATCCTGGGGAGCTGCGGCGCAGTCAGCGGGCGTCACTGCCGCACACCCGCTGCCGGAACAACGGCGAGAACCGCCGTCACAGCCAGCCGAGGCTCCGGCGATCACAGCCGCATCGCGGAGCGCTACGGCCGAGTCAGCGGGCGTCACCACCGCACACCCGCTGCCCGAACGACGGCGAGAACCGCCGTCACAGTCAGCCGAGGCTCCAGCGATCACAGCCGCATCGCGGAGCGCTACGGCTCAGTCAGCGGGCGTCACCGCCGCACCCCCGCTACCGGAACTACGGCGAGAACCGCCGTCACAGTCAGCCGAGGCTCCGGCGATCACAGCCGCATCGCGGAGCGCTACGGCCCAGTCAGCGGGCGTCACCGCCGCACACCCGCTGTCGGAACAACGGCGAGAACCGCCGTCACAGCCAGCCGAGGCTCCGGCGATCACAGCCGCATCGCGGAGCGCTACGGCGCACCCAGCGGGCGTCATCAACGCACACCCCGCTGTCGGAACAACGGCGAGAACCGCCGTCACAGCCAGCCGAGGCTCCGGCGATCACAGCCGCATCGCGGAGCGCTACGGCGCACCCAGCGGGCGTCATCAACGCACACCCGCTGTCGGAACAACGGCGAGAACCGCCGTCACAGCCAGCCGAGGCTCCAGCGATCACTGCCGCGTCGCGGAGCGCTACGGCCGAGTCAGCGGGCGTCGTCGCCGCACACCCGCTGCCGGAACAACGGCGAGAACCGCCGTCGCATTCAGCCGAGGTCCCAGTGAGCGATGTCGCATCCTGGGACGCTACGACCCAGCCAGCGGGCGTCACCGCCGCACACCCGCTGCCGGAACAACGGCGAGAACCGCCGTCACAGACAGCCGCCGCACCCCCCCCAGGATCACTGCCGCATCCTGGGGCGCCGCGGCCCAGCCAGCGGGCGTCACTGCCACACACACCCGCTGCCGCAAGAGGAACCGACACGAATGATCAAGCCGAGGAGGGAACATAGCGTGCCGCAGCCAGTGACCACAGCCGAGTCCTGGCATTCGGGAGCACCACAACCTCCGACAGCCGCCGCCGCAGCACCCTGGTGGAGTCCGGGGTACCAGCCGCGGGCCATCAGCGCCCAGCGATCGAGGGCGGACCTACGCGGGCTGCCGTATGCGGTACAAGCCGCGCAGCATCGCCAGCCAAGAAACACCGAACCCCAGGCACGACGTCATCGAGTCCGCACCGTCGTCAAGGATCGACCGAACAAGTGTCACCTGTACTATCGACAGGGACACGCAGTAGTTTCAACAGATCAGCTACAGAACGCATCGGTCGACGCGAGGCGGTATATGACAAAGAAGTATCGCCTGTGTTTCCGCCCGAGGTTCCGCAACAAGAACCACAGCGGCCATCCCAGGACATGTGAGATCCCACTACAGATCTCTGAACCGGCGGGAGCGAGGAGCGACAGACACGGTCGCGCCTCGGAACATTGGTATGAACTCCCACGGGGCAAGCAACGAGTTTCGACGCGCCGTTTACGAAGACGGCACGGCGGTCGAAGCCTCATAGAAGTATTTAGATTGGCGACTCGTCCCGTCAGGAGCTCCATTCATGGGAGTATACGGTGCGCGCCGCCAAGTTGGCGCGAGAGACACCCTACGATGGAGGACTTACACCGCACGCAGAGGAAGACCTGCACGAAGATCGTCATAGAGAATGTTGGGGTTCCTGCATCGCACACGGGTCCTGCACCACATGTATATGCGCCGCCGCTGATCGCGGACGACGCACGGCGGGAGTAATGTGCAGGACAGCGCCCTCTAGATAGAGGGCGCATATTAGCTAGATAAATTACGCATATTATCTAGACAGATTGCGTACATTTATTAGATATACCCCGCATAGATAATAGAAGAAATAATAGAATATTACAGAATCTGAAGAAATAGTTAAGATTAATAGAACAGAAATAGAATTTGAATTACGTAATTGTAAAGAGAAATTACGTAAACGTACGCGCCGAAGCACGTCGCGTCTTTGCGAGAGCGAGACAGAACACCTCGCGGCACCGCCGGGCGGTGCGCTCTGATTCGCCGAACGCGACCGGCCTACCTCGATCCGTAGGAACGGGGTCACGCACATGCCGGGAGCTTAAGTATCCGCCCGGGACGGTGCCAATCATGCAGTCATCGATCGCTCTCCGAAGAAGAAACAACTAAGAACTAATCTCTGAGACAGAAGCAGTAGTCAAACATTCAGCAAGAAGTAGTCCTCAAGAAGTCATCAAGCAACAGTGCACTGCGTTCAAGGATCCGCGTCTTGAACCATAGTGATCCGCGCTCCGACCTGACCGTGAATCCGCGTCCCCGAGTACGAAAACCGCGCTCCGACCTGACCGTGATTCCGCGTCCCCGAGCCACAGTGATCCGCGTTCCGAACCTACGCGATCCGCGAACCGAACCAGTGAACCGCGTATCGAACTATAGTGGGTCTCGAATTCCGCGTAATTCGAGACATATCGTGCGCGTAAACTCGCACACGGGTGTGAGTACGAGTGTGAGTCTTAGTGTAAGGACAACTGTGAGTACTAGTGTAAGTACTAGTATAGGGACTATAGTGAGGACTATTGTGTGTTTTTATATTGTCTAACTGTAAATCGTATCTTGCTATATGTCGTGTTAATCTTGTGCATGCTTTATATCCTGTTTAATATCTTGTGTCTACTGTTTCTATATTGTGTTGTCTCTGTCTATCTTGTTTCTATTGTAATTGTGTTGTCTCTGTGTTATATAGTATTCCTAGATTGTGTCTGTTTTATAGTGTAATTTGTTGTCTGTATTATATTGTAACCGTGTCATAACCCTGTATTGTATGAATAAACATATTGTTGAAACTTTGGCATCTGGCATTATTTACTACATCTCTCGCAATCCAGCAACAACGGTGTGTTTTAGCGGACTGCCAAAACAACATCGCAGGCTGTCCCGCACAATTACCTACAATTGAGCCTGAGTTATATTACCGCATATTTATGTACGATAAACATTCGAGTTTTTCAATCGAGAACAAACGGTAATCACTGATGATGCCTGATTAAAACTTTCCATGTAAAACCTTTTTATGCTCAAAGGGACGAGTCGTGAAGGAATTCGCTTTACTTCTCTCGGTGTTTTTAGGTATTAGAGACCGGTGTTACTGTGATTCTTTTCCCTTCGAACCGGTTTGAATTCTTAATTTAAATAATGTATAACCTATCAGCGCTTTGACTACATCTCACCTTAATATGGACGTAATAGGATTAAACGAAATAGAGTCTAGGAACAATAGAAATTTTGGCTTAGCCCGTGAAATATAATGGAAGTTTGCGGATAATATTAAATTATAGACTGTTCACTTTAAATTCAATATGCGTTAGAACTGACATGTTGGTATTGAACCGAAGTCCTTAAATTAAAGGGAAGTGACAGCTGTGCATCTATTAATACACTTTGTAACTGTTTGTTGTAAAGTTGCTAAATAATATGCAGAAAAAACCCAGATCGAGTTTCTTGCCGATTCTTCTCGATTATAGATTGTTTTCTGATCCGGTCGTAGTATTTTGACGTTCATAAATTGAATAAAGTATTTTTGAATAAATAAAGTTATAAAATAATAATTTCATCTGATAATAAACACATTAAATATAAATATACTGGCTTGCGAGTGATGCTCTTAGAAAACACATATAACATTGTTTAGGCGATATAAAAACTAAAAAGTGATAGCTAACTAAGCGAGTATTAGAAAATGCCATCTAAATGTTTTTCTTCACCGAAAGTTGGGACTGGTCATTTAAATGGATTCGTACTTAAGTCTATCAAAATGTTATCCACGATCACTGCATTAACATCGGTTCCTATAACGATCGAAAATATTAAATTAGTAACAAATAAGTCTTCCATAACGCAGATAACATCTTTCAAATGACAAAACAATATCGCTCATATATTTTCGGCAGCCGAATTCAAAATTGCAATAATTTACAAAATAATTACTTATTATCCTCACCTCAATTACCTGCAGGCTTTAAATAAATAAACAAACGGACCTTAAGCCTTTCGATCTCGCAAGCATCAGCCTAAATCAATTAACCACTGGTAATAAGGCAAACCGATATTATTTGCGGTCCGATCCGATGTGATTCTGTAGTCATATGTATTTGTTTTGGATTTACGCAAAGGAAAATGTATATTTGCGATACGTAATGGTAGGATGTAGAGTCCAGACGATGCGTCGCTTTGCGAATTATAAGAAAATTACAAACCCAAAATACCAACATTAAAACTTTTTGTTTTAGTTTTCGATATAACAAAAAAAGTATAAGTTTGTATTATATAACTACATCTGTATGTATGCACGATGCGATAATCTCGAAGCGGTCACATCAAAGCGGCGTTCATCGTCCTTATCTCGCAGGCGGGTGCACGTCGACATTAGAAAGGGACGGGTTATTGATGCTGCTGATAAAAAATGCCCTTTGCCGGCGGACGTTTCGACATCCATGTCGCGCATGTGTTTGCAAATGTTTGGGAAAATTAACGAATGTGTTAAAAGAACTTGCCAAGTGTGCGTATTTTTTTGAAATTGGAATTTTACATATTCAACAAAATTGTTTTCTTCAAAGGCACCGCAGAAGCGTTATACAAAAATGTTTGATTGACTATTTTACTAAAAAAAAACTCACTGTGGACATAAAATGTGTTACTTGTGAAAATGTAATTACCCATCTGTCACATAGACTACCCATTATTGCGTGCTATTACTGCCTCGGTGGTGCAGTTATATTACGGTGCGACTGCCGTTCTGAGGTCTCGGGTTCGATCGCCGGGTCGGGTAAAGTGGTATTGGGTTTTTCTACTAAGTATCATCCCGGAGTTTGGAATCTGTGCCCGATATGGCTACAAGCTCTCTCCCTTTCACATCTGGGACGGAACTAAGCTCGGCGGAATGCGGGTGGTGTAGTTCGCTATTTCACCTATGCCTAACCCTTCGGGGATAACAGGCGTAAGCTTATGTTTATGTACTATACTAATAAATGAAATTGAATTGTCTGTTTGTGATGTAAAAATTATATTTTTTTTACTATATAGATATGAATGTATACTAGATACCAATACCAAAAATGCAATTTTGAAAATATTTGTCTTTTTGTATGTCTGTTTGTTCTAGGTAATCTCCAGAACGGCTGAACGGATTTTGACTGAACTTTTTTTGGTAGATAGCTGAAGTTACTTTGGATAATTTAAGGTAACTTTCATTTTCGAAAATAATTAGGGTTTCGCATAAAAAAAGTTAAAACTCATCATAAAACATAGAATAAAATCCGATTCAATGTACAGTTTTACTAGCAAGTGCTTTTACTTTACTTTTACTTTAATTTAAATACTTTTACTTTATCTAAGTACTAAACAAAAATTAGGCTTCTAAAATAGGCAGCTAGTTCTCAAATATATACCTTTATGTATTATACTTAAGAGGTCCCGCGGTCATAAATATAGGTATTTCAGATTTATATTGCTATCGCGTTGTGCCCCAAAGAAAGAATTATAAAACACGAAAGGTACAACTGCAGCTCGGACTGATTTTACCTATGCAAAATAGACATCACATCGTTGTTCCTGTTTCCTCCTCCAAAAATAAACCTATTTTTAATTTTCTTTCAGTTGTAGAATAATAAAGAATGTGGCTATATTTTTTAATTTTTAAAATTTTATTCATCAAATTTCTTTGACGAACGTCTGAAAATGACGATAAAAATTGAGCATTTTTTTAATTTTCAAAGGCTCCAAGTTTCTACAGTAACTAATCTATGGAAAAAAATCAAAACGTACGGGCATGGCGGCGGGGGATACATATTATTTGGGGTAAAAATATTTAGCATAATGTTATTATCCTGGGAGGAAACAGAGGACTACGTTTGTATGGAATATATGCCGCTAGGATATCCTCTTAATTGTATGAAATAACAATGGTTTTTATACTCATATTAATTGTAGTAACAATAATTTTAATTGTATGTTTTGTAAATTGTTTTTTATTAATGATAGTGTGTGTTTTTTTTTATTATTTATCGTATTTAGATAGACTGTTCATCCAAAAATTGTTCTAGGCGCCTAAGGAAGTTTTTATTTCAGAAATTAAACTACATCATTACAAAATAGAACATCCATTGAAATATACAATACATTAAAAGAATAATAACGAATTATAGAGACTGGAATAAACGAGAGAGTGGTGGATTGAAGACGTGATCGAGTGGCGGGGAGGGCGCTCGGAGTGTATCAGGAGATGCCCTCACTCTCAAACTCCTCCGGCGCACTCTCTCTGTCAAGTGTTTCTGGAAAACAAACCAGATACAGATTTCGATTGTGATCGAGTAGTTCTTATTACGTCTTGATTTCCAACGCTTGATATTATTCGCAAAATCCTTTTGATTTTGTCGTCGGTAGCGCTTGAGGCCGCGTAAAACAGATCCTAAAATTTACCAGATTTTGTGGCAAAGTTATCATCATGTGTTTAGTATTTAGTGTATCCCATGTTCACGGGTTTGCAGCTGATCGCGTATAATCTACCACCAAACGGACGAAACTGTCTGGTATACCAACGAGCCATCCCCGCACCATGTTATGAATTTGACGTATGTCAATACGTCATTACGCAAGCGACTGCCCGATCGCCAAGTGTGTTAAGAGTGTTATGCGCCGTGCGAAGAAGAGCTGTTGATAAGCCACCGGTGAAGGAGTGACGATCCTTTCTACACCTCAAAAGGGAAGCTGGACGTTCCAGAAGCAAGGTGAGTGGATTGATTTTATCAGTTTGTTTGTTTACTTGGGGTACACTGAACCCGGAGCATTATCGCGTAATCAATTACGATGAAAGTCATTTGTCGGTAGCTAACTTTTATGCGTTTTAGTATTTTCTAGTCTTTTGGCAGTTGACTCTGCTCGGATCGGATCATCCAGATTTGGATATATGTTTAAAGTTTCCAGACCGTATATAAAGAAGTTTCCTGTGAGTTAATTTTTATCACAATATGAAACCTATAGGTAACTGTGATTGTGTATGTAAGAATCCACTTATTGAGCCGTTTAATCTCCAGCTATATGGCGTTTTAAGGCCAGTCTATTGTTACGTATATTAAAGCAATTGACCATAATCTCACTTGGTGTTAAGTGAAGACGTGGTTTCTAAAATTACACTTACCCGTGTCGCATTAAATGCAGCTATTAGTTCCATAGATATTTAACGACAGATTTATAATGAATTAGTTGTCCTGGTGAACTTCTTAAAACCTCGGATCCAATAAATGTGTTATCAATTATGAATTTTCTACATGGATTTTATTTTTCGCGAATATTTCCGTTGTTTTAGTTCTGTTATTCAGATTGGAGACATAGTGAATGGTGGTACGTAACTAGGTGAGCATTGTAAAACATCTTATCAACATATAGCAGTCTTCGATCATCCTACCAATGAGCTATAATTACTGGAAAGCTCGAGCACAATCCATCTTGAAGACATACGCAAAGTGACTCATATATAACAAATCAAGAACGATAGCAATCGAATTCCTTTCTAGAGATGTAATATCTCCGCTATAAGCGTCGATCAAAAAACAGTAGAAACATTTGAAAATGGAGATGGCGGCCGACGACAACCCTTTGGTATTGAGGGCCCTTGACTCTGTCCTCGCTTCGAGTGCCTCGCTTGTTTCAATTGTCATCATTACCTCTCGATTCAGTCACTCTGTTTGAACTTCACTGTAAGATAATTAGTGAAAAATACTGTAAAAGACAACAAATCTTTGTTTATCTGTGTGTACATTAATAAAATTATTTTATTTTAAAAATGATGTACCAAATTACGTGGTTCTCCTTTGAAATTATATATTTACTAGCTGATGACCGCAGCTCCTCCCGCGTTTCATATGTTCTTTATCTGTGAGGGAATAAATAAATGAATGAAGATAAATGAGACTCTTTTGTTTTTATTAGCGGAAAAAAAATATGAAAAGGGTCTATCTGTAAGGGGTAATCTATGAAAAATTCCGCATCGAATGGTAGTTGTCCCATCCCGATATGTTCAGTAGTTTTGAGGTGATGGTGCGTCAAAGTAACACCATTCCCCTTATATATAATATAGATTATCCTACATACCTACATATGGATCAAGTTATAACATGAGTGAAACCAATGGCGCAGTTAGTATTGAATACAGTTATTGCATTGGACTAGTATTTCATATCAAAAATGAGGTAACAAATCAAAGTCAAAGCCAATGTCTGACTCTCTAGCGCATAAGTCATAAAAACGAATAGACAATATACAACATATTTATAATACAATATTTAAAATACATGGATATAGATTGAGCATATCTATTTCGCTTACTCTTTATTATAATTATGTTAGAGCGAGTAGTATCACTAAATACACTATTTCAGTCCAAAACTTTTTTAACTGCGTCAGAACTTTAATTCTAAGTACGAGGTTTTATGCACTGATAAATATTGATTGTTTGTATAATTCCCCTCTGTTTTCTCCTTAGTATAACGTTATCCCGGTTTCTATTTTTTTCTTCCTTTTTTAAGCACCTATTAGGGTACAATTAAAAAACGTCTTAATCTTAATGGAGACTTTTCTGTAATACTAATTACCAAATAAAAATATACGAGCGGCGCGATTGGTTCCGATTGTTGTACGGTCAGCAGAAAAGTATAAAATAAAGTTATTTACAATGTTTAAAAAATCAATATGGAAATAGATGCAGACTTTCTTAAGTTTATTCTAGTAATTTATCTTACATTTTTCATAATTTAGAAATAAGAGTGTATTTAATATGAGTATATTTGGATTCCATTCATTCAACTAAATTAGTTATAATGGTTCTTCTGTGATTCTTAGTGTTTATTTCAATCCACAGATTTTTACTTAAGTTGTAGTATATTTTTAATTAATTCATAAAGCCGATCAAAACTAAAAATTCTACCTCCTTGTTTTCTTTCAAGGATATATTTTGAGATTAATTAACATTAAAGTTATATAACTAATCATATATTTAATAGGTGTAATGTTGCCAAAAATAAGAATTGTTATGTATGAACCAAGACGCGGGATTTAGCTAGTCATATTATGATTTGTCTGTACTTTTGCAATGATATTTTCTTTCGTAAGTAAATAATAATATTGTATTTGAATAAAATGAAGACATATTAAGACCCTCAATTGAACTAAAACATAGAAAAATGGTTGTCTAAAGATCTAATTTTAAGGAAGCCTAACAGAAGTTAAACTTACGGTTGGTTAGGAGAATATAACTTTATAACGCTAACTCTAAATATTATAAAAATGTGAGTGATTTTTTTTTTGCAAACTCTACTAATTTAGATTAGTCTGCTTTCCATTTTGTGATTTTTTTTTTTTTTGCGAATGCCGAACGTTTTGGTCCCCCCGGACCTACTTACTGGTCCACCTCTGTAACAATAATACCATGAAATGGTTTCTTTCCAATCACTTTTAATTTTACTGCTCATCCCTATTGTTTTTTGTTTTTTGTTCTCCTTAGCTAATAATTTATTTTGTTTTCATTTTTGTACACGGCATATACTCATCTGATGTTAACGGAGAACGTGATCCAGGATGGTAAACACACTAGGCTTGGATGTACTGGTTCTCAAGCGAGGCTGCCGGAACACAACTGTTAGTATTTGGCGACAGGCTTTCTAACTCGAGAGTGGTAGCTACCTAGGCGGGCATTATTAGAAAATGCCACGAAATTTGACCGCAATACCAAATGCAGCATCATTTCTTTTATTTATTTATTTTAAGGTAAAAAGGGTTTTGTCTGTTTCTACTTTAGTCCACACATAGGTAACTCAAAAATTATTTAACATATTGTATTATATATTGGCTGCCTTAACAGGTGCTGCTATAAAGAAAATTATATTAAACATTTAATTTGCAATAAAAGTTGTGAGGTCATTTAAATCGGGTTAAAAAATATTATATCTTTTATTGTAACTACATCATAAACATTATGGAAAATGTATATATGGTTTTTATTTCATCATTATTGTCTAGATTCTAGAAAGTATTTATGTGTATATATGTGACTGCGGTTCCGCCCGCGTTTTATATGTTCTGTAGGTGTGAGTGAAAAATGGATATAACATTTAATTTATACCTAACCTAAAAAAACAAAAACAAATATACCTATACTAAGTATATAGATGTAGGATGATAATGGTATGGACATATGAATGTGCTAACGTATATATAGTAGGGAATAACATAGCGAGGGAGTGTTGAGGATGCAAGTCTTGAAAGCCTTATTAATTAAATCATTTAAATTTCACCAAATGCTATATAATATAAAGTAGTCATAAATTTAATGATAATATTTTTGAGTGCTTTTAATAAATACGTGTGACAAAAGCCTTGAATGAATGGTATATTTTGTGAATGAGTGTTTATAACATGTAAATAGCTAAAATTACTTTTTGCCAATATTATTGTTTTTATTTATTACTAGCCGTGTGCCAGCGGCAGCGCCCGCGTTTCCTATGTTTTCACTGCGTAATATAGTTTTTTATTTTTTTGTTCCGGACCCTAATTATTTTGAAATTTTTTTTGCTACTACTAGCATCAAGGAAAGATATTTCTCACTAATTAAAATACTTGCCAGTAAAATTGTGAAATTAATCGGATTTCATTCCAATTTCGTATAAGTTTTTATTTTTTTACGCGGAACAATAATTATTTTCGAAAAAATAATAATAAATAATCGAAAAAAATAAGCTAAGATACTCGGAGTAACTTCAGCTATTTAACAAAGAAAGTCCCGTCCAAATCGGTCCACCGTTCCTGAGATTAGTTGGAACAAACAGACTAAAATATTTTAAAATTGCATTTTTGGTGTAGGTACCGTGTAAACATTCATACGTGTTTAGTAAAAAAAAAACAAACGATTTAATTTTATATACAACAACATTTTATTAATAATTTATTTTCTTTGAACGATTCTGCATTGCGCTATGTTTGTGTTGTCTTCCATTTTTCAATATGTTTCGAAACAGTCTGCTGTTCAATTTTGTTTATTTGTACAGATATAAATTATTGGGATATTTGTAAAATTTTACCTTTCATATAATGTTAAAACAAATTTATGTTGTAAAAATGACGATCCGCGATAATATTATTGTTTATTTACAAAATAGTATGTTTATAGCGCGTTATGTAGAAGATTTTTACAGGAAAAACAACAGAAAAAAAAAGATATTAAAAATATGTTTCTAAGTTTTATTTCATTGGGTAACATAATTTAGAACAAGATAAAACGATAATAGCTAACTAAATACACTAATTAAATTTCCGAATAAATGAACGATTACATACTTACATAATTGCTGAAGTTTAACTGCTTGTTGATAAAAGGAAACCTTACCCGTTCTGCAACACAAAACAAAAGAATACACATGCAAAATAGTAAATGAAAAGAGAACAACGGAATTTTCCAGAAGGAAAGAAAAATGAAACGAAACTTAATGATGACGCACCGAAACAATTCGGCACGTGACCATTGAAAAGGCACTAAGAATGAAACGGTAGGTACCTACCGTTGGCCGGTAAAACCTTCGAAATAATACGAAATTTAAAAAAAAAAAAGAATGGCCGAGACAAAGGGCAATTGAAAGCAGAAATAATGGTGAACAAACAATTAACACACGGCGTAACTTGTTTATCCTGAAGCTAGGTAGACACGGTACCAACTTGATCGTTTGTACGGTAAAATTGTTTTGAAATGATGATAGCGCAGTGGATAGTGCGGCCGGATTCCGCGTCAATGGATCCACCTATTCATCTCTAAAATCAGCCTGAGCTTTCTATGAAGGAAAACATTGTGAGGAAATTACGCCATGGTGGTAGGGCATTTTCTAACAATGCTCGCCTGGTTAGCTACCACCCTGAAGTTCGAAAACCTGCCGTCAAATAATCAATAGGTTTGTTCCGGCAGCATCACTTGATGACCAGTATCTAGGCTTAGTACGTTTACCATCCTGGGCTATATCGTTACTTAACACAGGTGAGTTTATAGTCAAAGCACTGAGCATATACCGTATAAAAAGTTTACACATTAATAATAGTAAAAACAAAAATCTAACATTCTCTGACCGTTTATGAGCATAATAACTTGAGAACCGAGAACCAATTTACAAGATTTTTTTTTATAATAGATTTATCCTTTAGCCAGATTTTAATATATACTTTGTAATAATAGGTAATGTAATAATAACTAGTAATGAGTAAAATAGAGAATTAATTCGATGAGAAGTGCGGGAGTATACTTTGCTTATTTTTGATGACATGGTGATTACTTGACCAATGTTTACTCATTTACATTTAATTACTTAAGCAGATTTTGTTAAATAAAAATATGCCAGTGATTATGACATGACAACGGCGGGGGAGAGTCAAAAATGTTTAAAATTCTGCTTCCTTAACAAACACACGTCGATTTAAATGTGTTTTTAGCTATAATAAAGGAAATCATGTTTGAGAAATACACACTATGCTCTCGGACAAAATATGAAACCTCGAGAAAAACTCAACGTATTGTTTCGCGTTTTACTTTCTACCCTTGGAACATAAAGGGTTGCGAAACCACTGTTTCAAGAAAAAACCCAACTCGGACCGAGACTTAGTGGAATGAGGAGTTTTTTTGTTTTGTATAGGTTATTTTAATTTTTTTTTTTATTGTTACCATATTTCAATGTCTTAAACGCTCTCTGATTGGTTAGCTTTAACCTCCAACCTACGGATGACTTTTTAGGTCTTCGGCGGAGTTTTTTAACAGTTAGAGCTGGTTGTTTTATTTGAATCGCGTAGGCAGGCGGTCGTGTCCTTTCGCTCTGTATAACTGAAAAAATAAAATAAAAATGGATTTTACACGTGATTGGTCTGAAAAATAACTATCGTTTGTGATTGGTTAATTTATTAATGCTAAAACACTCCTCCCCATCAACTGTATTTGATTTTCTTTATTATTATTTACTTTATTTGGTTTTTCTTTCATCATTTTTGTCTCGAAAGTATTTATGTCTATACGTGCCCGCGGCTCCGCCTGCGTTTCATATGTTCTGTAGGTGTGAGTGCATATAACATTTCATTCCTTCCTTTTTTTTTTTTTTGACGGGGGGAAATGCATTTACGCACTACCCTTACCTATTGTATTAGTGAGACCGAAGTCCCCCAATACAATAGGTAAGGGGGCACGGAGGGACGAGCTCCGCGCCAGTGTGATTTCATTCATACCTAACCTAACATAAGAAAAAAAAATGAAGGAAATTGAGTCTTTTGTTTTTATTAACGGAAAAAATGTACATAAGCGTAAATCGAAGAAAAAAAAAAATGGGAAACGGTCGATGGAATCTATATAGCCTATAGCCATATACAATAAAATCAACATCGAATGGTAGTAGTCCCATCCCGATATGTTCATGTTCAAGGTCTAATCATCGTAGACGTTGGACAGTGCATACAATGTTAGGTCCTTACATATAATGTAACTTAATCGCCAGAATAACGAGAAAATTTTGTATCGTTTGAATCGTATCGTTTCTCGTGATGAAAAATGAATCCTTTGCTACAATCGTAAACGGTCGTCACAGTGGTTGAACCCAGGAAAGCCAACAAAATCCTATCCCAATCGAAAGTTGACTCAGATACTGGAGAGTGTTTGGTATCATACAATACAGTTTTCTAAGATGATTACGACAGATCTGTATTGTCAACAATTGCAAATCATGATGGAAAAGCTAAACTGGTTAATCTCTCTAGCCCGCTGCTACAGGATAACACTAGACCTCCTACTTCACGACAGACGCTCGCTTAATAAGAGGAACTGCAGTTGTAATGGCTCCGATACCCACCATACTCTCTGGACTGCCCCAAAAGATTACGACTTTTTTAAGGAATTTGCAAGGGAAAAAAATCAATTCCGATGAGGCAGTCCAAATTGCCTCTGAAGATTTTATTGATTCTCGCTAACACAAGTTTTTCAGCAATGGAGTCAATGACTATCCTATAAAACGGCGAAAGGCTATAGATAAATACGGCGCATACTTCGATTGATATATAAATACATAATATTTTGTTTCGTTTTACTATTTCCATATAAAACAAATTTCAAATGTAAATAATTAATTACTTAATAAAATGGTGGGATTAAAAAAAAAACTAGTGAAAACTCGAAACTTTGGAAAAACTGCTTTTTTTTAATGTTTAAATTAATATGTCGATTACCCATAAAAATGAGGCAATAGGAAAACAATGGAAAGCTGGCGTAAACGCCTGGTTAGTGCTCAAGGGGTTAAAGTATGAGCAATAACAATTTTATATTTGTTACATACATACATATCATCACGCCTTTCTCCCGTGGGGGTAGGCAGAGATTACGTCCTTCCACTTGCTACGATCTTGACACACCTCTTTTGCTTCCTCTACTTTCATGAGCGCTTTCATACATGCTTGTCGGTTATGAGTACTTTTTACCTGGCCTTTATTTAACACATGATTGATTTGGTCTATATACGTTCGCCTAGGTCGACCCTTACAGACTTGCCCATTCATCCTCGCCTGATAAATTAATTTCGTTAATCTTCTCTCATCCATCCTCTCTATATGCCCAAACCAACTAAGCATACCTTTCTCTATTTTGGTCAGCACATCCTCTACCACATCACAGCGTTCCCTTATCATTCTATTCCTGACTTTGTCAATCGTCTTCACTCCAGCTATACTTCTCAGACTTCTCATTTCCATTGCGTTAATCTTAATTTCATTTTATTTGTTAAATGAAAATATTAACATAACCTAACATTTGTCTGGTTTTACATCTATCTATTGACGCTCCGGGCAATAATTATGTACATTCTCACATAGTTTATTCATAATCAAAACATACGATAGGCTGCGTAAGTATACATTTTATTATTTATCTCTTAAACGTCAGCACATAAACGCCGTCCTATACTTGACATACTGTAGTATGTTGACGGCTGACGGTTGAGCATTGGTAACGCGAATCTGTAAATTTTACCCTTACCGTGAATCCCTCAACACTGCTAATGAAGTTGTCATATGAAACAATTCTATTCGATTCTGTGAAAAGACTCAAAATATGTCGACTGATTTTTATCAAATTTGTGTGCATGAAGTAATGTTAGTTAGCAATTGATAGATCACGAAAGTGACCAAATACTGTTAGAAATTATAAAAAAATAAATTAAATTAAGAATTCAAAAAGAGCTTGATCGTTTTGAATGAAATTTGGTGTACGTGTGTCTTTCGGTAACTGACAAACTATAAACAACATCAGAAAATCCCACATTTAATCAAGACGTAGACAAAGTCGCGGGCACTTGCTAGTTATATAGTATATTTCTAATATTCTTACGACGTTCTAGTAAATTAACCACATCGTCTCTTTGTAGTCAAAGTGTTGATCCTATACAGATTTAAAAAATCACTTGTTTTAAATGATTTGCGATATAAAATTCTAATTTATATAAATTATGACTTTCAAACAACGACAGTAATAAACAAGTTAACATTGTTGGCTATCAAATTGCCAGTTATTTTCCTAGAACTATCCAAAGTTAATCGCTAACTTAATCGTTAACCAAAATCGCTAACTATATCAAGTGAAATTTCATCAAAATAACATAATATAGGACCAAATAATGCTAGTCAATATTCCGTCAAAAATTCGTAATAACATTATCGATAAAAAAAATTGAAATCATTATTTTTTAACACTAATTTATAGGTAGCATTCAAAGAACAATAATATAAAATTCTTAAAAAATAACCTATTACATTTCCCTTGTCCCACTATAAATGTCATCAACATTAAAAAAAAAAACGAACCGTCGAATCCAAAATGGCGTGTTAACTTTTTAATATCACCTTGTAAACAGTAAAGACACTGGCCATCTCACTCGTGACTAACAATTTTAGTTAAAACAATATTATTTTTACATCCGAAGAACATTGGATATATCCGAAATTGATATTTATAACTAAGTCATCAAAGATTAATTTGTACCTTTTAATATTAAAGTAAACAGTAAAGATAAGTCGGTAGATTAATATGATACGATCTAGCACGTAACTTAAAGCCCGATGCGAGATAAAAAAATATATTCACTTGGTATTATAGGGGATTTTTGGAAACGCCGCTCACCGCCCATAATTGGCCCAAAAGTTTATCTTTTCATGGAAGTTATGGTCATTTGTGTTGTACGGTCCCGGTAGCGAACGCTTAGGTACGTGATAGAGTGGCCCCTTTTGAGTTATGGTTTCGTGACATCGAACGTAATGTTATTATGAGAATTGAGTAATTAGATTTTATGAATATGATAGCCGCTTTTGAATTATGCGACCCTGGTACCGGTGTATAACTTCTTAAATAATATAATATAGTTTATTCCACACTAACTGATGCCTGTGTCTTTCTAGAAGAAATAAAAGGTAAGAAACTCGTGAATTCGTTAACTTTTGAAACCAAAGTAATAAAGGAATCTACTTACCATAAAAATGAGATTAATAATGCAAAAGGACACATTTTAGATCAATAAAACAATAGTGAAATAAATAATCTTTAGAATTCAATATCAAAGTCAATTATTTTAACGAGCATTTAAATGTTTTTGACAAAGCATCGTAATTTGTGGCATTGCCACACACTACCATCAAACCCTTGATAAAGTATTAAATATCAATCCACATTGGTTACCTATCACTATAATCACAACATACAAAATAATTATGAATGCAAATCGAAACGAAAATGCCAATAATAAAAGCAAAATATAATTTTTACAACAAATCTTTACAAATCTTTACACAAACGAGAATTTTGTTGATAAAGAAATCTATAAAATCACCCTTACGATAAAAACACACCGCCTTCCAATTACTAAAGTTCTATCAGTTTTAAAACATATTCCTATTCCTATCTCTAGTAGGTTAAGATACATTACAGACAGCATGACGCGTTAAAAACTAAGATATGTTTACACGTCGACGACTGTCTGACTCACTGCATCCACTTCGAAGCCCATAACTTCTTTATTTATGTCTCACTCCAGGCTCCCGTGTCTGGCTTGTGTTTCAACTGTTTGTTTATGACATGAATTCAATTGTTGATATATCGGTTACAATGTTACCGAATTCGTTTGTTGATAAGTCATAAGGATAAAACCTTCGATGAGCAATGTTGAGTTCCTAAGTTGTATTTTGAAAGACAACATCTATCTATTTATATATTTGGCTATTTTTTTATCTTAAATTTCAAGGTTCATGTTTTTTCTTATCACCATTACTTTTTCTTGTATTGCTATAGTTAAACTATTAAATATATAAGAAATATATAACGCTGTGAATCGTTATAAGAATTAGACTATTAGCGTATAGTAATAAAATAATGATGGCTGAGTGATAATATAGTCGGATTCGTGTCGATGAACGGAGGTTCGAATCAACCAATCGAATTATATATTAATCCTGAGCTTTCGGTGAAGGAACACCGCCATGAAACCATACCAGGGTAGTAAAGTAAGACATTTTCCACAGTTTTAACACATGCCTAACATGGTTTCCCAGAACAAAACATATCTTGTGTGAATATGGTCCATTTATACCTGTACTGTACTAAATTCTGGGTAACCACGCATTGCTACTGGAGTGGCTACAGAAGATCTTTGCTTAAAATATTATACAGTACATCCACGCTGTAGATCTAGGCAGACTTAGTATATTTACCATACTAGAACGCATCGCCACTTAATTTCAGGAGAGATAGTCGAAGTTCAGCCTATGTAGTATACAGGAAATAATTACAGGGATTTAAATTATGATTTATATAGATAAGTTAAATATATATTAGTTAACATTCAAAAGGTAAACTTCGAGTAGACGGTGTGCTTTTATCTCCCAGATAGACATCGTAGACAGAGCTCCGTGTCGCCATCGTTTGTGCATATGAAAACGCACCGCGATGATATGTAAAGGCGGGTGACTGTTCAAATTTATGACCGTTTCAATTTGCATACAGAAATCTTTGTAATATAAGGCATGTTGTGATTATAGCGATAGGTATCCGATATCTTACTAATATTTGATACATCATCAGGGGTTATGTTCGTGACACTGGCAAAAACAATTGCGATGCCTTGGCAAAAAAGAAAAGTCTATGCTCATTTTGAGGCATTTTGGCGGCACTTCAGTCTGTCATGTAGCAGATGTTATATTTAATTCAATAACTTTTGTTATAGGACCCCACATTGCCTGATTTTGGTGGCGTTTTGCTGAGTATAGTTTGTTTTGTTATTGTGCATAAGTGATTTAAAAAAATAATGGCACGAAGCGATTATTCTGAGGTGACATGAGAATCCATGGAACATTTTAGAGGGATTGCTAGGGGCTTGCTAGGATGTTGATACAAGTTTGAAGTTCAGAATAGGCGGTATGGACAAAAATGTCTTGTCTCATCTGACGAATATTTTTACTTACTTACTTAACTGATTTTGACAGTTAAAATGTTTGCTTGAAGTGTCATTGTTGTCAGTGTGGGATGTAGGTTCGAAGCCATCTATGTTTTTATATAACGAACCTGAGAAATCGGTGAAGGAAAACATTGTGATAAAATCATGGTAACTACCACCTTCGATTTAGAATATAGTTTCACTTTTGAATCTTAAGTACCAACAAGAAAAATTATCGTGCTTACTATGTCGGGCCACATCGTCGCTTAATATCAGGTGAGATTGTAACCAAGCACACTTATTAAAAAATATGTTTGTTGTTTTTTTTATATAAAAAGTGCAGTAAGTAACTTTCAACAAAAAACAGTAGACAAAAAAATATTTGCAAAGTGTATAATAAAATCTACAATATTTTTAAATACAGTAACAGGTACTATACAGAGCAAATATATATACATATATATGATTTTGTCAGAAAACCGTATATTTTGTTGTTAATAAAATTTTATAAGATTTTTTTATAAATACTCAAAATCATTCCGAGCGGTGTGGTGCACCTATAATATAATAACCATATCTTTGGTACAGTACAAATATACGGCGTTATCGTAAGCGGCATCGCGCATGTCACACCAGACGAAATATTATGCCGACGCGCATAAAATCTTGCCCAACGCCGATTGGTATTCGTTTAGCGAATGCAATAACTTTGTAATATTAATTTCTCAATCGCAAAAGAGCCATACAGATACCTACGTTTATAAAATACATTTAAATATCATTCAAGCGATGATGGCGCGGTGGCTAGTGCGGCCGTATTACGCGTCAATCGACGCGGGTTCGATCTCACCTATCCTACTCTAAAATCAGCCTGAGCTTTCGCTGAAGGAAAACATCTCGAGGAAACTATAGTATGGTGGTAGGGAATTTTCGAATAATGCCCGCCTGGGTAGCTACCACCCTCAAGTTTGATCACCTGTCGTCAAATACCAATAGGTGTGTTCCAGCAGCATCACTTGAGAAGCAGTACGTCTAGACTTAGTGCGTTTACCATCTTGGACCATGTCGTCACTTAACATCAGGTGAGAGTGTGGTCAAAGCACTAAGCATATAATGTGTAATAAAAAAATGTTTGTATAGGGAAATTTCAAAATCGTATTTTGAAAGTGATTTTTTTTTCTACATGGTACAGGCTCAGTGTTTATGAAATTGATTATGAAATAGTTATTTTCATACAAGATATATATATATATATATATTAAGACTAATATTTTTTTATATAATAGTGTTAGGTTTCCCAAAGCACATTACCGATTTACTGGACAATAATGTCAGGCACCATGTCAAACAAGTTATTTCAAAGGGTTATTATATGGTCGATAATTACGTGGACGTTAGTAATGACTGGAAATGATACCGCTCTGTGAATTCGCTAAAACAATAGAATTACGACTATAATTCTAAATACAAAAAGATAAACAATATTGTGTTGAAACTTCGATAACTATTACTGACAAGGTAGAAGGAAAGGTAAAGAAATGTCAAAAATTTTTCTCAAGTGATATGTGAACTGTACCTTACTACCATTCAGTTCGAAAGCTGCATAGCATAGTAGAACTTTACCACTAAGCCATGAGCGTTACCTATGTAGCGTCAATACGAGTAAATCTATATTTATAATTTGAAGCGATCAAAACAAAAGCATAAAGCAACATTGTACACGTATCTGATATTTATACTAGATTGTATTGAGAAACAATATTCGAGGCGTCTTTCGACAGGTGCATGCGTGCGAGCGAGACGGTAGATATATATTAGCATTCTGTCGGCAATCGCAACCCGATACCGCGTAGGGTCAGCAGCAGTGCTTTATGATTTTAGACGGTTTTTTTTTTCTACCTTTTGCATGTCAAAGTCGCCGCTGCGTGCGCGCCCATAGACCTATACCGTTTCACAGATATACTGCTTTGAATAATTTTACCAGTTCGATAAACGATTATGGTTAAATGGTAACATTTACGGACACTGTTTCGATATACGAGTGTTCAAATCCCAAATGAAGCTCAGTTTCCTCTGAAGTTTACGAAGTTAAAACTTCTTTAGTGGCGTTGAGTGATTCACGGAAGGGGAAAAACTTATATGTATATTCCCTTTACCAATGCTATGACGTCAGCCGTCAACACGCTACAGTATGTCAAGTAACAGATGAACTAAGTGCTGGCTTTCAGAAATAAATAAAAAATAATATATTTACGCAGCCAATCGTATGTTTTGACTATGAATAAACTACATTTACTATTGCTCGGAGTGCCAATAGATGACCTAGATAAATGTTACAGGTTAGGTTATCTTAATAATGTCAATTAATAAGTTGTGATATTAAAAACAGTTTTTCGAAAGTTTAGAATTTTCCCGTCTATCCGCAGTCCCCATGACTGCCTATTTTTTTTTTTTTTTAACAGACTAAATAATGTTGAATGCTTCAACGAACTTTTGACGTTCAGCTGGGAGAGTGGTACCTGGCGCAAGAAGACCAAAGTGGTGCGGACCTCAACTTGAGATGCGCTCAGAAGACGTAAATTTCGTGGATTTTGCCCCACGCTAAACCTACGGTGATTAAGGGTTATTATAGATCTCAAGGTCCCTTACAGAACACATACACTTGCGTTTAATGTGCAGTGTGCTGAGTAAATACACACGGCTATGCTATGCCATCATCATGCCCAGCTAAAATCTCTATGTAGGTCTGCCTTGCTAATCCCGAGATTCGACACTCCGTAACGTGACGATGTGTACCAGGGTGTAGTAATTTATTTTTTTTTACATGGAATATGCCAGTGCTGTGACCACAATCTCACCTAATGTTAAGTGACAATGTGGTCCAGGATGGTAAACACACTGAGCCTAAAAATATTGGTTCTCAAGTGATCCTGCTAAACAATACCTTATTGCGACTTGACGAACAGGTTTTAAAACTTGAATATGGTAGCTACTTAGGTGAAGATTATTAGAAACTACTCTACCACTATGCTATGGTTTCACATGATGTCTTTTCACCGAAAGTTGACGCTCTTTATAAAGTTATATGGGTGAGTTATAACCTACGTTCACCGACGTAAAATCCGTATTACGAACTGAGCTATCATCGCTCCGAATTAGTTGTGCTGCTTAGTTACTGAGAAGAATAGGTCATAAATATGCAAGCATTAATCATTGATAACTCTATGCGTACACGCATCCACACTAACCTTGGACACTTTATATATATATATATATATATATATATATATATATATTATTTATATTGTTCAGAGTTCAAGTACAAATTAAGACATGGGATGGTAAGCACGCGCGCTCCGCGAGCCTTACTTTATAGTCTCTCGTACTCGACTGGGAAACTTTATCGGCGTATAAGTTACAATAACTTAAGTGACAATATTTATTGGACGGAATAAAATTGATCGTATATTAATTTAATATTATTTATCAGCTGAACAACATGTACAGCGCAGTTCCACTTGCAATTGAACTTGTTGATTATATTCAATATTATATTTATTAACAAAGGTAAAAATGTAGAGAATACATTTAAAAAAAAGTGCATAAAATAATAAAGGTAAATCGGTTTAGTAGTTCTTGAGTTAAAGCCAAGTAACGGACTGATAAACGCTTGTCTTCATCTAGAGCCGATTACAAATTTTCATTTCAGATATCCAAGTATGGTCTTGTTTGCATGTTTGCATCATGAGGAAACCATAGCGTACCATAGCTTAGAATATTTTCAAATAATGCCTACCTCTCGGCATTAACTTTAGGTTTAGTGTGCTTGCCAATTGGGACCACATCATCACTTAAAATCAGCTGAGAATGTGGTCAAAGCACATAGCCTATAAAGTATAAAAATATTTCAGTCTTTTAAAATAATTTGCGATATATTATTCTAATTGTTGTTAATTATGCCTTCCAAACAGCGACATTGATAAATAAGTAAACATTGTTGTAGCGTTTCATGCCTACCAATTACCATATTATGAGACGGTTTAATCATATCGTTTTATAATTAGATAAGTGTCTTCAGGGCGGCCATTTTGGATTATGTCCAACCGCCATATTAAGATGTCATTGTACAGCACAAGATCGGCTTGTTTACTTTACATGTGAATTGTTAAATGTAAATATAACTACGATTAAATTCATTTGTTGTAGTAATGTTTCTATATGTAATAAAAAAACTAGAAATTACAATTATAAATATAAAACAATATAGAGTTTTCGAAATTTAACAAACATGAAAGTGAAACATAAATTAAAAATTGAGTATGTAAAAATAAAATAAAAAAATGTATAAAATAAAAACTTGTTTGCATTTTGTTACCAAGCTATTAAAATTTATACTAATGTGTTACACTTTGTTTCCTTTTGAAGCACAATGTTATTAATATGGCTTTTAATTGGGCTTTTTTTTTTACATTTATCAAAAAAGAATCGTGGTGAAACCATAGAATTTTGTTGTGGAATTCTCTAGTTTTATTCTTTGATGCTGCCCACGGGTTGTTGGCTAGTGTTGTAGGGAAAAAACATGCAAAGCATAATATTAAGCAGTGGTTATAAAAAAAAAGTGAACGAGCTACTTTACTTGGACTGTATTTTTCTTGTTTTAATCATTTTATTCTCAAACGAACAAAACATTTTTTGTGTCTACATAATTAAAAGCAATTGTTTCATGCTTCAATTTACAATTAAGACATTTTTGCAAATTATTATTATTTAATTTTTCGTTCAACTATACTTAATATGTATGTATATTGACTAATTATGTTTAAATAGTTGTTTTGATAGTAATAACAAATCACTTATCTGTAAAGAAAATTTAACTGGTTCAGGAAATGCCATAAATAAATTTATGTGAAATGAGGCACGGTTTAAGATTTTTTCGTTGTCTTTTTTTATTCTACCATAATCCGCCACACATTCAGCCGTTGTCAAGTTTCATAGACAAGAATTGTGCTTCAGACTTTCTGGCTATCCAGGACGAACGATGAAGAAAATAATAATCGAAACGGACAGACAAAGGTGACGTTTTGTATATTTGTAATTTGCAATAAAACATTTAGATAAATTACTTTATTTAATTACTATTCAAGGAAATCCGGAATCTCTTTGTGCATTAATTCCCGGACTATATGAGTCTCATGTGACTGCATATTATTTAACAATGTTTATTATATGTTATCATGTGTCGTATTAGACAGTTTTATTTCCGTCTGTGTGTCTTTGATCTCTTTCATACCACCCATGTGGACAAATCACTACTCTAAATTAAATAGTCTTTGTATTATGGTAATTATCCTTATTCTTACATTATGTTAAAGACAACGCCTGTGTGTGTTCGTAAGTTGGCTTATAACTCGAGAAGCACTGAACCGATATTCTTTTCGACAAATAGTAGATTTTAGTATAACCTATACTTTAATGTTGTCCTGTTTCGACTAGATTCACGGGTGTGTATTTGGAATGATCATGAAGGCATCATTTATAAACGTTTCTCAGAGCATTAATAATCATCGCCATATTTATTTTTGTTTCAGAACTATAGTGCATTGTAACCCATGGCTGATAGCCTTTTGAAGTTGCTTGAAGAATGTCTTCAGTCACTATTAACATCAAATCAGCCTTCGTTATAATAAAATACACAGAAAAACAAAATTTGATTGTTTCTTTAAAATCGTTATTTCAAGTATTCGCTGGTTGTATGTAGACGAAATGCGATGCCGTTTTTTAAATTATTATATTCTGGAAGATCCGATCCGAGAGGTATTTTAAATTATTTAATAGCACAGGAACAGTTTTTCAACAATTGCATGCAATTATATGTTAAATGCAGTTGTATTGTGGACACGTTGTGAGTCATTTCGAAATGACAAGGTTATTGGACGGTTTCCAAGTGATGATATTAAGGGTAACCGCACACTGCTTCTCGTGGCTGTGTTAATATTAAAATTATAGAAGTTCTACTGTTTATTAAGTAAAGTAAACCGCCTGGATTCTGTACTTCTAAAATGACAATTTCAATACAATATATAAATAAACATATTCATCACTTTGAAATTAAACAAAACATACGTATGCCGCTTGCATAGATAAAGAACAGACAAAAGACATTTCAAACATTATGGAAATGTAGTCTGTGATTACCTCTAAAGTACTCTGAATGGTTTTTCTCAAATATATTAAAGTACATATAAATAAGTTGTGTATTCGGCTCTACTAGCACCATGTTCTTTATAATTATTTACTTTATTAAATAAAGATAGTTTGTACATTAAATATATGTAAGAAAAACCGCTTGGGGTACTTTTCAGATACATTTCTATTTCTATGGTTTTTACAATTTTTGTCTGTTTATCTGTCTGTGGAAGCAACACGAAAATACTACTGAATGTATATGAATGAAATTCGGTATGGAAGTAGTCTTTAACTCGTATATATTACACATTCCAAAGTAAATCCTATTGTGAACAAAACAAATCCAAACTTTATAACAGAACAAAAAACTTTTTTAACTAAAAACAAAACTATATACTCGTTTATAAAAAAATCACTAAAAAATAGTTACTATTTTAATCTGCTTCTATTTACTTTGATATATTCCTTGTTTTACTATCATTAACAATTTTGTAAATCGCTCCTCAATTGACGAAAAAATCGAGTAACAAAACATACAAAACAAAATACAGACGAATTAAGAACCTCCTCCTATTAAAATCGGTTAATAAATCATCTCTATGTTCATTTTAAAATCCACTATATTTTATCCACGATAATAGAAATGACCCAGCGACATGACTAAGTGATTGTAGAATAACACTGTTCTTGTAGTTGCATCAATTTTTTTTTTATATAGAGACTTACATTTATCTTATATTCAATCCGATACAAAAGATCCACTACAATAGTTTTATGAAATTTCTTCGGGGAAGTAACGTGAAGTCCCCTTTATCCGTAATGCGTTCTTAGTTTTATTAGTATTGTGAATAAATTGTTTTCGTCTCATTGTAGGTCAGTGAGAGTTTAATTAGATTAAGGCACGATTAATAACTGCGATAAAAAATCGCACCATCTTCCGATTATTTTTCGCAGTAGTCAAGCCTTTGGTCATCGGAGTTTATCGGAGTAGAATGTAAAAATGTTGTAACACATCACATCATGATGTCACTTTAAGGCCACTCAAGGGGCTTAAAGCATCAATGAGATGGGATGTATGTTTACTTACATTTGATTATATGGAGTGGAGGACAGGAGGTCTGAAAGGTGATTACGTAGGGATTTTTTACTAAGTAATTTTTATATTTGTTCGGGCATATGGAGAGAATGGATGGCTGAAGATTAGCGAAACGAATTTATAAGGCAAGGGCACGTCGGTAAAAGTCGACCCAGGCGAACGTATTTTGACCAAATCGAGCACGTCTTAAATGAAGGCCAGGTGAAAAGTATCCATAACCGTCGAACATCCATGGAAGTGCTCATGAATGTAGAGGAATCGGAGGAAGTGTGTCAAGATCGTAGCAAGCTGAAGAACGTAATCTCTGTCTACCGGCGGGGAAAGTTGTGATAATATGAATGTATGTATAATTCTCTTATTTTTTCAAAATTATGAAAGTGCTTACAAAATCATGGGGGAGAGATGAGAGCTATGCTTACCATTGCTGATAATGGGAGGGGAGTAACTGTTTTTGGTGGGGTCGTGGCGTATTATGCAGCGGTTTTATTTTTTATCTTTTTTTCGAACTCCCAGCCGATTGTAGATGTTAGGTGTCGGCATTATGTCGACAAATTCATCAGAACACAACCCATTGTACAAACGATAGAACATATATAAGGAGGCAAAGGAGGGACCTTTGACTTAAGGTTCTAAACCGCTTCCGAGATTGGGATCGTCAACGACTCTCGCAGCACGTCTTTAAACCAAGTCAAGTCGCTCGAGCTGATATCCAGGTGGTACATAATTATGGTGGCATAACTGGTATTTTACATGATAAAGTTTCCGTAATTGTGTAATAATAATTTAAATAAGATACAAAATTAACTTTATCCGTAATCGAAATGGACAATGCTTTTATAAATGTTTAGCATATTTTAATTTAGATTTATTTGTAAAGCCATTGGTAAATCTTTACAAAGGAATCTCTATACCAGAAAGAATAAATAGTAATTTTTAATTATTATAGTAAGTTCAGTTAATTTTAACGGGTTTTCACGCGTTACCTTTGCTTTTTTCTATCCCGACGTCAGTCAGCCCGTGACCACGGTTGGTGAAACCCAGCCGAAACGCGTGAAAACCCGTTAAAATTAACTGAATTTAAATATGGAACGCGAAAACTAAAAAAAAAATTATATTATAGTAAGAGCTTAAAACGCAAATCTGTGGATAGCCTTAAATATATCTTCAGGACTTCGGGAGTGAATTCTTTGCAGGATTTATCGTTGACCAGAAATCATTTTCTAAACGTTGATATGTTATTTTGTTTTATATTTACCTGTTATAAATTAAAGTGGTTTATATATGAGAATAATTAATGAGTTTCGTTTTATCTCTTCCAAATGCCCTTGTCATGAAATTCAGTACACAAATTTCTTTTTAGTTACATATTAATTTTACGATCATACGTAATCTCTGAATAACACTACAAGAATGGAATTGGAAGTTTAAAAAAAAAATTGGTTCTCTGCTTTTATAGTTTATTTTCAGAAACCGCGCTACCGTTTTTTGTAACCCTCTATTTTTATACTGTATAGGCTTAGCGCTTTGACCACAGCTAACTTGATGTTAAGAGGATATGCAAGCGGCGTTCATTCCATACAAACGTATTCTCCTGTTTCCTCCATGGATAATAGCATTATGGTAAATATTTTTGTACCAAACATCACCGCCATGCCCATACGTTTGAATTTCTTCCATAAATTTATTATTATAGAAAATATGAGCCTTTGATGAATAAAAACTAAAAAAAGGAAACAGGGGAATACGAAGTGATGTTGTCATGTATTTTCCGTAGTTAAAATCATCTTGAGCTGTAGTTATCCCTCTCATTTTTTATAACTCTTTCTTTGGGGCGTAACACGATAGGCATAGATTTCTGAAATATCTATTTCTGCAATTTGTCGCCGACCGCATATCCTCTTAGGTAACGGCATGGTCCAGTGTGGTAAACACACTAAGCCTAGAGGTACTAGCTCTCAAGTGACATCGCCTGAACAATACTATTTTATTGGTTTTCATACATGAGGGTGGTAGCTACCCAGGTGGGCAATATTAGAAAATGCTCTATCGCCATGCTATGGTTTGCTTCACCGAAATCTCAAGCTCCTTACATAAACCGCACTGCCAACAGAACTATCATCGCTTCACATATTATAACTATTAAAATTTATATAATTCAATTAGAGTCAAGTGGCTAGTAAAGTCTATTTCTAATTTTATAAAAACGTTTCAAGCTGCTCTAGCAAAATGGCCGCCATCTTCCTAGAACTTTCCAAGGAGTTCGAGTTCAATTCAGAATTCATATTCCGTATCATTATCTCTAATACATTTCTCCGTATATCATGTAAAATCTACCAAAATTACATGATATAGAGTTATAAATTTAAAGCTTCTGAACAACAAATAAAAATTTATATGATAGGTAGCATCCCGCCAAAAAATAGTATTATTAGTTTTGCAAAGAAAACTAAAAAAATAGTATTATAATTAAAAAATAAACCATGTTCTAGATGTAACAGACAGAGGTTGGTTTATATAATATAATTGAAAAAGAAATATACATATATTGATTTTAATATCATTCAATACACAGTTTGTGTTGAGTACATATTCATCTCGTTTGTGTATTCATTTCAATGGAGCATAAGTTGCGACCGATCGACACTGACACCCACGTGTTTTGGCAACAGAGATTATGTACAGTCACTATCAAAAATACACATTAAATCTCATTCAATATTTTTACAGAATGGTTATTTTAAGTTTGATATTGTCTATTGAAATTTATTTGTAAATGCCTAATGCGACAATTGTTTTATCAAAAGCATTTATTTCATGTTAATAAATATTCCTTATAAAAATACAGACTACTATAAAAATTCTACGCTCGAAAATGTTGACAGTTATACCTAAGACAAATCGTCCAGTTAGATAGGCCCAAAATTGAGAAAGAGGTTAATCGTCGAACCAACTAGGCTGGGCCGCGTTCATAAATCTACACAGAATCTTCTCGTCCAAAATACCGCGGTGTTTCAAGACGAAAGTCTTCGATCAGTGTGTATTGCCAGTAATGATATACAGTACTGAAACGTGATCACTCATAATGGGCCTAATAAGAAAGCTCAAAGTTCCTCAAAGGGCTATGGACACGTTTATGTTACGAAATTCTCAGCGTGGTCGAATCAGAAAAGAGGAGTTCTGCAAAAGAACCAAAGTTAACTACATTACGCTAAAAATGGCTAAACTTAAGTGGCAGTGGGCTGGGCACATTGGTTTTTAATGGTTACCACGGACCGGAAGAAAGCGTGGGTAGGCCCTCCACAAGATGGACCGACGACCTGGTGAGAGTCACAGGAGTCCGCTGGTTGCGTGGGGCGCAAGACCGGTCGTTATGGAGACCTTTGGGGGATACCTAAGTCCAGCAATGGACATCTTTCGCATGAATGGAGGGGAAATATTCTAAACTTTTAATTAGTGTATTTGCTTTTTCAACGAAAGTTAACATACAACCGGTATAAAATACATGTAATCTTGAATAGGTTCATAATTAAAGCTCAGCTTAAAATCTATATTCAACTACAAATATTTCAAATAAACATAAAATATCCAAACGATCATCGATAAAAGTTTCATATTAAGTAATAAATACAATTTATAAATGAAATAAAAAAATACCGATCTTACTTCCGTCGATAAATAAAAATCAGAGAAAAAAATATATAGAAATACCTTTCCCATCACACAATACAGCGGAGTCGATACGATAATAAATCATAATTAGGTGAGATCTAACCTTTCAACGGGTGCAATCGGGTGCCGTAATCCGTGGCCTTCCATTCACGAACGTTGCCAGTGTGGCCTTTAACTCTTCGGGACCATATTTCACTGGGATTGTCAAACGATCGCTAAAATGGTGCTTATTGGGTTGTTAAGTATTTTTTAAAGTTTACTTCACTTATATTTTTTATAACCTAAAAACTAACTACACTTTATTACGTGAAAATGATTTTACCATATATTTAGATCTTAGCGATTATTCTACTATTAACGTTTCTATATCTTTTTCATCATAAGACACCATAAAGAAGTTAGAACTAAAGTTGTTATCTCGTATATCATCATATGCTCTTAATTTTACCCGATGGATTATTGCCATAAAGCTTTTTTTTACTCGTTTAAAATTTCTTTATATTTTAAAAATAAACAATCTGTTAACACATTATCATAAAAGTTGATAAGTCTACGTTTAATAAATGTAGTGAAGGTATCAATCAAGAATAATAAATTGAACTAACTTAATTTCGAATAGGTTTCGATGGATTCTCTGTCCCTGGTTTAGTATATATTTTTTACATTAGATTATTTACAGAACAAGATATAAAGACATTATGCCTTTTGATCTTCAATATTGCATGGAGTTAGATTAAACTGTCGTGAATTTATATTTGTAATAAAATCCATGTGAAAAGTTTGAATAAGGTAAGAACAAAATTTCGATCAATAAAAATCATCGATAATTCAAAATTACTAGCTTAAATATCAAAGATATTGTATCGATGCGCCATTTTATCAATGTGAATTATATATTTGCTAAATACTTTCGAGAATGACTGTACGTGGGAGGTAAATATTATGACGTTTTGTTATTTTTAATTTATTCGGAATTAAATTATTTTAATTCACATTTTAAATCTATTGTTATAAATAAATCTGTATTATATTGAGTATAGAAATAGCCCTAGAACTTTCATTATCATTCTTTTTAATTGTATATATTTTTTTTACATTTTTTTTAAAGTTATTGTTAAAACATACACATCATTGAAACTAAATATAAATTGTATTTTTAACGTTGTTTATTGATTTTCAAAATATTTTATAGAGTTTAACATAAACTTGTGGCTGCAGTCAATAGACTGATATAGTTGACTTTCCTCTAATTATTGTCAGATATATTCAGACGGTGATTTACGCTTTTAAACAGAGCGGATCTATAAATTACTTGACAATAAATAAGACTAGAGCATACAGTTGATTGTAAATCAATTGAAGTACGATCTGTCTTTATAATTGTGAAGTGTACCTACCTACAATAACTGTCGTATTTATAATATATTTAGATGCTTAAATGTATAGTAATATTGATTTCTTTGTTATTTACAAATAATATATAATTTTAATTTAAGTGATTACAATACTAAAAAACAGACATTTAATTCAAATGTTAATTAAATGTTAAATGTGTTGTAAATAACAAATGTTTAGTTTGGATAAATAGAAACTAAATAACAATATATAAAATAAGTTATGTTAACAAATTTAAAATGAGTTTAATCATACTATTATGCTATCCAGTAAAGTTTTATGAATAGTTTTTTTTGTAGATCTTTTTATTATATTAGATTAAGTGTTCAGTGCTTTGGCAATAATCTAACTTATTATTAAGTTGTGATGTGATCCAAAATGGTAAGCATAGGTACTAAAAAGCCTTTTTATAGTTTTTACGACATTTTCCTTCATCAAAAGCTCAAGCTTTTTGTATTCGAACCTACGTCCTATGTTATCTACGAACCTACTTTATTCTTAAACATAAAAAAAAATGTTTTAAAAACACACATCAGGTAGATTTGGTCGGCCAAAAGCCTGTAGCGTAATAATAAAAGTTAAAAATATGTGTGTCAATATTTAAAATTATGATTAATAGCTCTAAGCTACGGTAGCTAAAGTTTTTTACTAACGTCCGGCGGCCATTTTAGGTTGAGTGCATTTATCAATCGAAACTAATTATGTTCGAACCGATTCTCGAAGCTTCGAGGCTGACTTTACACTTACCTTTTCTTTCTCTATTTATTCTCTGATCAGCTAACAATCGAAATGGGTACGTTTGTTATTTTATTCGAGTAATTCCGTCGATGGCTTTTGTTTGTTATTTAGTAGGTAGGTGTTTGTTCTTAGTCTAGTTCACTTTTAGTAGAAATATATTTATTTAGTTACTTAAACACGCGTCACGTAAGTAGGACCAGCGCAGTGATCAATTTGTGCGTATGCTTAGAAGTGCGGTATGACACACTTACGGGATATAATGCGTTTATTGTCGCCTGTATTTTTCCAGCTCCCGCGCTATTCATGACTACATACATCTTGAGTAAAGTTACGTGACGCAATATTTCATATCTATCGGGTAAGATTATATCCTTCCATTCAACCGAAAGACGTCCACTCTTGGGCATAGGTCTCTCCCAAAGATCTCTACAATGACCAGTGTTGTGCAACCCGCATCCAGCGGATTCCCTCGACCTTAACTAGGTAGACGATCTAGGACTAAATTCTGTTGACCGGAATGACAAATCTTTGTTGTTATCTGTATCCATACTTAATTTATATATAAACCAAGGACTCTTTGTTTCACCGTCTATTAATTGACATATAACTCGATCTGGAATACATCGATATAATATGGATTTTCTTCGCAGGTATAATTATTGTTCCCTTAACACTGGATCATTATTTTTTATACTGTATAAAATCGACTCTTTGACCGTAATCTCAGTTTATGTTAAAGGGCAAAGTACCCTAAGATGGTGAACACGATAAACCTAGAAGTACTATCTCTCAAGTAATATTGCTGGTACATTATAGGTGCTTGAAGGTGGTAGTTAGCCAAGCCATTAATACAGAATAGTCTGGCACCATGGTATGGGTACCATCATTCAAATCTTAAGCTCATTATACAATAAGATTTCAAGTAAACCATCACTAAGTAATTAATTAAATAAATAAATTTATTATAGGATAATGCATTGTATGTCTTAGACGACGGCTTATAAATAAATAGTGGTACAGAAGAGTGAAATGGCAGACGTATCGAACGCTGTTCGATTTTAAAGATTATCTATCAAAGAGACAGTATCAGGTAACGAAGATCTTTCTCGCTTAGATGGATTTTTATCTACAGTATGTATTTTTGAACCGATACTTCTTAGGCTGCGATTCATTAGGACGAGAACACATTTGTGGATGGCTAATATAGGCTATTGTTGTCATATTGAAGAGACAGAATATGTATTGAGTTAATTTTTTGTATTGTTATACATATATCTTTTGAAATGGTCTGCTCTGACTCTCACACTATAACTTATTACTTATTTTTTTAAGAAGCTTAAGGGGAAACGCGGTCGGCAGCAAATTTAAAGAATAAGTATTTCAGAAATCTGTTGCTAGCGTAACTTATCCAACTCTATAATGGTATAAGCCTGAGGTTTCAGGCGCTACCCAGGCGTAGCTGTCATCCTCAGGTTTGAAAACATGTCACCGAACAAAAAACAACAAGCAGGTGTGTTCCAGCAGAGTCACATGAGAACCAGTACCTCTAGACATCGTAATTTAACATCAGGTGAGTACAAAAATAGATCGAGTTATTTTTTGTTGTAATCAACCTGTATATGCAAAGTCAGTGGCAACAGTTCCGACGACGCGGTCCGTCGCCTCAGTGCGGGGATTATCTCGATCTAGTAGTAGGTAAGGCTAATCATTTTTATCTATGCCTCGCGCGGGCTCAGGAACATTGATCGATCGATATTTGTCACAGATATTTGTCTCCCGATCGTGTTCGGTTTCGGTAATTGACTGATTTTTATCGATTAAAGTTTTATGTTCACGCTTTTATTTTAGGTTTCGGGCAGAGAGCTCTGTAAACGTGACTTGACTCTCAAGGCTGTGTAAGTTATTTTATATATTTGAACTCAGAAATAGTAAACTATGTTTTTGATCTTCCCGCTCCTCGTGCATGCATAATTTTGAAAAAAGAAAGAAGACATTGCGACTGTTCAGAATTGATCTCGATGTAGCGGTCTATATAAATGACGATTGACGATTCTAGAATTTCATAGAACAACCGCAAGAAACAGCTGACAGAAGAATATAGACTTAGTTATTATACGTACTAAATTGGGTACACAGAACAACTAATATTTTTCCTTCAAATGTGGTTCAAATTGCAAACCATAACTAACGGAAGAAAATTAGAATTGCGGTAAAAGTGACTAAATTTTTAAATACAACAGTTAATTCATCACCATAATTAACCAATCGATAGAAGTCCACTGTTGGGCATAGATCTTCCCCAATAGGGAAAAATTGCATTAATCGCCACACTTGGCAAGCTGGTGGGCGATCGCAGTAGGTGTTTGTGGTACTCAGAGGATGCTGCTGACCATCCTTTGGTTAATCCTTTAGTTGCCTTTTACGCCACCCACGGGAAGATACGGCGTGGTACTATTACATCACCCGGCAATTAAATAATTAAATAATCTATTAACATTTTTCTTCATGCAGTAAAAGAGACTAAAGTGTATCCTCTCTTTCTTTCAAGTAGCTAAACGAAAAGTGTAAAGAAGTAACGACATTTAATGGGAATGAATAAAACAGTGGCACATTGTTTTGCATTTTAGTATGTTTAAAGCATAGACTAATAATACGAACAGCGATAGTTTCATACAATAACTCGTTTAATGAAAAAAAAAAAAATTTGTGTGCGTGTATATGACATACACACAATTACATAATCACCAGCACGCAACTAAAGACGGGCGTGGCCTTTTAAGGCCAACTCGAAATGTCTTCACTCCGTTCACTGTCGTTCTAAGATTTTTAATTCTATGCTTAAATCTATCTACATTTATATATCATTGTATGCGGGAAATCTCGATCGTTCCGCTCTATTTCGATAGACTTATATTAATAAGAGAACATATGTTTACGTCAAACAACAATAAAGTGTCGGTATCGGATGATTCGTAGCGCGGTTCGATTCCACGCCATTTTCGACGGTCATTCGATGAAATAACTCGTCAAAAGGTTTTTTGTATTATCGATAACTAATAGTCAACAATGCTCTGCCGTCTTATTTTAACTTTTTTTGTACGTTCCTAACAAAAATGGTTTTTCGGTTAAATCATCTTCGGTTTAATCAACTTATTTTTAATATTATATTATTAAATAATAATTCAATAAGTAAATAGTTTTTAGTTTGAAATTTTCAGGCTATTCCCGTGAGCACACGAGTAGAACAGGGAAAAAGTATTTACCCACATCAAACGACTATTTAAATTCCAGTAAAAGCTGATTTATGTTGTTTTTTTTTATACTTTTTTTATTTTAATAATTTCCAATACCTAAATGATATCCGGTAAATGAATCAAATAAGGATATTTTAAGTTTTACATCAAAATGAATGGGTAGTTACATTGTTTAAAATTACTAAACTGTTGTAAAAGGCTAAGAGAGATACAGCTGTCTGTGTGTATTATTTTGTTTATAACTCGACAACTGCTGAACTGATATTTTTAATTTATGAATTATAAATATATATTTTCTTTTTTTTACTTTGATTAGGATGTTAAAACAAATTATGCGTCTGAATTATGAGTGAATTGAATTTTAAAAAAAATCAACCAGTTTTTTTTTTTTTTTGGTAAATTGTTAATTGCGATCAGAATTCGAAAAAATATGTAAATAGATCTTATCTAATAATATATATATATATTTATATAATCCGCGTCGAATGGTAGTAGTCCCATCCCGTTATGTTCAGAAGTTTTTGACTTTTTGTGCGGCGGAGATGCGGATTTTTAAGATGGTAAATGGATATAGGCTATTTATATTTTGTATTCCATCGAACCTTTCTAATTTTTTTTTCTATTTACTCTTATATATATTTTTTTCCTTCGATATACTCTTATGTACTTTTTTTCCGCAAATAAAAACAAAAGCCTCTCATTTTTTTTCATTCATTTGTTTCTTTAGGTTAGGTATAAATGAAATGTTATAAAATAATTTTTCACTCACATCTAAAGAACATATGAAACGTGGGTGGAGCCACGGGCACCAGCTCGTATTTTATAAAGTCGTAAAATCGATTATAATTCCCTTGTCATGATATTTGTCCGCAATAAACTTCGATATTACTATTTTAGTCCAACTTTTAAGATTATGATAGGATTTTATTCGGATTAATAATGATTTGGGGTAGGTTTACGTAATCATTATTTTTCCTGTTATATCTTCTACAGAATTATTAAGTGTAAGAAAAAGACATTACCTTTAAATAAAAAAGTCTACTAAAGTAGTATATCAAGAAGCACTATATCTAACTTGTGTAATTAATATCTTTTATTGAATTTATCAAACGGCTGTACTGAAACTAATAAAATTTTACGTGTAGGTCGATTATATTGTGGATTAAGCTAGGTATTTTTTTATCGTTCTGTTCATAAACGTATGTGACATTACATACTATCATATTTATGTTACACGTCAAGTAAAAACTCAAATAAATGTCAGTCATTTGTATAATAATAATATGTCGAAACTCATTGAATCTATTATTGGTGTGTATTATTGTTATTTCGAGTTTAAGATGACTCAATAACTCCGCGAAGAGCGGTCCAATCGATTTGTCTCGAATTGTGGCTAGGATGAGAGAGAAAAAAAAAACGAAGCCACGGTCCCGTTCAATCAAAATAATGACTTTATTTTACACTGACAATAAAATATAGCTTCGAGCATTGTGTTGTTGTGCACCGCGCATAAGTAGGTGGGATTGGGTTTGGGAATCAAGTAAGGTAACGGATACAGTTATTGCCACTTATAGTGTTTTAAATAAATTTTAACGTCGAAGGAACTTTTTGTTTTATTTTGGAGAATGTAAACTGATGTAATATGATAAACATTAAAACTATCGACTTACAAGTGAGGCTAATCTATAAATGTTCAACTTGAGAGTGGGAATTTGCAAGGCGATTATTAGAAAATACCATACCAAAGTGCTATGGTTTCATTATAATATTTTATTCATTGAAGGTATAGATTTATTCTGTAGGACAGGGTTTGAATCAAGTCTATTGACTCGCTATTCACCCACGCTACCATTAGAAAAACACTTTCGTATCTTCGTCTACACCACTATAGGTATAGTTTGAAGATAGGAAGCTAGCATACGTCAAACAAGACTACAAAATTAAATAAATTTACAGATAAAATTTTACTCAGCGAGAATGTATGTTTTTTTTAATTTTATTTAAATGATTTAAATTTATACTCTAGGAATAAAGTTTCCCATGCATGTCCCACAGAGAGAAAGAAAATTAAATGTATTTATAATTTAATTTTTATTTATGTACCCTGTGTAAATACATACATATACAGGGCTTTTTTGAAATAATTTCAGGTCTATAACGTACACTAGAATATTATTTTCAGTTATTCATTGTTTCGATCCAGTTGCCCAGGACGTAGTCGCGAGTCGACTAAGCTGTTGCAGTGTCTTTACTAGCTGGGTATTTAAAATTATATGTACAAAATTGGAAGTGTTCAGTTTTCACGACATAATCAGTTACCCGACTAGAAAATCATTCAAAGCCAGATGGACTCGAAGTTAAGCTGACAATACTGATTGACTCCATAAAGTATCGTATTGAGAGATCTGTCATTGACGAAACAATGGATAGTGGCTTCGATTCCGACCGGTGATGCGTGCCAGATGACAGGATTAGCCGTGGTATATACACGAACAATATTCTTAACATATTTTATGATAAGCAATGATTTTGACCTTCAAGCAAATGTGCATTTAAAACTAATTGACATTGTGAAAAAAATGTAACAAGTAACTAAGTAAAAATGCGAAGTGATTTTGGCGTAGTTGGCAATGCGGCCGGATTCCGCGTCAATGGACGCGGGTTCAAACCCGCCTATCCAACTCTAAAATCAGCCTGAGCTTTCGATGAAGGAAAACATCGTGAGGAAACCTTAGCATGGTGGTAGGGCATTTTCTAACGATGCCCGCCTGAGTAGATACCACCATCAAGTTTGAAAACATAACGTTGAACACTAGTAGCGTATGTTCCTGCAGCATAACTTGGGACCCAGTATCTCTAGGCTTAGTGTGTTTACTATCTTGGAGCACATTTTAATTTAACATCAGGTGAGATTGCGGTCAAGGCACTGACCCTATACAGTATTAAAAACGCACCAAAACTTTACACACACGTAAGAATAAATTATTTTCATAAAAAAGGATTTAATAATATATACTCTACAACGTAGAATAACATAAAAAAATATGTTATAGAAAAACGTCACAACACTCGATATACCAAAAACAATGGCGATAGAGAGACAGAGCAAAAAATATCTCTTTTCAACTCCACTCCGGTTTCCATTATCAGAGCGAGAGACAATCGGAAAATTATTCGCGAACTGCTAATACTCCCGATGATTTCAAAATAGATTATGTTTTTTTTTTTTTTCGTAGACTCGTCGTTTATTATCATTTAAATTATGCCTAAGATTTGACGATTTCGGTGAGACATTATAACCTTTAATCAGTTACAAAGAATTTTTTCTTCTTCAGATTCACTATTTATTCCTCATTATCGGTGATTGATGAATTACACATCCGATTACTGACGCTTTATCTCTCATAAATCCTTATTGATTGATAGATTTGATTTTTAAGTTGCTTTTGATAGGCAATAAGTAGGATGTTTTAAAAGAAACATTTACTGAATATTTATAATAATCGTGGTTTTGTTTACGCTCAATATATTCAATTTATCTGTACTAATAAATAAAATTGAAGTATCTCTTTGTAATGTCAAAATATTTTTTTTCTAAAAAGATAAGCATGTATAAACGACCGAAGCCTATAGCAAAAATACATTTTTTTAAATTTTTGCCTGTGTGTAATGGTTAATCTCCGGAACTGCTAGACCGATTACGACAGGATTTTTTTTGGTAGATAGCTGAAGTTACTCCGGGTAACTTAGAGTACTTTTGATTTTGGAAAATAATTAGGGTTCCGCGTAAAAAAAATTAAACTCAAAAAATTGAATAAAATCCGATTCAATATGCACAGTTTTTTGGGCAAATGCTATAATTTATGAGAAATATTTTTACTTTATCTTAGTACTAAATTTTTTTAGGAAAATAATTACGGCTCCGTGTAAAAAAAATTAAAACACAGTGAAGAATACATGAAACGCGGACGCAGCCGCGAACGGACAATTAGTCTACTAATAAAATATTGCGTGTGGGTTTTCTATATTTTGCATTTAAGTGTTATCTGTTACTATTATAGGAGAAGATATGAATTGCTTTGATTTACCTACGTATTGTTCTAAATAATTAATAGTCTATCTTTCTCGTATTGTTTATAAAAACCCTCGAGTTTGAAAACCTGTCGACAAATACCAACAGGTTAGTTCTAATAGCATAACTTGAGAGCCAGTATATTTACCATCCTAGACCTTATCGTCACTTAACATAAGGCGAAATTTTGTTAAAATCGTAGTGCTTGTACAGCATTAAAATGAGCAAATTTCGGTAAGACATTTGAACCGTCTGCTGTGCACTTGATCTTTGTAAATACGCAGTGACGAGTCGGAGGGCTGTCGCAGCCATTAACGTAAGTGACTATGGGTTCGATGCGGGTTTTTGTCTGTCTACGTGATTGATAAAGAAGTGGTAGGGGTATTATGACACTCCATATAAATACGTTTCACCCCGTATTTTCAATCTGTTTGACAATACTGATGAGACTGTAAGGAATAATGACTTTTAAAAAGCTGAAACTGAATAATTTAAAAGGAATTAAACGTTACATACTTCAAAGGTGAAGGTTTTTTATTTCAAGGTACCGACGAGTTTAGAAATCGAGATGATATAACCAAGGAAAAGAAATAACAACGTGACGCCTAAGAGTTAATGAATATACAAAACAATATATTTGACACAATGACAGAAAATCTTAAAAAAAAAACGTTTTGTTGCCAAACGTCAGATCACGTAATAACGTACATTATGCAAAATAGCTTTGTGTGATATTTTCCTATTAAAAAAGCAAAAAACGTAAAAAAATTAGATTATAATAAAAAAAATGCATGTTACATACTTTAACATTTTATTTCATTATATTCATCAATATTTGAAAGTGCTTTGAGCACAATCTTATTTGATGTTATGTTTGGTCCAAGATGGTAAACGTAATTATTTTCAAGTGATGCGGTCGGAACACACCTACTAGTATTTTTTGGTTAGAGTTTGTTAAAACTTGAGGTTTATTGCTACCCTTGCGGGTATGATTAGAATATACTCTGCCACCATGCTGTTTTCCTCACGATGTTTTCCTTCACCGAAAGTTTAGGCAGATTTTAGTTAAATACGCTACCATTGACGCTATATCCGACCGCACTGCCAACAACGCCATGATCGCTTCATAACGTAATCAGTTTATATAATATTAGTAGCGTGGAAGTAGCTGAAGAGCAATATTCAAGATTGTTATTGGAGTCAATTTACAATCTATAAGCAGGACTTCAAGGGCTTCGACGATTTCGTATACCAGATTATCTTTACCGTTTAGAACGATACAAATAATCATAAGATAAAATAAAATAAAAAAGGCTTTAATCTATAACTTATAAATATGAAATGACACATTAGAAATACAGAACATTTAAACTAACAGGTTATAGTCGCCTCCTCGGCGTAGGCCTTCCCCATTACCGAACAAATTTCCCTGTTCCTTGCAATAGTGGTCCAGCCTGGGCCAGCGCGCTCCCTAAATATGTCTTCTCATTTTCTGAACGGTCTGCCTCTATTTCTTTGGCCACTTCTAGGCAGCCACTGGGTACTTAACTTTGTCCATCTATTACTTTTCATTCGAGATACATGTCCAGCCCAGTTCCATTTAAATTACCTTATCCTATTTGTTACGTTCGTTATTTTTGACTTACTTTTAATAATTTTGTTACCAACTCTATCTTTTAACCTTATTCCTAGCATACTCCTGTTCATCTCCCACAGGCACAAAGAAACACAATCCACAACAAATTACGTACAAAGAAATAGTGCTCTTGTAACCTTGTACCTTATTGTTTTACCATCATCATAATACTCAATCTATATTAATTTCGTGCCTTCATCAGCATGAAGCAAAATTTAAATTAAAGTCGTTTTTTCTTTTCGAATTAATTCTGAGATAAGCCATTTTTTGTCAATCTCAGTTAAAAGGATCTCTTCTCGTTGTGTTAAGAACCGTGACATCGGATTGATCGACGAATTCAACTGGAGTGTTCTTTGTGTCAGAGATTTTTTTGTACAACAAAACTTTATTTGTAACCGATACCGATATACAAATAAAACGACCAATTAAATACAGGTGACCGAATATTTTGTATACTCTTTTAGGGTTTTAGAGATCCTTGGGCGTTATTAAATTTATTTTTCGTGAAGATAAAAGAAAAACAGTGCATAATTAGGGTGAGGCATACCAGATTGTGTAGTAGCATAGAAGGCCCCAAAGCTTGAATGAAGCGATAATGGCGCAGTGGGTTGTATGGCTGGATTCCGCGTCAATTGATCCGGGTTCGATTTCCACCTATCCAAATCTAGAATCGGCCTGAGCTTTCGGTGAAGGAAAACATTTTCTAATGATGCCCGCCTGGGAGTGGCTACCACTCTCAAGTTTGAAAACCTGTCGACAAATACCAGTAGGGTGTTCCGCCAGCATAACTTGAGAACAAGTACCTAGGTTTAGTGTGTTTACCTTCCTGGACCACATCACCACTTAACATCAGGTGAGATTGTGGTCAAAGCCCTGAGACTATATAGTATTAAAAAAAAAAAAAGACTAATGTCTTGCTACAACTTGTGTCATGCCTATTGACACATTACTCCTGAAATTTAAAAGAATGACGGTCACCATGATTTTATTTATCGAACGATTAGGGTTCGTTTATATTTTAGCCATAATCAGCTCTAATCTTTTCTATTTTAAACATTGTGATGTTTAAAGTACTGTTCGCAAAATTTCATAAATATATATTTTTACAAATCACCCCGGGTCAAAATTCGACAAAAACGTTACTTAAAAAAAATCAAAGAAAATAAAGTAGATATTTTCATTATTGTACTGATAACATTAAAAAGTTCAAAATATCTGATAATAAAAAAACGAACGAAAATCGATACATAATTAGGTGAGAAAAATGTGAAACTACTACGTATCTTAAAGATAAAACATGTTTGCCTGTTTAATATATTTGACCATATTCGCAATCCTACAGAACCCATTATTAAAACGGGCAAACTTGTGTCTTCCTGAGCGAGTTTCTGTCAATACTACCCGATATTTATTCCCGAGTGCACTTCAAAAATCGACTAACCTTGTTATAATCCTCTTATATAAGAATTGTGAAAATACAAAAGGTCTTATAATTTTTTTTCCATAGAACTTGGTATTGACATTTTTAATAAAAGCTTATAATCGTGGGAGTTAAATCGATAGCCTGCTGTATTATCATGTTTAGTATTTGTCACTTAGCCAGATTTGTAACGAGAATCTGCCTATACTATTACTTTTACCTAAAACTATCTTTTAAATTAATTAGTTAGATATAATTTAAACTTATCATAAATATTTATTCATCAAATTTATGCTGTGATAAATGAAGTGAAAAATGTTGAATAACCGCTATTTGAGAAACATCAAAAATAATGGTAGAATTTATAGTGAATAAAATCTAATGAGGTAATATGGAGACGAATAAATAATAATAAAAGAGTTACAAAGTGTAAAGTATACTATAGTAAAAATAAAGGTACAAAAATTCGCAACTCGTATAAAAAAACAATTACACATGGACACATAAATGTAGATAAGGTAATCGATAACGGTGACGTAAGGAGGCACGACGGCATAAGAAAGTGTCCGCGTCATGCCGCTTTCGGTCATCGCATACGAGTCGGCTTTACTACCAAGGCGCGCCAAAAGATGTTTCAAATTCAAAATAAAACATTTGCATTTTAATTTATGCACTTACTACAAAATTCAGAAATTAATTTAATAAACAATATCAATTCATGACCGGACTCACGTCCTCTCACTCCGACAACTTATCAAATAATTGCCGACAATTACCTACTGCTTTATTTTTGTGACATTAATATTTTAACCTCCCCTCAGTACATCACAAGTATTTCAGAATACGAACAGACATACGTACATTCAGATACAGACAAATTTCCATTTAAAATTAATCGATTCTTTATAAAACAAAAATCAAATAAAAATGATTATTTATCTGAAATGCGAGATGCAATATCAAAAGAATTCATCGGAAAGCATCAAAGGTTACGCTCCACGACATAACCAAAACACCTTTTACATATACAAATGGTGTTATATTTTCTAAATTATCCAGATATTCCGCGTAATGTGTCCGAATGTGATAATTTATCGTGCGCGCGCGCGCGCGACCAGCATTTATATAAATCTTGAGCGTGAATACGATAAATCGTTCGATGTTTGAAATAAAAATTATATTAGTATGCTTACACTTCTTGTGACGTAGGAGGGGAGTAGGCAGAAAGGTAACTTTAAAATATTATCCAGGTATTTAAAACAAGCCGTAGCGAGCTAAACTTTCCTCAGAACTAAAAGACATGTGCATTTCTAAGGTACCTGGAGTGAGTATAGAATACAGAGCGCTTTAGTGGTGATGCATGTTAAATGACAAATAAAACAGTAATAAGTTGATTATATTAAAAAATAACCATTTTTATGATCATTTGAATTTGAAGCGATGCTGGCGCAGCGGGTTTTGCGGCCGGATTTCGCGTCAATTGACCCGGGTTCGATCCCCCCCCACCTATCTGACTCTAAAATTGCTTTGAGCTTTCTATGAAGGAAAACATCGTGAGAAAACCATAGCATAGTGGTAGGGCATTTTTTAATGATGCCCGCATGGGTAGCTACCACTCTCAAGTTTGAAAATCTGTCGCCTAATACCAATAGGTGTGTTCCGGCAGCATCACTTGTGAACCAGTACCTTTAAGCTTAGTATGTTTACCATTCTGGACCACATCGTGATTTAACATCAGGTGAGATTGTGGTCTGTCACATAGACAAATGTCAGATGTCGATATTGGCCTGTACAAGTAATAAAGTAATCGAATACAATCAGTATAATCATTGCGCCCAGATATAAAACATGGTGTCAGAAGTGAAGAGAAATTACTATTAGTAAATGCACAATGGTATATTTTCAATATACATTGTCATAACGTTATACCTAAACGTATTTAAAAATGGCGTCACCGAAAGAAAATTTTCCGGTAAGTCACAAGCAGGCAACGCTTAAAATTGGCAGTGTCGCGCCGCTTGATATAAAAGCATCTAATATGCCACTAACTTGGAAAAATTGGCTCACACAACTAAAAATATATATGCGTGCCAACATGCTTGAGGAAGCATCAGAACAGAGAAAAGTAGCAATACTTTTGCATTTCATCGGAACTGAAGCTCTGACAGTATTCTACTCGTTCAATCTAGATATTGACACGGTTACATACAATGACCTGATCGGAAAATTCGAGAAATATTTTTTACCGAAAATTAATGTGACCATAGAAAGACACAAGCTGTTCAACAGAAGACAGGGTCTAGAGGAAAATATAGACGATTACGTTACCGATTTGAAAAATATAGCCAACCAGTGTGAATTCGGAACGCTACAAGACAATTTATTACGAGATATTTTCAGTTGGAATCTCAACGCAAATAATCATTATATTCAAGAAAAAATCCTTCAAGAAAAGCCGAAGACACTTGAGGAGGCAGTCAATCTCGCGAAGCATCATGAAGCTTCTAGGCATCAGGCAAAACTTCTTGAACATTCTAACTCAACCTTCGTTAGCCAAGTGAGGCAGACAAGATACAGAACACAGACACCAACAAGAAACAGAAATTCGTCTCAAAGCCCATCAAGGCATTATAATTCTCAAAGTAAAGAGAAGTGTAGAAAGTGTGGGCAAACGCATCGATATAAGTGTCCTGCGCAAGGAGTTAAATGTAGAATTTGTAAGAAGTTGAATCATTATGCTAGCATGTGTAACAGTAAGAAAGTACAGGTAGTAGAAACCTCATTCGCTCCAAATAATCTTGACAATAATCTATTTATAGGTTCAATATACTATATTAATTCAACACAATCTAATGGTGCTTGGCATATAGTTGTAAATAAAAATAACTATCAGGTTAGATTTCTTTTGGATTCAGGTGCAGACACAAATATTATGTCACTCAACACTTTTCAAAAATTAAATTTGCCGAATACTATAATCACAAAAAGTCAATATAAGTTGTCAAGTTTCAGTGGGGAAATAATTCCAACAGTAGGTCAATGCAGTATTAGCTTGACACATAACAATTGTCAATATAAAGTGAACTTTCATATTATAGATTTAAAATGTCAGGATATCATAGGTAGAGCTACAGGCGCCGAATTAAAACTTATGAAAAAAATAAATACTGTCACCTTTAACTTAGATGATGTCCTTAACAAATATAATGATCTTTTCCAAGGTATAGGTTGCATTCGTAACTTTGAGTGTAATCTTACATTAAAACCGGATGTCACACCAACGATTGAAACATGCAGACGAGTCCCTATGCAGCTTCAAGGTCTTTTAAAAAAGGAATTAGATTCTATGGAAAAGATGGATATAATTCGGCGAGTGGATGAACCTACAGAATGGGTGAGTTCAATTGTTCTTACGTCAAATAAAAAAGGTAAAATACGCTTATGTATAAATCCTAAAAAATTAAATGAAGCCATCATGAGATCTCATTATCAGTTCCCTACACTAAGTGAGATTACAGCTGACTTAGCAGGTGCTAGTTACTTCACAACTCTAGATGCCAACAAAGGTTTTTGGATGATTCCACTAAGCGAGCAATCAACTAAGCTCTGTACCTTCATAACACCATATGGCAGGTACTGTTTTAAACGCCTACCCTTCGGGATAAACGCTGCGCCTGAAATATTTCATCGGGAAATGGTGAAACGGTTTGGAGACATCCCAGGAGTAAAGATAATGATGGATGATTTTCTAATATATGGAAAAGATATTCTGGAACATAATGAGAGGCTTAAATTGGTGTTAGATAGAGCAAGAGAAGTTAATCTAAAATTTAATAGAGAAAAGTCAGCAATTTGTAGACAAAGGGTAAAATATCTGGGTCATATATTTACAAAGGAGGGTATAAGTGTTGATGAATCTAAAGTCGAAGCTATAAATAAAATGCCTAGACCAACGTCACTAACTGAGCTTCAACGTTTTTTAGGCATGGTTAACTATTTAGGACCGTTTATAAAAAATTTATCACATGAAACTTCACATTTAAGAACATTGCTTTCTAAAAATACTGAATGGAACTGGTCAGACCAACATGAAGCCGAATTCTCTAAATTAAAATCTATTATCACTTCGGCCCCAGTCTTAGCTTATTATAATTCTACGGAAAGCGTTGTTTTATCAGTAGATGCCTCAAAAGATGCCTTGGGAGCAGTATTATCCCATGGAAAACAGCCAATAGCATATTCTTCAGCATCGCTCAGCAAGTGCCAACAAAATTACAGTCAAATAGAGAAAGAGTTACTTGCAATACTTTTTGGGTGTACAAAGTATCACCAATACATATATGGTAGACAGGTAACTGTGGAAACAGACCACAAACCGCTCATTACATTATTTAAAAAACCTCTTTATGATATACCTCCAAGATTGCAACGGATCATGCTAAGGTTACAACCTTATGATTTACAAGTAATTTACAAACCTGGAAAATACCTATACATTGCAGACACTCTATCAAGAGCTGCTTTACCTGAAAGTACACTTACCGAATTAGATAATGATATTGATTTACATGTAAATTTAATTACATCCAATCTATCTGTCAGCTCTAATAAATTAGAACAAATAATACAGGAAACATCAAAAAATCAAACTTTGAAACAAGTAATGTATTATTGTCAAAACGGATGGCCGGAGCATAAACGCTCTGTCAATTTACTAATAAGACCATACTTTTTAATAAGAGATCAGCTTTCAGTCATTAATGGTATACTTTTTAAGTCACATAGTATTATCATACCAGAAAGCATGAGATTTGATATATTAAAAAAAATACATGCAGGCCATCAAGGGCTTAATAGCTGTATACGTCTAGCAACCGGTACTGTCTATTGGCCAAATATCAACTCGGATATCGAGAAATATATCAAACAGTGTCACTCATGTCTTACATATCGAAGAAACAATCCAAAGCAACCAATAATACACCATGAATATAAATTAGTGCCGTGGTACAAGTTAGGTATAGATTTTTTTGATTATAATGGTTCTAAATATTTGTTAGTCATAGATTATTTTTCTAAATATATAGAAATAGCTCAATTGCATTCTGGTTCAACAGCTAAGAATGTTATAACACAATTAAAATCTTTGTTTTCTCGTCATGGCATACCAAAAATAATAATCTCCGATAATGGACCACCATTCAATAGTCAAGATTTTAAAAATTTTAATAATGAGTGGGACATAACACATATTACAGCAAGTCCTTATCACAGTCGTTCAAATGGAATGGCAGAGAGAGGTATTGGTATAGTCAAAAACATTTTAAGAAAATGTGAATTTGATAACAGTGATCCTTACATGGGTATGTTACTCTATAGAAACACTAAAAATAGTGTCACAGGTTATTCGCCAGCTCAACTTTTAATGTCAAGACAATTAAGAACTATAATACCAGAGTCTGAAGCTAATTTAAAACCTAACTTAGTCGATTATAAGTTACTAAGTGATAAAATAAATACACAACAAAATAAGTCTACTCTGTATTATAATCAAAATAGTAGAAATTTAAAACCTTTGAAAGAGGGTGATAATGTGTATTTTAAACAAAATCCTAAGGGTGTATGGATTCCGGGTATTATCACAAGAACAGGTCCTGAACAACGCACATACACTATTAAATCACCACAAGGTACATTCCGTAGGAATAGGCAATTGGTCCTTGAAACTTCTAACTGTCCTTCTACATCGTGTAAACCACAGTCAGGTACACAGTCACATCCTATATCAAATAACAATGTACTACAAAATCAAAATACAATGTCAACACAGAATATATTACCAAACACCTATATCACTAGGTCTGGTCGCGATAGCAAGCCACCAGGATATTTAAAAGATTATTGTTTATAGTTTTAAATAATATTATTTTTGTTTCTTATAGAAAAGGAAGATATAGTGAGATGTTTGTTTTGTGTTAAATATATAGAATAAAGAATAATTGGTTGAATGGTCAGATTATTGTAAAACTTTTTATTTAGCTGTGTTAAGTGTTCCTTAAGTATTGTAAAGTCTTATTAATTGATGTTTACATATAGATACGTAAATACATTTTGTAACTTTAGTTTATAGAAAAGGATTACTACTTTGTTTTGTAAAAAGGGAAGATGTCACATAGACAAATGTCAGATGTCGATATTGGCCTGTACAAGTAATAAAGTAATCGAATACAATCAGTATAATCATTGCGCCCAGATATAAAACATGGTCAAAGTACTGAGTCTATACCGTGTAAAAAAAATCATTCTATTAGCTCTACATTATTGCTACTTATGTTATAAAAATTATCCTTTATAATATGCACTAACTTATATGTTCTATTTAGTGTCGAAGATATATAACCTATATAACACTAGCATTGATAACCTTATTTTATTGATTAAATTAGTATTTATCTAATGACTTAAATTTTTTTAGATTAAAGCACAAGGGGTATTTACATAACATACAAAAGAAAAATTGTAATATAATGTAACAGTACTCAATAATAAGTATTTGAATGGAAGTTGTATAATTTAAGAGTAAAATCAATATCGAATTCAATCGGCCAACGTCGCCGGTAATAATGCAGTTTTTGTAAAATAAAAGTTCAATCTTCATTCGGATGCGAAACGGCTTATTCTGTGCTCGTTGCGGTTGCGAGTCGCCCGCGATATAGTTTTAATATCGTGGTGGACATTATAAAAATTATAAGTAAATATACTGTGGAAATTGGTGGGTTTACATTAAGAATCATGTAAAGTTTTACGTTCGCAATAATTTCACATATCTTTTATGCTGTCCTAAAGTATTTCTAATTACTCGTCTACTTGACTATTGTGCTTCGAAGCGATGATGGATCAGTGGTGTCGTCGGTTTTCGTTTCGATGAATATAGGTTCGAACTCACCTAATCTTTCGGTGCTGGATGACATAGATGTTGGCATTTTTTAATAATGCCCGCGACGGTAACTAGCTACAACTTTCAAGTTTGAAAACCTGTCGCTAATTACTAATAGATGTATTTTGGCAGCATCACTTGAGAGTCAATACCTAATCAAAACACCCATGTCAAATTTTATTCTAATAGGTATAGTTTTATGTTTAAGGTAGGAAATATGCAAACAATAGCGTTTATAATTTTGTAGGGATAAGCGGGTTCGCCCAGAATAAGGACAAACACGCGGCGCCGGCGCAGTGGCGGGTGCGCTCCCTCTTTAATTTGTAAATTGAACCGCCTGGTAGCGCCTTCTATTAGTGTCATTGACCATTGCCCACCGCTGGTCGGCTACCGTGCTGAGTTTATTTGTTTATTTTCATAATAGTTTTTTTTTAAATCTAATCAACTAATCCATTTGTGGTACTTCTAAAATCTTCCTTCGATAAATCATCATTCTAAACTATATTTCTATTTTTTTTTAATGTTAATCTAGCAGTGCTTAAGTTCGATGCTTACAATTTCATAGAAATCCTAAAAATAGATTTGAGACTAAAACTTGTTATAATAAAATCACGAAAATGGGGTTTATGTTAATCGAGTGTTTTTCTCTGATCTATTTTTGCAATTGGGAGATGAAGTGGCTCGAAAGACGTCTTTATTGTACCAGACTTATAACATATTTATTCACGAATTGATCTACAAATGATTTCCTTGAAGAACTTAAAATAAACTTTGGCAGTGAAGTAAATAATTATTTTTGTTGCAGTTAAAATACTAGAAAGCTTATGCTCCCAATTGATTTTTAGTATTATATTTTTGAAAGTCAATTCAATCCATTACCTAAAACTGATTTCGCTAAAACCGTTTATTATTATGAATTGTATGATTTATATTATCCTTAAAAAACATTTTAAAAAAAACTAGATCGAGTTTTTTGTCGCCTCTTCTCGACTGGATTGTTTTCCGAACCCGTGGTAGTATTTTGACGTTCATAAGCGCCTTCTCAGGGCCCAAATTTAATAAAGAATTTTTGATTTAGTTTTATCGCTAATGCTAACAAACCACAGACTAAATACCTAACTGAATGAATAGGTTGCTACTGTGTTGGAACAGGACTGAGCCAATACATGTCACAATCAAAATCAAAAATATTCACTTCAGATTTCATATTTTTTTCTTTAAATACTTCATTTGTAAAATAAAATCATTCGGTGAAAATCTTTATTGTTCAAATAAATAAATCCATAATAGTTATTTCTATTAGCATTCGTAACTTAATTAGCTGTCAATTTTAAAAGTAAATAATGTTTGATGAAACAATATTTTACTAAATTACTATAAAAAAATAGAAATCATAACTGAAAAGAGAGAAAAGATATAGATGTAAACGAGTCAGAAAGTGATATACAAGCCATAGAACACGCCAGCGTAAGACCAGTAGCTGATGATTGCACACACAAATTATAGTTATTTAGGTTTCAATGTAATTTTCTCAGAGGATTTCCACTCTATCCGAGGCTCTAATTAGGTAGTTTTAGTAATCGAATTGCTCTCGGTGGTCCGTGAGACTGTTATTCATTATTTCTTTGCGGATGCGCTTCGCTAATCGAAATGCTATCGTCTGATTATTAGGTTTCTTACTTCATGTTCGTTGTTGCAATTTCGTATTTATTATTGACATTACTTAAAGACTTTACATTTATATGAGTTTAGTTATTACTATACAATGAGACAATAGGGGTATCAAAATCGAATGTGCGGTTAAAAATTTCTCATTCCAATTCCTTATTAAATGCGCATGTTGTTTCTCTTAATTTATTGTCTTTTGAAATTAAAAAAAAACATTATAAATCTAACAATTATTGTGAAATTAATACATAAGTTTCGGAAGGCACCAAATTTAAAATAGTTACTACCCACAATATTTATAAAACTACCTTTTTCCTTACCTTGTTATTAAGTTTTTTTTTTCATTTATGGTCTATCGTGTTTACAAATGTCGAGTACCCATAAAAATAAAACAATAGGAAAATAATGGAAAGCTGGCGTAAACGCCAAGTAAGTGCTCAAGGGGTAAATTATCGTTATATGAGTTATGAACATCAGTTTGTTTCTTTGAAGTGCAATAATTTAATGTAATACCCTTTAATATTGCCTTCGATTTAACCTATGGATGCATTAGAAGATTTGGTATTATTTTATTAGATCTAAAGTTTGCTCCCTCTTTTTAGTTTTTTTTCAATTCCACGCAGGTTTTTTTATTAAATGAGTATTTTGTCTGATGTCAGTTGTATCCACTTCCATACTAATGCAGTATATTGAAATTAGACGTAAATCGTAATGGCTCTGTATGATTACTTAGGTTTTTTTTTTAGATAGTAACTATTAAATATAACTAACAGGTAATTTTCAACGGCAGTACAGAGATATAAAAGATTTTTATTATCACATGTAGCTACTTATATATCTCACAGAACAAACCAATGAGACGATAGAGTACGGAATGAGAAATAATTATTGTCAAAATGTCGTCAACCTGTCCCGAGCACGAGATTAACTGACACGGTCGAATAAAGAAAAAAAACAATGTCAAATTTTATTACCAGACGACAATCTCGCAAGAAACATCACGCAAACTTAAAAATCTTTAAATCTAAGACAATACATACATACACGACTGCAGTTAAGATCACACCGTCCGATACAGTATCGTGTGGTATAGTATAAAATACGTTTTATTAAAATTTATGTCTTATTTTTCAACTTCTCGGAATTTATTAATCGGCTAATATGAATTCAGTTTGTGTTTAAAAACGATCTTTCGTTCGATCCCGGTCGGTGTATCCGATGCCTTTTTTGTTTGATCCCTTATCTCCAAATCGTTTTCTGTCGTTTTCGGCGCTCAATTGTCAATTATGTTTACAATTTGTAGGTTATGTTTGATCAAGTTTTTACTTAGATTACTAATTGCTGGGTAGTGCCCACCTAAGAATAGTACCACTCCATACCGTCCCGTAGGTGTCGTATAAGGCGACTAAGGATTAAACCAGGGAATGGGCAGCAACATCCTCTGAGTACTACAAACACCCACTGCGATCGCCATCCCAAAAAGCGTGGCGATTATCCCCTTTTATGAACGACACAATAATGAAGGTCGCAGGAATTTATTGGATGCAGATGGCGCAAGACCGGTCGTTATGGAGATCTTTGTGGTAGACCCATGTCTACCTATGGTACCTATGGTTTTTCGGTTGAATGGATGGACGGATGGATTTCACTTTTTTTAAGCCTTCATTGAAGGTGAAGGTCTTATCAAAGTTTACCATGAAAATCTCAAAGTATTTTACATTTTTCTATCTTTACCTTATGTTAACACTTTCAAAGGAATTTATATTTTATCTGACAATCGGTTTCAAGGAAAAGACAATAAAATAATTTAAAGAAACAACGCATTACCGCTGCATGCGTCCAGGCCGCGGCTGTTCATATAAACCGCTTCCACATAAAAGTAGTGTTCGCTCATTTGTCAAAGCGTGTGGATATTTATTTATTATGGACCCTCCGCGAGTAACGTACCTGGTTTTATTAAAAAAAATATAAACTATTTACTGTTAAAACTGACAGTATTCATCTCTGAAACGCAATTGCTATAGAGTTCAAATTAGAACGGTAGATTGTTTAACAAACAGAAATAAAAGGTTTTTAAACTTTGTAACATTTTTTCATTGGGCAACTTTTAGTTACGTTTTTGGAATTTAACAAAATTATATCGCATATCGTAAGCTATAGAGTTTTTAATTGTTTAGGTGACAGTTCAGGAATATTTTCGATACATTATTTCGTCGGATGGGAAATAAATTTAAAATCTATATGGGGGTCGTTTGGGTCCAAGCCACCGTTTGAGTGTTAATAGATTATATGACCTTATATATTTTTTATAGCTTAGTCGTTTAAGCAGTCATTAGTTTTTATGTTTTAACTATGGTTTGTGTTTTATACTTGCCACTTCTAGAGGGGTTAGACAGAGATTGTTAATTATTTATATTATCTAACACAACTCGTATCGCCACACATGTGCTTTTTTATATTCTATAGACTCATTGCTTTGATCAAAATCTCACCTAATGTTAACTGACGACGTGATCTAGAATGGTAAACATACCAAAATATGGAAGAACTGGCTCTCAAATAGTATTTCCGGGATTTGTCTGTAACTTGAGGATTGTAGCTACGCAGGCGACCATTATTAAAAAAACCAACAATATGATATGGTTTATTCAAGACGATTTCCTTCACCAAGATCTCAGTCTCATTGGATTGTTGTATTTGAACTTACGTTCATCGACACGGAACCTGATCGCACCACTGAGCCGTGATCTCTTCTTATGTTGAGTTACGTTTGTTTAAGTAACGCCATTTAACTGCCATAAAATCCTAATATCTAGTCATTAAGAGGACATGCGTTGGGAAAAGTAGATATTTCAGAAATCTATTACTATCGCGTTGCGCCTCAAAGAAATAATTATAAAACACGAAAGAGACAACAGCAGCTCGGGCAACCTATGCAAAATAGACGACAACCTCACTTCGTAGTACCTGTTTCCTCCTCCAAAACTGAACAGATTTGTATTCTTTTTTCAGTTTTAAAACAATAAAGATATTAACTATGCCTATACGTATTGCTTTTTTAAATTTTATCGATCAAATTTATTTGTCGAACGTCTGAAAATGACTGTAAAAATCGAGCATTTTTTTTTATTTTCAAAAGATCCTAGTTTCTACAATAACTAATTTATGCAAAAGTCGAAACGTACTGGCGGTGGTAGATATATACTATTGGATATAAAAATATTTATCGTAATGCTATTATATTATCCAGGGCGAAAACATGGGGCTACTTTTGTATGGAATAAATACCGCTAGGGTATGCTCTTAATGTGCTCCTAATGTACTTTTCTCGGTCAGCTAATATACGCTTTATCAAGTCACTTGAAACGTGATCGAATATTTAGGTTTTTAATTTCTTGTTAATTTTTCTATTTAAATTTTTTTTATTACATACTTTATTCTTTCTTGAGCTCACTTCAATAGTCTCGAATCTAAAATAGATAATATTTTTTATATATAAGAACAAATGTTGTTATTTATTCTGGAATAAATCTGTTATATGTTTATTCTGGAAACACTAAGTCATAAAATACATATCTCAAATAGCCATAACAATGTTACATAAACCATTCAAATTTTCATATTAATTGAAAACATAAACAAATGCGGGTAGTTGTTTTAAATGTCGGACGGTTTCGTTTGCGAATATTATTGTCATCGTAGAATCTTAATCAATTCATAAATGCATACACACAATACAGGGGACAAAGTAATAACGAACAATAAAGCATAGACGAAGAATAAAAGACGATCATTTTGACCACACGACTGGACTGGGTCTACGAACCAACAAAGTTATAAAGTTACTGGAAAAGATATAAGCGTAAATTGTACGTTCATATTAGTAAAGTATTTAATGAATTTATTGTAGGTTTATTGTATTTTTTATTCATGTCTGTTGAAAGACGTCCATTCCTGGGTATAGGCCTCCATTAAGAAATTCCACTACAACTGATCTTGCGTCATCTGGGTCTAGTGAAATTACAAAACTTTCACAAGGCCGTCGATGCACCCTTTTCAAACTTTGCCCAGGATGCGTCACGCGTATCTATGGACAATATGCTCTACTCGCTGCCACTTAAGTTTGGAAACTCTCCTGGTAATGAAGTTACTGTGGTTCTTCTGTGCATCTAGTCACTTGTGATACGATCACGCAGAGACTCTTCGAGTGTATCATTCTCTATTGACTTTAAGTAACTTTGAACTTTCTTATAAGGCCTATTGTAACCGCCTACGGCTTGTGCCGTAATTCATTAACGGTTGAAGTCTTTCGCCTTCAGAAACTGCGGTATTTTAGGGGAGAAATTGTTGCGTTAGCTTTCCGAATGCTGCGTTTTTTTTATTTAAGCATTGAACAAATGACTGAACTCCATCTGATGGCAATCCCAATACAATCCAAAAACTTTAGCTTCGTAACCCAATGCATGTGGATCTGTGGAACTAGATCGAATCAGGGTACTTACTCGATATATATATAAAAACTATGATGTAGGTGTAATGTGTAATTAAATACTTCAACATAATTCTATGTGTTTGTCTGTATATCTGATAGTTAACGTGTATATTTTTGTTGTCATTATACGTTTATGTAACTATAATTGTATTTTTCCGATATTTATTGCCATTTCCAGTAAACAGTATATCGGTGAATATATTAATATGTAATCTCTCTGTACTGGATGGTAGGCGTGGGTGCTTTTCCTAGAACAAGCCGGCCTGTGTAGACTAAGATGCAGCTTATAATTTCAATCCATTATACCTATTACATACCTGCATCTGTGTATTGTCAATCAATAATATTTCTGAAAATATTATATATGATTTAATTAAATAACATACTAGCTATTCTTATGGCTGTGTCCGTATTTAATCTATAATAATAAATAAAATTAAAGTGTCTGATTGTAATGTCAAAAAGATAATTTTTAACTAAATACATATGCATGTATGTATATACAATACCTATACAAAAAAAATGTCTATCTGTCTGTTTAAAAAATTAATAAAATCCGATTCACTTAATGGACAAGCGTTTGTATTTATGAATATTGCTTTATCTTTTTTTACAAATTTTAGGAAAACAATTATAAGGTTCAAAAAAATTAAAACGCTGTAAAGAATATATAAACTTGGGTGCAGCCGCGTATACACAGCTAGTGTAATATTAACATAGTATTATGTAATAATGGGCCCACCCTCAAGATTGAAATCCTGTCGCTGATCACCAATAGGCGTGACCCGGCAGCATCACTTCAGAACCCGTTTGTTTACCATCCTGGACCAAATCGTCACTTAAATAGGATAATTTGTGATTAAATTCTTATCCTATACAGCGTAAAAAAAAATGTAGGTATCACATGCAAATTATCATAAAGTGATGAATCATCTTTGAACAAAAGGTGAGATCTGACAGAATTGTGAAACATAAAAACTAGTTTACTTATCCAACGTTACATACGTACATATGTCCTAAAGGTCACACTACAGTGAAGTGAATGAACCGTCCTCAGAGATTTGAACCGGCGATATTAAAATCTCTATGTCTCCCTCACGTACGGAACTCACGAGCTCCGTCCGGATCGTGCATAAAGCATATTTTATTACGTCTCCCTACATCATAATATTCAGAATCGTTTTAATTTTAAACACGCCCCACTCGACTTTGAGTCCATCCATGTACTCGTTAGCAAAATTTATAACAACTCTCTCCTCCACCTTGTCACTAATAGTCAGCAAGTTTAAAGTTAGCATAATTTGGAAAAAAAAACGAAAATCTAATTATAAATAGGCATTGCTTACGTAATCACCTCTTAGACAAAGCCCCTATGTCATCAAAAATAAGTAATGCATAGAGTCTCGCCTCCGTAATACTTGAACGTGCCCTTACCAATTATGAATATACGGTATTCGATTCCCGCTATTATAGAGCTTAATATAGGGTGTGATCATTCGATTAAGTTACTTACTTACGTACTTTTGTTATATAGGTATATGATGTTATGAAACAAAAGAATTACGCATATCAGTATAGTATTAACAGAGAGACGTTGCCTTTTATAATATACATTACTAACTGTGTTCGCGACTTCGCCCGCGTGAAATTCAGAACATTTGCAGCCTATATTTTCCCTCATGATTAAAACTATATGCAATTATATGCTTCTTACTTCAAAACTGACAAACTTCCCATATAAAACTACAGCCACTAATTCTCCCTCTCAGAGGTAAATTTATGAAAAAATCCGACACACGTGTAGATTTATTTCTAAGCAGAAGTATGTATATTAAACTTAGTGCTTCTTAGTTTGAAAATGACGGACTTTCATATAACGGTTTGTATATATAAAAGATTTCCAAAAATCGTTTCTTAGTTGATGCTTACATCATACGAGGTATCTATTGTTTAAATTTCAAGTTTACAGGTCTAGCGGTTTAGGCTCTGCGTTGATGAATCAGTCAGGTCAACAATTTTAGATTTAGATTAAATGTAAGTTACCCTCACCAAAGAAATCCCTGTAAAGGATCGCTGCAACGCGGATCGTGATTCCTTTAGCTAGGATTACAATTCTGCTCAATTTTGTATACTTATACTGTGACCTTAGTGCCCTTGCGCTATTTACCTTTTGCGGCTGAGTGCCTTCAGCACTCGCCCACAAAGTTCGATGAACCTGTAAAGGACCTTCAGCTTAGCTAGTTCGAAATAAAAAAATATCATGGTTTACTATACGTCGGTCGTCTACACGTGCGGATTCATGGATTCAAGTCACTTTGTTGCTGGTCACAAGTGTGTACGGACATAAGGAATTTCCTGGGGTTTGGTATTACATATTATCTTTTAGGAATTACTGACTGGATCAGGCATATTTTTTTTTACATTGAAATTTCAAGTGTTATCTAATAATGAGTATATTTCTTGTTACACTTGAGCCTCTACAAACACCAGCATAAGACATAAAGCGTGATGAATAAAGTCATTTGTCAGTAATGTTAGATATTTCAACGGAATTTGTTTGTGAGATTTCATCTTTCCGACCGATCGGACAACGCTACTGGACCCTGTTCGACATCATACATACATACATAAATAAACAAAACTATTTGGAATATGTTCAAAGAATTATAATCTTTATTCCAATCAACATAAATCTTATAATTCTATTTTATAACAGCAGAAAAAAAAAACTGAAACAAAAAATTATATACACATATTTATATTAACGTTTACAAAACTAACATGTAAAGTAAATTAATCTTTAAATCGTTGCAATAAGAGTTATGTGTAAATTTTAGCAACGTCAAAGATAAGTTTGTTTGAATAATTATTTTCTGATCATTTTTCCAGGCGAACGCGCACCCGCGCCGTCCGCGACCGTTCGGCCGTGATCGGCGGGAACGCGTCAATCGAATTCAAATGTTTGAATTTCGAACGTGTCAATTTAACAGCTCTCGTTCGTACAAGTTTTATTTATTAGTTGTCATCCAATCGTCGAAGCGTAAACAGGGTTCTTTGGGAACATTGTTCTAAAATATTTATCTGGATTTTATTTATCTGCCGTAATAAACAACATGTTTTCGACTAATAAAATTTATTACTATGAAATCCTCAATAAGTAACTTGCTTGCCTTAATCTATTCACTGAAGCTACATAAGAGAATTAAAAGCAAATCTAACCTATAGATATTAATTATTATTATTAATACGTCCACAGTTTATGTAATTTAAGGATGAATTCCGAAATCGTTGTAGCCATAACAAAAAAAAAAAAAGAAATGAAACAATAAAATAAATATCAGTTTCCAATAACAACGCAGCGGGTCGCTCGTCCGTAAACCGGTTGACACATAAAAATAGGGACACCCAAAGCCTTAACTGAAGAAGACATACGTTAAACGCGCAATAATTATAATTCAAACCCGTTGATATTGTATTTTTGTTCGGTCTATTTTATTAGCGGGCGCGATTTGTTATTATAATTGTGTAATGTAGTATCGCTAACAATTTTCATCGCTTTCAAGTTCCGTCCATAGCATCCATAGCGCTCACTATTATTTGAGCTGCTTCATGTTTACGTTTGACTACAGTCTCATCTGTTATTAAGTGACTATGTAGTTAAAAACACGTTAAGCCAAAAAAAAGCTCTCAAGTGAAGTCTATGGAAACACAAGCATTGGCCTTGACCACAGAGTTTTGGAAACAACGACAAATAATGGTTTGGAACTAAATTAATTTTAAGTGAACGAATTATTTAAGTGATGTACAGATGATTTACAGATAATATTGATATACGTTACATTACAGTACTTTTACTTAGCTCCTTAAATAGCGATTCTCTCAGTCCAGGTGCCACGCGACTTAGTATATCGTATAAAAATTACAAATATAAATAAGTTAACATTAGCCTTAACGCACCGTTTTTGCAATGTTAACTGAATGATTAAATCGTCAATTTAGAAATTCGATAAAAACGCTGGCGCCTATGGTACGAACCACAATAGAAAGGTCATTTACGCTACAAACTGACGATTATTGCCTGAATTCATTATTGATGTCGCGTACGGTAATTTGTATTTCGCAATTTATATTTAAACGACTTTAAAATATAAATTTATGTTTGTTTGTAAGTTTGCAGAACGGACGTGATAATTTTGCGCCGTAATTTTTTACTCGCTTGTAAGCGATGTTGGCCCTTGACTTTTTTTTAATCGGTTAAGCTTTTATTTATCTTATTTCAATAGATAATGGTTATAATATGGATGGGTCTTTGAAATTTTTAATTATTTAACCCAATATAAATTTATGTTATAAATTCCTGTACTTTTATTTTTTAATAAACATTAATTTTTTTTTAAAACACATTTACATTTTGATTATTTTTTCATATTTTGGATTGAATCAAAATCAAATTAATCGGACACGTAAACCTGTGTTTTTTAAATTAAAATAAATTACAACTAAAGAGATATAGAAGAGAGAGTTTACTCTATTACATCGTATGCTGACATTGTAAAGTACTCTTTATTTCGTATCGCGCACAGTGAATTAATTGATTCTATTTGTCAAAAACCCTTCCTTTTAAAATGATGTTTAGATTAATTTATATTATATTTAAACGTATACTTTATAAGTTAGTTATTTCAAATAGTATAAAATAATGATCAAAGTAATTCCTTTAATGCTTAATAATATTGTTTGTGTTTAATTTATTTACTAGATTTATAGTTCACTTTATTATTTTGTGTCGCTAATGATAAAAAAAAAACATAATTAAAAATAACAGTCGTCCCCTGGTAGTCGATATTCGACCATTAACATTATTGAAAATTGTAAATTGTTTCCTAAATTTGGTAAAAATTATTCAAATTACCAAAACTTTATATTACCTAGTTTATGTGTTTGAAGTATTTTTCTTCATTATGAAAACATTTATATCGGTGACTATAATATACTTAGAGTCATTAGATATATAATCTCGTATCATAAGTATAGTTATTTGCATTTTTGGTTTTTATAACCTCTATTTGTATGTATGTATGCAGAATAGCAGGCACTCGTGGTTTGGGAAACATAAGCAAGAGAGGAGAACTATTAATTCAGTACGGATACGAACATAATCTGAAAATAATACAATTCATAAATTAAAAGTTAACTGAAGATGGACCTCGGTTTCGCCCGACAAACATAATAAAAAGAAATTGATTATATAACAACAAAGAAACCTACATTATTTACAAAATATGAAATGCTGAATCAGAGGGCAATGGAAAGGAGCCGCTTAAATATACAGTTGAAGGATAGAGTAAAAACATAAAAAATCGAAAAACAATCAAGGTAATGGGATGCTCTACACTTCTCTCAGTCTCAAATGGAGATGGGAGATACGGTGACAATCGATGGACAATTAACACCATAAAATGGAAGGACTGCATGGCATGGGAAGTAGAGGTCGCGAGGACGAGATTGTATCCAAAGAAGAGATGACCAATGACCATTGCTAAAGCTGGGGAATAAAAAGAATTCTTTGGAGGAGGCTTTTACTCTGAGGGGCCCCATATTAGAAGGGAGATTCAATTGCATGAGTAGTAGATTTATTATGGTTACTTCGTAGAATACATTTTAAATATCAAATTAATGATTTCTAGCTAATTGTGGAATTCAAATAAAGGTGTTATTATTATACCAACCAATCAACATAATTAAATCGTAAGTTCTCCGTGATCTAAAAACTACAAAACTACTAAACAAATTTGAATACAGATTGCACAATAATATAAACTTTTTAACCCAGAAAAGGAGCCAGGCAATATATCATTACGGTATTCTATAGTACTTCAATTACAATGATAACTAAAAGATAACCTACTTTTAAAATAAAATAAAATCAAATGGAAAAAGCTATGGGCACCAGCTAGTTAAAATATGAATGAATAAAATCAGAAACAAAAATACGAATATTATACGGTTGTAAAAAAAAGGAATAGCATCGAATGAGATCAGAGAAGAGAACCAGAAAGAGAGAGAGAGAAATAATACCTATAAGAAATAAGACGAGGGCAGCGAATTGGGAACATTTAAAAAAGTTTGATTGAGTCGAAAGTTTTTGATTGTGCCCCGAAGATTTATGAATATATAAACAACATATAAACGAAAATGGAAGGACGAATTTATCTCACTGTAATAATGAATACATATGTCGTGGAATCATTACGCTCGCATTATGTAGGGTTAAAAGAATAAGGAATGATTTTGTTCAAAGGCACATTGTCTATAAGATTTCCTAATAAATTGTTCATATGAATGTTTTTAATATAATACAGTCCAAGGACGATGGTGACTCTTTCAACGGTCACCATCACCATGGCGGCTAAAGCTTCTAGGTAGGTAGATCAGTGTGCTGCTGTTCCCGGAAGGCCACTCATTTAATGGGCAAGCCGAGGATCACAACACTTCGGTCCAATATTGCTAGTTATCTCTTTTTTACATGGTATAGGCTCAGTGCTATGGCCACAATCTCACCTGATGTTAAGCGACGATGTGGTTCAGAATGGTAAACACACTAAGCCTAGGTATTGGTTCTCAAGTGATGACACCTATTGGTATTTGGCGACAGGTTTTCAAACTTGTGGGTGGTAGGTACCCAGGCGGGCATCATTAGAAAATGCCCTACCACCATGCTGTGTTTTCCTCACGATGTTTTCGTTTACCGAAAGTTAAGGCTGATTTTATAGTTGGATAGGTGGGCTCGAATCTGTGTCCATTAATGTGGAATCCGACCGCACTACCAACTGCGCCATCATCGCTTTGCTGAAGATGTCAAAGCCGTTTGCTAGTTTAAAAAAAGACCAGGCACCTTACCCTGTCACTAAGATGGTTTTTTGTATTGTGGTCAAGATTCAGTTGGGCATATATTCCACTCAATATAAACAGATACATTGAAAACGAACAAAAACACACATACAAATAGCTCTACGATATTAGGTACGTACGAGACTTACTAAATTATTTCTTTCTCTCCGAAGATCAACTTCGCAAAAGGATGTTTCATTAAAAACTTAAAATAAGTCGTATCTGTCCTTAAGTTACGGTTAATTTGATATTTTATGTATTTTTAATAAATGTCTACATTTACAAAAAAATTCAACATTTGAAATGTTTTAACTTTTGAAAATGTTTCTATTTTAGGAAACATATAAATAATACATGTAAGTAAGTTATTTATAAAAAGTTTTCTTTTGAAGTTACCGATTTGACTGTGGTTTTACCAATTTGGATACAGTTGTGAATTCGGTCAAGATGATGGAAGGATTAAAAAAATATGTATTTACTATGCCAATGTAACTATGCAAAACATAGAAATCAGAATAATTTAAAGTTAAAATTTTCAAATAGAAAAACACTAAGAAGCGTTCGGAGATAGACTATTAGATTTTTGGTAATTTTGTGTCTATTAGAAAATTTTGTGTAGAATTGTGAAATTTGAGTCCACGTTTCTAGGTATGTAATTTGAACTACTGGATCAACATATTTTAAAAAGTTTGTTTTTTACAGACTTCTTCTTCTTCTTAGTTAATGGCAATCTGTGTGTACACACAATTTGTGCCAATGTCATGTAGGTAAGATTTTCAATCTTGTATCAGCGTTACCAAGCTCCAACAGAACGGTGGCCTATCCTGCTCGAACTTTCCATGGAGCTTTGTCGGCACCTCAGAATGTATGCTACGCGTTGTCTTCTATAATAAACTTAACTTGAACACAAGTTAACTAAACTATTTCACACAAACGCCACCAAGATTACATGATATAGAGTCAAGTACACAAGTTTAATGAATTAAAGAAAACAATTGCTACATGTCAGACTGAGATCCCGCCATAAAAAAAAAAAAAAAAAAAAAAAAAAAAAATAAACCTTTTACAGACTTAAGGCTTAACGACAGTACCGTAACCTCATGTACCACATAACAATCCAAAAATTATCAATCGATTTCACATCATTATAAGTGAGTATAGAAAATAAATTAGCATTCGAATACCTTGGGTAAATTTCTAATTTAACCGGAATTCACAGACTATCCGCTGCACGTGTAAATGCTATAAATGTGTTGCTTCGCCTCGCCAAAGTTAGATTGGTTGACATCGAACGAACGCCCCCCGAGACTGACAGATCTGTCGTAAAAATACGAAAATTGGTGTTCAGTCGTAACTTTGTAGACTATGTTATTAGACGAAATTTAATCAGATCCCGAATTTATAAGTTTATCTAGCTGGTCTTTATATTTCTTTCTACTGAGATCAAAACAAATATATACCTGCCTACGTAATAATCGCAAACGGCAACCGCTTGATACTTAATGCCAAAAAAACATCTTTGCTGCTTTTCCTTTACATCTTAAGAGGATATGCGAGCGGCCATTATTCCATACAAACGTTGTCCCCTGTTTCCTCTCTGGATAATAGCACTATGGTTAATATTTTTATGTCCACATATAATGTATATCCACCACCGCCATACCCGTACGTTTTGTTTTTTCTATAAATTTATAGCCTTTGAAAATAATAAATGTGCTCGATTTTTACCATAATTTTCAGACGTTCGTCAAACAAATATGATAAATAACATAAAAAGCAAACGTAGAGCCATAGCGATAGTCTTTCTTATTTTATAACTGAAAGAACATTAAAATTCGGTTCAGTTTTGACGAGAGAAATAAGATACTACAAAGTCATGTTTTCGTCTATTTTCCATATGTAAAATCAGCCCGAGCTGCAGATTTTTTCTCTAACCTATCTAATGCTGTTGACCGGAAGGGCCTTTAAAGATTCACCAAACTTTGTGGGCGAGTGCTGAAGGCACTGAGCCGCAAAAGGTAACTAACTCAAATGTTCGAACGTCGGCTTGGCCGTTACCTAAGAGTAAAAATTCCCGCGGAATCCCTACATTTTTTATTTATTTAATAATAATAAAATAGGTTTTTTACAGAGCCTATGTACCTGCGTGTTGTGTGCAGGAGTTTGTGTGCGGTGTAGTGCGTGTAATGCTCAGTGGTTGGCCAGTGTCATTGTATCGTGCTGGCGGCGACGTCAAGAGCCTCCCCAGTTGGGGAACAAGACGCGTCTTGGGTCGCCGCTGGATGAGGGCCCGGAATGTATGCGGGCGAACTGCAGTTGCCCCTTTCGTGTTTTATAACTATTTCTTTGGAGCGCAAGACGATAGTAATAGATTTCTCAAATACCTACTTTTGAAAGATGTCACCGACCGTATATCCTCTTAATACTGAGAATGGTTATTAAAATACTCTTGTCTTCTGATAAACGTTATTTTCCTCATATGCTGGTAAGCGAAGGTAATGGCTTAATGATAGTGTCGTCGGAACCAGGTTTATCGAAGTGGATTCTAATTTTACAATAAGTCTAAGTATTTTATGAAAAACACAATGGTAAAGCACCTTCAAGCTCAATTTCTCCCAAATAGATGTGATTTGATGTTATAACTTGAAAACCAGTTTATCGAAGCGATGATGACCCAGTGGGTAGTGCGACCGGATTCCACGCCAATGGACGCGCGAGCCCACCTGACCAACTCTAAAACCAATCTGAGCTTTCGGTGAAGGAAAACATCGTGAGGAAGCCATAGCATGGAGGTAGGGTATTTTCTAATAACGCTGGCTCTGGGTAGCTATAACCTTAAGTTTGAAAACCTGTCGACAAATACCAATAGGTGTGTTCCGGCAGCATCACTTGATAACCAGTACCAGTACGAATTATTTAAGCAGTTAAAGGATCAATGAAATATTTACCAATATAATCCCTTTATAAATATAAATAAAATGGCTGATAAGGATAAAGCGTGCCTTTAAAATTTCCCTTTCAAATAAATTTATCTTACAAAATTTCGTTATATAAACAACGATTGATCTGCAATCAAGCAAAATTAATTGATCTTTTAATAAGTTGAGAAAATATCAAGTTTGTCATCGGATTTCTTGGACCCCCCGTTAATTACTGAGCCGATTCTTCTTCTTTCGATCAGTCAAAGATTATTTCACAGAGCGTTACTTGCATCACAAAATAGCATAGACTAAAGGACGGAAGGAATTTTATTAATGTGTAAAATTTATTAACTTATTATCGTTAGTAATTATGTTACAAAATTCTTTGGATCTGGTGCATGAATCTTTTACGTGTTTTCTGTTTTAATTTTATTTATCTTCTTTGTAATCCCATATATATATGTATATATAATACTTAAGCCATGTGTGATATGAGAGCCATGATTACTTTTCAATTAAAAAATAAACTAAAAATATCATTAATAAACCATAAGTTGATGATGGCCGGTGTTGAATTACAAGATTTAAATTTCAAACGATGATAAATCGAATCTGAAATGTAAAATACTTAGTTATGTCCCCGTCTGAGAAATAAATTGATAGGAAGTACATACTCGCTGACAATTTTTAAAAAAATAATTCCATTGAATCTAGCTTAATATTAAAATTTTAACGTGATATTTATAGAACACCAAAAGCAAAAGCACTATACTATATATCTTTACTACAAAAGTAAGGTGAAACTAATAATTATAATTTAAATGTAAAAGTAGATTGTCAATTCTGTAACCTACTTTATCTATGTATTCTTAACTTAATTATATTTGACGTCTTGACAGCACAGTTGAGTCGTTAGAACAGGATGCAACACACACAAAATATTAATGTTAGAAAGGGGGAGGTGACAATCGATACAGATTAAGTTATCAGCAGGTGCAGTAAGTTATTTTGTTTATTAACATCTGCTGAAGAACGGAGTACAAGTTAGCAGCGCGTATCGATTTTACTTTTAACTTTGGCAAATAATTTCTAGTTAAAAGGCTTAAGGTTAATCAAAATGGTTTTATAAATTGCTTAAATTTGAAATATTCAACTTATAATATTGAATCAATAGAGCTTGGCTGTACCTTATTTTCTAAGTTACCGTCTTCAGTTAATAATCACACATCAAACACATGGATGGAAGTACATTCAACCAAAAGACGTCCACTACTGAACATAGGTTTTCCTCAAAGATCTCCACGAGGATCAGCCATGCGCCCCCCGCATTCGGGAGAATCCCACGACGTTTACTAGATCGTCGGTCAACCTTGCCACGCTACGTCTTCCGTTACGTGGCAGTCATTCTAGAACCCGTTAGCCCCATCCGGCATCGATTCTAACAGTAATGTGTCTAGCCCATTGCCACTTAATACTTCGAGCAATATCAGTTACTTTAGTTCTGCAGCGGATCTCTACATTTCTGATTCGATAACGCAGGAAAACTCCAAGCATAGCCTTCTCTAATGCCCTTTGGGTAACTTTAAACTTTCTAACTAGGCCCATTGTAAGCGACCACGTCTCAGTGCCATAAGTCATCCCTGACAACACGCACTGGTCGAAGACTATTGTCTTAAGCACTGAGGTATTGTGTTGTTGAAATCTTGTAATTTTATAGATGCCATCTATCGGTGTGGCCTTTGAGTATTATAAGGCAGCTTATATATTATAATTGTATTTATAATCCGTTTAGATTACATTTATCAGTCTTATGAAATACAAATAAATATCCATATTATGTAGGTTTAACAAATGCATTGCAAATGCAATGGTAATTTGGTTCGCTCGACGTAAAGTACACAATTCATATTAATATTAACAGCACGATCATCGCCTGTAAGTACAATAACAGAGTCCATTACTGATAATCCAGTGTAAGTATTAATGATTTTGACCACCAGTACATCACAATCGTAAACATCATCAAAGCCATTATAATTACAATGTAAAATTTAACGAATGTCCGACGAGCTAGGATTTAAATTTGATTAAACACAACACCATGTTTGGATTGTCTCGTGAAACGATAATGTGAATTGGATATAAATGACACATTAGGGAGATCAGATTGTTCAGTTCGTACAAAATTAATGCGTGTATGTGATCTATTTTCCAACATGATATTACGTTCAATAAATGATTCTCTCACTGAAGTATATATAATTTATTAAGCAGTTTAATAAAATCCAATCACTATTCGGTACACTCTTTTTGGTATATTTAGATTTGGAACCTCTTGTATGAAATGATTCTCATATCACGGAGAATCCTGGTCCTTCAAGGCTGGACATACGATGGAAATCGATTCCTATGACATATCGACGACAAATGTTTCCTATTTTAATTAATTAAGTTTTTAGGAAATTTTAATATCGGGTATTATAACCTATAAGGTTTATAACCTATAAAATAAAACAAAAAATGTACGAAATTAACAGTCTACGAATGTGAAGCCGCTGTGGTTATTAAAACAATATTTGTTTTTGATTTCTCTTCATAATAAATTTATAAGTGGAACTCAAAATTTTCTATCGAGAGTCATAATATTTAGCCTATAAAGTTATTTGAACAATGGACAAGCTGTAGTTTTATATCTGTGTATATGAGTTAATTGTTAGATGCAAAGCCCGTGGTTGTATGTCGATGACATTATCGAAATTTGTATACAAATCTGTTGAATTTTTGATTGTGATATTTTAATAAGGCTTCATATGGAATTCTTGTATATTTTTGAAGTGGTCACTTCTATAGCGGCGTTTAGCGATTTTCGGTGGAGAAAAACTTATAGATTCGCGTTACCAACTCTATGACGTCAGCCGTCAACGTGCGACAGTATGCAAAGTATAACTAATGACATATTTCATTTAATTTGTTTAGGTTTAGATATGTAATTAAGAATTATATGGATTTCATTTAATGTTAAAATCTTATAATTCACTATTCGCTAAAAAAAATTAGTTGCACTTAGAATTTTCAATTTCCTATTATTACTGCTACCATATGGAACTTTCTTTGCGTATATGTGATTGGTTTATAATCTAGCTTAATAAAACTGTGTACTATTTCTAATTTATATTTGTAATGTTTATAATCCGTAATGAATGCCATAATACATAAACAAGATGGCGTTTAAGTGTTTTGAATTCACTAATTGTACACGTCAAATTAATTATGGGATTTTTCGCCATTTTGTTACCATCGGAAACGGTGTTTGTAATGTTATTCAGAATGAATTCTACACAAATTATGATATTTTTATTCAACCATTCACAACTTAAAATATCAAAGGACTTCTTAGATTAATTACTATTCACAAAGATAAGCGACCAAATCTTAATCGTCGTATGGAGCGAGCTGTCATCTGTCATTCAAAAACTAAACGTGTGTGTTGTTGTGTGATGAATAATAGTATAAATGAAATTATGAAAAGCATCATTGTTCGCTATAATATCGAAATGGATTGTGTTGAATGTGAACGAACGCGTCAATCGTTTTATATATATGTTGTTAGTATAGTATAACGTAATTATTTAGATAAAACATGAATTAAAATTTATTTAAGATTCTTTTGTTTATCGGTTAGTAAAATGATTTATAACTCGGAAATCATTGAAAAAATTTACATGGTTCTTTTTAAAATTCATAGATGATATCTTTGAGCAAATTTAAGTATACATTGTATTAAATTATGTAGTGTATGGAAAAAGTTAAAGTAAATGAAGTTGAGACTAATATGACAGTCGTCGCGTTCTTTGGAAGATTTTAATTGAAACATTTAGTGTTTTACAGATAAAATAATACGAACACCAATTGCGAACAATATACATTATTATATGGAAGCTGAAGCGAGCGTTACACGTATATAGAAATAATTATACGACTTAGTTACAGCTGTTTGAAAACAGGAAAAATCTTTCAAAAAACCCTGGTTTTAATAATACACATACACATATATATATGAAATGTTTTGTGTCTATTCCTGAGTATTCGAGAATGGTTAAGATTCACAATTTGGTCCAGTGTACAATATTTATTTAACTAATGATGTCACCCGCACAGCACACAGACACATATATATTCAATGGTTACAGGTTCTCGAAGTCCGGGCGGATCATGATCGTTTCAGCCGAAATACGTCGATCGTTGGACTTAAGCCTCTTTCAAGACACTTCAAGGCGGCCGGTCTTGCGCCACTCGTATCCATCGGATTCCTGTAACTTTCACCAGGTCGTCGGTCCACTTTGTTTATGGCCTACCCATGCTGCGTCTTCAGGTACGTGTTCGCCATTGGAGAACCCGTTGTCACCATTGGGCATCGGTTCTACGAGGATAGTATAGGAATATAGGTACTACTAATAACTTAATAAACATTAAAAAAAAGAATTTCGTAAATTATGTACGAGTATTAATTTGTCTGTAGCTAAGTGCTACTTTAAATAAATAAAATTATACATAAATTATAATTACATTAATTAAGGCTATTTCTTCATCGTTTTTTATATTATACCGATGAAACTTAAGGAATATCGATCCGTTGCAATAAAAATCATTCCTCATGGAGAAAGTTTCAAGAGATATGTAGAAAACGTAAACATTTTTTTTTTAACTGCAATCACATCAACCCTTTTACAGTATATATTAAATTTATAGAATCAATAAAAATAGTTGTATCGCTAACATCCATATATACTATGTCCTATACTGTGTTTGTTATAATATGTAGAAAACTTAAAAGGATTAGTGGCGACGACAGAGATGTGGTTTCCATAACAAAAGTCAAGAGATAAACGATTGATTTATGTTTTCTCTAAGAATGAGCCTCCGGTTTATTTAGACTCGGATAATAAGCATTTAGTTTGCTGTACTCCTGTGTGCTGTAAACGATCACTGTTAATAGATCGTATGTACTATTTTGATGGTGGGTATTTTCTAAGAGTGCCCGCCTGAATAGCTCCTACCATCAAGTTTTGAAAACCTGTTGCCAAATATCAATAGGTGTGGAATGTACCCGAAATGCGGGGGCTAGAAGTTGTTTGGTTTTGTCCTTAGGGTTTTTTTTTTATTTTTTTTTTATTGAAATTTAACTATCTGCAGACTCTGGGTCCGCACCTTTTTTTATATTGTAGATTTAAATCGACTTGCGTCGGAAAAAAATTGCCTATAATAGCAATTCAAGCAGCTATGCAGTTAGTAATCTTCTTTCGCATATGTGAGCTTAAATCTACTTCTAATAAATTTTTTATATCTATATGTTAAATTATTTTGTAGACACTTATTTTGTTATTATTAATTAATTAATTACATAATTATTACTTGATTTTTTTCAAATTTTTTTTTTTATTAAAGGTCGTAACTAGGTCCGTGTCCGCATAGTTACCTCATAGTTTGGGTTTGGGCAATTATTACTTGTATGACCTTTTGGTCTTCATGTTTTATGGCCATCTTGAAATTATAATCCGCTATGTCCTTCGCCGGTGCGCTCACCGTTCGGTGGACGAAGCGGCCTATTGCGTCGTCGGCCACGTCGGTATAATTAGTCCTTAGGGTTATGTTATTTAGATATAGGCATGTTCCATGGTGTTCTAGCAGAACCGATGTCCGATTCTGCTAGTATGCTATGGAACTTTATTATTACAAGTAGTAAGTTAGGAGATAATTTAATTTAGTTGTTTTTTTTTTTTATTATTGTTATGTAAGGTAAATTGGGTATGCTCCGATAGGGCTGGCATACACTAATGTGTAAAAGTCCTGTTTAAATAAACAATAAAAAAAAATATCAATAGATGTGTTCCGGCAGCATCACTTGAGAATCTCTACTCTATGCCTAGTGCGTTTACTATCCCGCACCATATCGTCACTAAACATCGGGTGAGATTGGGGTCAAAGCACTGAGCTTATACAGTGTAAAAAAAGATGACAAACATTCGTCTTGTGTGAATATTTGTAACATTATATGATTTTTGTATATTTTGAATTTAATGAAAGGTCAATTGTAAATCGTCAACGTCGTCTAATTAATCTAACTACAGTTAAGAAACAATCGGACATTCATCGGATAATTGCTGTTATCAAAATCGGTCAAGCCGTTTTATTAGGTGAAGAATTTTAAACGCACCTAAATGCAAATTTTGTTTATAAGAGTTAATAAATTACGAAAACTATTAAAATCATTTATACTAAATTACATTTACGAAACGTAAACACTTGGGAATAAACAAAAGAAGACATCTATTTTACAAAATAAAAAACGATTGATAACAAACATTGATTAAAGTTTAAAAAACTAGGCAGTAGAATGACGACATAAGCGAAATCTCCAAACTTCAGAAAAACTGTTTTAATATTTAAGTTTCATAATTTGATAGCTGATAATATTATTATTTTTTTATTATTTAGTTCCCTTACATCTCAGACATAATCCGAGTTTTGTTTACTTTTTTTATGGATTTACCCTATTTTTTGTGCCTTTATTCTTTTGTATCTTATTTCTGTTTTACAATCTTATTCTATTTCTTATCTATGTGTTCCTATTGCATTGTGGTTATGTCGAATCTTTATATTTACTTCAATCCTATATCTAATTTACAGTCCTTAGCATTTGACACACACAACATATAATACACCTTCATTCATTCATCATTTTTACAAACTGTTTCAGACCTTTCGATAATTCTAAAGTTAAATCATTTCTATAATATAAATACCGTTTTAATTTAATAACATTGACTTAGTTGACATTATTAACATACCCTAACATTTAACATATGTTCGGTTGTTACATCTATTAAGTAAGAATTATGTACATTTGCATATACTAGTTTATTATTTATCATTGAGCGCACATCTTGTACTCGACATATTGTAGCATGTTGACAGCTGACGTCGTATCATGGTAATGCGAATCTATAAGTTTTTCCCCTAGCGAGAACAGCTCAATACCGTTAAAGAAGTTTTTACTTCAAACTGCATATGTATTCTCAGGTTCTTATTTATTAACTAGATTTGTGCCCGCGGCTGCGCCCGCGTTCATATAAATTTTCAATATGATTTTTACTTTATTTTTATACGGAAATCTAATTATTTTCCAAAAAATTTTTGCTACTAACATTAAGCAAAGATATTTCTCACAAATTCAAATACCTGCCAGTAAAACTGTATTGAATTGGATTTTATTCAATTTTTTATGATTTTTTTTTAAACGGAAAGCTAATAATTTTCAAAGACCAAAGTACCCTAAATTACGCAGAGTAACATCAGCTATATACCAAAAAAAGACCCGTCACAATCTGTAAAGCCGTTCTGGAGATTACCCGTTACAAACAGACAGACAGACAAATAAAAATATTTTTGGTATATGTATATCGTAAATACATTCATATCTATGTAAAAAAAAATAATTTTGTCATTACAAACAGACACTTCAATTTTATTTATTAGTAGTATACATCTTACTTAATTTAGATAACAGAAAAAAATTAATAATATATGAGGAAGGAAATGAACTCAAGCAAAAAAAAGTCTATTCCCTTGTAAAACTTCATTTATTTGTGTTGAAAATAAATTACTACAAGTAAACAAAAGTCGCAGGCACAACTAGTATATTAAGGATAAAATCAAAAATATATAACGCTTTATAATATCAAAACGGTATAATTTATGAAGAACAAACAAACAGACAGACATACGAACAATTTGACGTGTGGGCAGCGCGCATCTGCGGGTCCAATTGTTAAACAGGTAACAATGGGTATCATCTGAATCAAAGCGTATAGTTGATGGCGAAAATATTACCGAGCCCTGCCTTACAAACGATGTGTGAGACAGGGCTGTGGGTTCACATTTACTTTTAAAAACATAATTATAACTAAAATCAATCGATGAGTTTTAAACTGAAATAAAAACTTATATACCGGAAATTACTCTCATTTCGGTCACTAATTCCATTTCGATGTTCACTTTTTTTTTTGGGCTACATTAGCCAATTCTTGTTCGGAAAACGCATTTGCTGTAAATAGATATCCGTCGATGTCCTTCAAACAATTTTTACTAAGTAACTAAGTACGTTTAGGGCCAGGCCCTTGCACCCAATATAAAAGGTCCTATGTTACACTTTTTATGTGACGCTTTAGCATATCTTTGTGTATTAGGAATTATCTACACAGTTTATCATTTCCTTTTTTAAGCTAAATTTAAAGAAGTGTAAGATTTAATCGTTTTCAAAATTCGACGGCAGGTTTCATTTGTTTTGGTATATCTATTAGTAGTAGTAGATATTTCGAACAGAAAGCCATACATTCAATTCTTGATGTGTCCCCGCGGCTTCATCTGCATTTACATATTATACACTATTTTTTTTTGTACGTGACCCTACATTTTGTTTAGTATAAAAAAAGTAAAAATATTTCTCTAAAATTCAAGCACTTGAACACTAATTATTTTCGAAAAACTAGATTAAGCGGAGAATAACTGTGGGGAATATTATTACGCATCCAAAGCTGCGGGGATAGCTAGTATGATGATATAATTTTTGACAAAAAAACCAGGTTCAATAATATAATAATTATTAGTAAGTGGCAATCCTGTCTCGTGACGTGGGCGAAAACCACTTGCGACATATGACTCCTTTCTGAAAGGCAAGCTTTATAAAGGGATGGTAGATATTGAGAATGCTCCGCTATGATTTATCTTTGTGATTCTTATTCAATCTACAAGATAAATTAATGCGTTTTGTTTCAATAAAAATAGCTTTATCTGTTAGTATGTACATAACTATATGAGTATAAGTGTTTTATATTAACATATAACTCCTATATAAAATATATCTAAAACCTGTATACTATAAATTCTACTCATATGTTATACTCTATACTCATGTATAGGTACTATAAACAACTATAAACTCATCCCCCAAAGTCAAGATGAAGATGTAAAGACCCTTCCGGTCAACAGCGTTAGCTAATTAGGATATATATTCACAAACCATGCCATGCACCCTTTGCTCGTTTTTAATATTTTCGGACCTTAGTGAATTATATTTAAATTTTTAATGGTTTGGGCAAATTTTTCTTTCAAATCTTAGTAGGCTCATCATTTTGATCAATGCTAAGCGATGATTTGGTCCAGGATGTTAAACACTAAGCTTCCATACATTCAACCATAAGACGTCTGCTTATAGGTATAGGTCTTCTCCAATAAGGGGGGATTGCCATAATTCCCACGTTTGAAATGCGAGTTGGCTATTGCAGTAAGGTGTTTTTAATACTTAGAGGATGCTGCTGCCCATTCCCTGGTTTATATCCCTTAGTTGCCTTTTACGACACCCACTGGAAGGTATCGAGTGGTATTATTCTTGTCCGGCAACACATGGATTAGAGATACTGGATCTCTAGTAATTCTGTCGGAATACACCTATTGGTATTTGGCGACATGTTTTTGAATTTGAGAGTGGTAGCTACCCAGGCAGGCATCATTAGAAAATGCCCTAACACCATGCTATGGTTTCCTCACGATGTTTTTCTTCACCAAAAGCTCAGACCGATAATAGAGTTAGATAAAAGGGATCGAACCCGCGTCGACTGTCGCGGAATCCGGCCGCACCACCCACTCCGCTATCATCGCTTCGCTTATACAGAAAGCTTTAAATTATTTGAGATTTGTACTCATATCTACTCACGCGTGTCTGACCACAATAAGACCTTAGTCAAAATCGCTCATTATCTTGTTTACTTCTTGCATACGCCTCTATCAGCCGTCTCTTCATTTACCCCCTTTCCTTTCATATCATTCCTCACATCCACACATTCTATCTTTGGCTTTCCTCCACTTTACTATCCTTCCATATTAATATTAACGACTATTTTACCTACATGTACTTCCTCTCTTCTCATAAGATGCCCATATTAAGACAAATAATTCCCTTTCAACGTTTATACCACTAGTGCAACTTTTAAACTCCTAACGCATTAATTCCTGAGTTTATCCATTCTTGTGACACCACACATCCATCTCAACATTCGCAGCTCAGCTTCATGCAATCGTTTCTCATCCATATTCCTATTAACTTAGCATTCTGATCTCTATCATCTTAATCCATCAATAGAAAACATTTTTAACATTATTCAACGACAAAATAGCGTGTCTAGTGTAACTACAATCCGTAGCCTCAGAATAGATTATTTGTCACCGACTCTCTCTTTATACGAAGACATTGTGAGTTATTTATTATTATATTTAAAAGCTTCGTCAACAAACAACAACCTAAACAAAACAACACAAAAAAAAATTGTTCACACAACACATTTCTCAGCACTATTCATTCATCCATTTCTATTCATTATCAAAATCCTAATTAATATTCCTTATAAATTTCATACGATAAATCACGAGACTCTTGTCACATAGCACAATAGCGTTCAAACCCTCGATTCTGTTTGAACAATAAAATTAAAATAATATAAAAAACAAAAAAAAAACACGAATGCTTCAATATTGTGGGCGTGTTGTATCTTTAAATGATATTTGTTATTATTGTATAAGTGATTTGTAAGGTTGAATTTTTTCTTGTCTCGTTTGGATCTAGCACACTTTTATTGTATATTAAACGATGCACGCGAATTGGTTTAAAAGTTGGTCACATTTTATTGTCGGAATGATTTGCAAGCCGTCACCACAATCTAACCTGATCATATGTGACGACGTAGCTTAAGATGTTGATGTTAAGACTATTCAGAGGACTTGGCGATAGATTTAATGGCGGTGAGATCTGAAATAAGTTCCTTCTCAGCCTATTGCAAAATTTGGATATCACAATATGTTAAAAAATAGGTGGAGCAAAATGGGGTCCGCATATTAAAACTTTGGCAGGCTTTGCTACTGCTAGGTTAGTCTACTTTGCTTACTTTCACAGCTTAATGTCTTACGGTATTTTGCTGTGGAGTACAGCAGCCGAGGTAGACACCATTTTTACGTTACAAAAGAGAGCTTTTCGAGCAATATACAATATGGGACCTCGCGATTATCTCTAAAAACAAGTTTCAAGAATATGATATCTTAACTTTGCTTTCCCAATACATCTTCGATAACTTAATGCATATTCGTAAAAATGTAGACAAGCTCGATCTAGTGAATGATCGTCATAATTTTAATATTAGAAATAAAGACAAGTTGGCCGTCCCACGCTTTAGGTTAAGTAAGTGTAATAAAAGCTTTATAGGTAACAGTATTCGGTTTTACAATAAGATCCGAAGTAACATTACTGATTTACCTGACAATAAGTTCAAGTATTATGTCAAGCAAGTTTTAATCTCTATAGGTTAATAACCAGGGTGGATCATTACGTGAACGATAGTGATGTCTGGAATTAACCCACATCACTGTGCTTCCGCTAACATTAGTTTAGACTATGATTTATATAGTTTTTTATATGACAAAAAAAATGATATGTATTATATTTATTAAAAAAAAAAGAACCAGATCGAGATTCTTGCCGGCTCTTCTCGGTTGGGTTGTTTTCCGAACCGGTGGTAGTGTTTTACACGTTCATAGCGCCTTCTTAGGGCCTAAATTGAATAAAGATTTTTTTTGATTTTGAATATATTTGATTGTCTGATAACTGGATTTATGATTGAGAGGAGAATCACCTCATTTATGATCGAATAGGACGTGACTCATTAATTAGGAGAATCGACGCCTGTCCCGTCTCACAGCCATTAAGAACAATCTAATCTTGTTAATATAATCCGAAGAGACACGTCCCACGCGAGAGGAAGTCAATCATCACTGTTTTAAAACTGGCGTTTTGTTATTGGATACATTCGTTTACGATATAAATTCGAATCAAGTTAACATTTATGCTACGATGTCGCTTAGTTTGTTAAGAATGACCGAACGCAGCTACGAAGGACGTAGGTTGGTTTTGACATGTAAGTGGCTTTTTTCATTTACCACTCTTATACTCACATATAAAGTATTTTTATAGTTTATAGACTCAGTGTTTTGATCACAATCTCACCTGATATTAACACCTTGAGCACTAACCTGGCGTTTTCGCCAGATTACCATTGTTTTCTTATTGTCTTCCTATTGTATCATTTTTATGGATAATCGACATATTAAGGATGGTAGGCACATTAAGCTTAGAAGTAATGGTTCTCAAGTGATGCTACCTGAAGTGCACTAATAGCGATGGATTTTTAAACTTAAGGCTACCCTAGAAAACTAGAGAGCTCAGCTCATTATATAGATAGATGGGTTTGAACCTACGTCCGTCGATGCGGTATCCGACCACACTACCAGTTGAGCCATTATCACTTATATTTGTTTAAGTGAATATACCTACTGAAGCAACCTATAATTTTTACACATCATAAATAAGTGCTAGGATAGTTTTTAATTGAGATTTTTTGTTCAAATTGTGTCAATTCTTAAGTAAACATGGGGGGTGAGCAAAAACTTCGCTTAACTTAAAAGGGTCAAAAAGTTCTAAATCTTGCCCATGTAGCATTTGAACTGGCCTTAATGTAAGTAATGAATAAATGCATTTTTAATTCGAGATCAGATCACAGGCGTCACAATTAACCACCAATGCTCACAGGATGGACGAACCGAGATCAATTTCCTCTCGCCAGAGGGTCCTTTGTACGGCTAATGGAGACATGTTTACCATACAATGCGACACCAAATTGATCTGGCCGGTCGACGGTGACAATCTTTGGAACTTATTGACTATTTGCATACGTTAGGACTTGTTAATACGGAGATAATGTTGGATTTGGTTATGAAAGCGATTTTTTTGTATTCTGTTAATTTATCAATGCACTTTTTGGACTGTGTAAGAATTAATAATTGATGATTCTTCAGCCTCTAGTTTAATCATGACATAGTTTTGGCTACAAAATATTTATTAATTTATTCTTACTGTAACCATAGTATGCTTGAAAATTCTCCACGGCTATTTTAAAATTGAACCCCGTATTTTTTATAAAATAAATGGATTTAAATAAAAAAAAAATATGTTTATTTTCATTAAGTTCAATTAAATTAATAGGTAGTTAAAAAATACAATTAACTTCTTCATTTATAATTATTTTCTTCAATAAATAAATACTTCACTTTCTTCAAAAAGATAGATTAATTAATAACAAATAATAAATTAATATATAAAAAAAGTTTCTCATAAGCAACTATTTACTCCAGTAAAGAAATTGATCATGTAGTTTGTAAACGAATTACACACGAATCACAAAAATATACGAGAGAGATTACAGAACCTCCTTATTTTCACAACATTTTTTTAACAGTCATCATGTTTTATCTAATAAAATCTGTAGAAAACTCGTTACTCAAAGCACTAATACTATATTACTACAGCGAAAAATATCACCAAGCTACCGAAAAATAATGGAATGACAAAAATAACAGAAATAAAAAATGTTAAATAACCAATCAAGTTTCCTTCGAAAGTTAAAATTTTTATTTCACTCTTCCTTATAAATATGGTATCTTAACATATGTTACATCATCAACTATCTCTCTCATAATCATAAAGAATTTTCAGTCCGTCTCTTTCCGATTTTATATAACATTTTAAAATATAAATTACGCTTGCACGGAGCCAATGATTCGATTTTAATAGCGTGTTTGTAACAGATTTTGAGATCATCTTGTACGATTATTTTTATTACCGATGATTACGTGAGTGATGGCTGATGTTTCTTAGTTGCCTTTGACTGTATATCGAATAAACACCTAATATTTCTTGTGTTAAAATATAAACGACCATTCCAAACAAACAACTGTGGGATAGAATCCTTTAGATAAAGTTTTACAGCATCACTGAAATCGAACGTGTGGTTAATGTGAAGAGAAATTTTAGCATGGTGGGATAGTGTTTTTTAATGTTAATCTGGGTAATATTAATCATCTTAGTCGAAAATCTACTGCTGGCCATAGGCCTTCTATAAGGCACTCTATGACTGCAATTGTATCCAGCAAATTCTCGCAACCTATATAACCGGTACGTGGTCGTAATTCGAAAACCCATTGGTCCATCCAGTATAGGCTATACAAGTTATGTGCCCAGCCCACTGCCAATTAAATTTGGCACTTATTCGCGCGATGTCGGTTACATTGTTTCTTCGGCGAAACTCCACATTCCTGATTCAATCGCGCAGTGAAACTCCGAGAACAGCCCTCTCCATTGCTCTTTCGTTAAAACCCTTGAATTTAAAATATCAGTGTGTAGGTTTATAATTATTGGTTTTAATATAATTTGTTTTGTAATATTGATTATATTTATTTTATTAATTAAGAAAACCCGAAGGTTTTCTATTTATGTCAATTGTCCTTCAATTGTGGCAATTTATGTTCAAACAAATAGTGCCAATGTCATGAAGGTAAGATGAATTTTCAATCTTGTATCAACATTACCACGCTCCAGTAAAACTGTGGCTCATCCTGCTAGAACATTCCATGAAGCTTTGTCGGTCGGTACCTTAGAATACATGTTACGCGTTATCTTCTATAATAAACTTAACTTGTGCACAATAAGCAAACTATATCACATAAAACACCACCAAGATTTAGACATGATTTAGAGTCAAATAGACAAATTTGATAAATTAAAAGAAAACAAGCTAGCATGATAGACTGAGATCCCGCCAAAAACTTCATGTCAATTGTCAATTTATATTATATCTTATGCGTGCGCTCTGCTAATGTGACATGAGTTTTTAATCGATTTACTAAGGAGGCCATTTAAAAAAGAACATTTAAAATTTGAAAATTTGGAACGTCGAGAAGAAATATAATTTTAATGTCATTAAGAAAAAGGGGTCGAGAGTGAGAGGATGTAACTATTTATTGGAGAGGAAAAATTATTAAGTGATTTGCAATGTATAATTTATTGAAATTAAATAATAATGTACAACAACAAAATAATCTTTCAACTAATTTTTACATGATTGTATAAACTAATGTAATTAGAGACATTATGGGTGATGAAGAACCAGCGACACTCGACTTGCAATGAATTGGACATAATAAATTGATTTTTCATATTTTTACATGAGGCAAGACGTCATAGACGATCGGAAAATTACTATGACCGATACAGGCGTATTGTTCAACAAATTCTGGTAAAAGTATTGCACTGCTATATGGTACGAGTTTTTGCTTTGCTGGTCAGGTTTTTATTTGTTGTATTTTATATATATATACATATTATATTACTTTCATATTTTCATTTCGTTTCATTATTTATTTATTTATCTAAATTTAATTAAATTGTCCTCATGACAGGTTCCAGCAGCCGCATCATATAAGGGTAAATACCTGTCTATATCTACGTTATAGTTATCTCGTATATAATTTGTAAACTACAGATCCGACTTAAATGATTTTCTTCTAAATTATAAATATATTATATGGCCAGGTGCTAATATACATAATGTTAGATTAGGTTGTATATGAAAAAAGTTATCATAAAGATATACCTAAATTAACCTACATTATCGAAACATACGAAACGATACGAAACGCCGGTTAATAAAAAATAATTAAAATCAATTAGTAAAATTATTGTTTACAAAAAACTAGCTCGTTTGTTTTAATTGAATTCTGTTATTGGTCTATAGATGGCGCTGGAGTGTGCCATGCGCGAGAGCCGATAATCGGTAAACGAGCTAAGTAGTGACATCTATGACAGAATAGCGTAATATGATTAACTTTTAACTAAAATTAAAATGTACAGACATACTTATTTTTAGTTTTAAATCTCTTACATATATATTTTATTGATTTTTTGTCAATATTAGCATCAAGTAAAATTATAAGAATGTAGATCTAGACATACCCACGTAAGTTTACTTACAGAAATAAATCCTACCTATTACTATGTCAAAGAACTTTACCATTGACCTTTACGTCTGTGCGAAAGAGACAGACAACTTCACGTGAAAAACATTTGAAATATCACATAATCAGTCATTCGTTTACGAATGCCATACTAGTTAGTGATGTGAAACTGATTTTTTTGTAATTTAATAAGTTTATACTCCACAAAATTGTTAATACGAAAATAAACTTGAAATTAGTTAGATAAATCCAAGAAAGATTTTGCGGTATGGATAGACGTGTTATTTTTGTTTCGATATTTATATATCGATAATATAAGCTCTATGATTTTGGGACCGAGTTTTCGTTGTAAAAATTATTTTTTGTTTATTGAAAACAATTTTTTTTACACGCGATAAATAAAAGTCTGAACTTTTTGATTTATAGATATAAATTAATGAGTTGTACCAACGAAAACGTCTAGTTTTTCATTAAATATATTTATACCTATGTCATGATATTCTTCCAGTTTCTATATTTTCTAGACTCTCAACACGAATTTGAATTTCATATGTTATTTTGTAACTTGTATTAGTTATAAACGTGGTTTCACTTGCACACGAAATAATCTGTTTTTCACTGCAATCTCTTAGATTTAGTAAAGTGAAGGTACATCACCGCGGCTATCATTCGCGATTATAGACTTATTCACCATTATATTCTCATATTTCTTAGTTATTATTAAATAACTATAAATGAGAATAGGTATATTTATGTTAAGAGAATAAATAATATAATTTGGTAAATAAATTAAGTAGTTATTAGTTATGTTTCTAATTGACAGACAGGTACGAGATGATGACTTTTATAATCTGTAAGGATTATTTTAAATATTTAAATATTGCAGCTTAGATATGATCCACGGACAGTAAAGACAGACTGACCTAATATTCCACTTTTTTGAAATTCGACATCATCATCTCCCTACCCTTTTCCCATTTTTATTTGGGGTCGGCGCAACATGTGTTCCTCTTCCATTGAAATTCGACATAGTGAATTAATTTGTATTCTATATCGACTAAATTTTCAAAATAGATGATATCAATATTATCGATATATTAAACACATCTCTATTTTATAGTAGACATCTATAGGAAAAAACTTCGCGCCGGCATCCCTTCGCCGAGGAATAACCATTTAAAATAAAGATTTTAAATGCTCCCACGGATGAAGTAATAAAGATAAATTCTAAAACAGAAAATGCACGCGCAATCGCTTCGTACGAACGAACTGAGAAAGATCGGAATCGTGTGCGCCCGCGCATTTAACGAACCCGTTTCTTTCATTATCAGATCGATCGTGAGGGCGTGGTCTATCCGCTGTTCCAATGCACACCCGTCTCACTCGCCTGTATCAATCCTTTACGGTGACCAGACACGTGCGAGTGAGATGCGTGACTTCACGCTCGATCGGTCCGTTTCCGATGGTGTTTCTGCATTATTATTGTTGTAGAGTATTTAATATTTTCTCGGAAAGTTTCGACGTTTCGCGAAAACGAGTTATGATGAGATGATTTTATGCGATAATATCTGAACTATGTTTTTGAGGAATTTCAAAAAGAGTATATTTGATTTTATAGTTAGGAACAAATCTATGTATAAAATTAAAATTGTGTGTGTGCATGTGTGTGCCTATAATTAATTTTCCAGTCGAAATTACACATCGCAGACGAATTGTGTTTACGCGTGGTAGTAGCCTAAATTCAACCATTTTACACCATGGTGGTTACGCATCGATGGCCAATCGACCTCATAATTAAATAAGCATTGGGATAATTTTAAATTTAAAAGCACGTAAATTAGGTAGGTAATAAGTAATGAATTAGCAACGTAATTACCATTCAGTCATCCCTGTCCTCCATTGTACTTCTGAATGAACTGGAATGGCCTCTGTAAAGATGTGGAAGTTATAGGGGTTGATAGACCACAAACAGACCTAAGCGTTTGGTAACTCGAAGATATCGAAGATGGTGTAAATAGTAATGTATATGTAAAGGATGGTAAAAAATAAAAAGACAGAAGTCACATTTTATACATAAAATGGGTATTAGAGATTTTGATAGGTACCTATAGATAAATACAGTGTACCAAACTATGTATGGGTTTTTTTTTTTTCTCTTGACTAGTTTTATTATCATATTTATATGTACGAGTTTTTTTATCATTATTATTATAACAAACGTAGATCATATATAAACTACTTGACCTCAATTGCACTCGATTCGGGGTCGTGATTGCGCCGTACATTTTTACTACCAGTTTTTTTTTAAGTTACCACATAATTTACGTGCCTATATTTTACTTCAACTGATAAATCAGTTCATTGTTTTACATACCTATAGGTTATAAATAATTACCTACATATTGTATATTAAAATTATTCGGTACCTAATAAAATTAAAAATGTAAGAAAGTGAACGAGTAACTGTTTTTTTTTAATTCGAGCTAGGCAAAATGACAGCATTTCATATTATTATGTAAATAAATAAAGTACATACAGTACGATGACGTCATCCGATAGATAACACGTACATCACTAATCACTACAGGCACTAGGTAAGTCTGGATATACGTGTAACACTGAAAAGTATCACCATTGTGTGGTTTTCACTATGTGAATGGTGGTCGCAACCAAACTGGAGATTATACCAACCCGCACTGAGCCAGCTAGCTGTCACTAATATTCTGGAAGATACAGTAGCTACCTCAAGGTCTACGCCTAACGTTTAAATTTTTTTCGCTACAGTCACTTATCAAATAAACTTGTGGTCAAACCTTAGAGTAATAACGCTAAGAGTTCTGTGCAAAAACTCACTTAAGTCTAACAAATATATTTATGAGTATGTATATGTGTAAGCGACACACGGCACGTAGCGAAAGGCGTATGTGGCCTTTTAAGGCGAACTTGAAACGGAATCACTCCAGTAGTTGTAACTATTGCCGTTCCAAATGTTTTATTTCTACGAGTCAAATTAAAAAAAAAAACTACATAACAAACTATTTCCAATTGTACCATAGGTATTTATGTACGTCTTCGTTGTCCACTTAAATTCGTATCGATGTAAAGTTTCTCTGAATGTTTACCCTACACTGTACGAATAGGCTGAGGAAGACCTTTCAATCACTATTCATTTTAACGGCATGTTATGTGTATAATTATTTAGTTATGCATACGTAACACGACCGTGGAGATGCATGAAGCCTCGGGGTTTCACGAATTTAGACAAAAAAAAATTCCCATCTTAACAAAAACGCGTACCGTTTTTTAATTGATGAACTAATTTTGTAGGCATTTTCAGCCTAAACTTTTTCATATACGTACGTATACGGTACGGATATTTAAAGCGGCTATGCCTCAATTGGGTAATGTGAGCGAATTCCGCGTCGATAGACGTAAGTTCAAACTCATGTATTTCAGACTCAGGCTAGCAAAGGAAAGCATCGTGAAGTATAGTATAGCATTGGGTATTAATGGTGATTAAGTAAGAAATTTTTACTTATTTAAAAAAAAATAAAGTTTAAATCAAGGAATAGCGGGAAGACATAAATTTAATGTAGATATCGATAGCTTTCGATTTTTTTTAAAAGTATTTATTACATACGCGAGTTAATGAATAAAAATAATTGGCAAATGAATCGAATGGAAATAAATGAAATGGTAAAATGGACTCCGCTTAAAATTCCTAATGTATGAGTTAATATTCGCAGTGACGGTCCGAAGTAGTGTGTAGGTTCATAGGGGTCATGTCCCCCCCCCCAAATGGTACAATTTGAATTGACTATTTATGAAATCATTCAACTTAACATTACTTACTTATTTTTACGATAATTCAACCACTTCTCCCAAATGTGAGCTCCCCCCCCAAAAGTTTTTGTCTGCGACCGCGCCTCAATATTCCAATTTCTTGACTATTATACAACTGTTTTCTTTTTTGTTGTTAAAAAAATGTAATATTCGACACAGCTCGCTCCATGTCTATACGGTCGGCTAAAATCGCGTCGAGCGCGTAATTTTTACCGGCGCTCCACTCCACATCTGAAACTTCGAGATTAATGATCCAACGCGTCTAGTCATACGGTTCCGCCGAATGCCGTAAAAACGCTATGCGCAATTCAGTTTTTGCTGTAGATCTATGAAAGAGAAAATGTATGCGGTATTTCCTATGGATATGTATTGTATGGTAAATTGGACCACACACGTTGTTAACAAAAACATTAAAAAACATTTTTTTTTAATTTTTGCTGTACGAAACCTGTAGTTAAGTGATAATTGTAAAGGTGCTGGTGACCGTGGGTGACAGTTTCCGTCGGCAGTCGTCACTTTAAAGACAGCCTGATAAGATGCCTCTTCACGCTTCATTTGTAGGTAGGAGGGAACTCGTTGGAAGGAAGTCCATCCTAGATTTTGAGTACAATATTTAACAGCTAAGATTTGGTTCATATCGGTGATAAGATATGTCGAAATTACCTGTCACCATTCTATTACGAATAGGTTTTGTATACTCTGTAGGCTCAGTGCTTTGACTGAAATCTCACCTGATGTTAAATGACGATGTAGTTAATGATGGTAGGCATACTAAGTGTAGAGATTACCAAGTGATGCTTCCAGAACACTTCCAATTTGAGGGTGGTATATATCCAGGTGAGCGATATTGAAAAATGCTCTACTGCTCTAAATGCTCTAAAAGCTCAAACTGATTATATAGTAATTTTGAACCGACTCCCATTGACGCGAAATACAACCACATTAGCAAATTGAGCCATCATCGCATCATAATATTTCCATCCATTTAAATTACATGCACTAGATTTAGATGTTTACGAATTGATTACTTCGAAAAATGGATATACACTAAATTATATTAAAATTTACGAAACACATGTAAATGCATAGTATTTGTATTTTTCTTCTTACTATAGAACGTCTTTTGATTCACGAATTTAACTAATTGTTGATAGATAAGCTATTTACTACTCCTTTCATTATTCGTATATTTTGAGCTATTCAGATTTACCATCTAAATGTATAATACTTACCTTCGGATTTATACACTCTTACTTTTAAAGGCATGCATGCAGTGCCTTATTTACCTTTCAACATATATTTCCTTCATATTCAACGTATCCAAGATCAAAAAATAGTCTATAATAAGCTAAGCCTGTATTATTTGTGAAACTTGTAAAAAATAATACCTCATCCACACACAACGAACAATCCATTCGTAACTCGCATCCATTCCGACCTTTAATTGTTCCCATCTTGATACGGCTGGTATATCGAGCGGCAAAATGGGTTTTTCGCTGCGGTAAACGTTAGCAACTTTGTACCGAAAACATTATCAGATTTGTTACCGAACTTCCCCTATGTCGAGATATTACTATGTGTCGCATTTGTTTTTATATACTATCTATATAATATGACATAGTTGTCATAGTACAATCTATTTAAGAGTTTAAGATTCTCAATAGAGACATTATTTTGAATGTCCACTAATATCTTTATCCTCTTCCGCATTGAAAATAGTTATATTATTTTCTTTTTACAATTTATCCACACTTGAAATGCAGTTTTTAGGGGTCGTTCAAGTATTCAATGCTTAATTTTGATGCTAGGAGGAGGTCGGGGGTCTACTACTCAGGGCAGTAGGCAGAACGGCCGAGCCCCTGTTTCTGTTCCTTTCCCGCCTTCTTCAGATAATTGGGGGTCCCTGCTCTCCTCTCTTCCTGACTTATTATCTAAAGAAAAGAATGCAAGGAAGCGGGAGGTGAGGGCGCCTTGGTTAGCGTTTGGAGAAGGGAGGACCAGCTGGTACCAGGCTGTCCCTCCTTGTATAGAAGACAAAGGTAGTGCGGCCGGTCTTTGGGATTGCCGCTGGGGCGTCACAAAGTGTGGAGGTAGTGTCGTGGGTTTTAGTGGGTATTCCTAGCGTTTCGGATTCCTAACGATCCATGGATCTCTAATCCGGAAGCAATATCTCCCGACAGAGGGATGAGCAAATGTATTTCCCACGTAAAAAAAGGATGGGGGAGGGGTCCGAATAGTTACTACATAAACAATATTTATTTATTTATTTGCGTTGCTTTTCAAATTATGCCAATGTTTACGTTATCATGGAGGGCGATTAAGACTTTTTCTTTCTATTACCAACAAGGGGGGCATTGGGTCAAAAATATTCTAAGATTTTCTCGTAATACATGATGCATTAAGTAAAATTGATAGTTGTCGACTTAATTTAGTATAATCTTAATAACTTTCTTTTATGATTAATCACGGCCAAGAATAAGCCCTTATTTAAGCCCCACTTCTTGTATTATTTTTTAAAATCTTAAATGCACCAACAATATATCTATTTGTTAAAATTATCCATAAGAGTTTTTGTGAAATCTCAGAATTCAAACTTCGTATTTCATAAAAAATATATTTCACATAAAATACCACCAACATTACATAACATAGAGTCAAATACTGCAACACTGTAAATTCATTACCTAATCTAATAGAATAAATAGTAACTAAAACCTGGCTACGAATACATTTATGTTTTATGATAAAAATATGTCAATAGGTTCAGCGGTTCTTGAGTTACCTATAAACTAGTTAACAAACATTGCCTTTTGTAGCACTATTAGGTAAGTAATCTCTTCATATGCTTCAATCTATTTTTAAATATTATTTAACTTCTCTGACACATTAGGTTACTCTATATAATTTAAATAAGAGATTGCCCGAAGCAATCCACCTTCACTCGATAGTGAACCTCGCATCAAGCAAAAGCGAAAAAACCTCCTGTTATTAAATGTTCATTAGCCTGCGACAACAAACTTACCTGCTCCATCGGAAAAAGAAAAATACCTAACAAACATTCAGCAAGTTCATGTTACATGAACGCAAATACTAGTTTGTAAAGACATTTTACACAATTTAAATTTAAATTTGCCGTCAATATAATTGACATGTGTGGAGTTTAGTATGAATGATTAAGTTTATTAACAGTAAAAATAATTTGGTAAATCAAAACTTTGTATTGGCATCTTGAAATATCTCACTAACTAGTCATTATAATTGTCAGGTGAGTCGAATGGATGAATTAAATATAGTTTTGCGGTCATTTTTACCTCGGATTTAGGGAATGTTTTTTTTTTTTTTCTCTCGGTTGTCATAAAATAATATTTATGTAGATGCTACAGTTAGTAATATCCTCATACGAGTAAACCATTCCATTGTAGGTTTCTAGAGTAGCAAATAGCTACCTTGAAATAGGCCGAAAGAATGCAACCTGCTATGCATCGACCCGCAATCTTCACCAGTTCGTCGGTCCATCTTGTCATTCGAGAACCTTCTGCCGTATCTGATATGTATCCTACGAGCAATATCTACTCACTACTACTTAAGATTGTCAATTCTTCAGGATATGTCGTTTACTTTGGTTCTTCTATGGATCTCTTCATTTCTGATTCGATCACGCAGTAAAACTTCGAGTGTAGCCCTTTCTATAGCCCTTTGGGTAGCCTTGAACTATTTATTAGGCCTACTGTTAGCGGCCACGTCTCAGTGCCGTATGTCATCACTGACAACACACGCTGGTCGAAGCGTTCGTGAAGTTTTTGACACGGTTTTTATTTGTCATATTTTATAATTCATATCTTACCGTATTCGATAATATATTATGATGTAATTATGGTGGCATTTTACGTAAGATAGTTAATAGTATTTTGTAAACAAAACCACAGAGCGTGAATTTTGAAATGTCACACAAAAACCGCATACGTTTTTAACAGAGGGCATTTTGTTTTAGAACACTGAAGATTACAAAAATAATACAAAGTTGAGCCTAAAACCTGGATTCATGGCCGTAATAACATGTGAAAAAAAGCATTCTTGAGATTTTGAGACACTACGGTATTTACCGAACGCAGCACAAATTCGACGATTGATCTTCTTTTTTTTACACGATATAGGCTCAGTGCTTTGACCACTATCTCACCTGATGTTAAGTGACGATGTGGTCCAGGATGGTAAACCCACTAAACCTAGGTAATGGTTCTCAAGTGATGTTGCTGGAACACACCTATTGGTATTTGGCGACAGGTTTTCAAACTTGAAGGTGGTAGCTAAGCAGGCGGGCATCATTAGAAAATGTCCTACCACTATGCTATAGCTTCCTCACGATATTTCCTTCACCGAAAGCTCAGGTCGATTTTAGAGTTGTATTAGTGGGATCGAATCCGCGTTGATTGACGCGGAATCCGGCCGCACTATCCACTGCGCCATCATCACTTTCTCGAAGTTAGATCTACCTCACTGGACGGCTTGTCCCAGGTATACTTAACTGTCAACAACTTCGAACATAGAGTCACATATCCAGATATAATTAATTCTAAAACGAGTCCAACGATCTGTAGTGAATGTAACTGGAATCTAACGTTTTCAGGAAACCAGTTTAGAATTAATTCGAATACATTATGTACACACAATTTCACCGCACTGTGCATTAGTGCAGTGAAATCAAACAACACTAAACTAAGTTGCAGTGTGTAATGTCGTCTCTCACGTATACATTCTCGCGGCGACTCAGATGAGACTGTCTTTGTGCTGCGTTCACACTGATATTGCTAAATGTTTCTAGTAATCAAGACAGTAGAATAGTAGAAAAAAACTAGTTTATATCAATACACCTACTATTAAATGACAACATTTGAAAAGGTATCTAATGAAGTCTCTGTAAAAGAGACTGGGATCGTGACACAGGTCGTCAACGGGTACGGAAATGTATTCGCGAATCATTCTATAGCATTTCGTGCGATATGGTATCACGTATTATTTTGTATAACTTACTGATTGATCCATGTAGATTATACTTCTTTTATTACTTTTTTAATTTATATACAAGTTATCTAACAATATATTTATTAACTACATATGACTTGGCAAAATGCAATTTTTTGAATACATTTTCTAATGGCATAATTTATGCAATGGATTGTTATATAATAAATTTGTTATTTATTACAAACAATATTTTTGTATAATTTATATAACAACAATTATCAATTTATAAGGATGTGATGTTTTTATATATAAAACGTTAAAATTAAATTCATAGAACGTTCAAACGTATTTAGAAAATATTTACTACGTATAATAAAATAATTTTACCAGTACACTTTTAGCAGTATAAAATATTATTATAATGTATCTGTCCAATCACGAACGTTATATAATATTAAAATCAATCATTCTTTAAGATCTATAATTAGGCAAGTGACTGTCTAAGTGTAAACAGACTAGTGTTTTGGCAAGACAACATACCACCTGTTGACAGCTGATGTTAGTTATTTGCACGTGGAATCCTGAAGAGACCCAGGAGGATTCAATCATGAACTGCCAAATTATTTCTGCCTAATAAGCCCATGATTGAAATCGCGTATAGGAGCCTGTGCATGTTCATATTAAATGAAAAACCTTTAATACATGAACTTAGAAGATAGATCTTTGTTTCCCAAAAGGTTTTAATTCAAGATTTCTGTAAAACAGGATACAAACAATTTGTTGCCCATACGTGATAAATAAAACCTACAAAGCTTCAAATATTAAGAATACAATCTATTTTGCGTGATATTGGACCATTATGGTTGTTTCAAGTATACTAATTAATTAAACGAAGTCTAGACTGAGAGATTAACTCATAAAGACACACTTTTTATAATGGCAGATTGTCACTAACTATTGAGAAATAACCAATCTTTAAGAATTTACACAGTCCAAGAACTATGACGACAACCGATAGATGAGGATCTATTGACAATTGCCATCATCATGTTTGAGTTACGGCTACCACGGCTAAAACCCCTAGGTAGCTCTAGGTAGCTGATCTATGAAGCGACTTAATGTCTTCCTATGATGCCTTTTTCATAAGTGTACTATGATCCTGATCCTGTTGAGCTCAATTGCCCTAGCATCCTGCTAATTGCTCGAAATGTGATGCATCAAAACGTGTCTTTATTAGTGAATTAGGAGAAAAAAAAACGCGGATAATCCAAACGGGATAGATAGACACTCTCGAAACACCAAACGATTTGCTTAAAGCGAAAAAAAAAAAAACAAAACAAAAACAACAATCCTAAAACAAAAAAAAATCACACAAAACAGAGTTACAAAGCAACCTTTTCTTACCGCAAAAAAGTTTTTCCCAGGTCCACAAGCGGGCATTTTTCCATCGCTCACAAACGGACCACAGCAGTCGGGGGAAAAAAGTTGTCGGCACTCGCACGATCCGACAAAGGCTGGGGATTTTTTTTCTCATAGGTATTCTATAATTTTTTTATATATATAAATAATTTTTTTGTTACTCCTGTTATATTTTTCACGAAATATGAAACGGCATCGTTAGCGGTTAACATTTGTTAAAATATTTGAAATATTTTTGCGCGGAGGCCTCTCTCCTTTTTTTTGAGGTCTCCGCTTTTTTGCCGTTTCTGAGGTCCTCTTAAGGAGTTATCTCGTTAAGTAGAGGGTGTTTAAAAATAAGTTTCTTTAACAGTGTATATTGTTTAGCAACATTTGTTTTTCGAAATGTTCCTTTTGTGGTGCTATTTACCAGTTTTCACGGATGTTCTTTCTGTTAGGTGTTTTTGTATAATACTTTTTTACCCTTTTGTTTTAAGTGAATGGATTATCGTATATTGTATCACAAGCAAATTAAGGTAGTCATCAGAACACGTCGATTATCTCATTATTTGGTGTTAAGTTATACGACGTTTTATCGACTCGGACTTTGGTTTTCTATAGCCTGTTCAGGTTTCATAAACAGGATCACCAAATCAACTGACTTAAGTACGTGACCTGAGTTTATTTTTTCATTTTATTAAAAGTTCATTAATTCTATTAAACATATAGAACGAGTCTATTCTCTCCTTTATTAAGCTGAAAATCTGTCATCGAAACATTCCGGTTTTTTGTTCATGATGTTTCGTTTCATATTTAACATCACTATGACAGACATCAGTTGACATATTTGATCCTCACTTATCATTATGGTATCTATATTCCTTTCTGTTTATATCCAAATCATGTTATTTTTTAATACAACCATGCAATCAAAACCAAAAAAATCTTAAACCAATTTGGACCCTGAGAAGGCGCTTATGAATGTCAAAAAACTACCACCGGTTCGGAAAACAACCCATTCGAGAAGATCCGGTAAGGTGTTTTTTTTTAGTGTTATTTAGGCAAGGTGTTATTAAAGTTAATCAATTCATAAGAACAATAAACGGTTTTAGCGGAAGCACAAAGAGGGGTGTCAGACATCACTATCATTCACGTGTTATATATTAGAACTCTGGATATTAGAACATAGTGCTTATAACAAGTTATCGTCAGGTAAATCGGTAATGTGCTTTCGTACCATGTTGTTGAACCTGACACTATTGCCTAACAACTTTTATTGGTCTTACTAAGCCTAAAGCAAGGGACCGCTAGTTTGTGATTACTTCTAGTATTAAAATTATGCTGGCCGATTGCTATATCAAACTTGTTTAAAATTTACGGGCATATATTAAATTATCAATGATGTATTGGGAGGGCAAAGTTAATATACTATATTCCTTAAACTTATATTCAGTATGCGCGAGGTCCCGAATTTTAAATGGCTCGAACTGGTACATTTTTATATTAAAAATATGGTATCTATCTCAGCTACTGTCCTTCTCAATTTTACGAACTACAAATGCCGCTGAGCTTAACCTTCTGGCCAAATCTTGAATGTGTGGACCTCATTGTAATTTATTATAAGCTGTAATAGCTAAGAACACAGCATTATCTACAAAGCCTACAATATTTCCTTCTACCTTGATACTGCAATCAACATACTTCACATTTGGTAAGATAAATCTCATATATGTATTTAGTTTTATTGGCATTTAGCAATAAAATATTTAAGGCAATCCATTTGTAATGTATTGCATTTGTTACAGCCTAATACGGTTTATTTTCTTAAATATCTTATTTCTTAACGCCAATAATCGTAAAGCATTCCTACGTCCTCCACCATAACCTTTGAGTTTATATCTAAAATTTTGCGGACTTTAGTTTGCGTTAATTTTCCAATCGTTTTCATTAATTTCTATTTACTCTGGTTTGGTTAACGGCTAAATATGCTAGTTAAAATTGATGGAAGACATGCGAGACATTATAGAACATGCGAGTTTTGTTTTTTTTTTTTTCAGTATCAGAATACTGGACTTGTAAGAAGATGTATGTTAAACAATTGCATATAGCTGAGATGCGAAAGGTGACATGAATATGTGGTGAGACATGAATGGATAAATTCCGGAATGAATATATAAGAGGTAGTTCGAAAGTGGCACCAGTTGTGGAAAAGTTGAAAGGGAATCGTTTGTTATGTTATGAGAAGAATTGAATCGAATGTGGATAAATTAATAATGAGTATGAATGAAGGTGGAGAAGTAAAAGAAGCCCAAATAAAGTGTGGATGGAGTTTGTGAGAGATAATATGAACGAATAAAATAAATAAATACACATAGGGACATATGAAAGAAGAAAACATACTGCGCCGACCACAAGTAACTTAAGAACAGGGCATAAGGCTGTTGTTTTTTAAAGTGGTTTTACTATAATTTCATGTGGCGAAGTGCTGGAATACATAATATGTGTGCTTATTGACGAATTTCCAAACTTAAAGGTGGTAGTTATCCAGGTGGTTATTATATAATGACCAACCACCATGCTGTAGTTTCATCTACTTCCATCGACACGGAATCTGACCAAATTCCCTCTGACTCATTACCGCTAGTTTGTATCCACACTCAAGTTGTTTAAGCTGCTAATCACATTAAACTGGTTACCCTTATCCATTTTAATTTCCTAAAGTACCAAGGTATCAGTTAAAAAACACCCTTTCTCGGGGTAACATCGTCGCAACATTATACCATGGGCCGTACAATGAGAGGACCAATTTGAATATCACGGTTGCAAACAATCGTACCACTAAAAATATTAAAAGATAAACTAGTGTTGAGTGGTAGGGCTGTCACACTTATCGTGCTAGAATTACCTAAAAATAATCCAGCAAATAAATTTCTAATTTTCTTGTGCGATCTTTTATTGTAAAAATATTTTCAAAAATTAATGTCACCACCTCATATTTACATTCCTTAAACTTGTCCATAGGTCTGTAATGACGGATTGTAAAGACCGCGGCAGACTACGATCGGTATCCGCGATCCTACGCGAAACAGGCGATAAGGCGGGACACTGTTAGGCAGTGGCAGGTGCGCTACGAGGCCTCCGACACGGGGGCGGTGACGCGGGTCTTCTTCCCAGAGGTAGAGGAGGCCCATCGGGTGTTGAAGAAGACCCGTTTGTCACCGACCCACGTGCAGATCTTAACGGGTCACGGGGGCTTCGCAGCGTACCTGCATCGTTTTAAAATTAAAGATAGTCCCGCGTGCGCCTGTGATCCGGATACCGCCGAGACAGTCCTACATCTCTTAGTGGACTGTCCTAGGTTCGGCTCGTCCAGGTACGAACTCGAGTGCCGAACAGGGGCCAGGGTGAGAGCGGACGCTCTGGCGGCTATGCTGCTGGACGAAGACCACCGCCCAGCCCTCTTGCAATACATGGATCGTATAGCAAGGGGTGCTGGGATACGCAATAAGTAAAGGTGGTCTTAAGCTGGTGGCCCCGGGGGTAGGTGGACTCGGGAGATGTACAAATTGTTTGACACAGATTGATAAAGACTGAGGTTTGCTCACAACATTATTTAAACTTATTTAAACTTATATAAATAGACTTAGTTTCCGTTTATGTATTTTAAGTTTTAAGACAAATGTTAGGTTAAGTGACAAATTCTGTATAGACGTAAGATATAACAAACTAACGTAATAAGATAATAAAGACAAAAGAGCACAACAAAACTCAATGCACTGGCAAAAGAACACGCCCAGTTAGGGAATATGATAAAAGAGCACATTTAAATATTAACAAAACTGGCAAAAGAACACGCCAGTTAAAACAAATATAATAAAGAGAGACCGGGGGAGTGAAAAATTTATTTTAGTTATAAGTAATAACAAAGTCTCTGATTTATGTCAGGGGGACTTATAAAAAAAAAAAAAAAAAAAAAAAAAAAAAAAAATGACGGATTGTAGTGACTATTTTCAATATTTTTAATAAGGAAAACAAATAGAAAAAGAAAATTTTGTGGTAACTTTTGACGATGCGTAGCTAATTTTTTGTATAACAGACAACCCTAAGCCACACAATAAACAACACACACGGGACAAATATGAAAATATAAACTCTACATGTATCGGCATTTGCACAACTCATTTGCCTACCGTTCGCTGGTACACTGTCGTGAAAAAATAATGCTCAAAAATTAGTTTTGTAATTTTCTAATGTTTTCATTATTTAGTTATTATTCTTATTACTTGCTATTTTAATGTGTGTATTAGTAAATTTAGAAGGGATTAAACGTAAATTTTTATATGAAAAATTCAAGAAAAGAGAAGAAAGATATGTGCAATTAACTTTCAATCGTTTTCTGGGCAAGTGTTCCATAGTGATTTTTTTTATGTTAGAGACAAAGAATCATTTCTGTGTGACATCTATCAAGCTAGGTACTAATGGCATTTGTAATGTAATGAGATTACATTTCTTTTGACAAAAACAGCTTGAAAAAAAGAACATTTTAGAGACTATATTCCATTAAAATAAAGAATAAATTTATTATTTTGATATACTAAAAATCTATGAATATTTAAAACATAGTATTCGCTTAGTCGTCTAGAATTTATAATATTAAACAATTCGATATGAAAAATATTCCTTTTTTTAAATTCTGTCTCCGACTATACAAGTAAACGATTCAGTACGATAAACAATCAGGGACACACTTTTTGCTTTGACTGTCCTCAGCAGACATATCGGTTCGTAAGTAACTGTCGACAGTATATCCCGAGTTTTACATTTGAATAACCGATCGGCGATTTATGGTCACCGTTCGCTATAACAATATAGATTTTAATAGCCCTCTCTTATATGGTCATCTGTCGTTGACAAATGTATTTACATCGTATATGTACGATTGAATTAATGTTTAGTTTGTTTGAGATTTTCCAATGGGATGGAACTTATTGATTGGGCTTTCGTTAAGACATTTTTTTGGACCACAATGTCAACTGATGTTAAGTGACGATGTGATCCAGGATCGTAAACACACTAAGCCTAGAAGTGTTAGCTCTTCAGTATTGCTGCCGGAACATACTTATTGGTACTCGACGACAGGTTTTCAAACTTGATGGTAGTGGCTACCTATGCGGGCATTACAGCCCTAACACCATGCTATGGCTTCCTCACGATGTATCTCTTAATCGAAAACACAGGCTGGTTTTAGAATTTGATAGATAGATTAGAACCTACGTTCATCGAAACGGAATCACCTCACACAAACAATTGAACCATTATTGCTTCAGAACTCTTAAAAGATTACAATGTAATTAACATGATTGAATAATGAATTTACTTCAAAATTTATGAATGAAAATTTTAACCATACATAATGTTACATAAACTTAGACCTCGCTAAGAACCCATTGAAACTTGTTGAAATTCTGTGACGTGCGAGAAGCGAAACCGTATAGTATTCTATTCCCTTAAAATATCGCTAAATAATTAATTATATTTAGCTTGTTATTTATATAATGGCGAACTAGATTTTAACGCGTATTGATAAAAAAATTGTCTACAGTTTAACACTTGATAGCGGAAACAATTTCTGAATATTCTTATACCCTATTCCCAACTCACTTGGGGTCGGCGCAGTATATTTTCTTTTTCCATACATCCCTATAAGTCATTTACTCCTTTTTCTTCGTCATCATTCTTTAAACCCTCCATCCTTACCCATGCCGCGTCTTCCGGCACGCAACAATAAGCCGAGAACGGTTTCGTATTAAGTTAATTGAAGATTATATACAAATTTAATTAGGATTCTTAAGTTAATAAAAAGATTTATCATAGGGATATTAATAAACCCTTTTTACACATAACCAATGATAAGACGAAGTTTAACAAAACGCAAAATTATTGCAAGCAATAAAAGGGAAAATATAAGTGACACTTTTAATGACAAACCATAATTTAACTGACACGCTTCGACCGACTGACACACGAAATTGGAATTCGAATCGAAAAATTTTTTTAAATACGATTATTAATCCGTTGCATTTGATCGACATGAGAATTAAAAAATATTATAAATAAACAAAACAAGATAAAACCCATCATAAATGGTAGTCGCCAATTTAATCGTGAATGAAGACCAAACAAAACGAATCGAAAAATCGAAAACCCGAAGGTGTAATATCAAACTTCAGATATAATTGCTATGAAGAGTCGTAGAAATACAACTTAAAATGTGTATATTTCAGACGAAATTCAACTGTCTCAGCTTGACTATAGAGTTGATATTTGTGGTACAAGCGACAAGAGTTACGTCGATTGAGGATAAATTCAATATTTATAAGGCAAGGCTACGTCAAAACCGTAAAGCCGTCTTCCACGCCGATGACGTTTGACGGGTGTTCTGACGTACTCCTCGTTTTGTGGTACATATGTACGTTATTTAGAAATAGTATTCAAATGTGTTTCGTTTTTAATTAATTAAGTTCGCGAAAACTATTGCTATTACAGCTAATTTATTTATTCATAAAAAAAAATTAATGCCATCTTTTTTGTCACATACCGATGGTTTTTATTGGTGATTCATTACATTGTAGTATTTCGCTGTATATTATTGAAACTATTGTGGCATTTTACGCTAAACAGTTTGTTCAAGTGAAGTGTATGGGAAATAATTCCATACATGAAATGTGATTTATGAGATATTGCAAAAACTCCTTAGAAATTTCTAAAAATGTTCTTTACCCACTAGACACAGGCAGATTTCTTACCATTAATTAAAAACAAAAACACAATATTATGAGAACTTTAACATATTTTTAAATAAAACTTTTAAGTATATAAGGCACTAATAGATAAATAGACGTAGAGACTTAGCTTTTTTAAATACTTGCGTTAGGACTGTGTGTACAAAGATTCAGATATAAACTAGCCTGAGAACGTCGATTGTTAGTATCTTATATTGTATTGTATGTCTGTACGTGGTCACTATTGATTTGTTTATTAATTATCTATAACTAGCGTATACGACATTTAACTATATATTTATTGCATATTTGAACAGTGCATTTATTCTAAAAATAGCTTTACAATTAAAAGTGGTCATCCCTTGCACAGAACAATAAATCAATATTACATTGAAAAAAAATCAAGCAAGTAAACAATAGAATACATTTATATTAAAAGTTATAATGTTATTATGTGATTTGTTGTTTAGATTTTTACCAGTTATAACGAGTTGGACCAAACTTTTATAACTTGGACCAGACGCGAACAGTATCACAACTCAATGAGCAAATAAAACATAAAGATCCCATATCGCAGACTATGAATAACTGACAACCGATATGGAAGATTGTTTCACATACCAACCTACAGAACGTAACGTCATTTCAAATCACTTATTATATTATGCAAAATTGTGTATTCCTTCGGCATTTGCTTCTTGTATGAGATGGGATATTTACATTTCAGTTTATTTTATGTGATGGCATTGAAAATATCTTGTAGGTCTGGTTTGATCAAGTTATAAAGATATTCATAAGCAATGATGGCTCAGCGGTAATGTGGTTGGATTTTGCATTAATAGACTTAAGTTCGAACCCACCTATTTATTCTATAATTAATCTGAGCTCTCTGTGAAGGAAACTACCCTAAACATAGTATTTCCGTAGAAACTTTTATAATACTCGCCTGGCTAGCTACTATCTTTAAGTTTACAACAAATCGGTCACCAAGCACCAATAAGTGTGTTACGGTGGCGTCACTTAAATTCAGTACACCACATGGTCCCTTAAAATCAGTTGAGATTGTGGTCAAAGCGCCTAAATACATGGTATAAAAATATATACGGCGTGCCAAATACAAAAAAAAAAGAAGAAATTATACGCCTTTTACCATAAAGCCGTTTCCAAAATTCTAACAACAAAGTCGCGGGTCGTGAGTAACATATAGTATCCAGTGTGATATAACGTAGAGTTTTAAGACTGTCGGCCGATATGCCGTGACCACCTCGTCGATCGATTTCATATATGACTATGCTATCATAATGTAGATAAGATTTTTTTTTGTAGTGAAACTCCTTTTATATGGCGGTTGTAAAATAGCATAATCTAAAATATGGAGAGATTTTAATATACTTTTGAAAGGGATTCGTTAATTGTGTAAAAAAGTAATCTTGTTCCTTTGGAATTTACTCTACTCTTACCTAAATTGATTACTTTGGACATTCGTAGAGATATCGTATTTCTACATATTCTACATAATGTACAATAGGGAGTGATCTGAGGATCTTTCTGAAATAGTGCCTTCGTCGCCGTTCCAAGCCCACACCTTCCGCCATTAGCTGCGTGCTCATCACCACAGCCTTAAAACTAGTAGAATTACCATAAGACTAAGTTATTCTAGGACATTTTGCCATGTACGCTAGCGTTATGGAATGGGTCACTCAGTACGGATTTCCTTCAAGATCATGATATAGGCATCTTCAAAAAGAGGCTAAAGCAACAGCAATACCAATGGTGTTGCAGTTGTCTCTAAGCGACGGTAGGTATTTAATTATACTATGTAAGTTAAGAATTATAAAAACGTACCATTTAAATCATCCATAATCTTGTTTAGAAAACAAATATTTGTGCTGTTGCAACTTAAAACTGCAAATGGTTTTCGGATCTTGTCATTTACGCGGAAGTGCATTTCATAATCTTATGGCAGTTTTTGTGGAGGAGTTTGGATAAGGTGTAAGGAGGTCGAAGATTACGACTGCGTGCCGCTGGAATTATTTTTTTTACACGGAATATGCCAGTGCTTTGACCACAATCTCACCTGATGTTAAGTGAGGTGGTCCATGATGGTAAACACAATAAGCCTAGAGGTACTGGTTCTCAAGTGATTTTGCCGGAACACACCTATTGGTATTTGGCGACAGGTTTTCAAACTTGATAGTGGTAGCTACCCAGTCGGGCATCATTAGAAAATGCCCTACCACCATGCTATGGTTTCCTCACGATGTTTTACTTCACCGAAAGCTAGGCCGATTTTAGAGTTGGATAGGTGGGGATCGAACTCGCGTGATTGACGCGGATTCCGGCCGCAATATCCGCTGCGCCATGATCGCTTCATATAATACGCTATAACATAATACGGTCTTGGAAATGCTGTGGAGATTTTGGATTAAATAGGACACCATAGAGAAGTAAAGTCGGTTCAAAAAAGCAGCCTTTTATAACAATAATGTATGCTTTATAATATGGATATGAATTAGCTATGTGTATTAACCTGTTTACCCTCTAAACTTTACGGAGTTATATAATATTATTATTGAACTAGTAGTAAAAAAAACAAGGTAGGTATATCACCACAATGATATCGATCGTGTGTACACCTATGTCATTCACACTTCGCCGGGTCCGTACTGTTAACCCTCCGACTGACTACTGACAATGGTAATAAAAAGACTTCGGGTCAAATACACGGCACCCGTAGCGGAGAACATACAGCCATGTCAATTGTTGTCAATCAATTGTTTAGATCCGTCTCTCTTTCGTTCGTTCGTATGTTTAACTAGCTGCGCTCGTGGCTTTCTTTGGGTGTAAAAAGGTCTACTTATTCTTCACAATTGATCACATTGTTTTTATGTGTATTAAATATCATTTTATTTTAATAGTACAAACAAAATATTTGTTTGTTTATCCGCTAACTAAGTCTTAGCTACGCATTAAATTTGGATACTGGCTTCAAAGCCCTACCGCAGCGCTCACGCACCCGGGAAGACATATTAACCAAATCGGCTGGCAAAAGAAATCCTTCATTTAATCTCGTCTGAATGCCTGAACTGTCGTCCTCACAGCCACGTCGATGGTGGAAGAGAGACACCAGTACCTGGTTCTGAGGATTTCATTACTTCACCGAACTCGAATAAATAGGGGTGCAAACCATCTGAATTACAGTCCACTAGGCTCCTGTCCACACTACCTTACAATATTTAACCATGCCCTAAATGCATTAAAATTTTCAGAGTAAGGGTTCCCTGCAAAGAATTTGAAGAACTGTATTTTTTGTACAAAAAAAATTAAAAAGTAGGCACCCATGGAAACTACCGACAGAAGAGAAAACTCGAAATATTGGTAAAACTGTTATTTTTTAAGATTACATTTCATAATTTGTTAATTGTAATTATTAACATAATCTAACATTCAGCATATAACATATGTCTGATTTTACATCTATTGGCGCTCCGGGCAATAGTTACGTACATTTGAATATAGTTTATTCATAATCAAAACATACGATAGGCTGCGTAAATATACATTTTATTATGTATCCCTGAGCGCCAGCATTTAAACGCCATCTTATACATGACATCATATTGACGGCTAACGTCATATCATTGGTAACGCGAATCTATAAGCATTTCACACACCGAGAATCGTTCAATGCCGCTAAAGAAATTTTCACTTCAAAAAAAAGAAACAATATGTGACAATTTTTGAGTTTAACAATGTACCGTTTCGCTGCACGATTTTGTAGAAACGAACTTAATAACAGATGCATTGTTAAAATCGATTTTAAAATAGATAACGTCAAGTATGCGGGTTAGCTTTTGCAGCGCAACGGTTGAGAATTTCGTCATATAAACAGGCTAATCTCCTCTATTTATAAACATTATTTGAACAGATCAGTAAAAAAAATAGTGATTTGTTATAAATTGTAAAAAAGTAAAAAAAAATCGATAAAATTTTGATTATTTTTAAGTAGGTAATGCTTGTTGAGTTTTGAACATTATTTTTTATTACGTGCCTATGTACTTATATGTAGGTATTCTATATAACTATATATAACATTGTGTAAATTCAAACAGAATAGATTTAAGTATTTGGCCGTAACCTGATCTGATGTTATCTTACCATACGATTGAAAGTACTTAGGTAATTAATATTTATTATAATTTACTCAAATATCTCTAATGATTTTGGATTTTTTTTTACTATTTCATTTTAAAAGTATTCGATAAAAGTACAAAAATTCGAGTATTAATAATTTTAAAATGCACCCCGATTTGTTACGACTGACAGAGAGGTTCAAAAAACCCATTGACAAGTAAACATATGGCCGTACGCTCGGATGATATACCATGATATAATTAAGAATTATTATATAATCAATCAAAATAATACCATCCCATTATGGGATTTATGATAATTACCGGTTTCACGCTATTGATTGATTAATTTTTATAAAAAACGAATGAAAGTGTTCTATTTTTTTTCTCTCTTAATGATTTAACCCTTTTTTATAAGATTAACTATATACACTCAATAGTTTATTTTATTTAATGGTCTTTGTTAAGTATTTTAAGATTAACATTAAGTTTTGAACCGATGATGGCTCAGTTAGTGGTGTGATTAAATTCTGCATAAATGGATGCTGGTTCGAACTCGTCTATCTGAGGCGGGGATTACGGTAAAGGAAAACGTCTTGAGGAAACTATAGCATGTTGGTAGGACTTTTTATAATAATGCTTGTCTGTACTCAGCTACTGCTACCACACTCAAGCTTGGAAACCTATTTCCAAGCTCCAATAGGTATGTTCCAGCAGCATCACTTGAGAATCAGTGTGACTACCTTTAAACTTAATGTGATTGCCGTCTTGGGCTAAATGATCCGTTTAAATCACGTGATATTGTGATCAAAGCGCTGACCTTATACATTATGTATAAAAAAAAGTATTATATTGGGAAGTTTTACGTCGATTTAATATGGTTATTTATTATATTCGTAATTGTTTCTATATATTAAATGTTTTAATAAAATATATACTAAAATTTTACCAGACATAATATCTATGGTAATCAACTAAATCACTTTACTAGTTCACGACTTATGCATTAATGTGTACCCGGCAATTAACACAATGGAAAAACAATTTAGTCCGCAATTTAGCGACGCAGCACAGTGGGACTGCGTCTCGACTACCGTGTACTTGATTAAAACTCATTATAATGACAAGTCAAGGTGCGTTACATTTCAGAATTAGTAAGTGTAAATCCAAACCTGTCTAGAAGATTAAACAGTTGTTGATCTGGGCTGTACTTTATTTAAAATTAGAGGAAATTTTCGACAAACAAACAGCATAAATCGAAAATCGATTTAATAAAAATTACCAGAAATATATTCCTTCAAATACTTGAATTAATATTTAAGAAATAAAATTTATTTTACATTGCTTTGACCACAATCTCACCTGATGTTAAGTGACGATGTGGTCCAAGATGGTAAACACACTAAGTCTAGAGGTACTGGTTCTCAAGTGTTGCTGCCGGAACACACCTATTTGCATTTGGCGACAGGCTTTAAAACCAGAGGGTGGTAGCTATACAGGCGGGCATTATTAGAAAATGCCCAACCACCATTCTATGGTTTCCTCATGATGTTTTCCTTCACCGAAACCTCAGACTGATTTTAAAGTGGGATATGTGGGCTCGAATTCGCGTCGAATCCGGCCCCATTACCAATTGCGCCACTGAAATGTTATATGTAAGAGAAACCACGGGTGAAAACAATCTAAAAAAAGTTAATAAATAAGAAACTAATACATGTGGTTATTAATAATATAAGACAAAATCAAATGCATGCGCGATGCTAGAGGCTGTCAAAGGCTATGCAACAGGGCGGCCGCAAGGAGGTGGAGCGGGGCGGGCGGTCGGTATAGCCGTTTGATTGGCACCCCATGACAGCGGTTAAACACAGGTCGTATCGCGAAAGGCCATGATTTTTTACGCTTTTTAAAATTTGATTCGAATCCGAGTGTATTTAATATGCACCTAGTGGTTCTGTATAATTTTTAACTTTTAAATTTAATTTATAATCTGTATTTGGAATTTTCCATTAAATAAAAAACATTTTTCTTTATTTTTTAAGTGTCACCAAGGCACTAGAAGAGAAAATATTTGGTCGAAGAATTATTTGTGTATAATGAAACGAATAACTGATGAAGGAGAGTGGAAGGTGACGTATCTTATGTCTGCACCTCCTACGGGGATTAAGTTGGTAACCATTGATATTTTAATCTAAAATTAAAACTACTATATGACTTGACCTGGTGATTATTTTCACCAGAATATTTTTTTTATCGAGTTTGAAAATAATATTAAACATCCTTTAAATGCAAATAACCGCTGTTGATCGACATACTGTGTCATTATTAAGTGTAATACAGAATATTCCTGAAGCCTGTTACTTAGAACCTAAAATTTTTTATACACCTAACACAGTTTGTGCATCCTGTTGGATCACTCAGCACATACTCTTAATTTTTTTTGGTGATTTTGACACTTTCTATATGTTTTCTATCGTTCGTATAATGGACTGTATTTTGAAGAGTTGTTCGACATTATGGCAACCACTGTTTGCTACCACCGTATAGCTCTGCATTCACTAGGACTCCATCCTCATATCATAGAGACTGAATGGTCACGGACAATACTTTATAGGAATGTCCTCCTGCGAACTCTCTGATGTGAAAATAACTTTATGCTACGATTTTCATGGGAAATACGTTATGGAAATGTTGAAAAGAGAGATAAACTATACCGTAGGCTACGGTGAAATCAGTCGAAACATATACTTGTTTGCTACCCCGCGGTAGCTTCATCCGAAACAATATTTTCACCAGTTTTAAATTAAAATTTTGTTTGAACATATGTATTTGAAAACAAAAACAGATCACATATTTGTGGTTTTATTAATCGTCGCAAGGAACCCTAACTATTCGATGTACTACGTAGGTACGTCAGTAACAACACGTATCAAAGCCTCGATATGTGGTGCATTGTGAGCGCGCCGTTGGACGTCCGATACGGTTTTTAATTTTTACGAAATCCTCTCTTTTTTTGTTATTATTATTATCGTTGCTGTTAATTTTTGATAAGTATAGATTCGGATTAACTTGAAAAGGGACAGGTGTGTAAATGGGTCTTTGAAGTTGCAGATGAGAGGTAGATAATACGAAATCTGTTGATTTTTTAGGCTTTATCTTGAGGTGGTATCGATAGAGATGAGTTTAGCTTCTTATTATATACCTACATACATGTTCCCGTGTCTCTTTTCGCAAAAGTAATTTCGGTTATTTACAATTATTCAATGCATATTTATAATTTATCTAATAGGACGTGCGAATGGTAATATTTCGTACATTTAATACACTATCATACTCATTTAATATATTACCAAATGTAAAGAAAGAAAGAAATTAAAACCTGATCAATAATGTATCTATGGTTTTGAAAGGAATTACGTAAATCAATACAGTGATTGTCGAGTTATAAGTCAACTAACGGTTAGAAAGAGACGAAACTAGAAACAAATCAAAATAGATTTCACAAAAATAAAGTTTGTTTATTTACCAGATATTACTATAGAGTTAAATAATTTTAGATGGAGGCGTAAATTAATATACCGTTAGACTTATAGTATTCTTATAAAACCTAGTTTTATATTATTTCATCACGATTAATATTGTCGATTACCCATAAAAATGAGACAAAATGAAAACAATGGAAAGCTGGCGTAAACGCCAGGTTAGTACTCAAGGGGTTAATAACTATTATATAGGAACGAAAGTTAATTCCTTGGATCTTGTTAACTCTTTTCCGATACAATCACGGCAAAATGTAGCCTACTACGAAGTAAATAAGAACTAACCGCATTGAGAGAAAGTAAAATTACCTTTTACCTTGACTAATACTCTAGTGAATTTCTAAATAGTAATCAGTACAAAACATTGAAAATACCGATTCCTGTTTTATCGAATACAAATAAACAACAATACATTTATCCATCTTATTCATATTACGATTGTTGTACCTAAAAAAAAGACAACAACAACAAAAAACCATTTATTCACAATTCAAGATGTTATACCGTAAAATATTGCCCAATGTTTATTTACATCCCACGACAGAATCTACAATTTGCATTCGCCTAACGATTAATCGTCTGCTTGCAATTTACTATATTTATATTAAAAATAATATGTAAAAAATATAATTATAACAAAACAGTATAAAAAATACATAAAAGGTATTTAAGAACAATCAACACAGTTTATTAAAAGTGGAATGAAACTCTTTGAGATTAAAAATAATAGTTCATCGAAAGTTTTTTTTATTTTTATTTAATAAAAAAAGCTGTTATTTAACTACTATAAATGCATAATAGATGTTGATAAATTCCCAGTTTCAAAAGATAATGTTCGCTTAATAAAAAATGTGATATATATTATTTTCTATAAGACACAATATTGTTTCTTTAATCTTTGGTATAATTATTTTCTGTATCGATATTTAGGTATTCTTAAACAGAGTTATCGTTTCTACGAACAATAAAATATCATCGAAACAAAATACAGATCAGTTCTACTAGATTTTATTTAAATCTATCCATGAGTATAATAAAAAGAAATCGTTAAAAGAGAATTAACGCGAGGCGATTTCTTTCTTTATCGTGTCGCACATCGTAAAACCGCTTCAGCAATTTTTGATATTAAAATTTTCAATAATACCTAATGGATATTCTTAGCGAGATCGAGTCAAAAGCTCTTCGTATTGAGTGTTATTCACCCTACGTTATTCCCTTTTTTTTAATACCGTTCTTTGTATTCAGATCTTTTGTCTTATTATTGGTGTGTTTGATGTCTCCCCATTCTTTGTAGTGTCATAATTATGTCATTTGTGAGGGGATCACCGGGATGTATTGTAGTGTCATTTGATGGTGAATGTTAAATCTTATGATGAATTCAAGATGCCTACAAAGCCTAACTATATGAAGGAATCAATTAGTCGCGACACATCTGCACATTTATAATTAGTATAACACGGTATGAAGAAAAATTAAATGGTTTATGTAATATTGTTACACTGTTTGAGATATTAATTTTATTGTGTATTTCCCAAGTAAATAAATAAGTAAATATTTACTCTGTAGTAAATGTGAGTTTTACTTTTTATTCGAAAACATTAAATGTTTATATTTAAATAATCCGTGAACGCTGTTTCAACATTACTGAAATCATACAATCTTTCAAGAATTTGTATTCTGTGGCTGTAAATTACAGAGAAAAAAATGTGATGCGCTTTATATATTTAACATATATTAACATAAGCTCACGCCTGTTATCCCCGAAGGGTTAGGCAGAGGTGAAATAGCGAACTACTCCACCCACATTTCGCCGAGCTTAGTTTCGTCCCAGATGTGACAGGGGGCGAGCCTGTCACCATATCCAAAGGCACAGATACCAAAGTCCGGGATGATACTGAGTAGTAAAACCCAATATCACTTGACCCGACTCGGGGATCGAACCCGAGACCTCAGAACGGCAGACGCACCGTAATACAACTGCGCCACCGAGGCAATTATATATTTACTGTCATAAAATTTATAAAGTAATCAAATATGTAATTATCATTTCTTGTTCATTTAAATCTTCTTAATTCTCGTTCATTGATGAAGCCATCGTGTGGTGAAAGAGAATTTTCTATGTTCACATGGCATTACTTAGTGCTAATTCTAGACACACCGCACCGAATAAAAAAATCTATAATGTTTATATGAAACTATAAAAAATAAAACGATCCATTATTAGACAATAAAAACCTCTTCATATTGAAGGAGATGAGACGTCAAAACCAATATGGGGGTCATAAACAAATTATTCGTGAAACCAAGTAGTACATCGGCTAACCCTCGGATGTCACTATAAAAATATAAACCACCACATCCCCATGGGCCTAAACGGCCGACCGTAATAAAGAAACGCGATAAACCGTGCAAAAAAATTGCTCACATGAATTCATTGGTATGACATTTCGGGGCTTTCGAATGGTCACCGTTATGGGGCAGAAAATTTCCTAGACGCATATATCCTGCTTATAGTTTTATGAGATCGGTTGCCCCCCAACCCTCCTATCTTTTATTGGTCGCTGGGAATCTTGTCAATCTTATTACGTCGGCGGTCGTTTCGTCCGGTCGCGGCGGCTTTTTAGGGTTACAACTAGTGGTGTCAAATATGTTAACGAAAAACCGGGTGGTATAAATATTGAAATTAAATTCATATTTCAGTGAGAATCGTTTATTTCCATTTTAAACAATATTGTTACGTTGTGGACAATTTTCTTTTCAAAACAGGGACTACACGTAAAATACAATTGATTTCAATTGCTATAGCATATGTTGCGAGCATGTTGGTCGCATAATCGGTTGACAAAAACAAAATTTCACCACTCTAAAATAACTTTTTTTTTAGTAAATAGGGGCAAATATAATCAGTAAATATATCAGTAATAGATTGGTTGATAAGTCATTCTGAGTTATCACGTTTTTTGAAATGTGATGATGGAAATGCCCAGACTTATATTATTGTTGTAATTAGTTCCTTAAGATATCTAAAAAAATGTCACATAAGTTAACAAGTAAACAATAGCGCTTCTTTTCGGTATATAATTACATCCGCGTCCGGAAAATTAGTTTTACATTGGGCCTATTCCGATAGAAAAAGGTGGACACCGACCAACCCTAGCTATAAATGTATTGACAGTTCGAATTGTATAATTTGACATCGTTCATGTCATTTGCGGTTTGATTAAAAATTCCTTTATGTTTTATGCTGCAGATTTATGTGGTAGGTAAATTTGACGTGTATTATTTTTCGCTACGTCTCGAGTATTATTTAGGTTTATTAATTCTATTACTGGGACCGCTTTTTTTTTCGAAATACTGTTACAATTTACCTTACCGAGATTGGCTTATAGCCACATACCGATTATGCTAGCCCATGCTACATTCAGATAGCCTTGATAGGTTTAGACAAAAATCTGCAAAGCTGCTTCGTTCACCTAAATGCTATCAAACAACGTTATAAGATAAAATCTTTAATTTAACTATGACGTACAACTGAATTGAGATAGTGGCGTGAAGATATACGCTGCGGCAATTACACCGCGTTTAGAAGACCGTGCAATTCCGCATGCTATCTTCAATCTTGTGCCGCACGGCGGTGGCCAGTAACAAACAACTGCGTACTCTGACATTAGGTAGCCGTTCTCGTGACATCTAAATTTCGGCTAGCCACACGGACCGGTTACAACGAGCTACTATTCAATAGAGTAAGCATTGTAATCGACTGGTTTAAAATATACTGTATAGGTTGTGATGTAACTTGAGTTGGATGACGTTGTTGTACATTATGGACCTCATAATAAGGCTCAATTTCATTCAAAGGGTAATTGAATGAGGAGCCGAAAAAAAGTAACTAACATTGCTCGATAAATTCCTAAACTAAAGTGGAAGTGGACTGGGCACACTACTCGTAAAACTGATGATCGATAGAGTGAATGGGTTCTCGAATGACTACATTATTACTAGGCCTACTAAAGCGTTAACTGATACATACAAATCGAACCTAAAACACGGCAAATAAAAGCTAGTCACTGTGACGATGGTCGTTACCCGATCGATCGGAACGGAAATCTTACTAATTTTGATGTTTGTGTAATGACTATGTCACTTTATCTAAAAAGTATCACCGTTTTCTGAATCATAGTTTAGCTGCTTTGTCTAAAAACTTACTCTACATTATTTTGTAACTCTTGTAATATAGTGTCCACATTCGCGTTTCAGGACATAACACCCCCATCCCTGCATAAAGCTGGGACCTACCGAATCTATTATAGGCAATTGGGGCAATTTATCATCAAGTCACGTCTCTAATAGGGTGACTAGTAATAAACATTATTCCTGTTTTAGAACATCAATATTTTTTTATTTTTAATATAAATAATTCTTGGCTTTTTTAACTACTATTTAAGCGATGGCGGTATAGTAGATGTAGGGTGCGCATTCATAGTGTCCAACGACGTGAAATCGAACTCAAAAATTAGCTTTCGATGAAGGAAATCATTGGGATGAACCCATAGCATTTTGGTAGACAATTTTAATTCTTGGCTTATTTAAATAATGTAATTTTAGTTTTCCCTGAGCATGAAGAACGTATATACAAAGGCATTACATACTCTATTAAAAATAGGCAAAGTTTAAACCAGTTTAGTACCTTTTTCTCATCTGTTTCTGGACTACAGATGAACTTTAGTGTCATCAATTTTAAAAAAATGTGGATTTTTGTCCATAGAATTCTCAATCACATACCTATTTATGGACATATTTCAACAAATTGCTAACACTAATATTAATATATACAGATCGTATGTAACATCAATTCAAAATTCCAAAATTAAGCTATAAATATAATAAGGCCGTCAATACACGAACAACTAGACGACAAATCGCCAGACCTGTCACCCGAAGCCACCGCATTTGTTATTCAATAAACGATTTCCCCCGCACCTATCAATTTATCAGATTCAATGAAGGCGAAACTATGTTTCATTGGCGTACAACCTGACATTCACACCGGCGTCATGTTATTACGAATTAAAACCTTCATCGCACATCGAAATTTGAGCTATATAGTACTGAATATAAAGTCGAAAATTGTGTGTATATTTTTTGGTAGTTTGGACGTTATTGTAAATTTTATGAAGTTGCATATTGACGTCATACCGAAAGGGAGACGGCGGTTGAATGCAAAACGGGCGAACCATGGATTTGGCATATGTTATAGAGTGGATGCTATTGTTTGATACACACGGTTTGTGTATATTTCCATTATTTTAGTAAATAATGATATTGAAGTGAAATATCTTAGCACGCAATTGGAATAAAATTTCAAGGTCGCGGCATATGATTGAGACGCTAAGTGTCAGAATTAACCTTACCATTCTGAATATTAAAGGATTGGTAAGTACGTAGGGGGATACAAAGAGACGAAAATAATAAATACGCTATACTTTTTGACAATTTTTATTTTAGAGAAATCCCGTGCATGGTCGTTTTTTAAAAAGTTGAGATACATTATTTTATCGCTTTCTATGTCTTTGATATATATCCCTTATTAATAATTTCTCTTACAGGCTTAAATTAAACATTATCCAAGAAGTTCCACTTCTGACACGTGTACTCTGTAGACACGATCTTTTTTATTTTTTCTATAACAAACTGTTCAGATACCTATATTACATATAAGTAAGTCTACTTTGATATTATCACAACTTTATAGTTCAGTATAGAATATAAATCTCTTTGTAAATTAGGGAAGAGTTCAAGTTCACTGCATTTTTTTTTAGTTTTCGTTATTTATTTTAAATACAATAACATAAAATAAATATTTATGAAAAGTTCTATTCCCTGTAAAATCGTTTTCTCAGAAATAAGTAAAATTCTTCTAAATTAAAACAAATATAAAAAATACATTACGAACATTAATTTAATTAAGTATAGACTTTTGATTAACATTCTTCTTCAGTTTACTACGACTAGTTAACCTAGAAATGAAATATATTTGCGTTTCTCGTACCAATCAGCCCGTGTGTCTCGTCCTAATCTATATGTCTTGGTTGATCCGAGCGTTTGTATGTCATATCGGAGCTAGTGAGGGTGTAACTAATTGCCGGGGGGCTCTGTCGCGATTTTGACAATTGTATCTGTCGCTATTGTGCACGTAAACGTAGTGCCTTATATTATCTGATAGTGAATGTGTAATAATTAAATGATTTTAGTCTGTAACACATGTTTTGTAATAGCGATAATAATATCTTAGGGAAATTAATAATTTAATTGAGTGTGGTGTGGCCATTTTGTTTAATTTGGACTATTGAAATTTTGATCAAATTTATTTGTGAAAGAAGTTTTGTGCTTAAAAAAATGTTCGCACGACTTCGTGGGTTTTAATAAAATTTTGCATAGTAGTAATATATTATGAATGTTCTGTGTATGGTATGTAATCTATAGTGTTCTGGATATGATGTAGTATAATTAACAGCCGGTTCCAATATGAGATCTCAATCTGGTTTTGTCTACTGAAATCCGAAATGTCAATCCTTTTTCTCTAAAACGTCAGATCAGATCATTCAGAAATATCGATTTATTTTTGGTTTGACATTAACTTGGGTATGAATAAATTTCTATTAGAACTTTGATTTACACCCAACAAAAGTGTCAGGCCTGATACCTAATGTCACAATCTAAAATGCTAACTGAAACTAGAATTTAGACTTAGATAACAGTTTGAAAATGATACTCTTCAAGAGAATAATATGAAATATTCTCTATACAATATAAACAGTGTTATCCATCCATCCATTAAAGCGAAAGACGTCCAATGTTGGAAAGAGTTCTCCCACAAAGATCTCCATAAGGACCGTTCTTGCACCACTCACATTCAACGGATTCAATGTGCCCAACCCATTGCCACTTAAATTTGGTAATTCATATATAATACATAAAACAGGGTTATGATAGGAATTAATATAATGTTTATATTTAGTTTATTCTTTTAAAACATTGGTGGATCATTAGTCAGTGTGGTCAAATTCAACATAGCCCATTCTATATGAGATTTCGGCGAAGGAAAATATCGTGATTAAAGTGTAGGCATGGTGGTAGATTATTTTATAATGACTTTCTAGTTAGCTACGACACTCCAAGTTTGTAAGTTTGTCACCAAACAACTATATGTGTATTCCGGCGGCAACACTTGAGAGATAGTCACTCTAGTCGTGTATATTTACCATGCTGGACCTCATCTTGTCAGCCGTGTAGTTCCGGGTAAGAATAATACCAACTCGTATCTACCCGTGGGTATCGTAAAAGGCGACTAAGATATATAAACAGAGAGATGGGCACCAGTATCCTCTGAGTACCTCAAACATCTGATTGCGATTACCAACCTACTTGCCAAACGTGACGATTATGGCAATCCCTTCCTTATTGGGGGAGATCTATGTCCAGCAGTGGAAGTCTTAATAGATAGGTGGACCACATCGTTATTTAATATAAGGTGAGACAGGTAATAATTTCTTAGAAAACTTCATAATTACTTAACAGTTAGAATTATCGTTATCTCAGAGCATTTGTAAATTCTCACCAAAACCAAAAACATTAAAAAAAATCTATTTAACATATTACTAATAGCTAAAAGTTATCTATAAAATCAGTAGCAATTATTTTTTTGGTTTGTGACATTTTTTTAAAGTACAATAATAAATATTTTTTTCATATTTAAGTTAAAAATTACTCTACTTAGTATTCGATCCAGTACATATAGCGATAAAGCCACATTTCAAATTTGTGTATATTTCTCGATTGATCTTATTCTCGAGAAACAGAATCTTGGCGACAGCAATTATCAAAGAAAGCTCAAACTTGTTTAATAAAAGATGTAAACGAAACCCTTGTAAATAATTTTGTTCTTACTTTGAAAACTGTTAGATTTATATTGTATCTATGACAAAAAAACAATACATGCCCATACAGCGCATTATAACCCGTAGTTTATCTTTAAAACCAACATATCTGGTGAACATAACAAAGGTGTGTTCACTTTCGGTAATAATCAAACTATAAATCTTTAGTAAAGACAACAGAGTGTAGGAACTGTAAGCACGCCGGTGTGCGCGCTGCCTTATTCATTTAATATATGTATATACATTACGTTTCACTCGGTTTTACTTTTGGCATTATTATTATTTTTTAATGTTTGCCTATCTATTGTAGGTAATCTTATATTTCCTAAATTAATAAAAATGTAGATTTTAAACTAGGAATGTAATAATCTTAATTATAAAATTTTATGTTAATCTCAAGCGTATATTACATCTATAGATAAGAAACAAATAATTTAAAAAATGTATATTTTGGAATATTTCTTCTGTCTCAAAAATTTTTCTTTTACCAATTAGATTTGGTCGGAAATTGAATAAACGAAAATAAAAAAATAAAATTACAGCCTGATAAACAGACGTACAAACAAGGTAAACCGACGTCGAAACACGGTTATCGTAAGTGCGACCCGACGACACACGACCGGGCATAATTCATCGAACGAATGCATAAATCAAATGCAATAGTCGCTTACAATCAAAACTTAGACTTACCAATGGATCCTTTGCAAAATTGGACTTTGTCCGTTTCGGTAAAGGTCCGTTCAGCTTCAACATTGTACAGGTCGGCGGCAAACTGAAGTTGGTTGGCGTAGCAATTCCAAATTCAAACTGGCGAATATCGCACGTTGATTGGTCAGGGCGCGCGTGGTCGTTGATATAAATAGTGCGGTTTGCGAACACATTCGACTAATATGGATTCGGATTGACAAATTACGGAAATTTTCTATTAAATCCAACGTAGAAATTAAACCAGATTTTCGATGTAAAATTTTAGATTTATGCTGCGGTTGGGACATACAAAATATGATACATACTCATGTGTATTTTAGAACACTTTTTTTATGAAAATCGACTATATACATCTATAATTATGTGAGTTTATTTTTCGTTTGAGTGCTCGATAAAATGAATACACTTGAACTGATAAAGAAGTAAAATCAATTTTTTGTTTGTTAAGGACAAACTTAAAAACTAATTAAATGATTTTAAAAAATATTTCATTTGTAGAAAGCTTTATTATCACTTAGTAAATAATAAACTCATCACTTTCATGCCCTGTTCCCAACTCACTTAGTACACATCATCTTGGCAGTATATTTTCTTTTTCTACACGTTCCTATCAGCGGTTACCACTTCCTTTACCCCATTTTCTTTTATATTATTCGTGACACACTCCATCCACACTTTTTTCTTTGGCGTCCTATACTTTACCATCCTTCCATATTCATTTCATTCATTCATTATCCACATGCGCTTCTTGCCTTCTCATAATATGTCCATTCCACGAAAAACATCCCTTTCAACTTTTCTATCAAAGCACCACTTTAAATCCTCTTAATTCAGTGATTTCGATAAATATGGGCTCTATATTTTTTAAATATAGAAACTTCTATACATACCTGAGCGATCCGGGGCGGGTCACTAGTGTTAAATAAAGTGCAATGTACGACGGCTGATGACCGCCGGTAGATAAGAATCATCATACCTGCTTATATCTGCTACTGCTACTAAAAAACAAATTAAAAAAAAAAATTACATTACGGTTACTAAGTCTAGGTAACATCTATACACTGAATGATCCTGAAAATAAGTAAAACGTGTTATTATTTGTAAAACAGATTGATTACAAGTGGTATCGGTTAAACAGGCTAAATTGCCCCACCACCTCGCTGAAGTCTGGATTTACTTTGGCTGATCATAACACTGAAATCGGCTGAAACCTACCACTATTTGGGTTAGCTACCCAAACCTGTAGGTTCGTGGTGACGGATTAAACTTGATGATTGTAACTAACCAAGATTGAATAAAAAAATATTATAGTTATATCCATATGTTTATAGCGAAAATCTTTGGTGCTATAAAATATGCAGAAGGCTCTCTCCATGCTTTGATAGTGGAGCGCGCTGTAACACTCAAGGTGGTGGGAAACATTGACGGCCATGCTCTGAAATATTCTAGATATATCCACAAATTTCTATGAAATCTTTCCCGACCGGTGTCCGAAAAGTTAATAAGCTGTCTGATATTTTTCATATGTGTATCAGCCACTAATGTATTTCCATTTATTAACATTTATCTAAGAATCTATACCAATAAATAAAATTGAAGTGTCTCTTTGTAATATTAAAATAACAATTTTTTACTAACTACACAATAATGTACTTTCATAATATATTCTCAGAACACAATTTTTAAAATTTTATGTCTGTCTGTTTTTATAAGCAGATAGCTGAATTTAGTTCAAAAACCTTTATTTTTCGAAAATAATTAGGATTCTGCATTAAAAAAAAGTAATGAAATTGTAAACAAAATACAATTCGATAGACAGCACCAACAAAACATTATTTTCCAATTATTGTTTAAAAAATATATTACGCAGTGAAGAATATGTATATGAGAAGCGAGTGGATCCGCGGGCACAGAGTTAATGTAATATATATTTTTTATATCAATGTGTGATAACAATCTCACTCGATAACCACGTTAAGTTAAAGGTGAGATATAGACTTGCTTTTCAAGAGGTTGTCAGAGATAGACTTTCGTGAGAAGACTTCGACCTTGTGATTAGCGATCACGCAAAAATAGTTAGCAGAAATTCATGGTTATATTAAAAAAAACTCTTTCTGGCTACACTGGTAGAGTAAAAACGTGATGAGCGTAGATTAAAAAATAACCAGTTCTACGTATCGAGGAAAGACATCCTTTCTTAGAAGAATTCACATACATCTACAACCAAACAGGAGTATTATTATTAAATCCACACGTATTGTTAATGGCCGCGTCTGTCTGTCTGAGCATTAGTGGGTCTATATATACTTCGAGAAATTCTCTATCAAATTACATGATTTTTTTTTGTAATAATAGATGTGTTCTTGACCTAGGTTTTAGTTCATTTATTTATTTCCAGTAGACAATACATAGAAAAGAAACTAACCATCGTCGACAAAAAATGTACGTATTTTTCTTTATCTGGACCATAAAGTAATTAAAATCAATTTTAATAGAGTCAACAACTGTGTAGAATAGGACTTGTATAATGCGAGCAAAGCCGCGAGGCGTAGTCAATACTACTTGATAATTGTTGACCGGTCGTGATCTACACATTTTAAAAGGGATGCTAACTAATCGTTTGTTGACTCTACAGACTTCTCCTCAACATTTATGTATATTTACAAGTAAATTATGTTTTAAGCTAACTTGTTTTTTCACATGATATTGGCTCAGTTCGTTGACCACAATCTCACTTTTAATTGATACTTTTATTTTATTGATAGTGATGTTACATGAAGATGTGGTTGACGATGGTTAACACACTAAGCCTAGAGGTACTGGTTCTCAATTGATGCTGCCGGAACATACTAATTGGTATTTGGCGACAGGTTTTCAAATTTGCAGGTGGTAGCTACCCAGGCGGGTATTATTAGAAAATACCCTTTCACCATGTTATGGTTTCTTTGCGATGTATTCTTTCACCGAAAGCTCAGACTAATTCAGAGTTGGATAGGTGCGTTTGAACCCGCGTACATTGACGCGGAATTTGGACGCACTGCGCTATTATTATAGAATTGGGTCTTGTGTCGACTATTAGCTATCATTTGAAAGATAGTTCCTCTAGGATATCGTGTTTACCATTTACACTCATTTCATCATTTAGGTAAGATAAAGTAAGATTGTGGTGACACATCAAAACCAATTAAATGGTAGCTAATCAGGCGAATATTATGCCTTACCACCACGCGAAGATTCCATCAGTTCGAAGTAAGGTAAGGGCACATTTCATACTGTGCAATACAGTAACAACACCGGTAATGGGGTGAATCATAAATTACAAGGTAATTAAGCGTCACAATCGAACAAGGCAACGTACGCATCCCGATTGTCCAGCATCTAATATTGAAATGATGAGTTATTGAGCAATAAATCTGCTCGGTGTCTAGTGGACAAACGGCGGGGTAATCGTATGAGGGATAGCTATTACTAGCTAGCTGCTGTCGCGTGTCGCTTGACGTGTCCGTCTCTGTGATTGTTTGTTTTGATAATTAATTTATAACAGACCAGATATGATTAACAATTCCAGAACGGAAGCTTAAGTACTGAGGACAACGACGTTAGCTTTGCAAATTCCTCTCCAAAAGTTATCAATGATTGAAACCTGGCACAGCACTGCTCCTTCCTGTATCACTACAAATCAGAGGAGGAGAAGATAGCGTGTTTGGTATGCACTCACACTGCCAGTTGCGGGAGGCAATGATTACCTCAAGGGCTCTTCTTCGAAACGTAATTCTCGCTTTGGAAAACAATTCCTGTCAACCTCGTCAATGGACGCCAAGGAGGTTTGTTGTGGTTAGTGGTTGCGGTCCCAAATAACGCCTCTGCTGTCCTCACACTACATCACAGCGTTCTCTTATCACACTACTCTTGACTTTGCCAATACATTTGTTTATACGGAATATGCTCAGTGCTTTGGCCACAGTTTCACCTGGTGTTAAGTGATGATGTTGTGGTCGAGGATGGTAAACACACTAATCCTAGAGGTACTGGTTCTCAAGTGATTCTGCCGGAACATACCTATTAGTATTTGACGACAGGTTTTCAAATTTGTTGGTAGTAGCTACCCAGGCGGGCATCATTAGAAAATGCCTTACCAACATGCTATGGTTTTCTCACGATGTTTTCCTTCACCAAAAGCTCAGGTCGATTTTAGAGTCGGATACCTATCCTTAGCCTTTCACCTGAAAGGCGTCGATTAATGCAGAGTCCGGCCGCACGGCAGCGGATACACTGCGTCATCATCGCTTCGCATCTAAAAAATCCAGCTATAAGATAATACACTTTAGATAATATCAGGTTTAATTATTTATTATCGTTTAAAAAAAACAGTTTGCGTTACTTGGATTGCTTTAACTTATAATTCAGGATCGTCCATGGTAAAGTGTAACAGTTCATTGGCGATAGTAATACAGCGGATGCACAATACGATAATAAAACAAGATTATTAATATTATATACACATGAATTATTGTAGCAATTAGATGCGACAACGCCGGAGAAATGGCGTCGCTGAAGCTCGGACGTGCCGGACACCGGCACGAATAAATCAATCAGCTTTGTTCGGACACAGCGCATAAGCGGACACTAGTGGAACGACAGTTATATTTTCATTTTTTTTTGTCTTAGAAATGTTTATATTATTCTACATTACTTTATTTAAGAGGCTTAGTTATAACGCGAATAAAACCACACGTAGAAAACTTAAACTTCACTTTGTCCCTCGTAAACGTTTTTATAATATCTGATAATATGACACTTGTATATCGAAGTGACAAGTGCTTAGCGCGTGTAAAGATATATCATTTGTATATGTTTACATAAGTAAGTAATTTCTTGTTAAAGTCAACTATTCTCTCTTGTAACTTATGTTGAGCCTACGCGTGTTGATCGTACGATCAATTAGAGTGCGTTTATTTTTAGTTCAATACGTATCAATATTTACATACATTTTTTTTATTAATTTTCAAGGAACAGTTGATCCTTTTTTTGGATCTAGAATAAAAAAGTTTGACATCTTATTATCTAGTTAACTGCTTTACTTTTGAATTAAATATACAATTGTACATATTGATAGGATAGATTTAATTTGAATTATTCTATGGAATCACTTTCAAGCCAAACCGAGATTTGTACTACGTTGGTAGCTTTGCACTGGTCGCCATTTTTAGCGGAGCATCTTTAGCCACAAAGCCTGGTAATAATATTTTTTAGGCTTTTCAAATCAACATTAAAAATGATAACTTATTGTTTGTCAATTATCATTTAGTATTAATTATTTAAAATTCTAAAAAAATATAAATATTAAATAGACACGTGTCCTGATTGTTAGGTAAGGAGTTACCATCATAGATTATTCAACGAAGATTGTATAATAACTCCACAAGAACAAATAGGCGCAACGTAATCTGTCGTATGTATTAAAACTATGGAAAGCCGATACACCACGTCTAAGCCCGTCAGTAGACAACACCCTCCAAAACTGTTCCCTTATCGCACCAGCCACTTACTAGTTTTAATTAGACCTCGCATTTTGTAACAGTCGAAAATTAATCAAATTATGTACGTTGGCTTCAGGCGTCAGAGTTTGGATGATATCGTGCTGAATGGCGCCACATGTCAAAGCGGGTTAGGTTTTCTCATTGATATATATTGTCAGTTACATTTTAAGTTTCTAAGTTGTCTTTATTTCACATCCAATGATACATTATACCGCTGACAATGTTATATGAATTTACGATAATCAAAATCAATTGTAGAATGGGCAATTTGTGAATTTTGTCCGCAACCTGTCCATAAATTTTGCAGCCGGATGACGAAAGTAATCGTTAATGGCCATCAATCTAGAAATCAAAGTCAGTGTAAGTAATGTGATATGAGCATCTAGACACAGTAATAATAGTAGTATAATTACACAATAGTAATAATATACTGCTGAATAAATAACAAAAAAAATAAAACAAATCCAGATATAAAAGGGATTATTCCAGTTGAAACCAATTAGTTAACCACATCATTAGCGAAGGGAAACATTTTGAAGAAACCATCAAATGTATGGCATCTTAATACATACCTGGATAGCATTCAGTATCGTTTTCTTTTGTATTTAATATTATCACTTTAAAGCTGGGTTATCTGGATTTATCGTGATACAGTCCTAGCCCTCTCCGTTACTTGTATCTAGTGAAATCGAAATAAATCTTAATTATAGGGTTTCTCTATCTATTTTCCATCTCATGCTTACTTTATCTTGAGTTATCGGTTTATCCTTTTTTTCCGTGGTGGTGTGGAAATATCTAGAAAGTATGATGTTGAAAGGAGCAAACGGAACTTACCTTTATTATTAGCCTTCGATTAAGCTGGTTCAGATATTATTTTCCACCTCACTTCACTTTATGAATGTTCTATATAATTTGATAATTAATGTGCACTTTTAAACATATGAGAGACAGCGGCGGCGGTTGCGTGTTGGCGTTCCGTTTTTGAATAGGAAGAGGAAGGGATAATGAAATACATAGACTAAATAGAGCGGGGGCATGTAGACAATATAGAGAAGAAATAACATAGAATAAGAAGAGAATATATACGATAATAGATGGCGTTAACACGTGGAGAAATGCATTTACGCATCCCTAAATCATACGCATCCCGGGGAGTAAATTCTCCCCGGTTAAGTTGGCAAGGAGTATGTGGGACTTGTTCGGCGTGGAGTACTGAAAATACTCACTAAAACCCCACGGTACCGTCCGCCGCCTTCCAAAGGCGACACGGAATCATACCTAGCGGTTTACCCTGCAGATGACTTACAGTTTCTGCTATTTTCTGTTTGAAATAATTTCTACGCTCATTCAATTTAATATTACAATTAATTTAATGTTTTTTATATTCTATAACGACTTCTATTATCAATTAATTTAAAAAAAATGGATCATTTTTGGCTTCGTATGGTATAAAATCGACCACTCAAACGAAGCTAAAAGCAGCATTCTATATCGTCAGGCAAAACATCGTACCTCCGCACTACACGTCAAATTCACAGTTCGCATTTCACAAAGTTGTACCTACATTAAAACAATTACGTACTTTAATAATCTTTGTTGGAATTTAATAGGATTTCAATTTTATTATGTGTTTGTTTAAAATATTGTTTATACACTTGATGTTAAAAGGGATTCCTTTGCATTAAGTGTTTAAAAATTATGTTTATTTTTATACCGAAATAATAGAATTCGGGAATAAATTACCAGGACAACTTCTTTCCAAAGAGCTTGTCAGGGCATTTGCCCTACACAAAACTGGAGAGTCTGGAATACTCAGCAGGTATCAGCTACGCGTATTAGTTGGAGTACTAACTGGACACTGTTGTTTGCATAAACACTTTGAAAATATCAGTGTCCGACCCACCAAAGTGTGCAGGTGTACAATTGTACATATTGATAGGATAGATTTAATTTGAATTATTCTATGGAATCACTTTCAAGCCAAACCGAGATTTGCACTACGTTGGTAGCTTTGCACTGGTCGCCATTTTTATTTAATTTATATTTAAGAAACTGGCTTCCTTATTTTTTCTTTGAGCTTAAAAATAATGTTCTTTTAACTACACTTTCTTTCGCTATTCTAACATTATGCCCGCCTGTTCGCATCTGGACATGCGGCAATTTAAACAGAATTTACGTACGCTTATTAATTTAAATTTTATTACTAATAATATCGACTGACAGTGAGGGACGCAATAATATCCCAGTAATTATACATAACTGATATCGAAATTTCGCTTTCAATTGACCTTATTCACGGTTATGGTCGAAACATGTAGTACATTAAGCCTAAGAGAAAAATTAATGCGCCGGAACACACCCTTGCCTGGAAATGTTCAACCTGATAATTAGTGATGGCATTAGGAATATCTGTATAGGCTCAGTGCTTTGAGTACAATCTCACCTAATGTTAAGTGACGATGTGGTCCAGGGTGATAAACACACTAAGCCTAGAAGTACTGGTACTCTAGTGATGCTGCCGGAACACACCTATTGGTATTTGGCGACATGTTTTAAAACTTGCGGGTGATAGCTACCTTAGAAAAATGCCCTATCACCATGTTATGGTTTCCTCGCGATGTTTTCTTTCACCGAAAGCTCAGGCTGGATTTTAGGGTTTGATAGGTAAGCTCGAACCCGCGTGCATTTACGTGGAGTCCTGCTGTACTACCCACTGCGCCATCATCACTTCAAATCCTTAACTATCATGTTAAATATACTTTCATCCCGAAGAATTTCTTCGCCAAAAGCTCATGAGAGTAGAGTATTCACTCTGACGTAGATCGATGCGATCTATAAACAATCCACCATTGTAGAAAAATCGTCTTGACATTATCAGTATTTCAATAGTAACAATAAAAATAGTTATAAGAAAAAAAAAATATAAGATCAGATATAAAACAACAATTGTACACGGTTTCGAGTGCAGTACTTAATAACAACTTAACACCCTCCCCCGCACCCTCACTGCAGCCACCCCGCACCCCTCACAACCCATTCTATCAAACACATGACAAGCGCAGATTTTGCTTTGTACTTGTCAAAAATATAGCAAACAAAAGATACGGCACACGAATAAATGAAGTGAGCTGATATATCTCCCTTAGAGCTAGTGATGAGAATCACTTATCGATAGTGTAATGATAAATTGTAACTACTCTCACTAACGGAATCCCTATACAGAGCGCGGACCTGCGTACGTAAATCACTCTGTTATTGGTCATAATTTTATACGGACGTAAGGCGTTTTGTCCTATGTAGTATCAGATATAACTGTTATAGTTAAAAAAATTGATCCGTGTTAATTTACTTATATAATGTTGAAATAAAATAATAATACAAAACGATATCTGCTATAGTTTCATTCACGAAGCTTGGGTTATTAATAAGTAAAACTATGTCGACAATCGTTTTAACAATTGTAATGATTACCTTCATAATATGTTTTTAAAAAACTTTGACAATCAATAATTTTATTTAATATTGTAACGAGGTAAATATATTATACGGTTTATTAAAGGGGAGCTTAAACATAAAAGTTATAATTATTATGATCGTATTCAACTATCGGCAATTGTTTACCGTTTCGCCCATCACTAGACAAGCAATATGTGTAGGCAGACAATATAAGTGACGTATCACACACTGACACCCGAGTGTTCGCGGGAAGTATGCAAAGAAGTTGCCTCGACGCGGATGAGACGATCTTGATACTTGATGCAGACCTCTGCCCCGAGGCGTTTAAAAGTTTTGACGGCACATTTTAATCGGCGATTAAAAGTTTTTGGTTAATGTCTTACATATACATGGTACACGAAACAATTCAGGATCCGAATGAATGTGAGAAATTTCTGATTTAGTACAAAATAATTTTATATAAGTTTGACAACCTAAATCAACTTTAGGAGGTAAAAATATTCTTAAACTTGTAGTTGAATTTAAGACAAATGTTTGTTAGATATACGCTATAAGATCCATTCTAAGTAGCCAGGTATTCATTGAGTTACAAATAAATTATCATTTATAGCTAGATAAAAATAAACGAGAATGGTGGATTTAGTAAATATAATTAGGTGAAAATATCTTTCTCAAAATGTGCCTGTATAATTTTATGCTTGTAAATAGTAATTAGTCATTTTGTTTAATTATAGGCATTATTATTGAACGTATTCTACAATCGTCTGTTTTTATTTATTTATAAATACATTTTGCAGCATTATATACAAATATACAGCAGTTAAAATCTTAAGATTATCATAATAAATAAATCTTTATTGACAACGTTATTGACTAGATGGCGCTAACACTATCACTATTAACATTAAATAGTCAAAGTAACAAATTTAATAAGTAAACAGAGTAAAGTATCACCCATGCATCCTGTTTATTATTTTTTCAATTTTATATATTTATTGAGTGTCACTTGAAGTAAAAAAATCACTTATCTTCATAAAATTTCTAAATGTATGAAACATGACTACAATATTGGCAACTAACGTACCTTTTTGAGTTCATTTTTTAAACAAGTATCAAGACACCTCACACCTCATATATATCGACAGTAGCTCCAACAATAATAGTTCCGTATCCCATTTGAATATTAGAACATCCATCCAGTGAAGATTTCACTCGCGAAGCTGGAGGTTGCCACCCCGAGGGGCGAGAGGTGGGGGAAGGAGGGTTGGCACACAAGCAACGTTATTAGCGAATGTCGCAGGAATAAAAAATTGCGACTCTATGTTAAAATACCCGGGTTTATTTAGATCCGGTTTCATTTAGCTCATGACTTGTGATTATATGCTGTAACTAGCTGTGTGCCCGTGAGTGATAAAATGCATATAACATTTCATTTATACCTATCCTAAAAAAACAAATAAATGAAGAAAAATTAGAGATTTGTTTTTATTTTCGGAAAAAATCTGAGTAAAAATAATGAGAAAGGGTCGATAGAATCCAAAAAATAAATAGCCTATAACCATCTACGAAAAATCTTACGTCGAATTGTAGTAGTCCTATCCTGATATGTTCAGTAGTTTTGAGGTGATGGTGCCTCAAAGTGACCCCAAATATATATATATTATAAAATAAATTTATTTTTATAGAAATTAATATATAATTCGAAATGGCGAATGAAATTATTAATTTAAAGACTTGTATACTTTAGATTACTTTACAGTCGTTTTTTTAAAATAAAATCTACATAAACTATTTTTCACAATTGAAGTTTACATTTACTGTTTTGAAATGATTTTACTACACTTTTTACAGAATTAATCAAGCTTCATAACGGTTTGAAAAAAAAACGAGTGTCTAGTTTTCAAGTTATCCTGTAACATAATATTTACCCGCACTCGCACAATCTTATTTCGAATTAACAAAAGATAGGGAGAATCACTTGTTATCGACTCGAAATGGAATATTTTCCGACCGACATGTTGTTGGATTTAATTGTTTACTCCTCCCCCTGTATATGGATTTATTTATTAATTAATTATTCGAGTTACAACATATGTATAACAAAGTTTACGTTATTATAGATTATTCGTGCTCAATGTTTGCATCAAATGCGACACATGAAAAAGTACGTAAAAACGCATGAAACATGAAAAAGTACGTAATTTGATTAATATTTTAAAACTTTATATGATACAAACTATACACTGCAATGACCGTTTTAGATTTTTATAACCAATAATTTAAATCATATTCGTTATTTTATATTACAATCAAATAAAAAGTAAAACTACCTTTAAAATATGTATGTATATGATACCTCAATTTCTTAAAGGCAGTGACTGTCAATGACTTCTAATCTCTAACTAGAAGCGCAGTTCTATTTTCAATGTTTAGTCAAATAGATAATGGTCCAAAATTCCGAAAAGCGATTTGTAATATAAGCGAGAATAGATTTTCTATACGTTTTTTTAAATTTGGATATTTATAAACAATATAATTTATATTTTTTTTCTAGGATTTAAATATTATTCTTTATATTGCAAATAAATGTATTCGAATATCTTTATATATATAAATCTTTATTATAATATCTATATAATTTACCATTTTTATGTATGACTACAATCTCAGCAGACGTTAAGTGTCAGTGTAGCCAAAGTTAGCCAATAGCATACCTAGATCACTAATGGAGCGAAATGTCTTAAAAGAACATACCTATGATAGGAGTTTTTCGATAGATTTCTATCTTTAGTGTGATAGCTAGTGTTGACGTTGATGTTTTTAAAAAGAAATGTTGTTTACCTTAGTTACCGATTGAAGTAAGACACAATAAAAATCTCGCAACGAACAGTCGTATTTAATTGTATATCAGCAGCTAGTGTCCTTTAAACAAACTCAACATACACTAACAGCTAGTCAAGAGAACAGTATAATAAGCCGTATGTCATACTAAGATATGATGTTTTCATTTACGTAAAGTTTAAGATTGCAGTTGGGTCCAATGGTATGTCAATTAATACGCTGTCCGATCACTCTATTATTAAGTCATCTTCTTTTAACTAAAATACTATTATTGATCGGAGTAAAGCTAATTACCACTCCTATAATATCTTCTATACACTCTACGATTACTTATTTCAATGTGGTACTTCGAACAGACTTTTAAATATAAATTGCTAGACTAGTAAAATATATAGAGGTTATATTCTAATACGAAAAACTCTTAAGCAATAAAAAAATACAGTCGATTTAATTTCTAACTAAAGTAGTATTGTAATATAGTAATTTGTAAGGTTTAGACCAAATAAAAATTGTCTTTATGGAAATTAAACCTAATTAAATAGTAATTTTTATCGTAAGAATGTCTCTAATCGCTAGCTGAAAGGTAAACAAAGAAATACAAGGCAATAGATTGTGTTAGTGACTTTGTTTAGTTCATATATTGGCTGAGAAGGATTGATCTCTTACTTCGCTGGAAATATCACTTCTTCTACCCTTTCCTTCATCCCCTAAATAGTCCATATATGTTCGAGTTACCACCGCGCCATTGTTGAACATATTTCAAACGATTCAAAGCCGCGTAGTCGTATTTAGGGACATTTGTATTCATTCGAATCATATTTCAGATGGGAGATTGTCGGAGGAGGATTTTCACATAGGCATAGTATTTCGTGGGTTTGTGATGTTTCTTTTGGTGGTTTTCTTGTTGTTTTTTTATGTAAAGTATTTTTTTTAATGACTGTATCCGATTGGATCCTAATATAGAGTGATGGAAATTAATTATTTTTAGCACGTGTACGAACATGACACACTTTTTTGAGTTAAGCCCCTATGCTTAATGCTAATATACCGATTTACAGATTTTTTATGAATAGTGTTTGAAAGCACAGATAACCACAGCATCTTACTGCTAAAATACTTAAACCATCTAAGAAGTTTCGTCATTTTGCAAAGGAACTTATTATTATAATAATCACAGTATATTGAAGTGATGAAGGCTGAGTGGTAATATGGTCGGATTTTGTATCGATAAATGTAGATTCGAATCCATATTATTTTATAATAAGTTTGAGTTTTCAGTCAAAGATGAAACCATAGCATGTCGTAGGGTTTTTCTAAAGTCAGTCTAAGTACGGATAAGTAGACCACGCTCAGGATTGAAAAATATAGTCGTTTTAGGCTTAGTATTTTTGCCATCTGGGACTTGGCAGAGGAAATTATGCTTAAAGCACTAAGGTTAAAAATACTAAAACTGAATATTTGATAAAAATTGATGTTAAATTACGTATATATGTATATATATATGGGACATGCGATGACAATTCCTCACACTTCTTTGATGGACAAAGCCTTTGTGGGCTGGTTGCGTTGGATAGCGATATCAAACGTTGGACACTGGAGTGACAAATGGAAAGGCGGCGCTGGCATCGCGTAGGGCACGTTGCAATATCCGCTTCCGGCGCTTAGCGTCCATAGTCTTATATAACAACAGAATTGGCGTGAAACGTAATATTCTTTTATGTAGTTTTAGGACCAGCTTTTGTCCTTTGTTTTTTCGTGATTTATGTATTCAATGCGAATGCTTGAGACAATTATTTGTTTCAATTAGTGTTCGAAATTCGACCATTAATTAATGTGATGCTCTAGATTTGTGCGCTTAAAAGACCTGAAATTATAGTAATAATACATATCTGAGAAAACTTTATAATGAGAATGAAAAAAACAGATTATGAATCAAGAAACTGATTGCTAAAAGAATTATATAGGTTGTAAACGCCATTTTCAATGGAATAAGTAAAAACATAAGTTAGTAATGACATGTGTCTTAAGCTAGAGAGACTCCAGCTTATTTATAATAAATCCTACGTTATAATTAATCTATACTAATAAATAAAATTGATGTGTCTGTTTGTAATATGAAAGTAAAAACTTTATACTGAATACATAAGACAATACCAAAAACATAATTTATATAGTTTTTATCTGTTTGTTTCGGTTAATCCCCGAAATGGCTAGATCGATTTTAACGGGACTCTTTTTGGCATATAGCTAAAGTTACTACACGTTACTTAGGATATTTTAATTTTTCAAAAATAATTACGGTTTCGCGCATAAAAAATGAAAACTCATGAAATTGTGAATCAAATCAGAATCAATATACAGTTTTATAGTATTAATTTTTGAGAAATATCCTTACCTTCTGTTAGTACCAAGGAAAAAAATAAAACTTATGAAGTTGTAAACAAAATACTATTCAATGAAAAGCACCATCAAAACATCATTTTCAATGGTTATTTAAAAACTACACTAAGCAGTGAAGAAGATAAAAAATTCAGGCGCAGCCGCGGGCACACAGCTAATTTAGAAATATGTGTATAATTGACATCTCTGTTCGTTTTTAAACTCAACGAAACCGTTTCGTTTCGTCTCGAAGCGGAGCCGCGAAAGAATCCCGACATCGAAAAGTATATTTTATAACCCGACATTTCATATCGACTACACATTCCGGGACTTTATGAACACCCCCCCACCCCTCCCTAATATTACTTTTTATGACGTTTGTCATATTTCTTCCTTTAGCCCGCGTTTTCCGGGGGTTGAATTTAAATTCGCCGATTTATATTATAATCGATGCGTTGATGAGATTATGGGCGGTTTGGAAGTACAAAGGGGAGGTGGGTGGGGGGAATGGTAATCGAAATTGAAAAACGAAACATGTGTATATTAGGTAGGAGATAATGTTCACGGAATACTTGAAATTTGCATGTTTCTTCCTTATAGGAAGTAAAAAAACTGTTAACACCACAGAAAATGAACTCTAGAGTCTTCCGAATCACTAACACTCACTTATCTGATACAAATGATACTGCATCTCATACTATCATACCTACACACAGTATTAATTATTGTATATACATAGTTAGATTGATCAGATAGGTTCGCGAAAGTCAAGGTTCGTATAAATGCAATGCACTTGCGTTGGTTGCCATTTTAAACTGAATGGCTTCAGCTCTTACCAAGCAAGGTCCTTCAGGCCGAAGGCGTCTCCTGTTCGTTAAAAAACTAATTTTTCATGAATTTTGTCACCATTTCGGCATTCCCCGGCATCTTGAATTCCTTGAAAAATGTTTTTATTACCGTCATATTAATATTGTCTATCTAGGAATCTTAACATATAACATTATTTCCGAGTAAAGAAACTGACGTTTTTTGTACAGAATTTTAACAATATCATAATAGAATTATAAATATTCTATATATATATAAATATTTAATATTCTATTAAGTAATCATGTCCGTATGTCCAGTCGTCAGTAATAATTTGCCAACTCTGTAATGAATAAATTTGAACGATATATGTTTCGGCATGAAATATTTCCATTTCATTAAAGTTAACCATTTTATGTATTTAGAAATAGTTACTTGAATGTTTTATATTTTACAACTTTTATTTGTGAATAAATTTAATGAAGTTATTTTGAGACATACAGGTTTTGAGTTTAAGGACTTTTACTGTTCGCTTTTTATAAATGTTATATTTTTTCTAATATTCCTATTATCTCGATTTCGGATTGTTAGGGTGTTTTTTTTTTGGACTAAATTAGGAGTACTAACTATACGGTGAAATAACCAAATTTTTTCTTCACGTGAATCTGTTCTTCAGTGAATGTGTTTCTTGACTAAATACAGCTAAATCTCTGAACTTTATATATGTTGTCAAATATGACGACGGTGATTCTTGATTAGTAGTAATCTATTGTCACTATGAATATCTATTTTTTTTTTATATATTTGTATTATTATAATGAGTGATACTTGAATCTTTTCCATCCCTTAATAAAATCAAGTGGATACACAGGTAAAAGTTAGTTAAGACCAAGAAAAAGAATAAACGCTATCACATAAATCCATAATAGTTGTGTAAAAAAAAACCGGACATAATATATTTTACAGCTTATAACCAAAACGGGCCGGACTCTTATCTTAAACGAGACAATGGCAGTTTCACTTCTATAGAAATAATGTAATAAAATGGAATCATGTCTCGAACGATGAGTGGTAATGCAGAGGTATGGTATGGTAATAATAATTTTAGAGTTCCTTGTGAGGGTATTTTTTTTAATGATTCATATATTTATTATCCGTCAAAATTAATAACAATTGAAAACGTTCACTGTGTCGTAATATTGGCAACTGTTACTTAATGTACAGTAATAGGAAATTGGGTTCTCCATTACTTCAATAGGCGAGCATAATGAAATAAAAATAATATTCATCAGACGAAATTAAAACATTCCATTATAACATTTATAACTTCATCCAGTGCGTCATACTTCTGAATCAGATGATTACGGTATATCCAGTTACCTAGTCACTTTCGGAATGATGATTTATGATACGCCATGGCTCTATAAACTCCATACCACTGTTAAGTTTTTATATCTCGTTGATAGCGCTTCGCTCGATCTGTATTTTACTTTCTATAAAGTACAAAAATACAAACAAAAGCTACATATCCGTACAGGACTGTCAAATAACTCTAGTAATCATAACTATTATTGACTCAGTTAATATTGACAAATTGTGAATAGAAGAAAACCAAACCAAACCAAAAACCAACAAACACAGAAGTCAGCCATCGCAAAACACCTGCTAGAAGAGGGCCCCAATCACTGGATCGAACTACATAAGCCAAAAATTCTCTCCACAGATCGCTTTTACTTTCCTAGAGTAGGAAGGAAGCGATTGAAATTAAAAAAGACAACAATTTCAATCGGGACGACGGATTAAAACTATCTTAGGTATGGAATCCAGTGATTGAAAAACTAATACCTCGCCCACGATCGACAAAGTTTAAAGTGGATATAGTGAGTGTAGTATGTCAAAATATAATTAATGACCACAAATAGACGAGGGTAGTTTCCCATAATTACCCCGGTGACGAAGACACCGCAACACCTCAGTCGTCTCGTGACCACGGCTTAGACCCGAAATATTAATAAAATATAGAAGAAAACTGATATGTTGACAATATTTAGCCTATGGTCTGATTGATTTAGTTCTCAAACATATTTATCAATAACAATCACCATAAGAGAAGCGAGAAAACCGTTTAAAATATACATAATGCCGAAGAGCGATATAATGACTTTGACTTAACAATAAATAAGAAACATGGTTTGTGAAAATCAATCACACGTCTGCATACTAAACTTAAGTACATAGGTTCTGTAAGGGACCTTGAGATCCGTATTCCTTTAACATATGTTTAGCGCGGGACGAGTTTCTCGGAATTAGTTATTTACTCCCAAGCAGAGATCCGTACTACTTTGGTGTCCTTGCATTAGATATTAGTCCTCCGACTGAGCACCCTAAGCACTGGCCCTAAAGGTCGGCTAAGCTATCAAGGCTTTAGCGGTGAACAGAATTTAGTCAATTCGAAAAAAAAGTTTCCAAATAAAGAAGTCTAAGAAGCATAGCTGGCATAAGAATAATATATGTTATTATTATTATTCGGAAAGGAGCTATGCAGGCTTAAACAGTCCTGTATCACTGCGACCTAGTCAGATCTATTGTAATCGCCCCTATATTGCAAAAGCTCACTGCCTAGACCTACAATCTGAATATACTGTAGGATCTTTTTGGCTGAGAGCGTCTGTACCTCCTCCGGGAGCAACACGTGCTTACCCAGAATTCGGTTACGTATGGGTATTAATGGATCACATTCACACACGGTGTGCTTTAGTGTTTCGTCTGCGATTTCACAGAACCTGCACTCTCTTGCGTTCTGGACACCGATGTTGTGCATATGCTTGTCCAAACAACAGTACCCAGTTAGTGCTCTCACTAATACTAGTGGCTGATTCCTACTGAGCATCAGGGCTTTTTCAGCTTTGCGCTAAGTGAATGCTCTGATAAGCTCTTCGGAATAGTATAATAGATAAAGTAAGGAATAGTGTGATAAGGGAATATTGTGGTGTGGTAGAGGATTTAGAGAGGTTTAGAGAAGATAGATAAAAGGATGCTTAAATAGTATGGATATGTAGAAAAGATGGATGAAACATGATTGACGAAACAAATTTATAAGGTGAGTGTGAGTGCGCAAGCTGGTAAAGGTCGATTTAGGCAAATGTATCTCGATCAGATCGAGAACCTTCTGAAGAAAGGCCAGGTTAAAAGAATCCGTAACCGAAGAGCATGTATGAAGGTGATTATGAAAGTAGAAGAAGCGAAAGACATGTGTCAGGATTGTAACAAGTGGAAGAATGTGGTATCTGCCTACCCTTAGGGAAGAGAGGCGTGATGTTGTATAGTTCTATTTTTAGTTGTAAATTTTTAAGAAAATTTTTCACACCTACAGAACCTTTTGAATCTTGAACAATTTCAATTCTTAATTGCCGAGATCGCTAACAAACGGCCATTACACATGTTCTTTTTTGTTAATCTTGATTTTTGATACTGGTTTGACGTGAAACTGACTCGTTCGAGTAACATTACATGCATTAATACACCTAACGACTTTATTTCACAATGTCTCGAAATGCTTTTGATAATGTCAACTGTGTAATATATTCCAAAAATGAAGACATATCCATAATTAGTAGACTAATTTTTATTCCAGGGATGCATTACTATTGAAGTGTATTGCAACATGAATACAGTTTTGAATGAAAAATTTTCATATTTGAATTTCACTCAAAAACAATTGAAAAATAGAACTCTCTCGAAGCCACTTTACGAGGGAGATCAAAGCAAGATCGTGCGAGCGACAATGCACGACGCATGCATATGCATGCACCTGTGCGCCGTTGAATATGAATGAGTTCTGCTACAGTATAGGTCGCCACATGAAAATTCTAACCGTGTGACGATGTTTAAAATTTTATGAAAATCAACCAAATTACCCCTTATCTTTGTTATTCTTGGATTGATAGATGTAGATTGCAATATATCCTTTAATTCAATAAAACTATATTAAGTAAATAGTTTTGACGCTATCAGGTAAATCTCAGACAGTCAAAACACTGCTTCAATTAAAGCTTCGTTGGAGCAAAATATAGTCCATTTGCTTCTGTTTCAAGCTTTATTAATTAGCTTACAGCAATTAATGCGATTTGATATGTATGAAAATTGACTTTGTAAAAAAGTGTCTAAAGATTTGGACAATGTTCCGATTTGGTAGCATTTTTAAAACATCTAATACAGCTACATAGCAACTAAGTGTGTTTTTATCTTAAGATTGTAGCTCCAAGTTATGGATATTAACTTTTTTTTTTTAAACTTCTATCTTTTAAAGGTTACTCACATGCTTATTTACTTAAAAGTAATGATCTTTAATTTTTTCACAATTTTAAACGGATTGCAATAAAAATATCCAGTTAACCCCATATCCATGAAGGGAGATAAAATACGACCTCTGTTTTCCAAATGCCTTTGATCCAATGATGCTAATGACAATCAGTCATCAGTTGATAGTAGCTTTGAAACGCTTTGTGTATTCATGGTTTTTGTTCACCTTTTGACTATTAATTGATGAGTCCTTAATGCGTATATTTCTAAATTGTTTTGTTTATCTTAACTTAAACTAAAAATTTACAATTTCGGATCGATTGATTTATACTTATGGATGTGATGGTTTGTTGGTAGTAAATAAAGATAGTTTGTGTTAAGAATCCCGCAATTAGTTTCAAGCTTTATTACATATTGAGAAAAACCACTTGAGAATTAGTTCTCCCGTCACTTTATCATGAGGCATGATCTAGCCTGTACCCTTCTTCGGCAATAGTGATTTATAATAATAGGTGATGTTATAAATAAGCAAGATATTGCTTTCGTACTTAGTTCTATGAAAATAACCCATGAAATTAAATCAGAGATATTTTTTAATTTAAAACTTTATTAATCTAAGTATAACAAGAACCGCCACAAAGAGCCGGATCAAAACGATGAAAAATTATTGAAAGGGGGGCGTCGAAACCGAAGCGCGGGGGGAGGAATCGACTGTTTCAACGATACAAATTTATTTTTTCCTCCAATAACGAACAGAACGTGACTTAACATGAAATAAATACGGTGTAAAATCATTTGAGAATCGCTAATTGAAGTGTTGTATAATATTGTTGTGTTACGCGAAAGGGGGTTTTCTGTAATAATCGTGATTTTTTAATCAAATTTCATCTGTACAAGGGATGAGGAGGCTATATTTTTTCATTATTTTTAATTTTCGGTCGGCCGCGGCTTTTTTGTGAGGACTCCTTCAAGGGACGGCGTCGTTTGAAGCGTTTTTTAGATGTTTAAACACGGACTTCAATCACACCGTTGTGTAATTTTTGTTCTGACATTCATTCAAGATAAAGCTAACACACGTTTAGTTGCGTGTCATATAATATCGTGATATATAAGTTTAAAAAAACGTAAGCGCGAAATTCTGTCGCGGATGATTATGGCCCGGTCAGATAGACACGCCCTAGCGCTCCCATGTTACCAAACTATCATTTAAAACATCTTACCATTGAGACGGTAATTTTAAGACTTTTTAATGGTATATAAACTTAGCATTTTGATCCAAATCTCAACGGATATTTCCTTTTTCTTGTCTACAATATCTCTTAATATTGAGTAGCAAAGTAGTCAAAGATTGCAACATGCTAAAGTCAAGATTGATAAATAAAATAAAATAATTAATTAGAATGAATTTATTAAATAAAAATGGTATTCATATTACAGAAATTATTTAACTTTAGAATTATCTAATTGACTGAAACAATTGGTAAAAATGATGAATAACTGAAGGTGAATTATATGTTGTGTGTGTCAAATGCTAAGGACTGTAAATTAGAAATAGGATTTCAATAAATATAAATGATTCGTCATAACCACAATGCAATAGGAACACATAGATAGGAAATAGAATAATATTGTAAAATAGAAATAAGATGAAAACAATAAAGCCACAAAAAAAAGTAACAAAAAACTCGGATTATGTCTGAGATGTAAGGGAACTATAAGAAAAAGAAAACATGCTAAAGTCATGGAGATTATATCTGAAATGCAGCTCCGTCTGTAAATGCTACTTGAATGCTACCGTTTGCCTTAACTTGAAAAAATCCTTGTCCAAATTTAATGCCATCATGCTGTCAAGCAATGAGGGCTCAGTACTAATGTAGTCTTGAATATTACGATGCTCGAATCTCATAATAAGCTTGCGCTTCAGGTGTAGGAAAACACTGAGATGAAACCAAGCATTCATTTGTAATGCCCATCCGGTTATCTACTACTCTCATATTGAAAATCCTCTCCCTCAATACCTTTTTTTTGTAACTGACCAGCCAGTGGTGGTAACCACTGGTAACCAGCGCAAGGGCACCAAATTAGTACGAACCTCGGCTTGAGCTACTACCCTTGGTAGATATTTCGCAGATTTATTCTTAGACAACCTAACGGTTAGTAATACCTCAATGCCTATTGGTGTGTTCCACAACATTACTTAAGGCCTAATTATTCTAAGGTTACGAATAATTTTATACTGTCACTTATGTCACATATCACATGAGATTATAGTGGAAATGCTGAAGCTATAGGTATTGCAATAAAAGAGTTTGGGTTTGGTTTGTCCGATCAAGTTCATATTCAGCCATTATATTAAAAATATTACGCCATCCAGCATTCAAAATTTGTTACATTTGTAAATTACGCTTTGGTGTAAAAAGTTTCGCATATTCAGGCATTCATTTCACGGTTAATAAGGCAAATCTATGTTCGAGTCCCCGGCTTCGATTCCTTGTCGAATGAAAATTGTAAATAATTGTACAATTACGTATAATAAAAACATTAACAGTTGGATTGTATTACAGTTTTATTGATATCTTTAATAGGATAACAATTTTTTTTATGTCACCTACTATCCACTGACATACGCTACTAAGTTTTTACAATGGGTCGAAAACGGAGTGTCGGTTTTTAGAAATTTAGATGTTTTCTTAAGACAGAATGTTACATTGTAGCGGTCATTTTAAAAGGACAATTATTCCATTATCCGAGGTGTATATAATCACTGCGCCGTCTTAGGGCCTAAATTGAATAGAGATTTTTTTTATTTTGATTTTGAATCTATGTTTACTTCTACTTGTTAATGTGTTATATTAGCATTTACAGGTCCCAATGTCATTTTTTATCTGAGCTCAGTGAAAGCTTAGTGTAAACACTTAATTTGTTGTTAAATAAAGTACAGTGCTAGAACGACTATATATGTCAGTAGTTGAGATCTATCGACGGGTGGTATCATAATGCCGGACTACACCTACCGTGGTCAAAATCTTTTCAAAACGGTTTAGGTATATTGTAAAGTAGGGTTCGAACTCAAGTTGATAATAGCGTTATCCGATCATATTGCCGCTGATCATCACTGCAAAGTCAAACTTCATTATCATTACCAATCACCGGTTTAAATAAATATACATATGTATGTAGTCTCTAATGAGCAATTCAGTGTTAATCTACGATATCACCATTTTAAGGAATTGGCAGTTAAACATTTAGAACGCATTTTTAAATAATAGAGAAAAATATAACTCACAATAGACATTTTAACCGATTTATATTTTTCTATAATCTATAATTTTATTTGATACATTTGTAGATAGAAAGAAATAAAAATGTTAAGGTAACTTGATAGTACAAAATGTATTTGGTTGGAAATTTCCTTTTTTTTTTTTCAAATATTTATTATATATTACATTATGTCACACGACACTATTTTTAACCGACTTCAAAAAGGAGGAGGTTCTCTATTCGTCTGTGTGTTGTTTTTTTTTTTGTATGTTTGTGAAGCGATTACTCCGTCAATTGTGGGCCGATTTGTAAAATTTATTCGAAGAAGTACACCATTGTCACCATGTGGATCTCAGGTTAATCAAGAGAAATCCTCATTCGCGTATTGAAGTCACTATCTTATTTTGCTGATCTGGTGATGGAATTTGCAACATTTTAACGAGATGAAGTTAAAGGAGGAGTTGAAGATTTTTTTTAAATGTTGTAATTTATTTATATTTACTAAACTAAATATATAAAATTGCTTGACCTTTTTTTTTTTTTGACGGGGGGAAATGCCTTTACGCACTACCCTTATCTATTGTATTTGAGGGATCAGAGTCCCCCAATACAATAGATAAGGGGGCACGGAGTGACGTAAGGGGGCACGGAGTGACGTAAGAGGGCACGGAGTGACGAGGGGACACGGAGAGACGAGGAGGCACGGAGTGACGAGGGGGCACGGAGTGACGAGGGGGCACGGAGTGACGAGGGGGCACGGATTGACGAGGGGGCACGGAGTGACGAAAAATTGCTTGACCTGACTGATTCATAAACATAGATTTTTTACCGCTAGGCCCATAAACTTAAAATTTTGGCAATAGGAATAGGTACCTCGTATGATATAATCATCCCCTAAGTTAATTGTATTAAAACAAATGTTATATTGAAGTAGATAATTAAGTTAAAAAAAAAAAAATTTAATGCATTTTTATAGTATACTCTATTGAAGTCAGTTTTGTTTTACATTAAAAAAGTTTTGGTAATATACGTTAATATGTTATGTGTGATCTAGCGTTTGATACGGAAAAACTTTTTTTTTGTTTTTGAGGTATGACTCTGTATTACCTATCAACGTTTATGTGTAACGACCAAAGGCACGTTGATTTTTTAAATGTTATAATAAATAAATTATATAAAAGTTTAAGCAAATAACTTTTACAGTCAATCTCAATTATTGCAAGTAATTAAACTTTACCACGAATCGTTTAGAAAATACTTTCCCAGTATGCAAATTCAAATCCCGATGTCCGATAGATACGGCCCGTCCCGTACCGTTGCCCGTCGCCCGGGAACGATCCGGCCCGTGTGAAAAGTACATTGAAATTACCGACAAGACCATCTATTGATAGGTTCCGGGGTTCTGTGTTGAAAGGTGCGTTTTTTAAAAAAAGCTTTTCACGGTATTTTTTTTATGTTACACGCGTTACGGTCATGAGTGTGCTCTGTTTCATTACGATGTGTATCACACTTTTTCTCAAGGTTTCCCGCAATCTGTGGGAGTGATTTCATGAAAATGGACGTAAGTGTGTAACAACAAGGGCTGGGGAAGCGCGCGCTATTTGATTTGATCAATGAGCGCGTGCGGTGTTAGAGTTTCCCGTTAGATGGTACCAAGACCAACACATTTTCCGAGAGGTTAGCTACTGAACGCCATCAGCATTTATTGTGCGCTTAACTTTATAAAAAATGCAAGTAAGAAATAATAAATAATTAATAATTATTAATGTTAAGTGGTCATAGCTATCAATATCGATTTATAAATCAACGTAAAAATTAGTCTTAATAGATTGATGTTGTGATTATGTGATGATGTGATTGATGTCAGAGCAAGTAGATGATATACCAAGTACCAAGCACTAATAATTATGTTCTGGCAAAAATAGTTGTATGAATAAATTAAATGTGCCAGCACTGCAACTGCTTTGTTCATTGTTTGAAGCGAAACTATTTGGCAGCAACTCAATAATTGAATGAGGATTAAGAGAGAAATTTAAAGGACGCGTCGTGTCGATATCCCCTGAGAAAGAAAACAGACATAAGGTACAAAGAAGAAAATTGAGGTCTCTTTTCCAAAAAATACTGAATGATTAACTTAATGCCATCCATCCATTCAACCATAAATACATCCATTGTTGGACATAGGCCTCCCCCAATAAGGGGGGGTATTGCCGTAATCGCTATGCTTGGCGGGTTTACAATCGCAGTAGGTGTTTGTATTTAATGCCTACTCGGAAGATGATGCTGCCGTTCCCCTCTTTTTTATCCCTTAATAGCCTTACGAAACTCATGAGAAAATATGGGATGGTACTTTTCTTGGCCGGCATTAAATACAAAATTTCGTAAATATATACAATGGTTTACTAGGGTATTAACTAAACTAAACCGGATGTTCACTGTCACAAACTGAGTATCCTTTGATACGACATTTGAATACTCTACCACTAAGCCGTCAACAATTCGTTATTGTTTTTCAGAAAAAGCTTAAGAAAAAAGCAAACAAATCATAACTTTTACAAAACATAAGTAGAGCACTATTGGCACCGTATCGAGTAGGTTCGAACGTATATTTATAGATTGCTGAAACCGTTTTCAAACGTGTGGTGTTCAAGTGAGCCCCTCACACTTGTGCACTATCCTTTTCGCACGCACCGTAATGTGGATGATTGCATCTCCCTCCGGCACATCCCCATTGAAGGATATCGAATGTTCGGCGCAACAGGTTGTATTGGTTTCAGTATCAGGGTTGGCATTTTGATCGATTCTTGTTATTTCATGTTTTATTTAAAAAATTGCATATATTTGTACAATAAATAAATAATATATACTTTTTAAAAATAAATAAATTGGTTATTAAATCTTTATTAATTTACATTAATAATTTTATCAAATGAAAGAATAATACACGCTAACTGGGACATAGCGAAGATCTGTAAATGACTTTTTTATTTTATTTGGAATAACACATATATTTCAAATGATTTCTTTTATATATAATGGTGAATGTAACACGAGAGTAATACTAGATGTATTGTGTAAATTTAAGTATTTATGAAAAATGCATGGAAAAAAAACTATGTTTAAAAAGTGTCTAAATCACGGCTTGTTAGGCGTATTCCAGAAACAAATTTTATTTCAAGAAATTGAAACATGTAACTGTTAATTAATCATGAAACAATTTTTCATGGTTAATTCAAATTAATCGTATCAAAAATTTCGTTGCTTAAAAACAAATACATTTAAAATAGAAAGGGGTGACAACCCTACAATAACTTATCCTTTTTCAGACTGATGATGGCTTCCCACAGGGCCGATGGGGTCCCGCACCGGAATATCAGTGTTATCGATAGGTTTACAGGTGTTCTGTCCCGGTATGGGACCTTTTAATGCCGTTTTATAAGGATTTTCAGCCGTGCTGGAAAGTTCTGTCTATTTAATTTTAAACTCCACGCTTAGAAGTATGTTATTAGAGTTGTTCTATGTAAACTGAACCATCATAAATGTCGCAAAAATTTATTTATTACTGAGTCACTTATTTGTGTTCGCGGTCTTCGTAGTGCATACACCTGTATAAGGCAGCTCAGGCGATATTAATTGTTGACAGATCATATACATTCATCTTTATTAGGCGAAGACCATTACTTATATGTACTTACTTAACTAAAATAACTTATATCTTTCATACTAGCTATCGGGACTTCAGAACCAATTGAATTAAATTTACCATTTCTTCTAATACGCGAGTAACAAAAGATAATCCATGGAAATCAGTCAATCCATTATCAACATATCATGAAATAAGCAGTTGCATACAAACGTATGAAAGATTCTTCCTCATATATATTATTTCATTACATTTTCCGTTGTTTTAATATTGATTCCAATATTCGGGGGGCAACGATAAATTCAACAAATCAAAGATCATAACAATCGGTAGCACGGTTCTTGTAATTGATGTAGCATTTCGAAGCGATGATAGCGCATTGGGTAGTGTGGCCGGATTCCGTGTCAATGGGTGCGGGTTTGAGCCTACCTCCCCAACTCTAAAATCAGCATGAGCTTTTGATGAAAGAAAACATCGCGAGGAAACAGATGGTGGGGTAATGCCCGCCTGTGTAGCTACCACCCACAAGTTTGAAAACCGGTTACCAAACACCAATAGACATGTTCCGGCAATATTACTTGAGAGCCAGTATTTTTAGTATGAGTTTAAATATTCCTACAAAAAAATGTCGTAAATGTAACTCCACAGACATCCTAGTATGTGTCTCTCTCTTTCTTAGTTCAATTAATAAAATGACAATCGTGTATAGACATTTGATTCCACGTTGCCTTTTTGTTAATACATAGATTTACTAATTACTAGATGTACAACGCGGCATCAGTGGCATATTTTTTTTCTTTATTGAATACTAGCTGTGTGCTCAAGGCTGCGCCCGCGTTTCATATGTTTTCAATGCGTTTTAATTTTTTGTCATACGGAACCCAAATTGTTTTACTTTATTTTTTTGGTACTGAACTATGGTACTAAACTAAACTAAAACTATTCTCACAAATTCAAATACTTGCCAGTGAAACTGTGCATTGAATCGGATTTTATTCGAAATTTCATGAGTATTTTTTTTGTATCGAATTTTTCGTACGTTTTTGTTTATCGTGGAGTAACTTCAGCTATCTAACAAAAAAGGCCTCGTCAAAATCGGTACAGCCGTTCCAGATTAAACCCGTTACAAACAGGCAGACACAGAAAGAAAATTTTTTTTAATTGTGTTCATGGTACAGTTGTCGTATATACATTTGTATGTATTTAGAAAAAAAATTGTTAATTTGACATTACAAACAAACACTCCAAGTTTATTTATTAGTTTAGATGTTACCAACTTACCAACAGTTGTGTTCCGGCATCATCAGCTCTAAGCATAGTGGGTTTACCACCCAGGATCATATCATCACATAACATCAATGCGCTGAGCCTACGTAGTATAAAAAGTAAACGATTTCATTTATAATACAACCAGCATGATTTAAAAAAACAAATTATCTAAATAATCGTTTTAATAACCGTTGACCCTTTAATACCTATAATTTACATAAGTTATATGTACATAAGCGTTAATATTAAGGTCTATTAATACCCCATAAACTTCACACCACCTCTCCATCCACACTATCCGCGTCAGAAACTTAATAATTAATTCAACAGCACTTCATCAACGGGGCCCTTGGAAATACACGACCTTAAGGGGCGATCGGGACCTCTAGCCCTCACCTTAACCTTGACCCTTACCGATTGACCTTTGGAAAGTTTGGTAAATTCGCTCACTAATCAATTGATTGATCTTGCATTGCGCCAGATTCTAAGTTTAGTAAACATGGCCTTGTAAGTAATACTTTAATTTGACCACAGTGGCATTAATATGTTAAATACGCTAAATTTATAAGAACTGGCTCTCAAGTGATGTTACGCTGTTGTAGGTGAAGGTGGCAGATAGTCAGACGTGTATTAAAAAATACCCTACCATGGTATAATATATGGTTTTATGTACGTTTTTTTCGAACTAAATTCTTTTTAACCTGTGGGGCCTAGTGGCAAGAAACTTAGTTCAGGCTGCTATCTGTGTTTAGGTTTGAGCTAGGTTATTTATGTAAATAGAAGTTCTTGTTTAACTAAATAAAATCAATATATTTTTTTACAGTTTACACACATTTTTAATATTAAACTTTGGGATCACAGAAAACATATCATATCATACGTGCATCTATTTAGACATCTATAACCGGACTAATATATAATTATTACATATTGTGGGACGAGAAAACGATGAGTGACACTTGACACCTACCCATCCATAACGTGCACTTTATAGATGAGCCTGTGTGTGTCCCTACATGAGTAAAAAAATCTACGGAAGTAGTCCCAGCCAACCTCAAAAAATTGGCTCATGAAAATGTTATCCTTCATAAGAAAACTCAGATTTATTATGGAAGTGGATTTGAACGTTTGTCCTTATGTCCTTATGTCGATATCCGAGCATGCTGCTGCTAAGTCTTCATCGTTTTCAACCACATTGGTGTACGGTCGGTGATAATTTGCCTTTCGAATCGGGACTATTTTCTGTTTAAAAATCACACTACTTAATCTAGTACTTCTACATTAGCGCAGTCTAAGCTAAAATAAGCGTGTACAATCCAATGTAAGCTCTAAAACTCTATAAGTTCACCACGTTTTTTTATACCGACTTACCCTGAACTTAATAAATGCTTTATTAACCAATGCTCATCGGACCTTGACTAAGTGAAAATGGCAGGAATAATTTAACTACCCACAAATGGGACTTTGCAGCTGAACACTACAGCGACACCTATCGGCCTTTGAGTCGAAGCACACACTGAAATAAACCTCCGGCAATACAGACCTGAATTTTATAGACACGGCAGTATATTAAAAGATCAAACCCGATTAAATTCTGCCTTCTGTGCCTTTATATTATAAATATGAGTGTTTTTTTATTCTATAATAAGATACAAACGTTTAGCTAAATTTAAAATAAATTTATCATAGAGATGCATTATACTTATAATATAAATAAAATATATATTTTATACTTCTAGATTGCGTTTGTGCTGTTTATATAGCTCTTATCGTTTAGGTAAAACGAAACGGATTAATAAATATTAAATATTTCGTGTTTATACGCACATCACTTGAAGACTAACCACCAGAATTTATTACAGTTAACAGTAACTGTATAAAGTAATATCAATAAAAGGAAATTCTATCAAGAGAATTATTAAAACAGGTTTTCACGCGTCACCTTTTTTTTTCCTATCCCGACGTTTCGGCTGGGTTTCGCCAGTCAACGAAATCAGCGATAGCAGAACATCTGCTCAACTCTAATACCGACCATTGGATCGAAATCCACCGGCCAAAAGTTTTATCTACTGATCGCCAATACTATCGCAGAATGGCTCGAGAAGCGATTGAAATTAAAAAACATAAAAATTTCAATTGCGAGAATGGATATAGGCTTTCCTCAGCGTGGATTCTGGTGTTAGAAAATGTCAAGATTCACGATTTATTGTCACAGGCATCGTCGATAGACACTATTAGTGTTGTGTGTTGTGACTATAATAAATATAAAGACCAAACGTAGGTTGTTCATCAAAATACCACTCAACGCAGCAGGCGACGCCGGGCACCACCAGTATTTAAATATGGAACGCGAAAATTAAAGAAGTGAAAATCATTTAATATGTCGATTACCCATAAAAACGAGACAATAGGAAGACAACAGGAAAACAACGGAAAGCTGGCGTAAACGCCAGGTTAGTGCTCAAGGGGTTAAGGATCTATTAAAAATTGAAATAAAGTATGGATAACATGTAATAATTTTGCGATTGAAATGTTAATTTTTAATAGGATGAGGTAATTTTGTGTCTATTTACTTCATACTTTTAAATAAACCATCGTTTAATCATTTCGCTTAATGACATACACATATGAAATAAATCGGGAATGTTTGAAGAAAATTCACATTTAGTAAGAAAACGGAAAAATACCCATTAAAAAAATTGCGAATACGACATGTCCTTGCTTATTCACAAACCCTGTGCTTTTTCTTAGGAAATAGTTTTTATTCTGGTACATTACAACTATCAGCTAATAAATATTATTTGGTTTTAGTAATACTGTTTCAATTATTATCAAGTGTAGACATTAATAAGTCTATGCTCGTTTGATCCCAGTATTATGGTAAGTGATGTGTGTTTAACTTCTTTGTAGAAGAGACGCGGACATTGGTATGTAGTACGCATAGTGATTTCTTCTCATTGCGGACGACGCGTTAGCTTTAAACAAATACAATTGAATTCTATGAATCGTAACCGTCAAATATATATTATAGTAATAGTTACACGATTATTTAGTGAAGTTTTTGCACTTTCAAGCGATGATAAATCTGTAATAGTCTAGAAGGATGATGGCACATGGGCCAGATTCCCAATCAATGGACGACCACCCATCTAACTCTAAAATTAGCCCGAGCGCTCCGTGAAGGAAAACATCGCGAGGAAACCATAGTATGGCGCCACGGATATTTTTAATAATGCCCTCCTGGGTAGCTACCACCCACAAGTTTCGAAACCTGTCGTCAAATACCATTAAGTGTGTACAGACAGCATCACTTGAGAACCAATAGCTCTAGCTGTCCTCTATGTGGATGGAGTACATAACTTGATAATCAGTTCGTCTGAGTTTATCGTGTTATCATCTCAGTTCAAATTGTCACTTAACATGTTGTGAGATTGTAGTAAACCTTTAAAGTAATAGTGGATTTTAATTAATATTGTGGTGTCTTACAGTGTGTGGTCGCTTACAAGTAGATCAGATTTAGCAAATATCAAATACGGCGACCATAGTAGGCAATAGTGGCATGGTTATCAAATACCTGAAACTATAGCTCCGGGCTATAGTTGGCCTTTTTAAACAAACGTTCGCTCAATACTAACATTCAAAGGAAAAGTTATAAACACGGTTCTTGATTATAACCCAGGCAAACTTACTGATAATTCAATTGATGTTATTTTTTTAATTTGTGTTCGAACATAGTAAAATATCGCAATAATCAAATACAAGATGTAAAGCCCGCTATAATAACTTGCGCTTTCGTTTGAGGAATAAGTCAGTGTTTATTCAGAAGCGGATAATTAACTGCCTCGGTGGCGCAGTTGTATTACGGTGCGACTGCCGTTCTGTCTCGGGTTCGATCCCCGGGTCGGGTCAAGTGGCATTGGGTTTTTCTACTCAGCATCACGCCGGAGTTTGGAATTTGTGCCCGATATGGCGACAGGCTCGTCCCGTGTCACACGTGGGACGGAACTAAGCTCGGCGAAATGTGGGTGGTGTAGTTCGCTATTTCACCTCTGCCTAACATTTCGGGGATAACAGGCGTGAGCTTATGTACGAGTATATGTATGTTTTGATAATTAATAGACGTAAAATTCGATGTATTTTTAACCTTTCGGTCCTATCTTTTCGGTTACCTCCTTGTTTTCAAATTGTCCTACGCTTACCATCAGAGATACAGTGCAGTTACTTTACCATGCTACAATATGTATCGAACAAGAGTTGAATTCGTTGCAATCCTACAATACATAACGTGAAAAGTATTAGAACAAATTAATTACGAATTATGATGTAATATTACACGGGACTAGTAATTAGGCCTTGTTATTAGGCCAGAGATTATTTCCGAATAGAATTTAGGAATAAACCTAGATTTTTCTTGAGCTGCGATAGATTTTGGAATATGAAAACAATTCTGACATTTATGAAATAGAATTTATATGATATTTACTTGAATATATTTCTCCAATCGGAATAAAACGATCTCTTAACTGCTGTGCTACAAGGTAAAGTCAAACCAAGAGCTGTAAGAATAATTAGAGCGCTTTGTTCAATATTCAAGCATTGAACGAACTCTCCGGAACAAAATGGCGCTTCTTGTATTTTCGAATGTCGATTAAATGTTCTGGACAAGACAAAGACTGACACAAAAAAAAGATTGACTGTACACAAAGCAATAGATGATACTTTCCCTGCTTATGCTATACTATACTACATAATTGCGCTGTTTTCCTTCACTTAAGGCTGTTGTAAAATCAGAACTGAAGACAATAGGCGCAATTATCTGAAATATTAAATTAATCTTGGTAAAAATCGTTATATTCATATCACTGGCCACATGACTAATATATAATATATATAATTTGACTAATATTTTACCAGTGAATATTGATAATGTTTTTTTTTTTTCATAAATAGTAATCATGTTTATATAAAAACTACCTTGCTTAGAGCATAGCTGCTATTTGAAATACATGAATTAAACGAAATAATGTTACCTGCATTAAATATTACTTTTATGAATAAACTCGATCGAAAGTTGTACATAAACTTCAACATAAATTTATTAAAAACAAATTGAATATTTGTTTTTAAGATAAAAATCGTTTGTGAAGTTTTTAGCAACAAATATTCAATATATTCGATAACTAAATTTACCAGGAATGTCCAGATTATACTGTCGGCAACAGCTTTCGGCCATATCTGAGCTTTCGAGCAATTTCCTATCACAATATATCTACGGACGGATAATGTTGCACACCTTTCTACCCTTTGGCTATATTTTGAACTAGATCTAGACTTGATAGATTGACTAAGGTATCTTGTGTTTATTTTCAAATTCCGTCATTCGAATTCCTGTTTGAAGTCGTGATAATTTTTAATTTGTGTAATCTATTATTATTGCGGATACGTAAATGAAAAGATGATGGATCAGTTGGTCATATGACCGGATTCCGAGTCGATGGACGTAGGTTTGAATCCAATCTTCTATCAAATAATATAATGAACCTGAGCTTTCTTCAGTGACAGAAATGTCGTGGAGAAAGCTTTCCAAACTAAGTTAAAAATACTTTATGTTTATTTTACCACAAAAACGGATGTACACAATATACAAGCATTAACTGTATTAGATATTGTGATATTAATATAAATATCTGAAAATTTTACTATAATTATTAAAAAAAAACAAAATTTTCCATAATATTACTCACTTTGGTGTTTTCAATAAATAAATCACCAATAAACAACCCTATTTATCAGGGCTTGTTTAAACTTGTTTAGACTTGTCGTGATATACATTGTCGTAGGTGTGAAGTTACGCGGTTAATATAACACTCGCGTAGGTATCAGGCGGTTACAAAACGCTACGCGGCGCGTCGTAGCGATTTATTTTAACACATTTTGTTTATAAATGATATAATGTGATACGTAGCGCGTTTCGCGAGGATACGTCGTTGTCAAGACTTGTTCGATATTTATATAGAGTTGTTTATAATCACATTTTTGTAAATTTAAAATTATTTTATTTTAATTTTGATTTATTCCTAGAAATCGATCAGAGAAAATATAAATATATTAAACTTTTTGTCCATTACAATGTAAATCGATAAAATGTATTTGTGAATCACAAAGCTACACACAGTCCTATTCTATTTCAGAACTTTAAAAACTTAGTAATTGTGAAGGAACCAGTTTTTAAGTAACTTTGTTTTTTTTATTATTTTGACGGTTTTCTATGGAGATTTAAATTTAATTAAAGGTTTTCAATGGAGTTTTTGGCGGGATCTCAGTCTGACATGTAGCAATTGTTTTCTTTAATTCATTAAACTTGTGTACTTGACTCTATATCATATAATCTTGGTGGCGTTTTGTGTGAAATAGTTTAGTTATTGTGTTCAAGTTAAGTTTATTATAGAAGACAACGCGTAGCATACATTCTGAGGTGCCGACAAAGCTTCATGGAAAGTTCGAGCAGGATAGGCCACCGTTCTGTTGGAGCTTGGTAACGCTGATACAAGATTGAAAATCTTACCCACATGACATTGGCACAAATTGTGTGTACGCACAGATTGCCATTAACTAAGAAGAAGAAGAAGGTTTTCAATAAGATAAATATTTGTTTTGATTTACATTTCTTATAATCTCTGAAGTAGAGGATTATTTAAAATTAAAAAACTTTTAGTTTTAAAAAACTTGAAGGTAGTAGCCATACCACCATTCTATGATTTCCTCACTATATTTTCCTTCACCGAAAGCTCAGGTTCATTATAGATTATAGAAGTTAGGTAGGTGGGTTTGCTATCCCGTGCCGCCCCCTCAGAAAAGCGGCGGATGGTACCGTGGGTTTTAATGGGTATTCCTGGCACTTCACACCGGGCGAGTCCCACATACCCCCTTGGCATCTCTAATCCGGGAGATATTACTTCCGGATTAGAGATGGGAGGGAGGATGCGTAAATGCATTTCCCACGTAAAAAAAGGTCGTTCTGTTCGAACCTACGTTCATTGACACGGAATCCGACCACATTATCAACTACGGTGCCATAATTTTAATACAATTAAAGTAAATATTGCAATTAATAACTCTGTAAAGTTCCCATCGTATGGGTTGCTAAGAACACTCACGAACATTTTCTACCACTCCCTGTTTATGTGGGTCATTTATTCTTAGAGCTGCCTCACTCCCTCCACCCGGGATGAGTGGGGGGGGGGGAGGGGAATGTAACCACATACTCTGTTTTGTTTACCCGATATCGTACCATATCGATGCTTCATCAGGACTGTTTGATGGTTAATTCCTACTACCGTTTAAGGAATATTTAAGACTTAAAGCCACTTGTCTGGTGATCGTTGACGATATGGAGTGTATTTAAAACACTCTAAGGTTAAACATAAATTAATTCCAAATTATATTAACAATTTGAAAAGTAACATATTTATATTTGCTACGAACACAATAATAAAATGAAATAGAAAATTATACTAGTTTTAAATAACAATAATAAAATATATGAAAAAAGTATGTAGAGCTAGAAAATCGGTATATTATAATGTCTCCCACAATAACAAGACGTGATTATAGACGAATATAACATAGATTAAACCAATCTATAACATAATAAGCTCTCTCAATACCTCTAATTGATTCGTGAATGTGAAAATGTGGGCTATTTTTTCCTAACATCCGTATATAATATTTCAATAGACTAAAATACAATTCTAACCCTTACGCTGCGTGAAGGGGGTATACGAAAGTACCCCACGCAAGGTGGTGATTTATCAACGAATTTCCCACCTAATAAATAAAGCGAATATACGCTTTTGTATCCGTATGAAGCGATATTTTAACGGCTTACGACTCCTATCGGTAGAATGGTAGTTCTGTGTTTGCAGTTTTTTTTTTCAAATATCACAATATCTTTTCTTTATTTTTCTATACCATGAAAGATAAAAAGCATTTATTTAACAACAATTTTTATTTACAAAATCATTTAAAAATAAGTATGTATTAAACGTCCCATGGAATAAAAGCAATAATAGACAATACCAGAGGTGCGCTGACCGGCCTCCAGATCTTTATTTTTTTTCCGAGTGGCTGTTGAAATCGCTGGGTCACTCAGAGTATAATGAATTTATCCACTCATTGAGCAATCTTTCTGTTCCTCCAACTCTAAAATCCTGGACCTTGCGTAGAGTACGTAGAAGAGGCAAGAAGCGACGATGGTATAATTTTATTTGAAATTATGCGTTTTTTTTTCTAAGTAACGTTAAAAATTATTTGTCTCGAATGACACTGATTTCTGACATTCTCACCCTAGCAACCAGCAAAAGACTAATAAAGCAATATATCGTTTTGATATTTTAACCCGGCCTTTACCTCTTGAATTACTCTTCTTTTAACCTCTAATCTTCTTTATCTCAAAGTAATCATATTATCATAATTTTGGCGGGCAAGGAAGCGAAGTGGTAGGGCTTTAGTGCATCTTGGTTACACGCAGATAGTAAAAAATTTGTCATAATAACACGTTCCGAGATCAGCAAATGTTATCCGAACCTACCTAAAATCTTTAACCGCCGCAGACATACATTAGAATTATGATGGCGGCTGCCTATAGTTCTTATCTGTCGATGGTCGGCATTGTTTTTAAAGTAAAAATTTCTGAAGTGAAAAAATAAATAAAACTTCCTCTAGGAAAGAAATTAAATCACTACTCGCTCGAGTCCTCGATGTGATACAGATTTTAAACGACAAAAAATCAGTTTTTCTTAAAAGTTCTTATTGCGGTTTTCTTTAATGCCGGTTTTAGATATTGTCATTTTAAATCTTCGTCAAAATGTTCATCGTCAGTTTATGTATTTTTTTTAATTCTTAACCCATTAATTCCCAAGCATAGAAAACATTGGAATTTTTTGATCAATTCTTTAAATTAAGTTCATAATACATTAAGAAAAAAGAATATGACAAAAAAATAATAAAAAATATACCTTTACCCCTGTTTCGGCCTGTCCTATAAATATGACAATGGGGACATGTGATCAGAAATAATACAAGTTAACAATTATAAGAAAATCAGCTTTATTTGAAAATTATGTCCACAAACAGTCTTAAAAATAAAATAATATGAGCTTATTTTGTATGATAAGGTATAAAACAATCACTGCAAAGTGTATTTTCACACTTAGCACAAAAGGCTAGAGGTTTTTTCTTACAACCTTGTCCTTGACAATGCCTCTGTTTGTCCCTCTTTGTCATATAGTGACCAACATTATCAAACCTGACAGGTTGTAAAAGAACTTCTGAAGAACCGGGTGTCGGTTTACTTGCCTTGTCTTGCGATTCTTTCATTCCAAGCGAAACAAACCCTTCGTCTGAAATCTAACAGGGGGATGGTCTCATCTCATCTTTATTTATCTGATAGTAGATAATCCATGCATTCACAAGGGACATGTCTAAAACACGGATGACTAAAGGTCAATACCATTTTTTACCTCTACAGCGGATTAGATATTTAGAAATCAGCCAATCATGTTTATCCACTCCTCCCATATTTTTATTATAATTATGAATAAACATTGGCTGATTCACGGCTACTTTGGCCTTTTCTTTGTTTGAGTACCTATTCGTTTTAACAAAAGGTTCAACAGAATCAAAATTAGTCAAAAGACAAACAACATTGTTGTCATGCCCTTTCACGCACAAAATTTAATTATTTTTATCAAAACGATAATCGGTAAAACCTCGGTCTTTCTTTTTCATTTTTTGTTTGTTCATGCATGATAGGACATTTTTAGTCCTATTTTCTCTGACTGTCTCTGTAGCTCTGAACCCTTGAGATTTAAAATCAATCAACAATAGCATGCTGCTGAAATTATCGAAAGTTATCGAAGTAGACTGCATGTGCTCTGAGAGCTGTACAAACTGCAAGCAACTTCTTTACCACTGTTGCACCCAAGCCATCGTCACTACTAGCAGAGGTTTGAGCATCCTTGCCTGTGTAAAGCGAAAAGTTATAACAATATTCGCTGACTCCACACAGTGCTCAAAGCTTATATCCGAACCTTACTGGTTTACCTTTTATAAATTGTTTGATTCCATGGTGACCGAAGTATTTGACGATCATTTCATCAACAGCTAAATTGGATTCAAATAAACCAAACTTTCGAAATGATTCATTAGCTTTATCGGTAAGTGGGCGAATTTTGAAAGCTTTGTCAGTATTATCAATTTGTGAGTTGTCATTGAAATGTAAATAGGATTTCATTTTATCAAAACGATTACGAGACATTGCCTGTTCAAGAAATGGAATATGTACATCCTCATCTCTGCACCAATAAAGTTACTTTGCGGCAAGTGATGATACGAAGAGAAAAACAAAATTACTATAAAGACTTTTAACCCATTTATAGTTAGATTGAAGTTCAAATCATTTTTATAATGTTTGGCGTTCGTTACAGTTTTGTGCACAATATATTCTAGAATATCGTCACACAATAAGTTTTCGAACATTTCTACTGCTGATTTTCCTTCCAACTCCGTAATCATATTTTCCAAACATTGTTTAGCAGTATTAGATTCCGGCTGTATTTATATCAGACTAATGTAAACACAAGCAAGACCCGCAAAAAACAAACAATTGACCAGTTTGAACCTACACTTAGCGTGACAGGATCGAACACGCTTTCGCGGTAAATTGTACAGACAGGTTCCCGGTGTCATATTTATAGGACGGCTTATTTTGAATGTATATCACAAGTTCACAAATTATATTTTGTTTTTGTTTTTATTTGTTTTATATTTGGTAGAGATCTAAGAATAAGTCTTATGTACTTTGAAGTAGGTAACGTTTTTCTTTTACGGTATATACAATCGGAACTCAATGCTCTCCTTCAGTCAACAAAAATTATCAATTTTAAAAAATTACATTAAAATTACGTAAACATTTTTTACAGTGAAAAAAAATTATTTTATTAGAAAAATAGTGTAAAAATAAGAATTTCATCAGAAATAAATAAAATAAAAGTCCTAATTCGTAAAAAGAAATTTTGAAAATAGTGTCCTAAAAATATGACAGTGGGGAGGAATGGGTTAAGATTGTCTTGGTAAATGGAATAGCAAAGTTTTTAAACTGTCGATATTTTCTTCGGATGAGTCCATCGAATAGTGATAATTTGTAAGTTCTGTTAGTAACGTCGCAGCCGATGATGGTACTCACTAAGTCTAGAGGTACTATCTCTCAAGTGATGGTGCCAAAATATACCTACAGGTACTTGGTAATAGACTTTTCTAATTTAATTGTGTTAGTTAGCTGAAATTCGAAGCTATATCTATCGACAGAGTATCCGACCATACTGTCAACTGAGTCATAATCGCCTTTGAAACCTTTGACCTCTTTGTAACTTGTCCTATAATTAATAGCAGCTTGTGGAGTTGGCTAATATTTAATTATCATAGAGGCATTTATATGACTGATGTTCTGAAGCGTTTTTCTATGTACGTCCAAAGATTGACATAGCATAAATTGTAAACACCAAAAATCTCAAGTAATAAATCCGGAAAAAATAAAACCTTTCTTTCTTCTGGATGTTTTTTTCTTTTTGAAATCAATATAACTCGAAAACATTTACGATGACAAACATCGGTAGTTTGGAACGTATGAAATTGTTCTGATTCTCCCTTGTCGCGAATATTCTGCCGTTTTTTAGGGAAATCCAATAGCACTCCGGTGTATTAACTCCATTGAAGATTTATACGAACAGAAACGTCTCGCTATTTTAGTGTTATCCCGCATATATAGGCGAGATATGCGATATTTTTGCATACCTTTGGGGGAGAGAAATATTTATCGGTGGCCCGGGCTCTTTTGATCTTGACCCCTGGTACACGTGTTGTGTGTTTACGAATGGAGGTTTTCTTAAACTGGCCGTGACGTTGAGTCACATGCCGTTCGGTATTATGTCGTATATCATAATATTGGAATATTTCTCCCTGTAGTAAGTACATCGCGACGGTATGAACTTGTATTGCGTTATTGGAAGTCCTTTTGACAAATGATTCGGCAAGAGCTCACGTATATCCCCCATATGCAAATATTATTTAATATATCAAAGAGACTGTCACTTGCGTAAGTAATAGATTAGATAAATTTATATCATCAGGCATTCCTTACACAAGTACTCATTACAGTATTTATAAAATGCATTAATTTGTTTTTTTTTTATCGAAGGTTATCGAAGGTTAAACGTTGCTTACTAAAACCCATATTTTTTCATTTACCAACGTCAGAGAGAAGGAATTGCTTTCATCTTTATACCAGTCGATTCAGGCCTTCTTTTGAAGATTTCCTGTGGTCTGAGAGGTTGGATGTTAAGAAACCCCTTTGACGTACCAATAAAGAGGCGTTGCAAACACTGAAATCACTTATACATTGACTACAAGAGCGATGTTTGTGCTCGTGTCCATTGCCAGGTGACCCTTCCTACGGTGGCCACAGATAAATCAAAAATAAACCCCGTCTGGTTTGTCAACCGCATGGGAAGCATCGGTCATCTGTTCCTTCTTTCTCTATTGTTTTTTGCAAGCATAACTGGCTCATAAAACGAAAAGAAAGATTACGTATCTAATTGATCACAATTAATCACCAGTTTTGATGAGATAAGGTGCAGAATACTCGGAAATCACCACAAATACAAATGTCCAATCATCTTTAAGTTTTCGCAGCAAACGCTGTCAGCACTGATGCACAACATGTAACTGCAAGAGAAGAGTGAGGTTGGGAGAATGTAAAAATAGAAAATGGCTAGTAACCGTAACCACCGAATTGAAAATGGCAGTTCGAAAATTCAGTTTCAAATTCAAAATCAAAGAATTAGTGACAACCATAGATAAGAACCCTGCAATCTAAAGGAATTAATAATAAAACATTTCTACAATTTGAACCACGTACGTTACATAATAAACAAAGAAAGAGAACGCGCAACACAATTAGATCAATATATGTACGGGGTGTCTTAACTCGCAAACCATTAAACAAACCAGGACGTAGAAAGATGGGAGCTTGTTAAAACATGGTAAATCTGTAAAACGCCACCTCGCTGGGGATCGTGAACAAACGTGGGGTATCTTTGGCTCCCTGTTGAATTCCGTCGATTAAAATGACGCTTTTTAATATATTTATGCTTTGAAATTTGTGTAGAACTGTTCTAAAAGGAGCATTATGTCGCTAGACCGGTAGCTGACTAAGAAATACTATTGATTGCCAATTTAATCACAACTGATAGATTTATTTGGCCTAATTGCTTTTGCCTGAAAGTACCAGACAGTTCTTGTTGTTTGTAAAAGTACTTCAATTACGAATTATTATGATAATATCAACTAATATTAAATGGCGTTATTACCCAATATAGAGAAAATCTAAAGGCCTCACCTCTCAAATTCTGTAGACGGGGAACACACTTATAGATTCTTGGTGATAAATTTTCAAACTTCAGGGTGAAGGCTAGCTAAGAGGGTATTAGAAAAGTCTATATTACTATGCTATAATGATTATTTCCTTACTGATAGACTCACTATAGGGATGATAGGTAAAGTCTTGCATTTATGTCAATCGATGCAATACACTACCACTAAACTATTATCGGTATGAAATTTTAAGAGATGAGAATACTGAAGAAGTATTATTAAACGAACGATCGCAAGCAGCATTTTAACTACCCGATTCTCAAGACAATCGGCTCCCCTTAACCAGTGTTTTCTTTGTTCGAAACCTTGGCCCAATATTTGAGCTAATTATACAGTTGATTTCACACTTACACAATGTTCGTGCGTTTGTCTTCTCGAACAATCCGATTTCTTTGCTTTACATTTTCATGTTACGTTGAATTTTGTGAGTTTCCCTTTAATAATTTGTTAATTGATCAGCTTAAATATTAATATTGCTTACGCTTTAATAATTCTTGCTGTCTATTCTTAGGAATCAGAGAAGGTAAGGAGTAGACGTCTGTTTTGGTATGAGGATGTAATGCGCAGGGAGGAAGATGTTGTAAAATATGATAGGTATTGGATATCAATGAATAATGAATGTGGACGGGTATAGAAGAAGAGGTAGAGGAAAACCAAAAAAAAGATGAACAGACTGTGTAAAAGATGATATGCTAAGAAAGGGAGTGAATATAGGTATAGGTATATATATATAAGTATGATCTCAAATAGAGATGAATGGAAGATGAAGACATGTTTCGCCGACCCCAAATAAAAATGGGATAAGGGCAGTGAGATGGTGATGTTACTGTAAATCTTTAAATTTATACTGGGAGAATTATGTGTTGAATGCTGAGCTACATCTAAGACTGCTAAAGCCTTTAAAGAGATCTGGAGTTTTTTGACAATTTCAGAACGCAACACGTCTTAAATATGGCAGAGTTTTGACAAGTGCATGATGGTCGCGATTTAGTCGGTCTCAATTACACCAGATCTCCGCTAACTGATCATGATCATGTTGTGTATGTAATTGGGTTATAATTTGGTCCATGTGTATGAGATGTATGTTTACCATAGAACAGCTCTATCTTAAGCTAATCATATTACTACTATATGTGAGAAGTTCTTTGTGTTTCGGTATTATCCCAAATTTTATTATTATACTATTTTTTGCTGTTAACACACGTACGGACCGGACCACGGCCATAGTACGGCGGGCGGCCGAGGTTATCAATCTCCGATCCTTTCCATAAAAATCGATTTTTGAGTCGATTAGAATTTAAGCTAGATTAATCGATTCACAAAAAATCAAAGTCCAAAAGATAGATCTTTCAAACTAATAAAGTATTAATTTTTAGAGTGCCCTTTTGTTTTCTATTATAAGATGATCATCTGTAGATACGCAAAAATGAAAGAGATTGGTGTTATTTTTCCTTAGTAGGTTAGGCATTCTCCTTTTTTTGGTTAGCTGCTATTGATGAACTTTGTACTGTTAATAAAAAAAATTGGAAACAGTTTTTGCAATAAATGACAATTATAGTCTAATTTCGACCACTGGAAGAATACTATTCACTGATAAAAAGTAACCTCAAAAAGAAGATTCCGAGTCATGGATATGAAAAGTAAATTGCTATATTCTGCGTCACTTAGGTAGAACCGATGCGGTGACTAATTTGTAGGTGTGATTGGAAGTGAGGTTAAGGAGACGGGGAGTATATCCACATGGAGGGGGGTCAACCCTTCCATGATTCATTCTAGCCATCAAGATACAAAGGTTTGTCAAAAGTCATATAAAGGGTCTTTATTTTTGTCGAATTAATTTACAACGATCATCGAATAAATAAAACAGCTGGCAAATTAATAATACAATAATGAAAATATGGTAAACCTAGTGTTGAACACTAGTTATCAAAACAATCGATAGTTTATGCATAATATAAGACGGTGTCTAAGCAAAGGGAGCCCGAATCACGGAAAGATTAAACATTTCACGCGAGCACTATTAATCAGATCGCCGATTGCACCAACTAAACATCAGTTTAGTGATGGGCTTTAGTTTAAAGTATATTAATCATATCGATTTTATTATTATTAGACAGTTTGACATATGGAAAGTTTTACGTTCCTTACATCTAGATAGAAATTTATTTCTCCATATCATTATGTTTTTAATTTGCAAATAAGTACCGGTCTTGTTTTCTACGTATTGTGTACGTAATCCTTTTGTAATAAAAATGTACTGTATTTTATATTCAGAAATCTGGTAATATATAGTTGGTGAAATATAGTTTAAAGTTGAATATTATTTTAATAGATTTAGCGCTTTATGTTAAATACTAAAATACTCCGGGATAGTAAACACACTATACCTAGTTAAAGCACTGATAGTCATGTCAAATTAAAAATCGCATAGATTAGCTACTTAAAATCATTGTCCTGAGAACACAGAAATAATAAAACATTATTACATGTTAGCACGTCAAATAAATCATCATTACTACAAAACTAAATAGTAGTTCTCGATTTATTATCCCAAAACAGATAGCCAGTGAATCTTTTTTCAACTGACTAACGGTATTGACTTGATGAACCTTTATACTACCATAGGGTTTTGTGTTTTCAGCCGGCAATTGGTAACTAAATGCAGAGTACTGCAATAGTACTCGATGGTGTGCAAAACAAAAGCAAACAAAAATAAAACAACAAGTCCCTTACAGAACTTATTTACTTTAATCTGTTCATATGTTACGGACATTGGCAGTGGATATAATGTTACTGTATTACGGTGACAACACATGTAAGGGCTTCTCTATTTGAAGATCAAAACCCGTCTTGCATTGCTGCCGGAGTCGCATGATTTTTTTCTATTAAATAGTTTATTATAATAAACTCATAAAGTAGTCTATGCCGATAGTAAAATTTAAACTATCGAAAGGAACAACACTAATAGTATTCCAGAGGGATCAAGAGAGAGCCGCCCGGTTAGTGCGAACTAAATGAATCATTAATAATGCAAAGTTAACGCGCATTTGCGTTCCGACGCGGCCGACCGCGCCCGAAACATCGATGTCGGCTGACGTAACGCCCCTCACTAATGTTTGCGTTCAGTTTAATGATAGATTAATTATTTATGTTACTTCAGTGTGAACGGATAATTTCTTATACAATACTGAATAATAAAAATGCATATTTTCTCACATTCAAAAATTAATTAGTGATGAACGTAAATGTAGAAATGAACTGTTTTTGATTTGATAAGAAACAAAGGACGTAGTAAATTAACCGTTATGTTAAACCTAGACAAAAGAAATATTTTCTAATAACACTACAGGTCAGCTTACATGACTATCTCTTTTTTAATATTTAATACAATTCAAAAATAAAACCATATAGGCAATTGACAGTCATCGATCACATACGATCGCATAGAATAACAGCCATTAGAGGGAGCGTGTGATCTATGGAAACTTTTTGTTATCCTGTACTAGCTGTTCCCGATGGTTCCTATCGAGTGTAATATTTATTACAGTCAAAAATGTTGTCAGGTAATACGCTGGTGGTAATTTGTTTGACCTACTTGACCTTTTTAATAGATCTATATAAGATTAAAGATATACTTATAAACAAGTTTATTGGTTCTCGAGTTTTAAGCCAATTAACGAATAGACAGACAAATAGGCTTTGTCTTTTTAATGATACAAGAATGAGAGTATAAAGAAATAATTTAATAATTATGGTTTTGTGAAGTTTTTTTCTATCATTAAAATTATTTTTACATACGATACATACATACATACGATTTAACGAAACAAAACAATATTATTAACCTCTTGAGCACAAAGAGATAAACGTTGCTTTTTACCATATAATGTAAAGGTAGGTTCAATTCTTTCACAACAATATCACATGATGTAAAATGATGATCTGGTTCAAGAATGTAAACACACTAAACTTAAGAGTACTGACTCTCAACTTAGCTGTTAGTTAACTTAGATATACATAATTCCTACAATCACAGATTCACATACCTATAGAATAGAAGAAAAAAAACATGCCAAACCCTTTTCTGTCAGGGTTTCCGCGATGTGACGTTGATTTCTAATAAATAATATCGTTCCACATACAAAAGACACGAGCTATAGTGACCGGCACCCTCTGACAGCCGCCATTTTGAAGAGGGCTTGGACATAACACTCAACAGATAGGGTTCTCACACAAAAAAAAAGATTTATTTGCAATAATTTTTCTAAGACAGATTTCATGCACGGCTCCCATTTTATAGTTTGATGACGATTTTCTAATTACTTGATACATTACGTTGACTAATGGCCTTGTGTACAAAAGATTGAACTTACAGATCCGTATTTAAGTAAATAGTATTTAATAATTTGACAACAGAAATATAAAATGAAACAGGTTCAATGTAGTTTGTAATTATGAGAATACGGCTGGTAAATATGTATATACATAATTTTAACGACTATATATTATTACCACCACCGCAATATATCTATTTAGCGCTTTGTCCATAATATCGCCTTATATTGAGTAACCATGGTAACACACTTAACCTATCATGATTAACACTTAACTGATGCTACGCGGAAACTCTTACAGGCACTTGGAGATATTTTTTTAAATACAAGGTATGTGACTAGAATTTAGAGAGGCTAGAATTTAAAAAATGCCCTGCCCTATTCTCACGGCACAGTATAATGTTTTCATTCGTCTAAAACTTATTAATGAGATGGTAATTTTAAACCTATATTAATCACTATCAGTTCAAATAACAATCGCTTCAACGTTAAAGTTAATTTTATAGTGACACCAGTTTTATCCGTTGATTTTCAATCGCCAAGATCTTTAAAATCTCATGTAAAGAATATATTTCTCTTAACTCACAACCCTGAAAAGTCATCATGAGATGACAATCGTCCAAAAACCGGACGTCTCCGTTCGGCCCGGGAGAGAAGCGACGTCCAATATCCTTTTGGAATTGTACTATTAGTTAAATATGACATCTTACCTATCTATATCACAATCCAGCTGGACCATGATATACTTTCACTCTACGGGATGGACATTCGTGACCCAATTCTATCACCAGAAACTTTTTATCATTAAATTTTCATAAAAACTTGGCTGATAAAATTAATACATGACAACATCGTGTTATTTCAAAATATAAGTTATTTGTTAGATAACTCGTGAAATTTCAATAAAAATGTCACATTCATGTTCACATTCATATGTCAATGAGTAAATAATAAATAGTAATATTTTCCAATTTTCTTGACAACAAGTTCAGGCACTATGTCCATCATGTTTCAATTTCAAATAATGAATTACATGAATGGTAGTGATGTTTGGAAATGACATCAATCTCTGTGATTATGCCAAAATCAATTACAACTGGGAATTATATAGTTGTTATTTCATAAACAAATGATAATTAAAAATGTTAGGCAGCATCGGCACTACCGACAGAAGTGAGAACTAGTCACTTTTTACAAGGAATAGGCCCAGTGCTTTGACCACAATCTCACCTGATGTTAAGTAACGATGTGGTTCAGGATGGTAAATACACTAAGCCTAGTAGAGGTATTGGTTCTCAAATAACGTTACCGGAACACACCTATTGGTATTTGGCGACAGGTTTCCAAACTTGTGGGAGGTAGTTACCCAGGCGGGCATCTTTAGAAAATCCCTATCACCATGCTATGGTTTCCTCACGATGTTTTCCTTCACCGAAAGCTCAGACCAATTTTAGAGTCGGATAGGTGGGGATTGAACCCGCGTCGATAGCCGTGGAATCCGGCCGCACTACCCGCTGCGCAATCATTGCTTCAAAAAATTCATAATCAAAACGTACGATAGGCTGCGTAAGTATAAATTTACGCCTTCATATACTTGACATACTGTAGTATGTTGACGAGTGACGTCATAGCATTGGCATAAGTATAAGCATGTTACCCCCAAATGGGCATTGCTCTACGCCTCTAAATAAAGCAGTTCTCACTTCAAAAAAAGGAAAGGAAGCTCGTCTTCGAGCTTCGGCTCTAGTAAACTAAAGACCATACAACGTGCAAATTATTAATTGCAAATAAAGTAATAGTTCAAATAAAAGTTTTAAAGAAGACATAATTTTGTTGTGTAGAGTGTATTATTTGGTGTAATGTAAGATACCGTTTTCTGAGATAATACAATGAGAAAAATAGAAAACATTATCAATCAGAACAGTGGCGTAAGGATAATCCTGTGCCACGTAATGCCTCAACCCTTCTCATGTCCATCGCATGTCATTTGTTATAGCGAAATCCGCGCTACGTCTCGCAGGGAGCGTATCCAAACGCGTGTCACTTGAACTCTTCATTATAATGATTTATTTAAAATGTCTATTTTTTAACAACAATTTATCAATAAAACTTAATTAGTAAGACGACGATGCGTCAACTAGAATAATTTACTCTTAAAAAATCCAAACTATAAATAGGTAATAACAAAACAGCCGTATACTTTTAACTTTTCTGTTTTTCAAGTGATTTTAGTTGTATTTTTCTTTACAATAAAAATTTAATTTTGAATAATTACAAAATTATTTTGGCCACAAAACTAATCATTCCTCAAAATTTCCTCTCAAGATAATATAAGAGAACTATTAGGTAACTAAAACATTACAACAATTATACATTTTTGAAATTATTTACAATGCCGTGGTTTTATTTAATAAACAGAATCTCGTTAAATCAATCAAAATAATATTTTTTTCTGAGAACATTACCGCATAATAGATTAAATAGCTACAAAATTAAATGAAAAGTAACTTAACACACTAGTATTAAATAGAATAAGATGAAAGTTAGGGAATTCATTCATTTTTCGTCAAAAGTATTTTTTTGTCAATCGCTTATATTACTTTAAGTAAGATGTAATGCGACTGTATTCTATTCTAATAATTAATAATAAAGGAAAAAAAACAAATTTAACTATCGTTTGTATTTTCAAGGTCAGGCGATTAGCGAATTATTCGATTTTGGTTATCGCTCGTAACATACGCATACAGTTTCCTTGATATCGCCTCTTATTTATTGTCAAAATGCCAACAAGGATGGGGCGAGCACTATTTGTCATTGACAAAGCTTTTTGGATGTGTAATATCCTCGAAGCAAGCCTCCGGGGGCATTGGAATGAATATGTTTACTGCGGGTATGTAAATAGTTTTTTGTTTGGTTTTATTAACATTCGTGGCGGTGGCTGGTTCCCTTTCAATAGTATCTATGGCTTTCATGTCGATGGTTTCAAGTTTGATTATAGCCTCATCTGATGTTATGTGACAATTTGGAATAACAATTCGGCTCGAAATATTTTTGGGCTAATGATAATGATTTACCTAAAGATCAAAACAAAATTGCTCATACAAGAGAATACTAAGTCAACGAACTGATATGTATTTATTTTAAAAGTAAAATAATTGTGTCTTTTATCGCATGTATTAAACTTATAAATATCCACAAATTAAAACAACTGGTCTTCTTTGTTTGTTATAAATTCCCTCTAAGTGTCAGCAGAGAATCAAGAGATATAAATGCTGATTATGATAAAGACGCATTTAAGGTAACAGATTTTATTGTATTAGAAATCCATCCATCCATTCAACCGAAAGACGTCCACTGCTGGACATAGGTTTCCCCTAAAGATTTCCACGACGACCGGTCTTGCGCCACCTGAATCCAGCGGAAACCTGCGACCTTCACCAGGTCGTCGGTCCACCTTGTGGGGGGCCTACCCACGCTAAATACCTAATTCTAAATACATATATATGAATACAGATCGAGTTTCTTGCCTGCTCTCTTGTCGACTGAGTTGTTTTCCGAACCGGTGGTAGTGTTTTAGACATTCAGAAGCGTCTTCTTCTAGGGCCTAAATTGAATAAAGATTTTTTTTATTTTGATTTTGAAGTCCCATTGAAATTGTACAGTCATTTTGTTGAACAACAATAATAAAACCATTGTGAACGATAGAATGATCAAATAAGTAAAACATAATATAATATTAAGCAATAAAAGTTAAAGAGAAATATACTTAAGCTGTAAAGCGAAAAGGGCTTATGCATAAGAAGAGGTCAATTTCAACTAATTTCCGGGGTCTCCAGGAATGATACTCTCACATCGAAATTGTCAATTTTCAAGCGAGATTGTTAGAATTTCCTCTTTGTGTTATTCACATGTGAACCGTTTCTATAGGCCGTTAATACTCGTTGAGTTATCGATATCATTCTTCATACGGACCCTCATAGTGCCCTTCAAGCCTTTCGCTTGAAATTCAAATTTGTCTAATTCTTGATTTTTATCACATAGAATTCGTATATATTGATATATGTAGATAGACAAAAATAAATCAGTTTAATATATATATTTTCTTTTATATTATTTATTGATTAACTTCATTCAGTATTATCAAAAAAATAAAAAAATGGAAACGTTTTCTTTTTGTCCTTTATATACTCAATAATTATTATAGTCCGAAATAGAACATCAGATAATCAATTGCTAAATTTAATGTACTATCTTTAAACAATATGTTTACATTATTATTGAACACCAATAGAGAAATACCAACATTAATGATAAGTCCCAATTTTTTTTTTACTGACAATTACTTATAGTTATTTTAGATTTGTTCGGTTTGGTAAAGCTTACAGAAATCAGTAAACAAGGCGTTCTGTTTTAATAGATTGGTATTTATGACTATTTCTGTGTCTATATTTATTAAGGGCTGTTAAATTTTTGTACTCGTGATAGACTGCGAGAGAGTAGTATTTATTTCTGAAGGACAAGATTCGAAGGGCGGTTAGGATAAATAAATTGACCTCAATGTGTCATCTTGTTCAATTCGAAAGTTTGAAAATAGATTACGTCTGCCATTTACGTGTGCGCGAATGAACAAAAGAGTAAAGCAAGCTCCAATAGTGGAAACTTCTAATGGTTGCTATAACCGATAGATATTTAGAGCAGAAAATTACGTTAATAATGGTAATCTTATTGAATATGTCTATTTCGACAAATGACTGTCGTATTTAAATGTTTGAAATAAACGAACACAAATCCTACAAAATACCGTTTACATACTTACATGAAGTAAAATGGGATGGTATTTTATTAAATTAAGCTCTTTTACTATATAGATTCTAGTAACTACTAGATTATATGATGGATCATTACGTAAACGATAGTGGTACCAAGAAATGAGTTCCCTCTATGCGCTTCTGGTAAAACTGATTATTGCAATGATTTGTCCTTACGTAAAATAACATACAAAAATACCAAAAAATCAGATCGCGTTTCTCGTTGGCTTTTCTCGACTGGTTTGTTTTTTTGAAGTTCTTAAGCGCTTTTTTAGGGTCCAAATTGTGTTGATTTGGTCGCACACTAAATCTTTTCTAAAGAAAAATATAATTTTCATAATAAAGTATGGAAACGAATGATAAATGAATAAGAAATTGCTAAGTTATTTAACTAGATTAAAATTGTGACTGGAGCTAAAATCACCATTATTACTTTTTTTACGATCCTTTTGAACATGGAAACCAATCGAACATTATCGAGCAATTAATAAGAATAAGCGTTTTAATCAAATTTGCTATGATTCGATTTACAAAATGCAAACAAAATTTAGATTCCGGATCAAAAAAAAATTCATCAATTGTAATCCATTTTTCTTCGTTGAAATCCCGAGACGTGGGTGTACCGAGTCCCCGGCAAGGGTTGGTAATCGTCCGTTGATAAATGACCGGTCGGATGACACGAGATGGACTTAAGGACGGATAACCGGGTCACAGCCGTGCTACACAGGTTGCGAGAGATAGGCCACGATTGATGGATTTTTACGACTGGATATTTTGTTTTGCGTGACATCCCTACTTTGAGATTCCTATTTACACGGTTTCGTATGGGTCTGTGGTCAGGTTTGTCGTGTAAGTCATGAGTTATTAGCGTATAAGTTTCGCGGTATCTTGATCTAAGTTTATACTACCTACTTATCTATCTCATTAAGAATTAGTGTAAGGTTTTCATAACATAGTAGAGATTTTTAAAATTATTAATATTCAAAGTGTATTCGAAATCAATTATTATCATTACCGAAAAGTTGAAGTAGAAAAAAATTACAAAACAATGGCTCGTCAATTGAATAAATATGTAAATAAAAACGTAGATATATCGGTTACAAAAAGTAATAGAAAAATATAATAGAACTATTTTATATTAGCCCATGTATATAAGTTTAAGTAAAAGGTAATTAATTCATTCGGACATTTTCTTAAAAATATACTTCTATTAAAAATTTCAATCATTTATTTTCAGTTATCAGTTATTTGAAAACTATCACAACAAACACGCATACTTTCGCATTTTAATACATAACAATTACATAATTGCAATAAAGATAGATTGGTGTGTTTTCTTCAGGTAAACTTTTTTAAGATAAACATGGTAACGTCGGATAGAAAAAAAGGCATGTATACTAATATTATCTCATATATCATAAATGTAACATCTCTCTGTCTGTTCGTTAGTCGGTTTATAACACGAGCACCATTAAATCGATTTACCTCTTTTTTAAATCACAGTCAAGCGAAGCGAGAAATTGCTAGCTTGTAATATTATTAATAAAAATAAATGTGTAAAAATAAAGATACAGAGAGTAAACTAAGAATTTGTTATAAACGCAAGCAAAATAGAGTATGAGACAAAATAAATTTTCAATAAAATAACCGACGAACAAATTTATAGTTTTCAATTTAATTAATCCGTGATTCAAAATAAATTCCATACGTGTCGCGCCATGTGTCCGGTTCATTCCGGATGACCGGTGCGAGCGTATGCATCCGGACACCGCTCCACCGGAGTGGCCGGTTGGCCGGACAATTTGCTACATAAACCTGCCTATCCACTGACGTAATATAATTATATTAACTATCAATAATGACAACAATTTTTCGAAATTACAATAAACGAACAACGTGACCGGTGCATTATCAAAGTAAATGTTGGTGAAAAAAATCATTTTTTTGTGGTGCCGGTTAAGATTAATACCATCCCATATCTTTCAATTAGCGTCGTAAAAGGCGTAACAAAAATACCTTACTGCGATCGCCAACCCGCCTCCCAAGCGTGGCGATTATGGCAATCCCCCCTTATTAGGTGAGACCTCTGTCCAGCAGTGGACGCCTTATGGTTAAATGGATGAAACGCAAAACAAAGTCGCCTAAAATGTGACAACTATTATCTTCTAGTTAATTATAGAGTAATTTGGAAATTAATTTAATTTTTGAAACATGATTATTACAAACTTTAACAATTTGTTCTGATGACTAGTTCTAAAAGACAGTTGTAACTGCAACCGGAATGACGTAGTTTATGGTTCAAACTCTTCATATATCACTGGCCAATTATCCCATTAATGGTGGAAAGAGTCCATAACTGGTAGAGTGGACACGGTACATGAATTGTGACCGTCGCATCGGTCCATTAGCGATTATTGTCCAACTTTTGTGTTAAAGGACCGAGTTTTTCATAGAATTAGATTAAACCTAGAAGCGACATTAAGAAAATATGTGGAATAATTGATAGTACGCTCAAATATTACACCGAACTATATACCTTCGGTTCGCTTTCTCTATAACATCCTTGTTTTTTTAAATAATTCTGCTCGACATATAGCTTCCCCATGGCCATTCAAAACAACCACTTACATCAAGCAGATTCTCGTGGCCTTCATCAGAGCGTCGGTAAACCTTATTGGAGACCTACCCATGCTGCGTTTTCCGATACGTAGTAGATATTCAAGAAGACATCGGTACAGTACGGTATTCTACGAGTATTGTGCCCAGCTCACTATGATAAAAGTTTAGCAATTCTATCGGCATTATAAGTTCTTCTGTGGATTTTCCATTCTTGATTCGATCACGTACTAAAACTCCAATCATAGCAATAGTAGATTACCATTGATATACTAATATGCTTAGAACGAAACATTATTTTTAAAAACAATGTCAGTTAACTTGGATACTTTGACGAAAAACTAATTTGGTAACGTCATCTGATCTTGATCACAACTGCAATGCAACGAAAGAAATTGAGAGTTGTTACATTGCGCTGGGTGGTCTCACTACTAATTCAATCGCAAAATAAAAACCGTTAACGAACAACAATTTATACTTTTATGAGAACCGTAACAGTTTGGCGGTTTCGGCAATTGGTTTGACAATAAATACGATACTATTTTTATTTCATATACAACATAATAAAATGCGTAATAAATGTACACTGGGAGATACTAATCCAGTTCTTCTCTCCGAGCGTACTATTGAATTGAAACCGCATCTAGTATCTATAACGGTGTGTTCCACAGAACAGTGCCTGCCAAATTCTTTGTACTTATTTGCGCGGTCCATTATTTATTACTTTTGTATCGACTATGCCCTCCTGGTTGCCGGCCAACGCGCGCTCTTGCTTTGTGAGTTTTCTTTGTTTTTCTCTTGCTTCTCGGGAGTTTTCTTCTCCCCACTAGTGAACGGCGAATTTTTCATATACTGAAACTTAAAAATTAAACTTCAAATTCTTTACACTTACTCATAACACTATCATTACATTATACCTATCCCTTAATTACTGCTGGTGATATTTTTGTCCAATTAATTCTATATTATACTGATAGCATAATCTATATACCACATAACCTATGTACTAAAACAAGCCATAGAATGTACGAATATTTTATAAAAGATATTTATGTCAATGGGTTCAACAGTTCAGAATATAGAGTTATTAACTCATTAACTTGTGTATGTTACACAGGGAGACACAGACAGACCACATTCAAGTTTGTAAACCTATCGCCAGTCACCAATACTTGTGTTCCGGTAGCATTACATGAAAGCCAGTACCTCTAGGCTTAGTGTACTTACCATCCTGGACCAGATTCTGATAAAAGCGCTGGGCTTAAACAATACAGGAAATAAAAAAGTAGATTAAATTTACAAGTGAACATCGATGCGAAATTGGAAACAAAAATAAAGATGACTATATTCTATAGGAGGATTCTGGACAAATAATTTATAAGGTTAAGCTCGTTGAGATTTAAACAAACTAGGAAAGTTGTTCAGGTGCCATTAAAGGTGGCGGCAACTGCCATTCCATGCGTCTTACTTACCGTCGAGTCGCGTCGCTTGCTTTTAACTCATGCACAGATTTATAAGTTTCGTGCACTTACACTATGCTATTTTGATAGTGTAATGTTCAGTAAAGGGTATTTAATTCATACGATTTTTTTTTAATTCCAACTTGACAGAACTACCGCACTGTCATACATACAAATTGAAGCGATGAACGCGTAGTTGGTAGTCCGGCCTGATTCCGTTTAGATTGAGGAGAATTCGAACCCTAAAACCCAACTCAAAAATGACTGAGGTTTCGGTGAAGGAAAAAAACATCGCAAGGAAACCACAGCATTCAAAGTAGGTAATGCCCGCCTGGGTAGCTACCATCCTCAAGTTTGAGACCCTGTCGCTAAATTCGGTATTTGGCGGTGTGTTCCCGAAGCCTATACTGAGAACCAGTACCTCTAGGCTTAGTATGTTTACCGTCCAGGACTACATCGTCACTTGGCATCAGGTGAAATTGTGGTCAAAGCACTCTGCCTATACAGTGTGAAAAAATACCATCACGCCTTTCAAAGCTAAACACAATATCCTTTCTACCTGCCACGAATCTTACACACGTCTTTAGCTTTTTCTATTTTCATGAGCGCTTTCATACACGCTGAACTGTTTCGAACGAATACTTTTGACCGCGGACTTTCTTCAGAACGTCTTCGATCTGAAATACCTTCGCCTAGGTTGACTTTCACCGGCTTCCCCAATCACCCTCGCCTTGTAAATTTGTTTGGTCAATTTTGTTTCATCCATCCTCTCCATATGGCCAAATAAATTAAGCCTATTTTACTTCTATCTCTTTCACTACAACCTCTATGTTCCATTATCGCACAATTCCTTTTTTTATCTATCATTACGACGCCAGTTATACTTCTTATATTACTCATCTTATGTTAAATAAAGTAAGAATGATGAAGATCGCTGATGGATGAGAATCGAACATATATTTCCGCCAAAGCCTCTAAGTATCTCTGGATTTACACTGACTGACTCCAGAAGGCGAAACATTAAAACGTTTCATAATGGTGGGTTTACCTCCATACTGGTCGCGTCTCGGTCAGCCAGGAAAGCTTTTCCACCCACCTACCACAAACCTAAAACATAAGAAATAAGATTTTGGGTTTCTTCAACCTCCTTCGTTATCATAATAATGATTATGTACATGAAGGTGCGTCGTTATAATCTTCTTTTGAATTATGTCGGAACGAGGCCTATCAAGCTGACAGTCTGGCGGAGCGTTGTGTCGATGGTCGGTGCAGCCATGACAAATATATGTGCGCGAGCGCAGAGCGCGTCCGCCGAATCACCTACGTGCCTCGTAATCGTATTCCGTTTCATGTTTACATTGACTGATACATTGAAAAATTCTGTAGGTAGTTACTACGCTATTGATTTAATTGATATTCCGCCTAGAATATTATTCCAGCAATTACTTCGCTGCCATATGTAGATATACTCACATAAGACATGACTGATCCTGATATGAGATGAGGAAGCGCCTTTATATATATTTTCTAATGTAACATAATATATACTAAAACCTGCTCAGAGAATAATATCTTTATAATTTTAAAAAAATATGTAAATCGGCATTTTTTCCCTCATCATTTATGAATAGAAAACTAATGATAATATTTATTTAAACTGTCAAGAAAAAAAGTGCATCTAGTTATCAAGAATCGACTGAAAATATAAACTGTTTGCACTAAAGTTCATTAGTAGCTACAATGTAGAGAAATCTTTTATATGCAATAGATTAATTCAATATTTCTAAATACGATTTAAACGAAGCATCGTAATATGAACAGTCGACGCATAAGTGTAGTTGTTGGTGTTGTATGCAATCGCCTTCCCAAAGCCGCTTTACACGCCGTACTTCAACGGCGTTCACAATTAGTTACCGCGAAACGTCAGGTGAAACTATACATGACAGAGAAACCGATTGAGTCGTCATTTGCGACTAAATAGTTTTAGTTTTTGTTCAGTACTAGCCAGTTATACCATATTGTCTATTTCGCACAATTATACACTGCATAATGTAGTTTTTTAAATATTCAATTACAAAAAAAAATGCATTGATGGTCATTATTTTTGACCTAGCTTATCTTTAGCTTCATATTTAGGATGAAAAATGAAAAAATCTTTTATGTATCATAATGTACTAAAGTAAAACGTGCATACAGCAGTCTAGTGTTAAGTGACAATTAATAAGAAAAAAACTGGATTCTATATTTTTTACAGGCTGCCTGCCAGTAAAAGTATGATTTAACTCGTATTTTGTTTATTTTGTTTACTGTAATTATTTTCGTAAAATAAAAGTAGCCTAAGTTACTCCGTATAAACCCATCTAACAGATAAAGTCTCGTCAAAATAGGCCCAGCCGTTTCGGAGATTAGCCGGAACAACGGCCGGAGAAAAATTGAATAAATTATTATTCCGTATATACCATTTAAATGTATTTAGTAATAAGCTGTTATTTTTATATTACAAACAGACACTTTAATTTTATTTACATGTATAGAAGATTATTAGTGGCATTTTAATTGGTATATACATATATTAAACTCAAGTGAAGCGAAATATCAAAATAATATGTGAATTTTGAGGTGCGGCAAAAACTACCTGAAAAGTTTTATTACAATAGACACCTTTTTTCTAAAATATTCATAGAAAACTAGAAAAATAGAATATTCACTTGTCAAAGGGCAGTATTATGTATTTAACTCCCACGTTAACATTAACGAAGAATAAGTAACTTTAATTTATTTCTCTTATTTTTTTTTATTTTTTTTTTATACCTACATTGTTTATTTCTACTTTATTAATAACAATTTCATAAAACTTGCTCGATTCACGAAATACGCAAAATTAACTGACATAATTTTCATATATTTCTATACGGAACACAGAGGAAGACTTTTAAAACGACTTTAAGTAGAAATAAAATAGATTTTTTAAAATAAAAAATATGTTTTACTACTTCAAAAGCAAATTCAAAAAATAAAATTATTTCACGAATTATTAATTGTTTTAGTTGTTTGTCCACATTTTAATATTCTTTCTTAACCCCTTGAGCACCTACCTGGCGTTTACGCCAGCTTTCCATTGTTTTCCTATTGTCTTATTTTTATGGGTACTCTACACATTAATATTTTAGTCAATTATATGAAATGCATTATTTGTATAAAACCTCGTTCAGTATTTTCGAGATAAATGAATTTAGCTATGACGTAGATAGGAACAAATGATCTTTGTTTAACCGAACGGCATTCAAGTGTCTTTTGACGTAACTCGAAAAACTGCCTGTACAAGTGTCGAATATTCGCAATCTATTAATAATATACCACGTAACAGTCAATTATCGCAAAATTTAAGAAACCTTAAGTTAAGTTACCTGTATGAAATTAAACAATTCATTGCACATTTACTCATAGAATGTATGTTTATTGTTAACAGCATTTGTCAGTTAAATAAAACAAATCTGCCTCATTAAATATTTCTGTATTTCGAATTTCATTCACAAATTGTTTAATAGACCAATTAAATTTTAAGTTGTTTATGTTATTAAAATACCCTAATATTTAATTAAAGACTAGTTGCGTGCCCGCGGCTGCGCCCGCGTTTCATACTTCACTGCGTTTTATTTTATTTTTTTATACGAAACCCTAATATTTTTTTAGTACTAAGTTAAATTAAAAATATTTCTCATAAATTCACCCCCTTCCCCGTAACGCTATGCATTGAATCGAATTTTATTCAAATTTTTATGAGTTTTAAATTTTTACGCGGAACCATAATTATTTTTGGTATATCTAGTTATATAATATTAACAAATCTATACTAATAAATAAAATTGAAGTATCTGTTTGTACTATCATCTTTTTTACTTAATAGATATGAATGTATGTATGGGAACTATACGAAAAACACAATTTTTAAAATTTTTCACTATATATTTGTTTGTTCCGGGTAATATCCTGAACGGCTGAACTTATTTTGACGGGACCTTTTTTGTTAGATAGCTGAAGTTACTCGGCGTCACTTAGGGTATTTTTGTTTTTCGAAAATAATTAGGGTTCCGCGGAAAAAAATATTAAAACTCATGAAATTTCCAATAAAATCCGATTCAAATAATAGTTTTACTGGCAATTGCTTGAATTTGTGAGAAATAGTTTTACTTTATCTTAATACCGAAAAAAATTAAGGAAAATAATTACGGTTCCGTATAAAAAAAAATTAAAAATCAGTGAAAAACATATGAAACTCGGGTGCAGCCGCGGGCACATAGCTAGTAGAAAGTATAGGGTTAAAATTATTACTTTTTATTTATATTGTATAGACAAGAAATCTAACTTGATGTTATGTGACTATGTGGTCCAAGTGTTAGCATACATATAATTTATTATATATGAATAATTCTTTTTTCCCTGACATTATCAAAATCTATAATACAGTAATTTAAATTTTATTTTATAATTTAATACAACAACTAATACCAAGATGATAAATACACTAAACCTTGTGGTACTGGTTCTCAAGTGATGCTGCAAGAACACACCTACATATATGTGCTTAGCGTCAAATTTTCAATTTAAAAAGTGGCAGCTGATAATGCGGATAATTGGAAAAGGTACTTACTACCACCACACTATAGTTTTATTACAAAGTTTTCCTTCACTGATGCTCAAACTCATTATAGGATAGAATAGACAGATTAGAATCTACGTTCATCAATGCAGGTATCCGGCAATACTATCACTAAGCCATCACTGGTTCAACATGTAACTTGTAACTTCAACATGTTTAAATTACTGTTGTCTCGTTCTGCCTTTTTAAAAACCGCATCAACTCCATACCACGCAAAATCCTGCGTTTTCTTACGAAAGTCGTTAGTAACAAACTCGGCACATTTATGTCACCTGATACAGTGCACATTATAATTTTAAATTTTAATCTCGTTTCTTTGCGTTTACCCCCCAAACTTGCCTGTGTGTCTTCGCTAGTCCACATTCTTCGTTAACTTTATAAATAAATGTATTTTATTTTGTCATTTTTTTAAATGATTTTTTCTATGAAAATTTTGTAGTTATTCAATCTTTTTTTAATATGTAAGTCTGTTATAAGTTCAAACTTTGACGAGTTAATAAGTTTGTTAGCTTCTTCTCCTTCTTTGATTATGACAATTTGTGTTCAAACAATTGGTGCCAATGTCATGTGGGTAAGATGTATTTTCAGTCTTGTATCAGCGTTACCAAGCTCCAGCAAAACTGTGGCTCATCCTGCTAGAACTTTCCATGGAACTTTGTGCGGCACCTCAGAATAAATGCTACGCGTTATTTTCCATAATAAACTTGATTTGTACACAATAACCAAACTATATCACACAAAACGCCAGCAAAATTACATGAAGTAGAGTCAAATACACAAATTTATTGAATTAAAGAAAACAACCGCCACATGACAGACTGAGATCCCGCCAAAAACCGTTTATTATCTTATAAATTTAAAATGTGTGTAAATGTTGATATATGCATTTGTTTATTAATTTAATAGTAATGGAATTATTAGTCCTAAAGATTACAGTCGATACTTTGGCGCCGTCCATCTTTCAATTATTTCAGTGAAAACTGACGCAGGAGCTATCTGAATCTATTCTAATCTAGAACCTCTTTAATTATCTTTTAATGTGGTTCCATTGAAAGTGAGTCCGGAAGCGAATAAAGAAAGCCTCCATACAAACATCACAGAGGAAGAATACCACGTTAAGGAATTACAACAGAAAGTTAAGTTTCAGTCGTAGATGGGTACCTCAGTGTGGATCTTTTTTGGAGTTAGCAAAAGTAACCGATAAGGACACCCTTACGCAGAGGTTTGCGACCCTTGCACCCTTGACACACTGAGGTTTCGGGCTATCACCAACAGTACATGTTTTAAAATTTCACATCAAGTGGTGCAAGTTTGCGGCTCTTAGTAGAGGCAATGTATTTGTGCTATGTGAAGTCAAAACTCTGAAATTAGATGGCCGGCCAACACCTTGGTCGCTTGATAAATATTGCAAAATAACAGCTAATACCACCAGACTTCTGAGGATGATAATTTGGATCATATCTGGTTACTAATTTATAAACTGGACTATATTTAACATCAGCTAGATTGCAGTAATCCAGAGCTTAATTATAAAGTAAGTACTTCTTTTGTTTTTTTTTTTTTTTTTTTAATCCGCAATCACAACGAAGTGTAACGAAACGTAAAATATAAATATCATTATTATATTGTCTATAGTAGCGCGAGTGCTAAATTATGAAATAATATACGCTGTGCAGGTGTGACCTCGAGTTCTTTTATTGTCTTTTACTTGTTTCACGAGTTTTAGGGTTCCCTGGGAAAATTTAATTACTTTAATTTTTTATATATATGACCCTTATTTATTAGATTAGGGTGAACGATTTATCAACATAGACGATATCATTGATAAGACGAATAGTAGATAATGTTATAACATACAATAATATATGTAGTGATAATTGAATTAAAATTAGAAGCGATGATGGATTAGTAGGTACTGCGGTCGGATTTCGCGTCAATGGACGCGGGTTCATAATTATCCAACTCTAAGTTCAGTCTGAGCTATCGGTGAAAGAAAACAACGTGAGAACACCAAAGCTTGGTGATAATGTTTTTCTAATAATGCCCAACTGGGTAGCTACCGCCCTCAAGTTAGAAAATCTGTCGCTATCAACTGGTGTGTTCCAGTAGCATCACTTGAGAACCAGTATCTCTAGGCTTAGTGTGTTTACCATCCTAGACCACATCGTCATTTAACATCAGGTGAGATTGTGGTCAAAGCACCGAGTCTATACAATGTATAACAAAATATTTTAATAATATTCATACGGAACGTCATAAAATTACCACGATCGCTTCTAGTTGATGTTCATTTATGAATTCTCGCACATTATTATTCTGTATTTTCCTGAATTACTCTATTTGTTCAGGCTTGTCTACACAGTACGTACATGACTTAGGTTCATTATATATTTATTATAGCCGTTTTGGACACACAAGCTCTACTGCATCCTGTACGTGGGTAATTTTTATTTATTTTGACAGGCACATTGGTGAATGCATTAATTTTGGCTAAATCGAAAAACCTACCAATTTTTACCAGTCGGTTATTCTCGAATCTTAACTTTTAGATTGAGATCAAAGCTATAATAATAAATCGGTTTTTCTGATACTGATTAGTAAATTATCGGATGTCAGTATTTAAAAACAGATTCAGTTCGCATATGGAAACCAGCTGTTATTCATTGTTAGTAAGTTTTGCCTTTAGCCTTTAAACTGGCCGAAAACGAAGCGCCAGTCGCCGATGTAATAACAATTAAAAACAAAATGAAAATATATTAAGTAAATACAAAAGTAAATTCACATCAAGAATACACCTGAGTTTAGAGGAGAACAGGGACGAATGGTACAGCGGCACTAATTAAATATAGCTGAAAATATTTTAATAAGTTTACGGGAGCGCCGCTGTTGGCCGGCCACGCGACCTACGACGCGTTTAAAACAAATATTATGTCCCGCCGTACGTACTGTACGTACGTAAAGCTCTGAATTTTAATAACATTACAACAACATTTTGCAACGTTTTTAATTTTATAAAAGCAACGGTTCCTTCTGTTTCCTTACTCTACATAACCTTTTTTGTCACGCGCGTCCGGTTAGATGGGTTAGAAAATTGCTTAATATGTTTCTGTGTATGTAATTCTGCGTTTTAGCTACGTGTTTGACGTAAAATAAATTCTAACATTATCGATTATGCATATCGGTGTATCTGAACTTTTTATTTGAACGTTAATGCTTTTTCATAAATAAATAATTGATAAAAACTCCCTGTTAAAAAGTCAATAAAAACTAATTTATTTTAAGTAGATACTCAAATTAGTAAACTAACGATTAAGAGCAATATATTAAATATCTTGTAAGTATGTTGTCTTCGATGTCACCTTCGATCGGTGTATGTTGACATTGATGGCATACGGCACTGAGACGTGGTCGCTTACATACCTCATAGGAAATTTCTAGATCACTTAAAGGGCAATGGAGAGGGCTACGCTCGGAGTTTTACTGCGTATTCGAATCAGGTATGAGGAGATCCACAGAAGAACTAAAGTAACCGACGTTGGCCGAATATTTTGCAAAAGCACGTGAAGAAAACGAGGTACATTGTACCAATGTCTGATCAAACAAACGGATTTTGGTAGTCAAATAGTTTTGGTAGTAACAAATGGTAGTCACATACTGGAAGACACAGCTTGAGCGTGTCTTCAACTATATGGACCTGGTAAAACTCGTGTGAATCCGCTAGATATAAGTGCCATATTACCGGTTGGTTTAAAGTTCCTTGGGGCAGACCTTTATCTAGTAATCTTTTGGTTGAAATATTAATTATGTTACTTTATATTAAAGGTACAAAATAAGAGTAAGGCAGTATTTTTGTTATAACTGACTTTATAATATAACACAGTTTAGTTTAGATCTAAACAAAAAGAAGGCACTTCTATATTCCATAGAGTTTTCTAACTAGTTCTGCAGCTCCGCCCATATGTTTTAAAGTCTATTCATTACAATTATCCACTACATTATATTATTTACATAAAAACAACAATATTTGAATTAAAAAAATTAAAAACGACTGATTTCGATTTAATTGTTTTATCTTAATCTGACATAATTAAATATTCACTAAGTCAAAATCAAAGAATACATGTGTTATTTTAAAAAGAATGATGTAAAATGGTGATGTCGTTCTCAATTTCGAAGCCAGTTAAAATATATATAGGTAACTATGGCTCAATGTTAGTGTAGTCGTATTTCGCGTTGATGGGTTTAGGTTTGAATTCACCTACCCTATTCCTTGGAGCCATTGGATGATTTAAACACTGTGGTGAAGTTATTAAATGATAGTAAATAATTTTTTAATGCCGCCTGTCAAGCTACCCAACCTCAAGTCTATCTCCAAGCATATATAAAGTGTTTTACAATAGTAACATGTGAGAGACAATTCTTCTAGGCTCAGTAACATTTTGAACCACAACACTTAAGACCACATGAGATTGTGGTCAATTTACTAGGTAACTTAGGTAATACAATATAGAAAAATATTAAAGCAAAGACAATATTTTTAATATTTAAGGATGTTATAAACTTTATTAAAAAATACTAATTACCAGACATTAAATAGGTATACAAAAATTCACCCCTCCTTCAATTCGTGATTGTTAATTAAGTCACACTTCGGAAGTGAGATTGGTCGATCAAGGAGACCATTATCGCCATCAGTTCTGAATTGACAATTTTTCCCTATAAAACGTTAATCACCCCTCTCCCGACCGAATATCCATTTCTTACTCAATCAACTCTCCTCCGGGTTCTTTATGACTTCCGCTTCTGCAACTCGTTCGCTTCAAGCAAGCAAATTTATTCGCACACACCGTCTAACTTTATTAAAAAGGTAGATGGGGCTGGGGAGAGGGATTTGGTTGATATTGCAGCGCTGAAAAGTCACGCGCGTCCCATTGAAGTCAGAATCAAAAATTTAAATTGCTTACATTCTTCACTCTAATGTCGTGTTTATTGGAACTTTGGAATTGAGGTTGTAACGTTTTAAAGTGACGACCTATTTAAAAAAACGGTTAGGGTTGAAAAAAAAAACCAGGAAGATAAATGTAGTAAATTTAGAAAAAGATCTAGAGGGAAAGTATATTATTGAAAGCTAGTCATTAGACATAATGATATACTATGGCGATACTTTTTCTAGAATATTCGAAGAAACACAACTTTCTAGTAAATTATATGTACTTATATAAAAGCTTAATTAGAATTGATATATAAAACAATATTCATGTTAAAGACATCAAATTAGGAAATTATTTCTTTGTACATACAATGTTGCGTCCTTTTGTTAAAATAAACGAATGAAACTGGTCTAATTTTTTCTAGTTTAAACTCATAGTTAAATAGCTCCGAACTGAACAGTCTTTCTATTACTCTTAAAGCGATGATGACGCATTCGGTAGTGCGGCCGGATTCCGCGTCAATGGACTAGGGTTTGAACCCACCTATCTAAATCTAAAATTAGCCTGAGCTTTCGGTGAAGGAAAACATCGTGAGGAAACAATAGCATGGTGCTAGAGCATTTTCTAATAATGCCCGCCTGGGGTAGTTACCACCGTCAAGTTTAAAAGCCTGTCCTCAAATACCAATAGATGTGTTCCGGCAGCATCACTGGAGAACCAGTACCCCTAGGCTTAGTGTGTTTACCATCCTGGACTACATCGTCACTTAAACTCAGGTGAGATTGTAGTCAAAGCACTGAGCATATACCGTGTAAAAAAACTTACCCTAAAAAATACAATCTTCTTATCTAAATTCACAAACAAAAAATATCAAATACCATACGTCGTCGTATCTCATCGTAACTGCTTACTCTATTTTATTATCTCGAACTATTTTACGACTATTGTTAGATCATCAATAAAGATACAGGAACACCTTCCCCGTTCGCCCCTACAGTCGCCTCGGGCATTGTATAAATCTGTTTCCTTTTTGCGAAAATAGGAAAAAAATGGCCACTTAACCCTCTCTTCCCCTCTAACCCTACTTGACCGAATAAATGTATTTTTATTTATCATATTTCGATATAAAAAGAGTTACAATCTTCCAATAGAAAATCTTATATATATATATTACTCTATTTGTGACCATTTCTTACCTATTTACTCATAATAGAATAGCTGTGATAGTTATTTTATTTATATATATCTGCATATGAATATGTAGCTAACAAAATCGTAAATTTTTTTGCAAAAGTGTATGCATATTTGAATTAATTTTAAATTTAAAGTATTGTTATCATATACTGATTCTGTGACATTGTATCTCTTCTGGTATCATATTTAATTGAATACTTAATTCGGTGACGAATACTTTTTTAAATTTTTACAATTATCAAAATTTACTTTACTTTCCTTTATTTTACTTTATTTACTTTACTGTATAAAAGTTACTTTCGAATAGATTTAAGCACTATATTGAATGAAAAAAACAAGAAAAACAAGCACCGTAACTAATTTTGATATAAGCTGCACCGTAATCGTCAACGATCTATAAAAAAAATAATAATAATGTGTAGATTTTAAAAACAGAAAAATAGTTTCATTGTTTTCTGAAAATTCATCACTATCTACGAAGTTTACAGAAATATGTCTTGTAAAAGTATTTTTAGTTATATCCAGTATCTATTCTATATTGACATAAAATCGGTTTTACCAAAAAAGAGTAAAGAACAAATGTTAAACTCGTTTTAAAGAAGCTAACACAAATATATTACAAACTATGACAGCGAATGTAATCTCATATAAGGTTTGCCAACAATTCACGAACAGCAGAACATAGCTAAAGAAAACAAAAACATTGGCAAAATATTCGATATCACAAATCACAATAAAATGCAATAAAATGGAATGGAACACTAGTACGAAAAGTTTACTCCCGAAACAATATGTTGTCTGTATATATATGAAAATCACCTTATCTGACCTAAGGGATGACGGTAGTATCGAATGAATATGCTAGATAAAAATAAACTTATTTTTTCCAAACGTCGAATAGAATAGGACATCTCTCACACCGTACTGCAATAGACATCTAAACATAACTACTAAAAAAACATTTTTTTACATCCATCCATCCATTCAATCGAAAGATGTCCAGTGCTGGACATAGATCTCCCCCAAAGATCTCCACGACGACCGGTCTTGCGCCACCCACATCAAAAAATGTTTATTAAACCTTAAATTATTTAATTTGAGATGAAAAATGTTTATTACTATTATGAATGAAGGTCGTGGGGATCCGCTGTATATAGATGGCGTAAGATCGGTCGTTGTGGAGATTTTTAGGGCAGACTTATATCCAGCTGTGAACGTCTTTCGGTTGTGTGGATGGATTGATTTTCTGAGTTTCTGATAAGTAGTGTGGTAAACTTCATTTCTTAATTATTAATACAATGATCTGAATATATTATTAATACAATGAACATTCTTACCTAACGAGATAAATTTTGTTATTTTCATTTTTAGCACAATACTGTGAAAAATATTATATTGTAGAAAATACTAATTTGGTCGATAAGAAATGGAGTATTTGGCAATGACGTGTAAAGCTTCAACAAGCAGATTGCGTCATGAACTAATTATTTAATAAAACAAAGATGCTTCGTGAATATGATAATTTCAATCGGTCAAACCAAACAGAAGTTATGCGAAAAATGAACTATACATCCATTATTTCAATCTTCAATGCGTAATATCTATGTAGAAAGGCGTGTAGACGACTTATTGGCCACTTTTTAATGTACTCTCGCTAACGTCGCATTGCATTACGCTACGGTGTAAACGCGGCCGTGCAAAGTGCGGATAGCCGGGGGCAAGTGGGTTAAAATGGTACATCTCGCAATAAAACACCCCTGCTGTCCATAAATATCCCAGTTCGGAAGTTGGTCTGTTAGCGGTCGGGTATATATTTTTTTCCTTTTCCCGGTCGAGTCCACTTTTATTTATCGAGTATACACTCCCAATGGGTTATCTATTAACACTTAAATCTTTGTGTTTTGATGTTCCTTGATGTTTTTTTTATCGCAAGAATATGAAATATTTAGTGTATTATAGAGTGTCAATAGTAATTAGCTAGTTATCGTCGTTCAAAATACCAAATACCAGCGTTGGGACTTCTCTCTAACTTATAACCTTTTAATATAATTCAAATTTGTAACATTTTAATACATCAGTTTTTACTAGCTGTGTGCCTGCGGCTGCGCCCGCGTTACATATGTTCTTCACCACGTTTTAATTTTTTTATACGGAACCCTAACATTTTCCTAATTTTTCTTTAGTACTAAGATCAAGTAAAACTATTTGATGGTAAATTTAAGCCGTAAAACTGTGCATTGAATCGGATTCAAATTTTTATGATTTTTATTATTTTACTATTTTTGTACTTTTACTCTAATTATTTTAGAAAATTAAAAGTACTCTAAGTTACCTGGAGTAACTTCAACTATCTAGTACAAAAAGTCTCGTCAATATCGGTACTGCCATTTTGGAGCTTACCCATAAAAAACAAACAGACAGACAAACATTTATAAAGAGCATTTTGGTTTATGTATCGTATATAAATTCAAATCTATTTAGTAGAACAAAAAAAACATAACAAACAGACACTTCAATTTTATTTATTAGTTAGTAATTGGTATATAGAATTACACCATTTATGGGGCTGGGAAGTTTCTCCAAGCGTTCAGATTTCTTCAAGATGTACTCTTTCGCCGTCATCTAATAGTTTTATCAAACAAATACTCAGAAACATCAACATTATCGACCGTTTTTAATTTTATACAAGCCTGTACCCGCTGCTCCTTCCACTCGCGTATCATATTTTCTATTCAGTAGTATCCACGGCGTAATATAGTTTTTAAAGAGATCTACAATTTAAAAAAAGTCATGTAATAATTATGTTCATTGATATAATAGTTAAAAGCCAATTAATGGTCGGAGAGTAGGAGTTTGTTTTTTTGAAAAACATGGTTTAGTATTTGGTCATAATATTTTAAAGGAACAAAGCACCCTAAGCCTAGAGGTAATGGCTCTCAAGCCACCACCACATGGTGTAGTGTCATCATAACGATTTAATTTATCGAAAGATCCGGTTCGTTATTTTTCCTATCAGCATTTATTTAGTCACCAATATAAAACAAGTAATAAAACCCTGAAAGGGTTGAAAGCGCGGTCACCCAGCCGATATAGTCTGCGACTATTCCGTCGCAAACCCTATTCCGACCCTCCATCATTGGACGCACGTGGGTCCATAGACAAATTGACGGACGAACGTAAGTGAGAAATAGCCAAGTTAGTATGAAATCGTTTTTGAAATTGCCACGTTTTTTTTCCTTTTGAGTCGGATATAGAGAAACTGATTTTAATAAGGGCCGTATTTTTTTTCTTTTTTCTTTCGTTTTTTGAAATATTGTCTCACCTCAAAGTACAGTGCCAATTTACCAGGCAGCAAAGATCAAGTTTATGATCTTCTCAATGATTGGATTATTATCCGAGCCGATCTTGACGTTGATAAGTGCCTTATAAGGGCATAAATTTAATAAAATATTTTTGGATTTGGTTAAACAATTTTAACTTATGTTGTCAAAGGAAAAGTATAATACTGTTGTTTTTAAAAAAGTTACCTACAACTTTTTTACGACAATTCTTTAACAGGCGGCAGTGCCTGCCAACTGTATATTGCCTTCAAATTGCTACTAGAAGTATCTAGTAAGAAGTCGTGTTATCGATATCCAAAAAGCCAACAGGCTGAACCTGGCTTAATACCCACTGTTTTGTTTATAGGTAAACTGTAGTAGGCACAGTGCTTTGACCACAACCTCTCCTGGTTTTAAGTGACTATGTGGTCCAAGATGACAACCGTGATGCTGCCGGAACATATTATGCTGGGCGATTGATTTTCAAACTTGCGGATGTTATTTAATCAGTCTATTATCATGTTATAGACTATTTTAAAGTCTTTCTTCGCCGAAAGCTCAGGATTATTATAAAATAGAATACGTGGCTTCGAACGTGCACCAATCTACGTGGAACCCAGCCACGTTACCACTGAATCAACACCCCCCGCTACTCATTCACATATTAATTATTAAAATTGATAAAGGAGAAAAAACTTATTTGGCCACAACAAATAAAGACATTGAAACTAATATCTAGAAGCCCCAGGGAAGTGGCCGGTAACGGGGCCGTGAAAAATACCCGACCGGCCATAAAAAAGTATCCGCTTAGGCATTGAAAGATTGAAAAGGGGGAATCACTTAACTCGCCCAATTTATGAGTAAATCTCGCCCGTGGGATTCCCGAGGACGGACTAACAATATTAGAGGAACTTACGGGAGACTGTTTGACGGGGTTCGGCGGTAAGTGATCGGTCGGTAACCGCAAGTCCCTTGTTGAAGGATGTGTTTTCTTTCTACATACATGTGTATTCCATACTTTTTTATACGTAGTTTAGAATAGGTACTGTGACGCAAATTTTAAGGGCGAACGCAACTATGCGTTACGAATTTGCAGATGTCATAAAATAATGTTTTGAAGTCATAATTTATAATAGCAAAGTAGCCCTAAATAATTTTTTATTTTTTGTTATAATCGATGACCATGAGTAAAAGTCTATTTTTAAGAGAAAGTACGTGGATATAATTACGTGGATGTATCACCGAAAAAAACATTGGCTTACGAAGTATTGATAATTTGTAACACAGAAAAATATATACCTAGTTAAGTTGTCTCTTAATGAAGAGACATTTCTCAACTATTACATGCTTTCACTTAACTGTAAGGGATTTTTTTTATTGTTTACTTATGCTTTATATATGTTACCCTCTGAACACTATCACAAACAATGTTATGTTAACTTGGCGGCAGATTGTCAAGTTAATTGTAGTTAACTACGCCGACATTAGAATGTCCTCTACCACTATTCTTTATAATTTTTAAATATGGAAGGTTCATTCTATAATGGTGTTCACTGTTTTTTTATTACTGAGAAACATTCTAATAATTTTAAAATGAGAATTAATTTATCAACAGAATAATTCATTTGATTTGATTTTTTTTAATATATAATGTGAGCATGTTCTTCCTAGTAAATGTTACAAGTATAGTTTACTTTTTGCTGTTTATAAGACTTATTATTAAAATATTAATAAAAAGCGCTTCCCAATTATTATTTTTTTAGGCTAAAAGTTCAGTATCGAGCGTGTAACAGCGCTGGTAGAAGTCAAATAAGTATGAACACGCTTTTTTAAAAGTAATTATTGTAGTAGGAAGCGGTCGGTGTCAGAAATCTTCGCGACCACGCGTCCATCCGAAGTGGACACAATAAGCGCACGTCACAGAACTGAGAACAATGCTCGCGTGTCAAGTGACAACACTGCGCGATCATTGCGATGTGACATATTATATACAGCGTGTTGTATTTTCTAAAAGAAACTAAACAACAAATAAATTAATCTATGGTAATACGGTACCTTCATGTGGACTAACTATCGTTATAAACGAGTTAATTTTCATACTGATTATCTTGCATAGTGATATTACGCAAGAATTTCAAAGCCTTATACAAAAAATCTTGTAAGACACAAGAATAATAGCGATGAAATGTATCATCGCGATGTCTTTACTCAGTGGTAATAAAATTGGATTCTATGTCGATGGACGTAGGATCGAATCCATCTATCCTGTTATATAATGAACTGAGATTTCGGTGAAGGTAAACATTGCCATGAATTCATGCCATAGTCGTGGAGGATTTTCTAGTTTAAAATCTATCCCATTTGAAAACCTATACAGTGTAAACAATTAGCCAGCCATAGGGACTGCCGACAGATATAACCTAACCTAACCTAACCTAACGTATAACATTTATTTGGTTCGTACATATATTGGCGCTCATAGCAATAATTAAGTGCATTTTTGTATAGCTTATTCATAATGAAAACATACGATAAGCTGCGTAACTATAAATTTACGCCATATTATATTTGATATACTGCACCATGTTGACGGCTAATGACGGCTACCGAGAATCGCTCAACACCGCTAAAGAAGTTTTCATATCAACGAAACAAAATTTAAACAACCTGTACATGAAACATCGTAGAGCATAAGCCACAATCTAAACGTAGGTACATTCAATAAAAGTAGAACTAAGCCAGCCTCCGTATCGGTCACCCATCGCTGACTGTCCCATTCAAAGCATCATTATACATCCATACATTCAATAGGACAATAGTACGTGTCGGCTATTGGATTTCATCGCTAGCTACTCTTGCCTCTTGTTTCATCTTACATATGTAAACTATTCAATTAGATTTCATTTCTTTAACACGGTAAAGGACTGATTCTTTGATCGCAATTTTACCTGATTTTAAGTGACGATGTGGTCCAGGATACTAAACGCAGTAAGCCTAGAAGTATTCGTTCTTAAGTGATGCAGCCGTAACACACCTATTGGTCTTTAGCGACAGGTTTTCGAACTTGAAGGTGGTAGTTACCCTTACGATGTTTTCCTTCACCGAAAGTTCATTGCTAATTTTAGAGTTGGGTAGGTGGGCTCGATCCTTTATGGAGGGGGCAGTTTCTTTATGGAGGGGGCAGTTTCTTTATGGAGGGGGCAGTTTCTTTATGGAGGGGGCAGTTTCTTTATGGAGGGGGCAGTTTCATTATGGAGGGGGCAGTTTCTTCTGCCCCCTCCGGCTGGTTGACCTATCTAGGTCATGCCTCCTGTGGGAGGCGGGCGAAGAGGTGGGGTTGAGTAGTGTGTACACTCCCCCATCCCCACTGGGCCATTGCACGACGAGGCCCGGCGGGTTCGCTGCAGGGGGCGACGCGGTGCTTGCGAAAGCCACCCCGTGTCGCCCCCATCCCAAATGCAGCGGACGGCCCCGGGGGGTTTTAGTGGGTATTTCTGGGCGACTCTCGCCCGGGTGAGTCCCACACTGCACGGAGCTCGTCACTCCGTGCCCCTTATCTAGTGTACTGGGGGACTTTGATCCCCTAAGTACAATAGATAAGGGTAGTGCGTAAATGCATTTCCCCCCGTCAAAAAAAAAAAAAAAAAAAAGGTGGGCTCGATCCTGCTTCAATTGACGCACAATCCAGCCGCACTACTACATTTTTTTTACATGGGGAAATGCATTTATACATTCCTCTTACCAGCTCTAATGCGAGAGTCCAATTCCTCCGCATTAGAGCTGGTATGGTATGTAGGACTCGCCCGGCGTGAAGCGCCGGGAATATCCTCTAAAACCTCACGGTGCCGTCTGCTGCCCTTCATGGGGCGATACGGGATATAATGACGCTCCGTGTCGCTCCGACAGTTTGCGCGGCCTAATGGCAAGACCCCGTCTCTTAGCTTAGACACAAATTAGGGGACTGCCTGGCCCGGGCCGCACCCTCCCTCCATCACCGACAGCTCGCTTCCAACCTCACGTAGCTTCTATTATCGTGCATTTGTACTACAATAGGACCCGGGGGAGGGAAGGTCATCGATGACTCATGGAGGTGGGAGAGTACGAACGAACCGCGCTCACCTACCTCCTCGCCTCTGGCGTCGCCGCAGGATCCAACTACCGCATTCTCTTCACTTTTCAAATTAAAAGTACCTTAAGTTATCCCGAATAACTTCAACTATCTATCAAAAAAGTCCCGTCAAAATCCGTCCAGCCGTTCCGGAGATTACTCGGAATAAACAGAAAGACAGACAAAAAATTTAAAAAATGTATTTTTCGTATAGGTATCGTATTTACATTCTTATCTATTTAGTAAAAAAAAATAAATTTTGACATTACAAACAGACACTTCAATTTTATATATTAGCAGAAGTAAAATATAGATATAGATTAGTATAGATAAAATACAAAATTTTTGTTTCAATATAATTATAATGATATAGAAAATCTACTCTCCATGCAATAAAGTAGACACAAGTTATGTTACTCATATAAGCCAATAATTAGATGGGCACAAATTCAAACATTCATTCACACACGGAAACACAAGCATACACTTATACACATGCATACGCAAAAATAAATACACGCGAAAAGCGCTATATTAAGCAAGCAATTCTTTACTTTGTAAGAATAATGTTCTAGAGTGAGAAATTATGTATATTAGGAAGACACTGACACCTGATACACAGGCTAAAAAGCCTAGTTATGCCTTATGTTGTTATAAAAATATTTTAGAAAATATTTACTGAAAATGAATAGAGATATAGAATATAGAGAATGATTACTGCCTTGTATAAGCTATTGCATTGTTATGCGTCGTTGACAAGTATGCAAAGTAATTGAAAATTAAGTTCGATGATTCCGTTGCATACATAGAATCAAAACACTCAGAATGGAAGTAATCGCACGTGGAGTTAAGCCATTTCAAGTTAGTCTTAAAAAGCCACGTAAGTCTTTCATTACGTACTGGTGATTCTATATTTCCGGATCGCAGACCGGCACAGACATATATTTTTTTAAATTCAATGTTAAACGAGTGTTTGTATGACGTACAAGTTGGTTTTTCAACGAACATTAACTACGAACTATCGTTCGAGATATCCATTGAAACATGGAGCTACTGTTTTCAAATCATACTATTTGCGGTACATATCTTTTCATACTATAAATAATTAAAGACGATATAAAGATGTTTAGCGTGTTATTGCTTTTGGTTACAATAACACTTACTACTATCACGTGAAATTGTTGTATTTAGCCGTCGGACAATCAATTCATTAAAATAAAAATACACTCACCCGAAACAAAAATCGAAATACAATCCGATCTCATTACTAATTCATATCGTGAATGGAATTAAAAAAGGAGAAATTAACATCAAAGACAAATAGCTTCGAGTAGGCGGAGGGGATGGATCATCAATAATAAATCAGGCATCTCGTCTGCGAATTACCCATCGTTTGGGGGTTAAACTGGGTTGTATAAAGACACACAAAAAAAAAAAACGTGTATTTTTCTTTAAGAATCCTGAGGGAAATTTTTAAAGACGGTATCTACACGGATGTGTTATAAACAGATGTGATTCTGAGCATACTGCGTGGAAGGTGGTAAAAATTACTTATTTAAGTTATGCTGATATTTTGCTACGCTCCAGCCAAAGATAGAGAGCGTGACACTTAATAAATTAAAAATATGTGCAACTTACTTGCACACTGCACGTAAGCTACATAGTTTCTGTAAAGAACCCTGTTAGGGAAATGTATAATGGTTTAGCTTGGGGCAATTCCGCAGAATTTTATTTACAAGTGGTTTAAAAGGAGCACTTAATACCAGGTGAGATTTAAATCAAAGTGCTTAGCCTATTCCAATTAAAAAAATTGATTCTTAAAGATATTGAAAGACATTTTATAGACCATTGCTATTTGTGTCGTCCTAAAGTAACAACAACCTACTAGAAAAGTTATTTATAAACCATAGATTGTTTTCAACTATATTATTTAAATAAAACAGAAAAAAAACGATTTTTTCCATCGTGTCATTTCCAGTAAGAAATTTAGCTTTTAATCCATGAACGGATCCTTGACGATGAATTAATGAAATATGAAATCGACTCGGGAAATTTAATTCATTACCCACCGGTGGGCACGTGGACTACGTTCGCTGTATAAGGTTCAACATTTATTAGGTGATTGATTTAATAAAACCGTTTATAAAAATTATTCCCTCTTAAATATTTTAATTATATAAATATTTAATGGTATTTGTTTTATTAAAAAAAACTTTTGTTTAGTCAATTTATTTGAAGTTCTTACTGATTATAAGTTTATTGGTTCAACGAATCGGGAATCCGACTTTGTACCAAAAAAGTAAAGTGGAGAATTGTAATTTTAATCATAAAACCATAGGAACAATTTAACAAATTTTAAGAAACGATAATTCAGCGTTAGTTTGGTAGCCTGATCGAAGAATAACATGGCAGTAGGAAATTTTCCAATAGCCTTAATTAATATGTATTTAGTAAGAAGTTATTTGAATTGTACAAACAGACACTTTAATTTTATTTATTTGTATAAATGTATTAAAATATATATGAAAACATGACTAGAGAATTTAACTTACTTTTAAATGAAGCAAGTAGATCGGTGTACTCCCTAAGTTCTAAGCGAACCAACAAACATGCCTAGGGAAAGACGTTTCCTCGAAAATCGTAATACCACTACATCTCAAAATATAAAAAGAACAAAATTCAAACCTTATAAAAGAAAGTTCCAACCGTAGAAACTTTTAAAAAAATCCAATTTTTTTCAATTCTCCGAGGTCACAACGTACCGACACCCCCGGGGACGTTTCCACCAATCTGTTGATTAGCCTCTTTCTTTCGATCGCTACGTTAAAAACAGATTAATCCCCCGTCAATCCATCGCATCGTAATATCGGGCTGACGAATTTACTTACGATATTTCTCTAATGACGATTTAACGAAAAATTTAAAAACCCCCCCGAAGGCAACGATGCGTCGTGACAACCGCCCCGATTATGAATACCTGTGATATTGGAAAATGTATATTTTTTAAAAAAAATTGCGGTACGTTTTTTTTATTGTGTTGTAGTTTTTTTTCAAATAAGTAATAAATAAGTATTTCATGCAAAATTAATTATTTATACGTGATACAGTTTGTGTATTGTTCTCTGAATATGAACTCTGAGTTGTCATAAAAACTCTCTAGAAAATTTTAGTAAAATGGCGACATGACATTGGCAGAACTATATACAAACATGTTGGCTATAATTAAGAAGTTAGAGATTTTTTAAATTATTTACTAGATTGGACAAACATTATAATTAAGTTGTTTGATTACGTATAAAATAATATCAAATTATCAATCAAATATGATAGGGTGCATTAAAATGAAAACATTTTCATATCCACATTCTTAAGACGACACTGATGTTACCCGTCTCATTCTATCATATGACATAACGAAACGCGAACGAAAGAAATGACACGAAACGCTACTTCCACGGGACGGATGATTGTTTTTTCTGCTTTAAAATAATTGTAGTGCATATTTACTAACCACAACCACATTAAGTGTTAAATGATAATTTGATCTTTAAAGATATCAATCACTCTAAAACTAGATAAACTAGCACTTATCTTATGTTACCCTAACACGTCTATCGCTGCTTGGTGCATTAGACAACATCCATTGGTGTTTGGTGACTGGTTTAAAGGTGGCATTATTAGAAAATACCCTATCACCATACTACGATTCTCTCACCATGTTTTCCTTCATCGAAAGCTCAGGCTTATTATAGAGTTGGACTGGTGAGTTCGAACCTGCGTAGTATATTGCAAAATATAAATCATAACTCGAGGTAATTATAACAAATAAATTTAAAAAAATACTCCCCTACCACATGTCACTAATCAAATCAATCGAGTTTAAATGATATAAAATTAGTCGAAAGCGATTTGATAGAAAAGTTCTGCGAAAAAATTTCGTAACAACCCGTCCTGCCCCAGGTCCCAAGTGTCGGCTGGTTTTTTTGCGACGATATTTTTATTTTTATGCAAGTATCCAATTTTTTTTTTGTAACTTTAATTCGCGAGATGGATTTTAGAGATGGAGGGTTAAGGGGGAGTGGAGGCGGCGCATCGGGGTGGTTTTTATTTATACGGTTGTCATATTATTTTTCGAATACTTAGAGGGATGAGAGAGAGAGGCATGACGTTTTCGGTAATGAAAAGTAATTTTGATGAGCTTCATTGGAAGTTAAATTTTGAAATTAATTACTTTGTTTGTTTTGATGTTGTGTTTATTTTAAAATGACTTTATCTAGTTTAAATGATTGTTCTACTTTATAACTATTAGCCGTCTGTTATTAAGTTTTTTATAGTTTCTTAATATTTTGAAGGTATGATGGTTTAGTGGTAGTGTAATCGGATCGGTGTAATATCAATAGAGATAGATTTCCACTTATTCTGTTCTATAATCAACCTGAGCTTTCGGTGAAGGTAAATATCATTATGAAAGCATAGTATGGTGGTAGAGCATTTTGTAAACATGTCTGAATGCAGTTGCCACCCTCAAGTTTTAAAATTTGTCGCCAAGCATTAATTAGTGTGTTCCGGCAGCATTACATAAGAGCCAGTACACCACCTCCTAGGTTTAAGTTTCTTACCATCATGGATCACATAGTCACTTAACATTACGTGAGACTATGGGCAGAGTGTTGAATCTATTTTTACACATATTTCTTAAGGCAACAGAATATATACTAAAAGAATAACCATGTAAATCTGTAAAGTATTTTTTAAACCACTGGCGGACATTTATATTTATATATAATGATAGCTTTAGAAATATTCGTTTGCTTTAAATGATAATGTAATCTAAAGATAATGACATCCGAAATCCATCCTGTTTATAACTATCTCATAAACAAGTAGCATAAAAATAAAATACTATTAATAATAAGTATCACTGTAACGTCTCCGAACTGAATAATTACACACATACATAACAACATGCCTTTCACCCATGGGGTTCGGTAGAGACCACGTCCAGCCACCCCCAACACACCTTTTTCGCATCTGCTAATTTCATAAGCGCTTTCATATATGATCGTCAGCTATGAGTACTTACCTGTCCTTTCTTTAAGACGTCTACGTTCTGATCGAGCTGTGTTCGGCTAGATCGACCCTTACCTGTTTTCCCAGTCACCTCTCCACGTGCTTGAACTAACTAAGTATTTCTTTCTCTATCTTTGTCACTAAATCCTTTATCACATGGCAGCGTTCCCTTATCATACTATTCCTTATTTAGTCCATTATCTTCACTCCAGCTATACTTCACAGGTTTCTCATCTCCACAGCGTTAATCTTACTTTTATGCTTCTTCTGCAAAGTCCAAAATAATTTCAATCTGTAAATAATAAAGTACACATTCGATTTGATAAGGCGAGAATAATGAAGAGGCTCCCTCTCACGGCACATTAGCGTTTAATCCTGAAACGAACGGCCGAACGGAATAAATCGAGCGCAAAGACGAACATAAAAATTAACAAAAAAAAATAGAAATAGAATTAACATAGAAAACATCTGCGCGCCTAAAATGACTACCGCGTCCCTTACCATGCGTAATTTTATCTTTATTTGTAATTGATATATAAGATAAATTTGCTTGATAAATTTAAAAGAAAAAATTAAAAATATATATATTTCTAGAAGTTTTGGTATGCACTGGGTCGTGACCACCATGCGAATGGTACTCCATTTTACTAAATGTGCATCGTTCTTGGACTGTACTTTATTTATCATCTAATGAGGTCCAGCCATTCTGTCAAGCTCGTATAAAAATTTAATAACCATATACAGAAAATGATATTAAAACGAGAATGAAGAAAGATGCCTTTTAGTAGCAGACAGAGATGGTATTAGTTGATTTAGAATGACTCACTTCGTTATATTTATCATAAACTTTGAATAGTTTAATATATTGCTAAATAACGTGACGCTAGGTTATTTTTCTAGACTTCATTCACTAGCTTAAAACTCGTTTTTATTTATTAACAAACATAAAAATATAAACTAAAACTTAACCACATAATACATTTATAATTTTTAATAAATAAACATGAGTATCGATTTAGTAGTTCTTGAGATATAACCCATTTAATGAATAAATAGAGAGATATTGTTTAATGTATGGGGAGAAAACTCGAAGACATCCTTTATTGTAAAATAACCTATAGTAGGAGACATTCTTAGAAGGGACCATCAACCGCATTGATTCCTCAGCTCTCACTCCCTAAGGATATTCGTAAAAAGTAATAAACATTAAAAACAAAATGGCGTATCCACCCTACTCTACGACAGGACAGTGTTTTTCAACCTACCAATTTAAGATTAAGTATTTCATTAAATTCAGTTCTACCAAAGCTATTCTAAGATGTAAAATAAAATCTATGATTCTCAACTATAGTTTAAGTTTATTTTAAGTCCTTATTCATAAGGTCATAAATTCAATACCTTTTATTATTATGTATTTGATACCATATCAATCAATTTTAAACAGCTAACAATATATAATTACGGCTGTAAGTTTTGTTACTCTTCAATGCACAAACACTTAGTAAGTTTGAACATAAACGTAATGACATCTGCTCAGATTCATCGTAGCCCGTAGCTAGCACACACGAACCACTCTCCCCCGTTTTAGGTTTCGGGTACAATATTTTCCAATAACACAACATAATCGAGCCGGCGATCATTACTGTCTCCAGCTAACATAAATTAATACGAGTTCCCTTGGTACTCGCTACCGTTTATGATGTTTTTCGACACAGTTAATAATAACACAGTAAAACAATATATAGAAATATTCTTGTTTTGTATTAGCTACCGTTTTAATACCAATTTGCCAAAATCGGTCTCCATCTTTCTTTTAAAAAAAACTAGGCAGTCATGGGGACTACCAACAGAAGTGAAAAATAATTAAAATTATAAATTTAACATTTGTCTTACATATATGACATCAGTTTTTACATCTATTGGCGCTCCGAGCAATAATTATGTACATTTTCATGTAACTTATTTATAAACAAATTATGCGATAGGCTGAGTTTGTAAAAAATTTGTTATTTATCTCTGAATGCCAGAACTTAAACGTCATTTTATACTATAGCATGTACACGGCTTGACGTCATAGCATTGGTAATGCGAATCTATAAGTTATTCCCCTACCGAGAATCGCTCAACGCCGCCATATAAGTTTTCACTCCAATAACGTTATTTCTTATATATAAACTTGGAGCATGGAATTTAAACCATTTAATATGAATGTAAAGTATTTACATTATTGTGAACAATAGAAATAGTCAGATGGTGTTTGTCTATATATAATGAACACGAATATTTTTCTCCAAGCCATACCTTTTAATATGTTAATGCTTGTGGCAAAGTTGTTTTACTGATTTTAAATAGACTGTGCCATTAGGCAAAAGGTTAATATGGGGCGTCGGACTCGTAAGTATTGATGTTCGTTGTCTGCTTGTCTTGATTATTGGTTCGGGATTCGATGCGTGTGTGAGTAAACATGCCATTCTCGTACGCGGTGAGGGTAATTGCCAGAAAAAAACGTTCTACGAGCCTACCCACTGTTATTGTCTATTGGTTTTTCGTTAACTAAGGAAGTTTGCGGAGTTCTTATACCTTTTTTTTACGTGGTGAAATGAATTTACGCATCCCCCTAACAACTATAACCGGGGAATAAAACTCCCCGGTTATAGTTGGTAGGTGGTATGTGGGACTCGCCTGAGGTGAAGCGCCAGGAATACCCACAAAAACAAAGAACTTAACAAGCTTAAGAAATTAGAAAAAAATAATAGAACAGTCATAATAAATTATTTCCAGGTGCTTGCTTCATTAACTATTATTCTCATATTCAACATTTAATATAAAGATTTTTTGAAGATTATAGCAAGTAAACATCTTCGGTGAAATTACCTTTATCTTAACAAACTAAAACACTGTTGACCGGAGTGACCTTGACAGCCTTACTCAGCTTTTGAGGGAAGCACTTAAAGCCGTTAGAACGGCAGTTAGCGCAGGTCTCTCGCTAAGAATTCATCTAAAAAATTCCGTAGAAAATGTCTTAGCTAAACCCTTACAGTCTGTAAATAGGCAGTCACAGGGACTACCGGTAAAAGTGCAAACTCAAAACTATGAAATAACTGTTATAAAATTTTTAAATCCCCGATAAAAATACTATCGAACAACTAGAAACCTATTTACTACGCTGGTAAGATAACTCCTAATCCACTATACTCATTGCGTGTTATATTGCAAGGACAAATATTAGAAAAGTAAATAATATTAAAAATTGATACCAAAATTGGAAATATCCTGAAATAAATGCGAGTTTTAAAAAATAGCTTACGCTATATTATATAATTAGAGTTATTTTAGTATTCAATTAAATCTGGTCTGTGTATTTGGTAAAGAGAGAGAGAGATATAGAGAAAATACTTTAGCGTTCCTCCATTCGTAGCCGGTAAATCCGGTACGGGTTGCGCGCTGCAGATCTGTTAATGTGTATAGAGGGATTAGTGTTCGGTTTTAGTTTCAGCAATGGACACAATATGAGAGAAATTAATTTACTTACATTTTGTTTCTGATAACCACATTGCTAGTACATACGATGCCCAATGGAACTTACGGCGCTGAGGCGTGGTCAATTACAAGGGGCATAATTAGAAAGCTCTAAGTTACCCAAAAAACAAATGAGAGGGCTATGTTAGGAGTTTCACTACGTGATCGAATCAGAAATGAGGTGATCTGCAAAAGAACCAAAGTAACCGTCATTTAATGCAGTTAATTTAAACGGCTTTTCACGCGTAACCTTTGCTTTTTTCTATCCCGACGTTTCGGCTGGGTTTCACCAACCGTGGTCACGGGCTGACTGACGGTGCGCGGCGTCGCCTGCTGCGTTGAGGGTTATTTTGATGAACTACCCCTGTTTGGTCTTTATATTTACTATAGTCACAACACACAACATTAACAGTGTCCATCGACGATGCCTTGAGATTCCCTAGCACCGGATTCCACGCTGAGGAAAGCCTATATCCATCCTCGCGATTGAAATTTGGGTGTTTTTAATTTCAATCGCTTCGCGAGCCATTCTGCGATAGTATTGGCGGTCAGTGGATAAAACTTTCGGCCGGTGAAATTCGATTCAATGGTTGGTCATTGTCCGATGAATTGCCAAACTTAAATGGCAATGGGCTGGGCACATTCCTAGTAGAAGCTGAGTCGGAGTTGACGGGTTGTCGAATGGCTGCCGCGTACCGGAAGACACAGCGTAAGTAAGTCCCCGACAAACTGGGCCGACGACCTGGTTAATGTCACGGGGATCTGCTGAATACGGATGTCGCTAAATAGGTCGTTGTGGAGATCTTTGGGCGAGACCTATATATGTCCAACAGTGGACGTCTTTAAATTATTCAATGGCAGGAAACGTGTTAACGATAGGTTCATTCATCAAAAACTCAACTGACTTCCACGTATCAGTTACGTAGAAAACCGGTTAAAAGACTTTCTGTTATTGTATTCTTAACAGTGTATACCCAGCTTAAATGAATCCAGTCCGAAACAAACGAGTGGTGGTACATTTTTCGACTGCAGCTTATGCCTTTTAGATTATTCACAGACGCTACGTACATAGGAGTTTCTAAACTGTATTATATTATTTTCTTTGCTAAAAAAAGATTGTTCCTACATTTACCTTCTATATCATTTATCTATTTATTATGACCTCATCTTTCTAATGGGGGTAAGTAAAATGGATTTGCCACTTGTGTTCTAAAAATAATACATTATAAACACTTTGCCAAAACCCAGTCACACGAACAAATAGAATGCTGATATAGAGATAATTCAATTTTTTTTAATATATTTTAATGAAATCTACTATTTTGCATATTGGTTGTTTTTTTTTGTTTATTCCGGTAAAAATGAGTTTCAGCAATCAAGTACTAATAAGCACTTTTTATTCGTACGAGTTTCACAAAATGACTGCACTTCCTCGAAGGGAATCTATCGACAGTCTATCTATCGACAGCCTCATCATACCGGTCTACATCTATTACTGGTATAAACCGGATTATAATATCTTTATATGAATGTTCAGAAGACATTTCACGAGGTCTATTAATATTGATTTCTCGTACGCGAAACACACCCGGAGCAACAGAAATATCTTGTAAACAGTATAATCTTATTTATCGCGAGGGGATGTCCGCGGTAAATGGGATTCGATGAGCAAAAGGAGCACTTAACGCTTTGATGTCCACCCTGGCTCACCACCCCGCCTTTGAGCGGTGCAAACATAGCGTAGCAGAGATAGCGACTAACAATTATTTAAATACATTTAAAAATTGCATCATCTCTCTGTTTATTTGTTTGTCTCTGGCCAGGATTACGTGTACTATAGTTATTTTTTTTACTTTAGACAATATTTAGAGTTAAATTATGAGGATAATTGTACAGATTTATACAAACTAGAGGCAATCCATAATTCAAGAAAGAATCTTTAGATTTTTAATCGTGTTGCTATCACTCTCATTAGTTATATTGACCTCAATTCTACACAAAAGTTGGTAATATCGTTAGTTTGAAAGTAACTAATCTAGTAATTTTTAGATTCGTTTGTTACTAATTTTTTTTTTTTTTAAATTCTGGTTTGCATCGGAAAGCTAGTTTCAAAAAAACGTAATTCAGAATGCGACACGTAATTCATTAATATCAATATTTTCTACTAATAACATTTTATTTCGACCTGCGAATCAAAACGCTTCCGGTTTACTAATAAAGGCGTGACCTTATTATCACGTGTGTTCGTCCAGATATTTCTTTCTTTGATTATAAGCTCACCATTAGACTTATTTTTGCGCTAATATATGATTTAGAGGGCCGGTCGGTCGAGTCGTGCGTTTGCTTAATAAAAATATGTGTGCTGTTTATTACGTCCGAGGGGACAGTTTCTCATGTACCTATCTAGTGTTCATAATGTACATTATTTTGACATTTATATAACGCGCGTACTTTCAATGGGGATTTATATAGTGAAACTTGATTCGGTGGTTATTCGTAAAAATTTAGACAAACTCGATCTAGTGAATGATCGTCATAATTTTAATATTAGTAATAAAGAAAAGTTAGCCGTCCCACGCTTTAGGCTAAGTATGTCTAATAAAAGCTTTATAGTTAATAGTATTTGGTTTTACTATAAGATCCCAAGCAACATTACCTATTTACCTGACCCGAGTTCAAGTATTATGTCAAGCAAGTTTTAATCTCAAAAGGTTATTACAGGGTGGATCATTACGTGAACGATAGTGATGTCTGGAATTAACCCATATCTCTGTGCTTCCGCTAACATTGATTAGTACAATGTATAGCTTTTTATATTAATGATATGCATTATATTTATTAAAAAGAAAACAAGATCGAGTTTCTTGCCGGCTCTTCTTGACTGGGTTGTGTTCTGAACCGATGGTACTGTTTCAGACGTTCATAAGCGCCTTCTTAGGGCCTAAATTGAATAAAGATTTTTGATTTGATTTGATAATTGAAAGAGAATTAAGAGGGAAATTTCAAGGACGCGTCAAATTTATATCAAAAAAAGAAAGATACGAATAAGTATATTATAGAGGGAAATACACAACTTTTCATGTTATTCCGATATTTAAATTGGATGAGAATCGTGTTCATAACCGTATTTGGTTACATAAATGGTTACAAGTGGAACTAATAATAGCTTATTAAAAATATCGTCTTGAATAAATTATTTCAACTCATTATTTAAAACTAATGACATTATCATTAGTAAATCAACAACAATATGATTTCTTGTCGATGTTAGTCAGAAACAGGCTTATCAATGGTAGCTGTAATCAAATATAACAAATGTCTAATAGAAACAAATCTTTAGCATATAATATTATTGCAACAAATATATATAACTCAGTTTCTTGTTTATTCTGCCAATGTTATTTATGTAGTCAAAGCGCGCGTGATACGGAATAAATACATTTTTGTCATGTTCGATGTTAGTTAGTATTTGTAAACTTCAATCATGACTTAAAATTGCCGTTCGACCACAATCTCACCTGACGTTAAGTGACGAAAGGCAAGTGATGCTGCGGGATCAGACTTATATGTGATTCGCAGCAAATATTTAACTTGAAAGTATTAGTTAGTCCTTTGTTACTAGCTTGATTAGAAATCACTTTACCACCGTGATATAGTTTCCTTAACGTAAGAACAGACTTATGAACCTACGGCCGATGTCATGTCCGAAGCTCACTACAGGTTACTACTGAGCCATCATTAAAATAAACAACGCAACATATAGCAGCTTCTGTGACTTTTCAATACAATCACCCTTTATAACAATGTTGGTAAACAAAAACAAATAATACAATGTAAATAATTAACAATGCGAAGACATCAGACCCCGATCAAGGCAGCATTCCAATTGCTTCCATGTACTGTCGACACCTCCAACGAATCGATCCTGATGCTTAATTAAATCCAAATCAAATTATCCAACGTCTTGCGTCGTACTTTTGTTTATATTTGAAGAGTTGTTACGATCAACTTTTTTCAACGTAATTTGTTCTAACGCTCTGATATTCTGAGTCGATCGATACATTCGTCTAACTACCGTTGAACAGATTTCGCTATTTTTAAGGTGCATGCATCGAATTCGCAACAATATCGATTATGGATTTACCTAATTATTTTTGTTTTTCTTTTTGGTAATTTGAAAAATAAATTTCCAACATCATAATTATATACACTCTCTTAATATGAAAATGTTAATGCAATAAATTAAAGACAAATAAAACGTAATTTTTCTTTAAACAAAATACATATTTACCAAAACAAATACTCCATTAACAAATGCAACATGTTATTGAAAGAGATATATTCGTTTTTTTTTTAATTTTAACGTTTTATACTTATTATTATTTATTAGTTATAAAATGTATACGTTAATAAAAAAAATCAACCAAATCAAACGAAATGTAAACAAAATAATTAGAGCAGATTTATGTCAAAATAAGAAAGTGATAAAAAAGATTATGAAGACGCTGTGATTTAAATGTTGTAAATTACAACTCTGTATAAATCACTAAAGTAAGAAGAGCAGGCAAGTTGCAATCGAGAAATTCCCTTCAATCCGATGCCAGTCACTTCAGACACATGTTGAAACCCGTCGTTCGATTTACATTTGATTCCCGAAATCATTTGTAATGTATTCACAACTTTAGATTGAATCACAATCAGTAACTTTTGCATATAGAAAATTTATTATCTGTATCGAATAGTTAATGATAATTACTTTGGAGCCATTGTTTGTCCGATACACAAATTTAAAATTAAGTGATTTGGGTACAACTTCTTATAACATTTTAATTCAAATTGACACGCATAGCACAGCATTCCAACAAATATGTCGGTTCAAAGAAAAAAATCAACATTAATCAGCCCCTAGCCGAATCTTACAAGCAATTTTTAACTTGAAACTTCGGAAACCGCGCGGGAAACTGCAAAGCGTTCTTCACGCCCGAAATTTTCAAACGGCCTTTAAAGAATGCAAACGCATTTAAAAAATCTCGTTTCGAGTCCTCGGAAATTCTTTCTTGGAAGTCGCAATTTAAAGTTAAATTTCGTTTGCCACACTCGCATTCCTTGCATCCGGCTGTTCAATTAATTCCTCCGCATTCTCCACGTACCTACTGACGTTTTCAAAGACTTGCCAGTTAAGTAAGGGACTTTATAATAACTTGGTGAAAACTTTCCCATAACTTGAGTTTTGCTGGATGTTTGCTTTCATATGATTTTCATGTTTGATTTGTGTATTTGGAAGCGGAGATGGTTGATTTTCTTTTGTTTTCGTCCTCCTTTTTAAAATATATATTAAAAACAAAAGGAAAATTGAGAATAGTATCCAAACGATATAAAATTATTATTAATTTCTTCCAATTACAGAAGAGAACAACAGCTGACAATCTGGACCAAGCAGAAGTATTAAAATAATATATTATGAAATCCTGTAAACAAAGCTAATAAGAAAACTATCAGAACTCAAAATGTTTTCACGTGCTGTATTGAACCCTTTTATTATTCATAATAATGTTTGTTTCAGTTTAGATTTGATGGTAGATGTTATAATATAGCTATAAACTTATCTACATCGATTCAAGCATGAAATATTCATCTGTAATAGATGTGGATCCGCATTAAGGAGTTAGCCCGGGGCACTGCTTCTTTTTAAATGAAGAGGAAAATTTTAATTTCCTATCGCGAACCACCTCTAGTGATGGAATGTAGTCATGATTACAGAATGTTTTTATCGATAGAATTAAATGTCGATTTCCTTAACGTTAACCTTTTTGATTCTTTTGACAGAAATATTATGATTAATGCTGACGAACTAGATAGATATTTTCAAAAGACAATTCTTCCATTATATTTTTACAGTTAGTGCAATCTTATTATTAGCTATATTTATGTTATAATGAAATATTTATGTTAAATTAAAAAAAAGAACTCCTTTACTTTGAATTACTTTGAACAATGTTCGTCATGCGAGAATACAATAGAAACCTTATATAAACAAGCAAAAGATGATTCCGAAATGACGACACATTAAAACTACTCTATAGGACCAACGTGGTATGCTTACACTAATTAAAATCTAGTTATGTACCGGTTGGCTTGAGTATCACTAACGTCACTGTTAAATAACATTTTACGTTTATGTTTAAACTTTTCACATTAATGCATATTTAGAAATCTGTTTTATGATTTAGTATCGACTAGATTCTGTTCTGTACAAAAATATGTTAAATACAATTATTTTACAAGCCCATAATAATTTGCACTTTACAAGAATAACAAAACGTAAATTTCGCAATTTTTGAAAACTATTCCAATTTTAACTTTCAATTATTCTGATGATTGATTAATGAATATCGATACCAGAATGTTTTTCATTGAAAAATAAGGTTATAAACATTTTGTTTGATATTACGCTCTTTTACAATATTAACGGGTGATGTCATAAATATTATCGATTTCGATCTGACACAGCCTTGACAGGAATGCCAATGGGCATACCGAAATACAATATTTCAACAAGTTGACCTCAATCGACGCTGACATATGATCCTAAGCGAACGTTTATTAAATGCGCTAAGGTATAGCGGAATGAGCAAATTCGACATCAATATAAATTAATCGAATAAAAACAAGACGGTACGTGACACATGACACAATACGACGATGATGTCATTTGAATCACTGATTCGAACTGATAACTGATGGTTGACCAGGAACGAAGATTGTCTGTAATGCAGACTATGTTCTGTAGAAGTTAAGAAAACATTTCAAACTAAATACAATGGCCTTGCTTTGTGACTTTCAAAAATTATATATATCGTGCACTACAAGAAGTTAAATTTAAACCTGTCAATCTTTACTTTTAGAATAATTGGAATTTCAAAAAGATGTTAAAATAATCGTATATAGGTATCTAACCCCTTGAGCACTAACCTAGCGTTTACGCCAGCTTTCCATTATTTTCCTATTGTCTCATTTTTATGGGTAATCGACATATTATTAGTTATAATTAGTTTAAATAAATTTTAAATGGTTTAATTATACAAATAATATCATCATAAAGTTAATAGCAAACAGGAGAATGTCGCAATTTTTGAAAATGTGGTATTTCAAAATGAGACACTGTTGAGCAAGGTTTTACAACTTACAAGAAAAGAAAAAACAGACTACTTCTATATGTTTTTCTTTCATTTTTCCAAATTGTAACATTAGCGCAAAATGACACTTGATGTTAATTTGCAATCTGGGTGAGGTTATGTTCTGTGAAGCAAATTTCCAGGCACAGCTGCAAGAATCATCTTTTTCATTTCATCAACAGTCAAATTGAGGGTAGTAGCTGATCAGGTGGCAATTAGAAAATAAATCCACCAACATGCTATTGGTAATCTATGCGATACCTTAGCATTTAAGCTTGAATAAAACCGAGAAGGCCAATGAAGGGAAGCGTAGTAAGTCAATCGCCATATATAGATTGTCTCTGAATTGATTGACCAGTATTGCACGCATCAATTTCTGTATTAATGCATGTCACATATCTCAACAATATTGTCATCGTTTTATGGATGATCGACGTGTTACCATGTTTTAATTGTAGTTTGCTGTGTCTTAAATATATTTTCTATAATTTCTTCATTGTGATTATATGTTTTTTTTAACCAACAGGAATGCCGATCCGTTTGTATAGCTGTTACTTTAGTTTATATTTTTTGTATCCAACTGAAAAAAATAACTGAAAATTAAACTAAGGCTAAACAATCATATTTTGTTGGATCTAAACACCAAATTAGCTTTATATGCCAGTGTGTGCGCTTTCGTCACATGGGATCACAGAACGTTTGTTTTAACGATATTTCAAAACGACACTGCAATTAAATATACATAATTATTCACTGGCGATACATTAAAGTAAACGTAACACGCTAAACCTTGTAATTGAAAGAAAACTATTGAAACTTCCCAGTAAATATTAAGGTTACAGTAATGAACAGTTAGAAAACATTTGCAAAAAAACATCTGAATCAATGATAGTATAAGCAGTCACTGCATCGATCAATCTAAGCCTGATCATTCGGTAAAGGGATATATCATCACGAAGCCGTCTTGTAAATATTTTTTCTAACTACTGAAAAGTTACGACAGCTTCATCCCGGTTTTGTACCGAATGTTTAAAACGTAAATGCTTGAGCTGTTACCAAAAAAATCTACGGAGTTTATGTTAAAAAAGGTCTTTTACAGGGTTTACATATCTTGTGTGTAGTGTTGTGTATATGTAACTAGTGTATGACTTGTCACTATACTGGACACAGCAGCTGGATTAGACACTTTATTTATTTTTCAAAAACGAGCTGTTCGACCAATTTATTGTATGTAAATGGAAATATGTATGTTGTCAAGATCCTTCAAGGCCGGCAACGCATATTCGATTCCTCTGGTGTTGTGGCTGTCCATGAGCGGCGGTTATCACTTACCGTCAAGTGACGCGCTTACTCATTTGCCCCCTATTCCACTAAAAGAAACATTTAGATACGTTCTGGCAGTATCAACTGAGACTACTTAAATGCAAAACCATGTCATTACATTATAACGTAACTTTGTTAACATCATTATCATCACAATATTAGTACGTGTAGCAAATACTTTGTTCAAATTTTTACGAAAATTGCGCGGACGGAGGACTATGAAATTTCGCACACTTATAGTTTATATAGAGGAGGAGTATAGAATGTTAATCATTTTTTTTAATTATGCATAAAAACCATTAAATTAATAAAACAATACATTTCACACACATTAGTTTGACACAGATACACATCTATCATTATCCCTTACGATTACTAATGCATTATTAATCACATGTCAGTGTCAGACTTGACATTTATTTGCCGTGTAGACAGAATATTTACTGTTGAAAAGATTTTACTTTAAGCAATTGACAATGAAAAGCAAACAAAATTGTTAGCCTTTTATGAATTATGGTCGAATTTCGATCACAGCCGAGCACTAGTATATATTAAAAGGTAAAATCTATCTGTCTGGTGCGTTAATTGGCTCAGTTATAGCTCGAATCACTAAACCAAATTATGAAGATAAAAGTGAGGTGAGTAATAAAAATTACAGCTACTAGTATATACAACATATATATGAAATTATAGACATTATATAAATATTATCGATAAAACGTCACGAGGGTTACATCACTGGTCTAACCTCCGTCGTTAAAAATATTGCTGTTTGAACGTGGAGTTCGCTTAGCGCTTTTAATAAATTTGGAAAATTAAAGATTCATATCTGATTCCCTTCACTAGTTAATGCGCCCGTCTCCCACCGAGTAACGTTGATGCGGACCCGGGGTGATCGTCTGAAATAAAACAAAAAAATAGTCTACTATCATTTTTAATATATCAAAAATATACCGACACCGATTCGGAAAAAGTAGAAAATTTTAAAGGTTTATAATATGTATCTTCGTTAATTCATTTGAAAATTTCATTAAAATAACATTTTATATTTTTCACAATCATTGACTGTATAAAGATGCTGATTGTTTTGTTGACTTAACTCATTATTTTAGTCATAGTCTGACTAACATCTAACATACTGAAGTATGAACTAAAACTTGACCAGCGGACGTGTCTGTAATTTATTTTCAAAAATGATATAAATCGGTTCAGTTTTTCTCAGGTTACAATAAAACAGACAGGCAGACAGATCTTGTTTTTTTATAATGACTCGTGTTCGGCTAAAGGACAAAAATCGTTCGACAATCGTTGCCACCAAGTAAATCAGTCGAACTTTATGTACTCTTTTATCTTTGCCTATTTTAAATTATAATAAATCTTTTATTTTATTATACTCATAATAAAAGTTGTATATATTTTTTTATGATATAATTGTAAAGGAATAAAAACTGTAAGTTGAATATATTTGGGAAAATCACTCGGGTTGGTGGGTGAGTTGAATTCAAAATCAATGGCTCTACATAGCTATGGTTTTTGGAATTTTTCTCTGTCGATGTGATTGTATGTTTGCGCAAATCACGCAAAACCTATTTAAGGGATTTTATGAAAATTCGGTACGGAAGTAGTCTATATTTCGTAGTTGCATATAGCATTCAAAAACATTTGAACATTCACTCTAAAATGGATGAAAAAGGACATGCAAATTTGTAGAAATTTGTAAGTATGTATGAAAATAAGTCATAAAAATAATATGTCTACTTTAAATATCGTAATTGTAAATATGTATCTACATATATTTTATTGAAAGCGTCATTGTATAAAGACGGACGGAAGTATTACTGATATAGTAGATATAGAAAAATAGAGAACCCGGCCTCGATAAATTACATGACAGTTAGCCGGGAATCGAAGCACGATATCCCGATTGGCCGGTTCCACTTGATATTTATTTTTAATTAGGAAAAAAGCAACGTTCTTAGACGTCTCAAATAATTATTTCTTGGCTTATCTAAGGGATGATTTATGCAAACCACCCCGCGGTTAGTCCTCGTTCGGGTGGTTTTTTTTTATTCAATTATCACAGCGCTATGGCTCCGGGGGTGTTTTTTGATTAATTAATTAATAAATCATTTGTATTTCTCTTTTTTTTTTTCTTTCGTGTCACTGTGAAATAATTTTTATATCTTTTTCATTTTAACTCTGTTTTCTTAATTTTATATTCAAGTTTAACGTTCGATGCGTGTATGTTTTATATATATATCCAGTCAAAATAGCCAAGAAATAAGTTATAACTTCGCCAAAATTCGTATAGAGCTGTAAATTAGTATACACGTTAAAAACTCAAGTTTCTTCCATTTTTCTTTTAAACAGTAAGTGTTATCATAAAAATAGGTCAAACAAAAGTTGTAGATCATGCAATTGTCTGCAAAAATTGTTCAAATACTTTTTATTGTGCGAGTCACCATTTGTGAGATATCGCGATTTCAAAAATAAAAAAAAAAATCATATTGTACATAATATGCACACATTTCAGCACCACCTTTGAGGTAAAGTACTTGGCGAATTTCTTTTAACGTAGTTTCCCAGTAGGCATACTCCACGATCTATTGTGATAAAGAACGTTTGATCAGATCGTATCCTATCGACTGAAAGAATGGTACTATTGCTAATGATTAAAGTGGAACGGGTTAATTTCTTCTAAATGCTATTAGGATAGATCATTTTCTGATTTTTCTTCAATACTTATTTCGTCATCTTCACCTTCTTGTAACTAAGAGTAATTATTTCGTTTACGTCCTTCAAAAATAAGCAGGTATGTAATTCATATTCAGACAATGACGTCAGCAGGCAGATGTTGCTCAACGTTACGGACGAAGGGAATTAGGGACTGACAGTATAGTCTGATACTTAAGAATATTTATTCAATTTGTACTGGCTTTAATATATATGCGCTTATATGCAGCTTGTATACGTCATCGGACGTTTAATAAAAATAATAATAAGAAACTAGTGGTATGCGTTACTCACACACTACAGCCTGCACAAATTAATGAATAAACTAAAGTATTAATCAATTTGGGTCTATGATGTGCTTATTTTTAATGACATGGGGAGGGGTTTAAATGGTGAATTACGTAAACAATTTGGTAATTAATTTTTTCGATTTTTTTTTTCATTATTATGTCCATGCTTTCGTAATAATGGAGAGGGTAATAACTTTTTTAACTGTTGCTGAGATGGGAGAGGGAGGATTGAAATGTCCAAAAAATTTGCTTACGCAATACTTGACCATTTCAAGTATGAACAAGTAAATACTTTTTGATTATTTTATTTGAACACAATGAATATAAAAAAGCTGTAGATAAGTCGATAAATACACGTGGCGAAAAACTTGACCGAACCGTTAATTAAAACGACAAAACAAAATAACCGTCGGCTTCACTTGCAGTCAAAATTTCAACTATTCCAATGCGAGAATTAATTAAACACCGCCCGATCGTACGGATATATGGAACACTGGATGTGGTATCGATATATATTTTCAATATTATCAATAAATCTGCATAAAAAGTATATGGATGAAGATAACTCTATAATCTTGCAATGAGTGCCTCAGTTTAGTCACACAATTGCTACAGTAGTTGAGGCTATACAAGAGAGTGCATTTGTCTCCGTCTAGCAACACCGTTTAAGTAAGTCCAATATAAACGTTTTTCTATAGCCTTATAATCAACCCTGTGTACGAGTAAAGGATATATATACATGCGCTACAATATAGATTAATGACTGACATTTTCACTGCGTTATATAGTTTTAATTTTTTTTTTTTAAATACGAAACCCTCTTTATTTTCCTAAAATCTTGCTACAATATTTCACAGAAATTCAAATACAATACAGTACGACACATTCAAATACAGTAAAGATGTGCATTGAATCGGATTTTATTAAAAAAAATTATTAGTTTTAATTTTTTTACGCGGCACTCTAATTATTTTCAAAAATTAAAAGTACTGAGTAAGTTACGTGTAGATGTCAGATATCTAGCAAAAGCCTCGTCAAAATCCGTCTAGCCGTTTCGAATATTAGTAGGAAAAACAGACAGACAGACAGATAAACATTTTAAAAATTGTATTTTTGGTATAGGTATCGTATATAGATTAATATCTATTTATTTTGACGTTACTAACAGACACTTCAATTTTATTTATTAGTATAGATATAATTTAATTGCAAAACGAGAATAGATTATAAAAATACGCGTCTTGTTGAAGTAAAAGTGAAATTATCAATTGTCAACATTATCAACAGTTATTGTGCATACTCAATAAAATCATACGATAGAAAAATATGTATACATACAAATATGTACAATAATGTGAAATCCACTTAATCGGGCCCCTATCAATGTAAGTTACAGTATGTGTGGATGAATCAAAATAAAATTACAAGTAAATTGCACATCTAGTGGACAATTGATCCGTGTTTTGTAGTGTAGACGGCGCGCGCCATAAATTGAGCCTGCGTGTCAATTGCACGCGGTGGCCGATAGTTGCGGTCGCGGCGAGCTCGCTCGCAACGGCCTCTCGTATGTACACACCGATACGTCACATACGTTATTTTTTTTTTTATTTTTAAACTAACTTTCAGCGGCGATTTCACTTGGATAGTAATGATTTTTGTTTCTTAGATTATACTAATATTAATCTACAATCATATCTCTGTATAATCCCATGGCCAGACCACATATCGACGAACACATGCATAGGTACTTATAGCTTGATTCTTCAGATTCCAGAATCAACCAACCCGATCCTAGTGATAAATATATACCTGTAAGAGATCACCGTCATTTCTAGAATGTTCTTAGAATATTTACTGTATATTTCAAATTAATTTGCTAATACCAAACTTTCTTAGTTTGTTAAAAAGTAAAAAATAAAATTAATTTAATTTTAAATTATAATATGAACAAAGAATTTTTTTACCTCTATACATGCCTACATACAACATACATATATTTACATAAATAAACAATTTAATCTTGCGATAATTGATAACAAAAAAGATAATTTATCCATTGACAAGGTCAGCGTCGTACTCGCGATAATATTGCGTGAAGATAGTTACAAAATGTGTACTGTATTTTTAACCAAGTCATCATAGCCTCGGTAGCGCAGTAGGCAGCGCGTAAGTCTCATAATCTTAAGGTCGTGAGTTCGATCCTCACCCGGGGCAGTTCTTTTTAGTTTTTCATAAATCATAAAAATGTTTTTTTACAATTTAAAAATATGTCGCATGGTTGTCAACCGCCCTAATAGATACTTATTGGGATTTCATATTTTATAATTCATTGTGTCTTTAATCATAAATATCAAGGTTTACGCATATATCCAATGAGCTGAAGGGATATTATATATAAATAATAACAATTTATTATAAGACTAGCCAGTCCCGCGGCTTCGCTCTCGTATCATATTTTGTATTCTGAGTGTATAGTTTTTTTTAAGTATTCAATTGATAAAAACGTTTGATAGGCATTATTATTGGCTTCATTTATCTTTACCCACGTACTTAGAACAAAAAATCAGGTACATTCAGCTGAAGTAAAGCGCACCTGCAGTTTAGTGTTACCTAAGTGACAATTAAGAAGAAAATATTGGGCCTAGTTTTTCATTCTTTAAGTACAGACCATACATATTTTCTGGTACAGACAGAAAACAAATACACTTCCCGCCTTTAAAAGTACTTACCAGTACTATACGAGTGAAAAACTGTTAGTTGCATCGGATTTTGTTCACAATTTGAAGTTTTTTACGAGTAACCCATATGATTTAATTTATATAAATTTAATCTAATTCACCTATTAAAACATATCTGCCAGTAAAACTGTCATAATTATCGGTTCAACCGTTTCTGTTGTGTATTTACTAGTAATAAAGTATTGTTATTTGTTATTTGGAGACTACAAACAAACGCTTAAATTATATTTATTTGTTTAGAAGGAAAACTCGAAATAAACAGTGGAATTTTGAATGTGTGTACCATGTGTGTGTACAAGGTGAAATAAGATTCAATCTAGGTCATGGAGCCGACCCAGAATCGTACTATTAAACACATTATTTCTAGGTTTTAGACTACTATTCAAATTGCGCCCCAGGAAAATACAGTCTTAGACAAAATAAGGTTTCTGTTAATCCAGACGCGTTAGGTCTATAATAATGTTTGCGTTTAATGAATACAATCCCTATAGAAATTACTTCTATTACAAGTATATTACCTCGAATTAGCGATTTGTAGCAATGATGACTCATTTGGTAGTATGGACGGATTCCGTGTCTATTAATTAATTAAATAACTTGATAATAAGCCTGAGCTTTCGATGAAGGAAAACGTCGTGAGGAAACCAGATCATGGTGGTAAGGTATTATTTAAATGCTCTCAAGTTTGAAAACCTGGGACCGTTTACCAATGGGTGAGTTCCGGCAGTATCACTTCAAAGCGAGTACCTCTAATCTTAGTGGGTTTACCATCCTGGACTACATCGTCACTTAACATGAGATTAGACTGTGGTCAAAGCGTTGAGCTTATAAATGTATTTTTTTTTGTAGTGAATAAACTCAGCATTTAGATCACAAACTCATATGGCTTTAAGTGATGCTGACGCACTTATTTTTCAAGAACAGAATTTCAAATTTCAATGTTTTCATTGAGCGAAAGCTTATGTTTATTATGGAATAAGTAATGTGGATATGAACCTAGGTACATTGAGGTGAAATCCGACCATACTACCAACCGAGCCTTAGCTGTTTCATTACTGTATTGTTTTCAAATTAGAAATAATAACAAATATAGTGTATGTTTCATAATTGAAATATATGATAAAGTACATATACATATGTACAGTACACAATTTTAAAGATGCTGGTGACCTAAAATGTAGGACAAATATCGTCTATTAAGATTTGAAAGATTCGGACCCGAGACTTCATTGCTATAACGAGTAATGTTGATGACTATCGATTTCACACAGTTGTGTACACTTTCGTGCATATGTTACTTGGTAAAAGTGCATTTAAATTTTATACCTAACGGTGTGTTCTTTTTTTCATTTCTAAATATTGTGAAATAGCTGTGCCCACGATTACGCTCCTATGTTACTATTTCTTTTTTACATACTGCATTATTTCTCTAAAAATATTTCTAAAACATTTATATTAAAACCTATCCAAAGAATATATCTGTGATTTAAAAATAAACATCACATAACCAGGTTATGTAGTTATGAAGACATAAACCAACTAATGGAAGGAGAAAGACGTCTCATTTTATGCATGTGTACATGATTTTTCCAAGACGTAACAAAAAGTTGACTTTTAGTGGGGTTCCAATATTAAAAAAACGAGTCGTTTTACGTACGAATGGTGGTATATTCAACGAGGCGTACCCTAAGTTACACAGAGTAACTTCAGTTATTAACCAAAAAAGTCCCGTCAAAATTGGTCCAGCCGTTCCGGATATTACCCGGAACAAACAGAAAAACAGATAGACAAAATTTTAAATATAATTATTTTTGGTATAGTAATAGCATATACGTTAATATATACATCTATTTAGTAAGAAAAAATATTTACACATAACAAACAGACACTTCAATTTTATTTATTAGTATTGATGTAGTGCACTATTATTCCCATATTGTTACACATTGGATAATAAAACCAATACCCACCCTTACTTAACAGTAAAAAAAATCTGTTCACAGATTATTGTTTAGATACTGTTTATAGAAAAAAAATACAATTATTACATTCCAGGTAATTCCAAAAGAATGCTGACGTTTATGCTCGTGTAGTTCGTAACATGACAAAAATCAATAATTATAATATACTATAAAAAATGAATATAATAAATTTGCATTACAATTTATATATCATATAAAAATACGAATTATAAAAATTTACTTTTAACTGTATGCAGTTGTGTTTTGTTCACTTCAGTACAAATGTCTAAAATATCTATTTTACTATAATATAATACTATCATAATTTCGGTCGGAAAATGATCTTTTTAATTATATTTAATATATTTGTTACACACATCAATTTATACTCTTCTCAATATTAAATATTCTTCTATTTTCGTTTCATTTCAAAGTTAGTTTGCTTGTAAAAACAAAACGTCGCGAGCGTCACGGAGGTCCATCGGTAAACGAACAACTGAGAATTGACGGTCACGTAAAAAATTAAGAAACATCCTGAACAACTCGTTGCAATAATTCCAAAAAAAAAAGTCATAACTGAAGTACAATAATGATTCGTTGAATATAGGAACCGGGCATTAATTGTTAATAATGTTTACCGTCACATTCTTGATATTACAACTTAGAATTTTACTATTATTTATTAATAGTATCAGTTAAAGTCATTTGAGTGCGTAGATAGAGCTAAATCATTTTCTGGCTGGACTAAACAGATATACCTTAGTCACTACTGAGGTACGTAGATAAATTGGATTTCATATTTTCCCTATATTTTGGTTCCTCTTTACATTCAATGAATACATGCATATGCAAGCAGATTTTTGTACCTTTTCCTTTATTGAATATAACTCAATCCCGGTAGACTTTGGCTTTATCTTTCACGTATGCAATCGATTCCTACGTAAAAGAATGTGAATCTTGACTAACTGCAAAAAATGATTCTTCTTTCATATTTCTTTACTATTACGTACAGCCAGTCTGGACTGGGTGTGGACATATGCAAAATAGACTGCACTGTGCTAGATCCCACAGTTTACTTTACTGCTCTATCCGACTATCTTTTAGGCGTCCTTTCATGAGCACGTGTCTCTTCCACTGCACTTACTATCTGCTTATTCAGACACAACTTTGATAACACAAGAACGTGATAGCTCTTTGTCGATAGCCTATGTAGAAAGTTATAGTAATTTTAAGCTCTTTTACCATAGATTCGATAGTTAAACGCTCACTAATACGGACATTGCAAAGGCGTCGATCTTAAAAACGTTTTAATTTAACCAAATGAAATTTTTCACAAGTGGAACCGACCTAAGCACGAAGAAGCGTCAATAAAGAGTCATGTTCTAGCCACATGATCGGGTCACTGATGCATTTTCTATTAATAGAGTACGTACTTACTCCGGGCCATCGCTGTGAAGTGATCAGTGGACAAATTATTGAACGTTTCGTCTAAATATAGCGGTGATCGTTTCACTCCGGATCGCTTTCTCAATGGGTGGCAATCGATTCGAATCGTCTCGCCGTACGTACCTACTACGGTCCTGGATCACGAGTGTTCTAATTGGATGATTGCTATGAAATCACGGTGCGTGGTGTGTTCAATCCGGTCACGTGACACTCGAGTGTTTATCACGCGTGATTTTTACTTCGAAGCGCTGTATTTACTATGTATCTCGTGATCGCGTGAACAAGAGCGGCAAGCAAAATGCTACGTCCAGTTCTCGCCTCAAGGTTTATCTTGAGAACTAGGCTTGTTTTATATAAAAACTATTTGAATTACGATTTACTTATGCTGCCCTTGCATGGTTCAATCGCTTGTCGGAAACGAACAAGAAACGGCTTAGAGCCCAACAGAGCATCTCGCTTCGCATGATCGCGGGGGCACTGCGACATGTCAGTAACAACATAATTGCACGTGACTTACGTGTAGAGATCCTGGATGCATTCGTAAGCAGCCTTGCAATCAACATGTTTCGAAGAGCGGACATGTCGGCGCAAGTTTACCTCCAGAATATCGCGCCGTTGCACGCCAGACCTCCCGATAGACGGAGAGGATGAGGTGGACACAAGTGTAATAATACTTTAATCTCAGGCTCGCGATCTCATAGGGCGGTCCTCGCCTTGCTGAGTAGTTAGTTGAAGGAGGACTGTGACTATGATCCGTGCAGATCTCCCTGACCGCTCAGAGTCCGATCGAAAGAAGGATTAGCTCCCAGGAAACTCAGAGGATTACGCCACGAGGGACGTGCGTCCTGACACAGTAGACTTGTCCGCAGGCGCGGACAAAGAAGAGGCCACCTTCGCCTTACTATTAGGGTAGTTTGTAGTCCAGTTAAGTTATTTTTAAGAATAATTGTAATGATTAAATATTTTGTTCATTGTAACATTTATTGTTCTAAATAAACGCTAGATTGCGCTGCTCTGGCGCTAACCTGTCCGATCTATGGTGGTCTGCACGTGAAGATTTGCCAAAAAAAAACTATGTATCTTCTTCTTTACTGACCTTTCCTTACCTTTCCAATGAATAAGTGTATCGTACAGGATATTAAGCTGGTTGATTTCCTTCTAGATCTCATTTATATTTATTATGTATACTGTATAGGGTAAAAAATTTTGTTCTTTTCTTGTCAAGTCTTTTTTTTCTTTTTAATTAATGCCTTTACTGAGGAAACACATTAATGCGATATTTCTAAATGTCAGTAATTGTAGTAAATTTTGCATATGTAATCACCATTCAAATCCCCCTGGCCCCCATGTCATCTATACTAATAAATATAATTGAAGTATCTGTTTGTAATCTCGAAATATTTTTTTTACTAAATACATATGAATGTATATAAGATACTTATACCAAAGATACAATTTTTAAAATTTTTGTCCGTCTGTATGTATCGGGTTATCTCCTGAATGGCTATACCGATTTTGACGGTACTTGGTAGATAGCTGAAGTTACAAGTTATAATTAGGACTCCGCGTAAAATAAAATCCTATTCAATGTACAGATTTACGGGTTTGAATTTTTGAGAAATATTAATACTAAAAAAATTACGAAAATAATTAGGATTAGTATATAAAAATTAAAATGCAGTGAAGTGCATATAAAATGTGGGCCCAGCCGCAGGCACAAAGCTAGTCAAAAATTAGTAAAGCATAGACGTCCTTCCCATTGATGTTTAATACAGGAACGACCCCTTAGATAAATCAAATGTAACAAACTTTAAAACCCTTGAAAGTCGAACGGAATCGAGAACGTAAATTAATGTATTCTTTTTTATTTAGATTAAATATATTAATCATAATCTAAACACAATCGCAATAAACATTACAAACAAAGAAACAAGCATAGAAAAAATTAAATCATACAAACCGTCGACCAATTACTATCGTTTGGGAAATAGGCCACAGTATGGGAATAGAAAAAAATATTTCTCACATCAATTGTAACAACAGTAATATTATTGGCAACGAAACGATACGTCATCAATTGATTTACAACTGAATAATCCGATTGGCCTGTTGCGTTAGCGTGGCGTCAACAAAATTGTCAATGTAAACAACGATGGCGCCACTGGTAAACATGAGCCATACATAATCGTTTAGTTCCGAAAACGTCCGCTGCTAGTTTAAAAAATTGCCGGAACGATCGAGACTATGTACTAAATTTACGACCATGAGAACGTTTCTTAATTGATATTTGTGTTATAATTAATGTCCGTTAGTTTGTTTGTTATGAAGAATAATCGTGAGAATTGCTTATTTTAAATAGGTATTTATTAAATTAAAAGTAAAAAAAAAACATAAGATATCTCAAGAACATATCAAAAATCGAATTGACCATCATCGTCATCTCAAATGAAAGAACGTAGGTTTCCCCCAAATCTCCGCAATGACGGGTCTTGCAGCATCCGCATCCCGCGACCTTCACCAGCTCGTCGGTCCACCTTGTGGGAGCCTACCCGCGCTACGTCTTCCGGTACGCGAGAGCCATTCGAGAACCCGTTAGCCCCATCGGGCATCAATACAATTAAAGGTATTGTAATTACGTTTTTTTGGACTTAAATGAAATCAATATTTTTAACGAGTTACAAAAAAAAAATTATCGATATACCAATCTCTTTGTCTTAAAATTAGTCTATATTAATAAATTTTCTCTCTGGATCCAATTCTAAAATCAACGCGAACGAAAGCTAGTAAGTTATCTATACTTATAACTAAAATTGAAGTGTCTGTTTGAAACGTCAGAATAATATTTTTTTACTAAATACATATCATATGAATGTATATGTAATATATACGATACCTAATATACCAAAAATACAATTTTTAAAATGTATGTCTGTTCGTCTGTCTGTCCGTTTGTTCCGGGTAATCTCCGGAACAGCTGGACCGATTTTAACGGGTTTTTTTTTGTAGATTGCTGAAGCTGAAGCTTAAATTTTCAAAAATAATAAGGGTTTGCGTAAAAAAATAATACTAATAAAAAATTTAACAAAGTCTGATTCAATGCACAGATTTACGCGTAAGTGTCTGAATAAGAAAATAATTAGGGTTCCGTATATAACAATTCAAACTCAGTAAAGAATATGTGAAACGCGGGTGCAGCCGCGAGCACACAGCTAGTAATAAAATAGCAAACGATCAAAAATATTAAAAAAAACACGATAGGTAAGTACGTAGGTATATATGTAGCTATATTTCTCGCACAATCTCACCCATAAGTCATAATTCGCTGAGAGATAAGAGAAGAATCCATTTTAATTTTAAACGTAAAACTTACTATAGATTTACGATCGCCGTCGACCTTTTAATTACTAAGTTTTTTAAATAATCGTCGAACTTTGTAACGTAAATATACGCGGGCAGAGAACCGCTCCATTGATTCTGCCTTCTATTAAAAATCTTCCTCCGATGTTTTGATTAAAATCGCTCTGTGGCAACACCGCTTTCGTAGATACCTCGACCAATTTCGATTCGAATACCACAATTCACCTGAGCTTTTACTTATGGAAAAATCTTGATAGTTTTTTTCTATTTAATCATTTTTGTACACCATTATACACATATAATATAATACATTTGAAAATGTGAAATTAGTACAAAGGGCGGCCTTATTGGTAATAGCAATCTCTTCCAGGCAAGGCAACCTTTGGATGGATATGTTCCATGGAGAAGAATCAGCGGTGTTTTGGGTACATAGATAAATCTAAGGCTTAGTGTGTTGACCATCCTGCCAACATCGTCACTTGACATCAGGTGAGATTGTGGTCAAAGCACTGAGCCTATACCGTATAAACAAAATACTAATGAATTTAGTTAATAAACATATTCAGAACCCCTTATATATACGACATTCAAACATTAAAACGGCTACCTTCGTACCAAATCCACCCCGGAATAACTTTTTTATATTCTCTCCTTATTTATAGCCCGCGGAAATAAACCACTCGCAGTGGATCGTCGGTTCGGTTCCCGGCTGTTATCTTTCGAAGTTTCCTGTCCCCGAGTATTAATTAGGGTGAGGAAATGAGATGTGATCACAAAAAAATTTTTTTTCTCCTACCCGAAACGGTTCTGTTCGAATTTTCAATTTCAATGCATGTGGTTTTTTGGAAAATTCAATTATTTTATTTGGATTTAGGATTTTAAATATAACTAGTTTATATTGTATTAATACATGTAATATAAACCATAGCAAGTCTTTTTTACCTTTGCGTAAAATGGTATTAGCCAATTTTTCTTCTTTTAACTAACTAATGCTGTTGACCGAAAGGCTTTTACAGCTTCACCGTGGCTTTGTAGGCGATTGCTGAAGGCACTCACTTATTATATAACTAGGTGTGTGCCCGCAGCTCCACCCACGTGTCATATTTTATTCTCAACGTAATATCATTGTCAAATAATCATTGGAAAAATAATGTTTTGATGGTCACTATTTTTTGGCCCTAAATTGTGTTTGAGATACTAACAGAAAAATAAATTTCTCACAAATTCAAACATTTGCCAGTAAAACTGTCCATTGCATCAAATTATGTACACAATTTCATGATTTATTTATAAATAACCATAATTATTGTCAAAAAATATCTGCCAGAAAACTCCCGTGAAAATCGGTCCAGCCGTTCCGGAGATTAGCCCTTAGAACCGGAGAGACAAATATAAAAATAATAAATATAAAAATATAAAATATTTTTGGTATAGGTACTGTATATGCATTTATATGTATTGAATAAAAAGTTGTTATTTTGACATTACAAAAAAGCACCTCAATTTTATTAATACTCGTCGGTTTAGATAAGATTGGAGAATTCGAAGTTACGTCCATCGATGCAATGCCCGACGACATCACTGACCATAACTTTAAACCTAAATTAACCTCTTTAATCTATAATCATAACTAAAGAAAAACACAAAAAACCCAGTTGAATCAAACGGAAAAAAAAAAATCAAGAACAAAGATTACTATAATTAACCACTTTTTTTTCTAATATATTGTTTCTATACATTTCCGGTCTCAGGTAACGTCGAAGCTGAGGTTCGTACCACTTTGGTAACCCTTGTGCTAGTTACCTTTTGCGGCTGAGTGCCCTCAGCACTCGCTCCCAAAGTTCGGTTTAGCTGTAAAAGATAAAGGTTAACACCGTTAGATAGGTTAAAAAAAACCGGTGTCATAACAACTCAGAGTAGAATGAACAAGCACACCAAATAATCATTTTTTGTTTATTGTTTTTGTGTATCAACAAGGAATCTGTGTTAATGAAATCATTTATGTATTATGTAAGCAAATTCTTAAACTTTCATGTCCTTCTTATAACGCAGGCATTGGCATAATTCAATAATAATAAATAAGTAATAATTGCTTAAGTAATCACAATTCAAATGAGCAATGTTGAAAATACCATCTCATTATCGATATACAGTCGACCGAAAGACGTCCAATGTGGGCAAAGATCTCCACTACGACCTTAACCAGGTCGTCGGTCCACCTTGTTGGGTCTTACCCTAGATGCATCTTCCAGTACGCGATATATCGTATAACATTGAATTGAGTAATTTAATTATACACCCAATAAAATTACTTATTGTATGAAATATGTCAATTACATTTAAGAAAATAAAGCAATTGTTTAAATTATTCAATTAAAAAATTCAGTACATACCTGTATAGTTAAATTTATAATACAATAAAAAAAAAATCTCTGTGCAAAAATGCTTTTCACTTTTTGCGAAAAATGTACCTGTTATATTTTTTTAATTATTCATCTTTCGGTAAATAAAAATATAAGCAGTTTCGATGACGCGAAATATGTCCTCGCTGTTCAGTCTCGGACGACATACTCATTACATATTATAAAGGTAATGTTATAAACATATCGGTAATAAACAAACAGGAGCAATATCAAAATAACTTCTTTTTTTTTTTTTTTTTTTTTAATATATATGTATATACGAAAGCTATATCAAAAACACAATATTTTGTCTGTCTGCTTGTTTTTCTTCGGGCTAATCTCCGGAATGGATGATGAATCGATTTTGACTGGACTTCCTCCGGCAGATAGCTAAAGTTACTCTGCATAACTTAGACTACTTTATTTTTCGATGATAATTAGAAATCCCCGTAAAAAATTGAAACTTATGAAATTATGAATAAAATCCTATTCAATACAAAGTTTTACTTTTAGGTAGAAACTTGTACTTGTAAAGAAAATCTTTGCTTTACAAAAATTAGTCGCCACTGGTAACAGTATACAGAATGTAGTGCTTCGAAACAGTGTAGATTATATCTAACGATAAAGGGGGCTTGCTTTTATTGGGGATTTTTAACTTCTAACTTAATCGGAACGTTCTTTCAGTGGAAGTGAATCGTCACACTCGGTTTGGTGTGTTCAATTTACAATTTGCTAACAGACTTCTATTGACCAGAATCACCTTATTGACTTGGAAGTAAAGGACACTTCGACGGATGCACTAAATCCCACAGATGGCTAAAAAGCAGCGACGAACAATCCGAAAGAGAACTTCAAAGATTAATCAACACAAACAACAATCCTAATAAATATATTATTTATTCACGTAAAAGTTTCAGAAAAAATTTGAAACATATATTTATAAATTATACGTAAAGTTGGTTTTTACAAGCCGATTTTATTTTCCACGCTTTTAATGTCGCTGTATATGTTTTCTGTTAAATTAATATGTACCATATACGCTATCGATGTAATTAAAAAGATAACTAATAGCGAATCAACCGCATATACTGGTATGCTAATTGTGGATGCTGTTATCTTAATGGAGCATATATATTGGAAGTATCTTATCAAGATTTTTTAAAAGGCGATCTATGTTACTAAGCACAGCGCCAATGAGTGTTTTATTTCTATTATTAATGCCCTTGTATTTGTATTTAGTAAACATTTCAGTTACCATAACAGAAAGCAAATACGTACCGATTCTGTTATTGAAAGGATTTTCAATGTCCTCTAGTTTTATGTAATTCTATAACAGGCGAATTAATATATTTAGACAATAGAGGTGTGTCTTTATGTACGATCGCGTTAGTTTTTAAAATTATGTATAGTATTTTCATTAAATTCGCTGCGTATTGTTTCAAAGCTTTGGAACATATTTGTCTTTCGGTGTATCTTCTGCTATATGTGTTTTATTAATTTATATCTATTTACCTCAAACTAAAGACAAGATATGGGTAATTATATCAGACGGGTTAAATCAGAAGAAAATGTATTATGAAGGAAACGGATTCATTGAAACAAAAAAGAGGGCGTGATAATTAAAATAAACGACGTCTAAAAATAAAATTTTGTTGTTATTATGTTTTTTGATTAAAATAAAAAAAATATTAATACAAAAATCATGATATTTTTTAAAGTGACATCTAACGAAACTATTAGAAAACTTATAGCTACAGCTAACCGAATAATCGATTTGCGCATTGAAGTTGAAAACAGTAAATCATAGATGGCGAAACTTGTAAATCAGATGTTTTAAGTTTTAGTGTCATCTATCATAGTAGGTTTGAAACTAATTATCAATATTGCATTCTATTATTATTAACAGATAGCGCTTTAATAAGTTTCTTATAAAAATTCGAATACCTACACCATATCATCAGTGTCTGCAGAGGGTTCAAATCTTTAGAATATACAATAACTGTATAGGCAAAATATATTACTATTTTTATATATACGTCTTCAATAGACTATGCATGTATAAAACTGAGGCAGAATATTATATAATTTAGCTAATACTTCATTCAAAAGCTAGCCTCACGTGTCAGTCTTTTGGATACATTTTTGATTAAAATGAAATGATTCAAAATGTAAACTATAAATAATTTACACTAAAAATATTGTTTAAATAATAAATAATGTTTGAAAGTCATTTTATCATCATGAAAATATTCTCTATACACAGATATCCCCAAAATCTTATTTACTTGTTTAAAGTAGAAATGTTTTTTTAAAGTTATTTATGCATATTCATCTATCTTATCTTAGATTGTCTAGGTTTTTCGTCAAGTTAAGCCGACCGATATACGAAAATTTTTGTTCATATAATAGCCAAATCCTGTATGTTTCATTTTAATATACTTACGTCAAATGTTCCACACATTGAGTTTGCATGAAGCTATGTATTTACTAACAGACAATCCGTTTGACTTAAAGCTATCATCGGGCTATATTAAAAAAACATAATGACTTTTCAAATATATTTATTTCGTCGACTTATTAAAAATGTTAACAACCTGTTTTTATGAATATCATTGACATGAATTATCTAGAATTATCAAACAATTTGATATCATTATCTTTTATCACTTTAAGTTAAATAAATAGCAGCGCAAAACATATTCGTATTTAAGAATATCAAATAAGTCATTTATTTACAAATTTCATACAAAAAAATCGGCCATAATCTTAAATAACATAAGATATAGGTAAAGGCAAATGAGTCTTTAGTATAGCCATTGAATTTTTTTCCTTTATGTTTATGACAATGCTAATGTCACAATCAAGAAAATCCCATTAATTTAAACTAATAGGTACATTTTATGCATTAAATTTGTTTTATTTGTACCTACTTTATTATATATAATTTCATGTTTACAGACATTTTTTTTTGTTGATATATTGATGAAAATTTCATGGTTTGATCTCTATGAGACATCTCACTTACTCTTTCGCAGAATTATCTAAGTGCGAGGAGTATCATTATTTTTTTTTTTAATGTATTTGAACATGAGAAATTTGTGACAGCTCGTATTTAAAATTATGGCACAAATTTAGTAAATTAGATATAAGTTCCTGATATAAAAAGATACTAGTTTCATCATTCAGTTTTGGTCGGCATGACAGAATCTTTAACATTTGGGTATCATTACCTATACACAACATTATTTAGCTAATGCCTACCACAGACATATGATGTTTCTCTAATCTATGGCATGTCTATGGTACCTACATACATAATGCCTATAAAAGTAGTTTGATAATTACCTTTATCGTTAAAAATAGACTTTTTGATTAAGATCTAAAAGATCTCATTTATTTTAAAATAATATCTTCTTATGTCTTTAGGATGGCAAGACCAAATAAACGCATGTGCCAGTGTCATGTTTTAATTATATGTAATGTAATATTTAGTTTACTTATATACGGGATAAAAGGTAAATTTTTAGTTGGATCGACCGATACGTAATCAATTGAAAGAAGGGTGGAAAATAGTTTTTGTATTTATTTAAAATTGCAATTGATTTTGAGGTTAGGATTTTTCAAACGAAAATTTAACACTGTCTATAGAGCGTAGGTTCAGGAATTATTATAAAACAGAAATATATGTTCTTGCGACCATATTAAAATTAAATAATACAGGTATTATTTTTCAAAGAAAACAAGTATAGGTAAGCAAGTTTTATGAATATGAAATCTAGGTTCCTTATAAACCGATTCGGAGCAGTAATTAACATAAATCTAAAGTGTATTCTCTGAATATAATTCAAAAACACATTATAGAGAATAACAAAATTGTTAAATGTTATATAAGGTTAAGAATTCACTATATTTATTTATATTTCTTAAAAGTATATCAAATATATATTTACATTTGTATGTTTATTTATTATATTATTACTATTAATATTTACAGAAGCCATATTAATTTCATAAAAGTAATAATAATTAATGTATTCACAAATTCGAGAAATTTTATTTTACAAATTAAAAAAAATCGTTTAGTCATTTTAATATCAAATAATAATAAAAAAAACTTAACTACATTAATTCATATCATGCGTTTTATACTAAAATCATAACATTTTTTATAACAAATTTTATCTTTTAATCATTGTATTTATACGTGTTTTGTTTAGTCTACTTATGTGTATATTTCCCCTCGTGTGGTACCGTCAAAAGGGACGATCTAAGTCACAAGACAAGTCAAGATGTCCCAATTTATTTACGTTTTTTTAGTGTCCCACATAATCCCAATCTCCTGTGGCGGTTAGTGGGTAACATCATGATTTCGAGTGGCTGTTCTGTCTTGAGTACGAACTAGTGTTGGCCGGCCTTAAGAAACTCGGTCCCATTCCGGTCGGTGACAACGGTGGCGTAGGTGGCATCAGGTTCGTTGCCGGGTGGTACACTTTCGCAGACATCGTCATGTCGTCTGTAAATAGATATATTTTAAACTATTTAAAGTAACCATAGTTAAAAGTGATCAAGTTTCAAGTTGTTTCAAGATTTCATCGACCCTTTCTCATTTTTTTTTTTTCAATTTACTCTTATGCACATTTTTGCCGCGCTAATAAAAACAAAAGACTCTTATTTTACTTAATTCGTTTGTTTTTTTTTTCAATACGCAGTGAAGAATATATGAAACGCGGGTGAAGCCGCGGACACCTAAATGGGGGCTTCTGAGGCACCATCAACTTAAAAATACTGAACGTATCGGAATGGGACTACAACCATTCGTCGCGGAATTTTTTTATAGATTATAGGTTATTTTCTGGATTCCATCGACCCTTTTTAATTTTTTTATGAATTTACTCTTATGTACATTTTTACGCGCTTACAAAAACAAAACTCAGGTGCCCAATGAAGAATATATGAAACGCGGGCGAAGCCGCGGGCATCAGTTATTATTTCGAGTTTCGAGTTCGTAAAGTTATGCCAATGCTTACATAATCATGGGGAGGGGGCGTCAAAAATGACTAAGATTCCGCTTAAGTGATGCCACAGAGCGTTGACTCCTTCACTGAAATTTAAGGCAAGTGCAAGGTGCAAGGTAGTGCAAGGGCACTAAAGTGGTACGGACCTCGGTTTAGGTTGCTGCTACCTGAGACGTTATTTCAATAGAATTTGTTCCTAGCTTTACCCTTTAAAGGAGCCTGAGCTTTCGATGAAGGCAAATGTCGTGGTGAGGTCGTAGTAAAATGATCGAGCTATTACCATAGAACATTATTGAAGTTATCGTGGTTACAGAATAATGGACATTTTCCAACAATGTGACTTTTGCGTTCAATTGACGATTTAACCTTAAAATGTGAACATCACAAATCTCTTTATCAGGGAAAACCGAAAACTATTTTCAGATATTACAGTCTTATCTATTATATTATTTTTGTTTTTCTTTTCGAGCTCGGAGCAAAATGAGTAATCTACCACCAGTCGCCATCATCATTCCGGTCTAGATCTAGCACGGCTAAAGCATATATCTAGATCTAAATCTAACGATCTCAGACGATCAGTAATATAGAAATTACTAATTATAAAAACCATATAATCTATGTCATAAGGCTGATAGTATAGCTTTTTACAGTTGAAAGAATTTATAAAATCGATTAGTTATTTTTTGAGTTTATTAATAAAAGAACAAACAAACAATTTTACCTATTTATATGATTAATAATATATGATAAATTTACTTACTATTGGAATATGATCTGTTGTATGTATGTTTAGTGTCCTTTGTAGCGGGCATTTTTGAATCTGTAACAAAATATAACAATATATTAAAAAAAAAATGTATGTTATGGTCGTTAAATAATTAGTATTGATATGTTAATTCGAATATTATAATGACATTTCATTTTAATATTTACCATAAACTACATTATGGCTAAAAAATCGTAATCAATAAATATGATTGCTATTTAAAATCCATTTAAATTAATTTTCAATGTTAATAATATTTTTTTTTTTTAATTAATTTTATTTCTATGTTGAACGAAATATATAAAAAAAAAGCAATATAACCCGGTTACAAGTCAACTCGACCCTAAAAAATGTATTTTAACGTCAATCCAGAATACGACCAATTTAAAAAGACAGTTTACTAAGAAAGGGGGGAGGGTCGGAGGCAGTTTGTCGCCCACCTCTGTCTACCACGTAACCCGTACCAATGATCCTAAATTAACGTCACCCGAGTCAGGGGGCCTAATCGACCATTTTTTTCCCGCCTGATTACGAAGGAAGGCTAATATTGACCCCCCCTCTCATTGGGCTCAAACAAATGTTAACCCTTTATTCGCGCTTTCCCCTTTTGGAAAAAAACCCATAAAATATATCTAATTAAAAAATATCCCCGCTCGAGGGCCGAAGCTTATAAAGAATGTCAATTAGGAGACTTTTTTTTTCTTTCTTTCTGATTATATATAGGTATATTATAATATTTTTTCTCTTGTCGTTTCGCGGCCGGCGAAGGGTTAAGATCTCGAAATTAGTATCGGTATGAAATATTGAGTAATTTAATATTTTCAAGTCTCTCTGTGAGGGTTTGATATACTCTTTTGTTGTTGTTGTTTTTCTATATTCTTTTTTGTTTGTTAATCTGTATAAATGTTTTCTAGAGGGGGTAAGAATTAATATTTATAATCTAAGATAAATTTTATAATTATCTATAATAGATCACCATATTATCTGTTTGAAATACTTCGCGGGAATTTATAAGAGGGGAGTTCTTGATGCGATTTTTGTTCGGCATGTAATAGTCCTTGTTTTTAATTCATTATCTTGCAGTATATTATGACTCTATATTATGTAAATTTAGATGGCGTTTTATCTCCTATAGTTTGTTTATTTTGTACAACTAAAGTGTATTGAAATAATGTCACGGAGTGTCTAATCTAAGATTTCATAACAATTCGACTGTAACGACAGTGCTCAGCGTAATAAATAAATTTATATTATTTAGGGCAATTGTGAGTAGTGAGTTTTTCATCCGGAATATTAATATTAAATATGAAACCAATGAAAATATTCTTTTAATTTTTTGATCAAGCATTCATTGTAATTTTCATTCGTTTACTGAATAGGTATTAATTAGTTATATGAAAAATAAGTAAATAATTATTCGTTTTGAAAACTAAATTGAGAAAGTATCGATGGACTCAAAAAAATAAATAACCTAAAACCATCTACGAATAATTTCGCGCTGAATGGTTGTCCCATCCCGATATGTTCAGTAGTTTTGAGGTGTTGGAGCGTCAAAGGAGCTCCATTTTCCTTTTATATAAATAGAAGGTAGGTCGATTTTATAAATATATAGATATGAGATGACGATTAGTAGGTACATATGGAAAATAAAATATATTGCAGGGACACCAAGTAAATTGAAAACAAATTTTTATACTAAAATTCTTTACGCTAATGATTAATAAGTAAATAAATAAAACTATATGAGAATGATGAATTATATTTTTTTTTCTTTTTAGGTTTTAAAACATTGTGCAAAGTAATATTTTTTTTTTACATCTTTTTTATCTCACCGGATGTTAAGTGACGATGTGGTCCAGGATGGTAAACTAAGCCTAGAGGTACTGGTTCTCAAGTGATGTTGCCGGAACACACATTTTGGTATTTGGTGACAGCTTTTCAAACTTAAGGATTGTAGCTACCCAGGCGAGCATTATTAGAAAATACTTTCCTCAAGATGTTTTCCTTCACCGAAAGCTGAGGTTTCATTCACGAAAAGTTCAAATCTCACTTATTAAAAATCGCTAATCCAGATTGTCCTGATCAGGACAGTAGAGCGTTATTTTTAAATTATTTTAATGTCATCGGTACTTGCTAAGTATGTAAAGTTGTAATTTCATCCGACATTTTGAAGTCAATGACAAATGATTTCCAAGATTCCGTTACATAGATAAAGTAATATAAAGCATGTAAAAAAAAAGAAAAGAAAATCGATTACTAAAAAAACTATCGTCTTTCCTATTTATATTCAGATTTTGTTTTAATTCAAACAAGACACGCGCACAAATAAGTACGACTGGAGCAAACGGTGATCGTATTAACAAAACACTAACTTCATAGCTACTTACGTCGCTACAATCTGTAGTCAGTAAGTACCTATATCCCAAAGCGTATGTTAATTTTACATTCAAACATCTCTTATCAAGCGAGATCCGTTCCCGGAAGATTTAAGGGACCTTCTTTTTTCGCTCCTTCTCTTATGTACGGGTACGTCCTTGCACTAATTCAATCTGGGACACGTAAATATCGCCCGGATTAGTCACCGGTGAAAAAAGTCACCAGAAGTTTCGGATTGACGAAGCTCGAATGACAGATAAAAGTTTTGGGTCCCGTAGTATTATAATTTATTATTTTTATCTTTATTAAAAATCATTCTATGTACATTTATCCTGGAAACTTGTCGCTTACATTTTGGTACTTTATTTTATAATAGCTGTGTGCCCGTGGCTGCACCCGCATTTCATATGTTCTTCACTACGTTTTAATTTTTTTACGTGGAATCCTAACTATTTCTGAAAACCATAAGTTCCCTAAGTTACTCTTAACTTAAGCTATCTACCAAAAAAAGTCTCATCAAAATCGGTCCAGCCGTTCCGGAGATTACCCGGAACAAACAGAAAGACAGACAGAATTTTAAAAGAAAATGTATTTTTGGTATGTATGTATGGTATCGTACATTCATATGTAATTAGTAAAAAGTTGTTATTTTAGTATAGACATTTTGATGAACGGTTGGATTCCTACTAGTGTACGGAACCCTAAAAACTTCGACGAATCCGAGCGGACCCGTGAAATATCTTTATTAAATCCCACTCGAGCTAAATAAGTTCATTTAGGCGGGTATACAGTAAAAAAAATTGTATATATTTTTTTTGTGCCTTTTTCGCAAATTAGAAAACATTCTCACCGATTTGTATAGCTTAGTACAAGGGGGTAATTAGTGATTGTCAGTACCAAGGCGAGTGGGGGCGCAGGGCCCCCAATCGCCGAATTAAATTATGTTTTTTTTTTTGTTGTTGTATATAAACTAATGAGGGTGAATTGAATTTGTGAAAAATGTTCAGATTAAGGGATGGATTTGCTTAACGTTAGATTTATTATCGCGTCGCGTACAACTAACTATATGCTACACTAGAACCGACAGTCACTAACCACACAGACACACATTAGATCTTCGAAAAATGGGCCTACAAAATTAAATGAGCCACAATTTAAAAAAATGTGTGATTCTCAATTACATCCATATAGTAATTCATTGTTTTACTACGATCGAATGCCACATATCAAAGGCCAGATTTTATTCGAACACTTAATTTGATGTTAACTAAACTACACTCCAAATGACTATGACCATAGTGTATAGACAGAATGGAGGTAGAACATTTTGTAGCTTGAAACCTGTCTCCATATCTTCGTTCCGGGAGCATCACTTGTGAACTAGTAGCTCTTGGTGCCATTCTGAGCCACATCGTTACTTAGGACCACACGAGATTGTGCAGCCTGGCTCAAATGCCCTACCACCCTGCAACGTCCACTATGATTTCAACGCGATACTATCCTTGGAATATCGGATATCGGAAAGAAGAAGCCGGACCTAAATTTTTCAAACTTAAAGGTGGTAGCTACCCAGATGGGCGTTATTAGTAAATGCCCTACCACTATGGATTCCTCACGATGTTTTCCTTCACTAAAAGCTCAACCTGATTAAAGTGTTGGATAGGTGAACTCGAACCCGCGTCCACTGACGCAGAATCAGCCCGAACTACCAACTGCGCCATCATCGCTTGAATTATCACCTATATTAAACAAGGCGATATCACACACCACATCAAAGTAAATTTCTTTCATAAATGGAGTGGTCTCCCCTCTTATAGATCTGTAACATTAATAATGATAGTATGGTAGGTATAGGGAATCATATTTATCTGGGAATACTTTGTATCTTCTATGCGATACATCATCCACTGATTACCTCCACATCATAAAGGTCCTTACACGTCGTGTCGGTATGTTATTGACTTAGGTAAAGGTTTTTCCTCCGTCCTAATTTGATAAAAGTACCGTGTAACATTCAATAGTTCTTAATAACAAATATAATTATTTGAAAGATTGATGCGGATAAATCTTAATTGGCTAAACTAAAAGTGGCGTATTTAATTAACTACTAGTTATCGGTGCTACGCTCAAGTAAAAATATTATTTTTTTCTATAAATAACTATGTCCAAATGCATGTTTTTCTCCACCCTTCGAGAACCACTGAAATTATTTACATGATTTTTTAAAATCGTAAACCAATCATCTGCTGTGGTTTAAATATATATTTAAGACCATTATTATCTTCCTATATCCTTGTCCTTACATTATATAAAAGGTAACATCTATCTGTCTGTTAGTATACGCGAGTAAAGCCGCGGGCACACAACCAATCTATATATAGATTGCGTAGTCCTCTTACTATACACAATAATTGTTACTTAAAAAAACGACATATACGTATTACGTATGAAGCCAAAATATACTGCATTGTTTATCCTTATAACATGTTACTTATTTACCGCCTAGTGTCACAATATATTAAAGTTGTTTATAATTTGAAAAAAGAGTTATGGAAATCTTTTCTGCAGTTTTCGAGTTATAAGCTAACTAATATAGAGGCAGGGATAATTTCCCTTCTATAATAAATGTTTATAAACTTAGTAACAAGAACAACATTAATCATACAACATAATACACATTAACAGAATGTCATTATTTTCCTGTTTGTAACAAATTATACTCAATATAAGAGGGAAAAATCAAAACTCGGTAGGTATGCATACTTTCTAACGGTACATTTATTAACCAATTTTTCCCTTGAACAGTTCGGTCTTAATGCTTACGTTATAACGATAAGGCAAAGCGATACTGTATTGATGACATTATTCTAAGTACAGAACGACTAAAGTGTCTATATGACGGACGAAAATAACCCGTATTACCGCGGCTCGAAGGACCCTTTGTTATTCGAACCGTATTAATAAACTTCGATACTTTCACACGGAGTCATCATATTTTGATATTTATATTTTTCTGCTAAACTCAATGTCCTGGTAAATGATATTTGAAAATCAATCTTACAGTAACAAATGTACGTTATATTTTCGCCTGTGATAAATGTTACGATTTTCGCCATTTTAAATATTGACGCTGATGTCTTTAGCGATGTCTGAACAGATTTATTTCATAGAGAAAAAGGAAAAGGCACACACACACAGGGGAGGGGGATATTTGTAAAATTGATTATGTTTGACGTCTTTTCATATCCTTTGAAGGGCTCGAGTGGAAAACGATAGATTTTAATTGAAGGCTCGAGATACGATCGCTTTGATATCGTCTCGCTTTTAAGCGATTACATGGAATTTCAATACACAAAGGCGTTTTTTTCTTTGCTTAGATTTTTGTCTATTATGGATCATGTTTTGAAATGAACGAAAATACCTTTATTACAGAATTTAGCTGTATCAGTTCGCCAACTAGTACACAATAGATGTTCGTATTTTAATTTGCGTTGATTAATTTGAACTGTACGGTTTACTTCATTCGGAACTTTTTTATGTGGTCTTATAGAAATATAAATAATAAATATTAAATAATAAATAGTGAAATGAAATTCATTTTAAATTATATTGTGACCAAAGATGCGACGATTATGAAAACGACGGAGTTTACATTGACCATTATTTTGTTTTCCATAACTGAGTACTCAAAACTGATTACTGTCAGTTTTTTTACAATAACAACCACAATTAAATCATTATTCACCGTACATTTGGACTTATTAGATAAAGCATGATTAATTGTACCAAACCATAAAAACGAGCGTCTCTGTAATAGAATTTTTCACAGATATTTCTTTATCAAAAATCGATTCCATTATATAGTTCTCACTATCTAACTTGATGTTATGTTCTTAGGTAACCAATCAAAAAGTTCGGTCAAATACGAACGATGTATGGTTCTTGACTAATTTTTAAAATTATGGTATAAAATGTTTAAGTCGGAAACATAACAATATTTACTCCAGTATATACAAGATAGGATCTGTATTGGAGTGGCGCATCACACAGGATTCACGTCGAGTAGAAAGTTCTCTATAGTTTGAATTCTCTAAACAATAATTGATAGTATTAGTATGGACATGGTTATTAGTTTTTTCCATCACGTCTGCATATTTATAACAATCTGTCATCAAAATCATTATTGTCCTGCTCCCAATATATGTGGGGTCCACGCAGTATGTCTTCTTCTTCCATGTATCTCTATCAGTCATAACTTTCTTCGTCGCATGCGTTTCGTCTCTTCTCCAAACATTTCCATACTAAGACAAACGATTCCTTTTCACCTTTTCTATCACTGGATCCACTTTCAAACTTCCTCTAATATACTCATTCCTGATCCTATCCATTCTGGTCACGCGACACATTTATCTCAACATTAGCATCTCTGCTGCATGCAGTCGTTTGTCATTTATCTTCTTACTAGCCCAACATTCCGATCCATACAGTATGACAGGTCTTATAACGGACTTATAACAGACTGTAGAATAATTAATCTATTAATAAAGCGAAAATTTTGGATTCCGTTTTAAAACACTACGCGCACGGAGGAGTTTCATATTTGGCCCAGGTAAAGTTTATATGGAGAATAGTTGTAGAAAGTTAATATGTCGATTGCCCATAAAAATAAGACAATAGGAAGACAACAGGAAAACAATGGAAAGCTGGCGTAAACGCCAGGTTAGTGCTCAAGGGGTTAATATTATTACATCATTCATCCATCCATTCAACCGAAAGACGTCTTCTGCTGGACATAGGTTTTCCCCAAAGACCTAAGGGAAGATTGCCATAATCGCCACGCTTGACAGGTGGGTTGGCGATCGCAGTAGGTATTTGTAGTACTCAGAGGATGCTGCTGCTCATCCCCTGGTTTAATACCCTAGTCGCCTTTTACGATACCCACGAGTATATATATATGGGGTGGTACTATTCTTAGCCAGTACCACACGGCAACATATGTACATAACATGCAATACGCATAATTTTAATAAAACATTACACACACTACCATGCGTTTGAGACACACGCAGATCTATCATTATCCCTTACGATTACCAAGGCATTATCAATCTCGTGTCATTGTCGAACATTACATTTATTTATTTTTTAATCAGGCTTTACTTTATGGAATTGACAAGGAAAGAAAAACAAAAGTTACCATTTTTTCATAAAAGAAACTCAATACTTAAATACAATAAAAATGTAACGTCTCTCCATCTGTCAGTACGTTAGTTCGCTTACAGTCGAAAACATACAACCAGCATACATAATTCCTTTTTTAAATTATACGCATATTCTCTGGACAAATTTGTGTTTATATTTTATAATAAATTAATATGTAACTTTTTCTTGTAATTCCTAAATTAATTCAACCATTTAATTTAATGATTTGCGTACGCATGTACATCATTCGAAAGTTTGAAAGGAGTTCAAATATTTTATCTAACAGCGATATGTCAAAACCGAAAGTAAAAAAGATTTGAAAATTATACCATATCTGCCTACCTAGTAAGAAATGGCTTGATGAATGAAATAATACACCACGTTTGTTAATCACTTTTATTTTTTTACATTTATAGAGACTGAATCATGATTTAATGATATCACTATCATTATCTTCGTTATAACTGATAACGATAATGTGATAATGTAATTAACTGATTTTTCTATACGGCTTTGCTCTCGTTAAGGGTATGAAATAGATGATTTAAAATTTTTGATTTTTTTTTTTCATAAGTCACGACGATTATGTATAACAAGATCTCGACCGCAAAACACCAAGTGAAAAATACTAATTATCTAAGACGTGCCGCGTATATAATGGCCACTATAATGAAATGGTTGGCGATGGAAATTTTTCGAAATATTTTTGGATCATTTAAATACCACCAAGCACAGTGATCAAACTTTTCGGTTTTGATTTTATTTTTTTAATAAAATGGAATAATTTTGCATAGTTCATCTAAAAAAAATCTAGATCTGACTATCATTGCCCATAGATTTCAATACGTGTGGTGTCAGGTCGATTGCTAGATCTAGTTTGTGCTTCATGAAGATGCCATTCCGGGTTTATTCGAAGTTTTCATTCTCTCATTGTGACAGCGTTGGAGCTTAATATGAGGTTCTTAGCTGCCATCAACCCATTTCTTACTACCTGGTAGGATGGAGTGAAAGTAATCTGCTCTATTAATAATCCACGGCGATAAAATACGCATAAAAATTAATTTAACAACAGCACAAACTTATCTCAACAGACAATATGATCTTCGCTATATATGCCTAATTAAGTTGTTATCGTATCTCTAATATTGTTGAAATGAAATATATTTGATAACAGCTGATTGTTGAATTATAGCCAGTGTAAAAAAATTTAATTTTAATGATTTTTAAATGTATCTCCAAACAATGTATCCTTTTTTTTACTAATAACGATTAGTTATTAAATTTAAAGTAGTTTTTAGGTTCTTTTTTGTACCCTCAAAGTTTATTATGTCAAAATTATCAAATATACATCTGTGTATTTTAGTATTTATGTATACATAAATAGGTAAAGACAATCCTGTTCAACATATTCTTCCCTCTGTTTAGATATTAACTGATTTTCTATATTTATTTACTTTTTATTTAATAGCTAATAATGACGTTTAGTACTATCGATATATATTTTTTAATTTTTGATAATGATTTTAGTCAAATTTCGACTCCCATGCATTCTTGCTCATGAAACTAGTCTTTTAAAGATTCTTTTTAAAATATATACTCTATTATGTCCATAGTAATTTTGGTATCTCAAACGATACAAATTTAAGGCATGCCTACTACTTGCCCATTTCACACCTGTTAAAATATGATTTTTTATGTAAATGGTAAAGTTTGTGTAGACCAAAACAGTGGTAACCGTCGTTCACAGATTCCGGCGCTGGCACTCGATCATATAAATAGGTCGTAATTATTTTTTAACACCGTATATTGGATAGTGGAAAATATCGATCATTTTATTAACGTGTCAACTCAGAACAAGATAATGCAGTGTTACAAGAACAGTCCAATGCGTTTCGACTCGACAACAAACACGGAAATGTCCACGGTTTATATTTATGTTTGCGGAATAAGATAAATAATATAGCCAGCTGATACACAAAGAATCATTTCGCAATGTTTAGTGACTTCAACATACCTATTTGTACGCATGTAAGATATTTGTAAGTAGTACCTATAATTTAAACTAACGATATTAGAAGGATATTGAAGTCTTTTGTTTCAGCCCCAATAAATTGTACAATTTTTTTTTTCATTATTTATTTTAACGATAACAATTGTAAGTAACGAGTACAACGGATTTAAATATAGAATTTCTTTTAGTTTCAGTGTCTGTCCTATGAACGCAAAATACTGCGAAAATATAGGTACTTTTATCCATCGAACAACAGCCAAAATTTAAATAAAGAGTCTCTATATTTTGTTACAATTAACCTTACTCTTCTTGAATTATAACAGCATAATTTATTTAGTAAATTATTTTTTTCAAACTAACATAACTAATTTAATGGTAACACGTTTGTGATTAGGTTTAAATGTATGTAAGCATAAACCAGGGTATAAAAGAAGTGGTCGCTTACAATGGGCCTAATTAGAAAGCTCAAAGTTACCCAAAGGGCAATGGAGAGGGCTCTGCTCGGAGTTTCCCTGCGTGATCGAATCAGAAATGAGGAGATCTGCAGAAGAACCGAAGTAAACGACATTGCTCGAAGAATTGCCAAACTGAAGTGGCAATGGGTAGGTCGCATTGCTCCTAGAACCGGTGCTCGATGGGGCATACGAGTTCTCGAATGGCTGCCGCGTACTGGAAAACGCAGTGTAGGTAGGCCCCCCTCAAGATGGACCGACGACGTAATGAAGGGAGTCTGCTGGATGTGGCTGGCGCAAGACCGGTAGTCGTGGAGATCTTAGGGGGAGACCTATGTCTAACAGTGGACTTCTTTCGGTTGAATGGATGGATGGGCAGTTGCATCCTCTAAGTACCACAAACATCAGACTAAGATCGCCACCCTGCCTGCCAAGCGTGGCGATTATGGCAAAACCCTCTTTTTGGGGGAGAACTACGTCCATCAGTGGACGTCTTTCGGTTGAATCAATCAAAATTTTGACCAGAAATGAATAATAAATGGAACGTATTGTTGGTGATTTTATTATCGACTTAGCTTACTATTAACTTCATAACTTTTTTGATAAATTATCTAATGAAACAAATTAGTTGAGATAAAAGATTAAATATATACTCGAGAATATATCTATTATTTAAAAAGAGAATCATCTAAATTGGTTCAGTAGTTCTTAAGTAATCACTATCTCGATTTTTTTTATTTGTATGAAGAATATCAAAATCTAATTTTAATTTAACGTGAGAATAATATTTGAAAGTTTACATTCTAAATTTCAAATTTACCAGACAACAATGTAAATTCACTTTTTCATTTAAGGTATGAAAAAAAAGCGTTTGTTTTAACTTATTTAAAAAAAACTTATTGTTTTAACACAAACTATGTAATTATTCTATAAAAACCTTGAATTTAGTAACAATACCTTGTCGTTGATGAGTCGTTTGTGAATTAACAATAAAATAATTTCTATTTCTAAAATCATATCACGACTCGTGCGGATTTAAAAGATCTTCACTGTCATACATAAATCAAATATAAATTCTATGGCTTATCCCCCCTATTCCTAACCCGGTTACTGCATTGTTGAAAGCGGTACACGCAACTAGTGCATCTATCTGACTGTTTACCCACCTACAATCGGCTGTTAGGGTTGCTAAAAACGTTATATTGTTAAATGACTAATTCATCTTATACGCAAATGTATGAAATAATTATTTAGGAAATCGACGGTGGATTTATACCTCCAACAAAGTGGATCGAAGATCTGGTGAAGGTAGCAAGAAACCACCAAAAGCGGGTGATGTTAGACCGGTCGTTGTTTGTCGGACTTTAACGATATTTTATTGTGACGGTTACGATCTTGTCGGAAGCGAATCTTGTACCAACTCTTATCAACTGCACTTTCTACTATATTATCTGGTAGGATGTGGAAGCATTTGATACAGACTTTTTTTGACATTCTATAAGTTCAGCGCTTTGTATACAATCCCATCTGATGTTAAGTGATGGTAAGTAAACTAAGCCTAGAGGTATTGACTCTCAAGTGATACCGCCGGAACTCATCTATTGATGTTTGGCGACAGGTTTTCAAACATGAGGGTGGTAGCTAGCAGCATGCTACGATTTCCTCACTATGATTTTCTTCACTGAAAGCTCAGGCTTATTATAGAGTTGGTTCGAACCTACGTCAATCGACGCGGAATCCGACCACATTATAAACTGCGCCATCATAGTTTTGAATAAACGGGTATAAGCAGTGGTAGCTTGGTCAGATACTGCTTCTATAGACGTAGATTCGAATTTGCCTATCCCATTCCATAATGTGCTTTTAGAATAAATAATTCTGACGAAAACATAGCATGGGGGCATTGTCCTAATACCCGACCTTCAAGTTTGGAAGAATAGGTGCATTTAAAGAGCGTCGCTTGAGAGCTAGTACCTCTAGATTTAGCTATTTACCATCTTAGACCACACCGTCACTTAGCACCAGGTGCGATTGTGCTCAAAGCGCTCAGCCTATACGGTATTTTTAAAAAATTGCCAGAAATATGAAGGAAATTGTAAATGTATTTTGTTAACCATAAATGCTAATAATTATTAGCGTTGGCTTTTTTTTCATTTGCTATAATTGACAACCCTACCGCCGGCAAACGCTTCGCTTATCAAGGCTCTTTACACAGTGAGATTGTGTCAACCATTATTATATTATGAATTCATAGTAACATAAATATTAATACACTAAGTTTTACTTATAAAACGGGTCAGTTTTATAATCGGACTGTGACTGTTGGTAGATGACGTCGAGGGTCACCGTCTTCGACCAACTCTTAAACAATTAGGGAATTACTATTAGCAAAACTATTAGGGAATTAAATGTAGTAACTAAATAAACCTAGGTAGCCACAAGTTTAATAATCAATCTCGTATAATAGATGTGGTTTCATTTAAGATATAAATAAGTACATACTTGTCTGATTTATCATGTATCTTTTAAACTCTGAAGTTATGAGGCTAATAATAATAGTTAAAAAGATAATGGATACATATACGAACGAAGCACAACTATGCATTATAGATTATATTACGTATCATTTAAAATATCTTATACATTATGAATTCAATGTAACTAGTAAGAAATGTTGTATAAATCATAGATCAATAACCCTAAGAGCGACAGTTTCATACAAAAACTTGCTTAACAGAAAAATATTAATATATACGTGCGTAAGTGACACGGAATAACGTAATCGCCGGCACGTAACGAAAAGCGTAGGTGACGTTTTAAGGCCAACTTGATATAGCTTCATTCCGCATGCGAATACAGCCGTTCTGTGTGTTTTAATTCTATGGTATAATTATATAGTTGTCATCGTTAACACTGATTACGTGTCCATTATAACTCTTTGTTTTTATGACGGAGAGACTATGTAATTCCTATTCTTTTATTACATATGTATCGCATTATGTTTTCAAAAAATATATTCAGTTCAACCTCAAAGTTTATAGTACTGCTTAATTTTTTCAAAATACTGCTTACATCGTTTTTTTTTTCTTTAACTTTTTTTTATTATATGATACACTAGCTGTGCGCCCGCGTTTTAAATGTTTTTCACTGCGTTTTAATCTATGTATATACCTAATCTAAAAAAAAACCAATGGATAAACAAAAATGAGAGTTTTTTTTGTTTAATTAGCGGAAAAAATTTACATAAGAGTAAATGGAAAAAAGAAATTAAGAAAGGGTCTATAGAATCCAAAAAATAAATAGCCTGTAACCATCTACGAGAAATTCCGAATGTTAGTAGTCCCATCCCGATATGTTCAGTAGTTTTGAGTTGAGGGTGCGTCAAAGGAACCCCATCTGCCATTTAAAGATATTTATTATGAAACAATTTGATCTTAACTTTGTGAACTAATTTAAAAAATATACGCAAATTTTTAAAAAACAGAGACAGAATAGATGTACATTTTTCTTTAATAAAATAGTATTAATATTCATTTATTTATTTGAAATCTAACGGCGTACTTATCTAATTAGCATGCATACTTAAATAATACATATGACCATGATAGGATTTTACAAGTAAGAGTAACATATACGCTATAAAGTATGGTATACTTTTGGGTTTTTTGTAATTTACATTACCTATACAAAAAATGACAGACAGAATTCCATACATCTCACGAGGATTAATTAGATGACAATGAACTCACAAATGAATGATTCATCATACGCATATAAACAAAGAGTGTATGTACGTCTGCTTCTAAGAATAAAACTAACTGCATAGAGGTACTTAGATTGTGTCATTTTTAAATGTCGTCGACAATGGAAACACCTTACATCGTGCATTAACAAATAATTATTATCAGTGAAGACGTATCTCTGAACCATATATCAAGTATCGTCAGATTTTTAAATCGATAATAGCTCAGTGGTAGTCGTATGATTGGTTTATACCATTCTTATCTTCAATCCTCATTTCTTTCTTACGCTATATAAAACGCAACAGCTGTCTGTTTGACGCAAGCGGAACCGTGGCCACGGTTAGTATTTACTTATTTATTTACAAACGGGCGACTAGTTGTGGCTGGCCAACACAATAAATATTCAAGTAATAAATTTAAAAAAATAAATATTTGTAAATTGGCCTTAGAAGGCTATAGTTTTATTAAGGCATTATAAAAGCAAATAGCAAGGGTTTGCGACCTCATTAGGGACTGTGTCAACATTGCTTCAAAATTGATCATTAAATGTTAAAAAGGCATAATAAAAAAAGTCATTTAAAAACTATAAATAAGCAATTAGCAATAGTACATTTGTGGTTTCGTTCAAGATAACGAATAAGTTCAAGAGCGTGTGACAAATATGTCCTAGACACGTTTATTTCTTTATCGTCACGTCCTATTATAATGTCTAAATAAGCGATAAATAATTTATCGGTCATATTTGCTTCCCTGTTTGACTTCTTATTCCGTACTAATATATCACACATAGGCAAAGATAGTTAAAAAAAATTATACACTTTATTTTAACTTAATGTATGCATGTGCCGGATTTTTCGAACTCAACTCTCGTTGAAATATACATTTAACTATATCTTAATTATCCTTACATTATATAAAACGCCTATCTGTTCGTCAGTTGGCTAATAACTCGAGAACTACTGAACCGACTTACTGAACGATTAGGTAGGTTATTTATACTTTTTCCTTCCTTCAATTATATACAACGCAACGTCTATCTTTCTGTATGACGCGAGCAGAGCCACGAGCACAGCTAGTTAATCTTATAAACTGGCACAAATTCATTATATTTGATGACAAGCATCCTGGTACTTTATGTTTATATCCAATTAACTATTTTACTAGGTAATTAACTTAATTTTCATTTTTACAATTTTCAATTGTCGTTAAACATTTTTCCATTTTAATTTACCAGTTAACTTTACATTAGTATAGAAAGAAAACATTAAAAAAAATCATAATGTATTCCACTTTTGTGTGACTAACTATAAAACTACATAATTTTTCTCGTCTGTTCATTAAACGATTTTATTTATTTTATTCTATATATTAAGTAAATGATTCGAACTAAAAAGTATGCACCTCGAGAAATCATTCCAAGGATCTAGAACATTGATCTCAGCCTCCGACAAATGAACTGTCAAGTTTAATGACCTCTTTCTAGTAGGTATTCAAAGAATACATGTAAAGGAGGCGCCGTTAATTCGATCCGCTAGGTTTATCTATGTCAATATGTCGACATGGAGGCGTTAAAAAAATGTACTGATTTTTATATTAAGATAAAAGTTATATATATATATATATATATATATATATATATATATATATATATATATATATATATATATATATATATATATATATATATATATATATATATATATATATATATATATATATATATATATATCCGTCTTCTTACCATCATTAATAAACCATAACCATTTTTACATTAAGTAAAGGTATTAGGTAGTTCGCGTGATGGTAACAGGACGGAAATGTTAAAAATAAAAATGGCGGTGATAACTTTTAAAGTCGACTTCATTCATAGGTTATTTTATAAATATATATTATTATAATGTATAAACTATTAAAAAATATATATAATCAAATTTAACTAGAGAATGATAATTTAAAGAAAATAAACATTCAAATCGGTTCAGAGCTACTCAAGTTATGAGCCAACAAATAGACAGATTATATTTTTTTTAATAATCTGTGTAGGAAGTATCATTGATGATCTCCTTTTGGGATTATGCAGGTTATTTGATATTTTTTATTTACTTAATTATCTCAAAACATTTAAATGAAATTTGCTTCAAAAAGTTAATATATAAAAAATAAACACCATAACATACGGTCGTCACGACGATGCAGAATACCGTGAAAATATAATTTCTTATCTTATTTGGAAGTAAACACTCGATCTATATTTAAAAAAAAAAATAATTACTATATTATTATACAATACATATTAACTATTCCTTATTTGAGTTATTTTTATCAGAAATGCGTATTAAAAAAATATATGGAAATTTTAAGAACTAAAATTAAAGAGTACCGACGCTTCACGGGACATTTGCGGTATAATCAAATACCTACTCTGTTTTGGTAACCAGTGGTTACCTTATCACTAGGTTAATTTATCATGTAGTCGACATGACGTCACAAAATACGTAGGCATCATTGTACGAGTCAATAAATGTTATTATTATTGTTCATAATTTATAATGATTATGACTAATTAAAAAATAGGATTTTCCCATTCTATAAACTAGGAATGTTTATGCGCTAAGTGTTTTCAAAGTGTTTTAAATTTAACTTTATATTGTACAGGCTTAACGCTTTGATTAAAATCTCACGAGATATTAAGTGGCGATGTGATCCAGTATGGTAAACACACTAAGCCTAGTGGTACTGGCTCTCAAGTGATGCTGCCGGAGAACACGGTTTGAGGTTGGTAGCTACTCAGTGGGACGTTATTACAAAATGGAATGGTGCCAATATATTATTAATTCTAAATAATTAAATCTTGTTTATAGTAATGAAATTTTATTAAAAATAATGTTAATAAAAATGTATTTACGTAGTAAATATAATAATGAGCTATCAAATTAACTATTCATAATTATAATCACAAACATTTTCCTTATATTATTAAAAAATGTTATTTATTAATAATTCATTACCTAATTAAATATTATAAATAATTTGTTTGTAAGAACCGTACAAAATGTAAAATTTGTGTGTATGTCATGAATTTAATTCAATGTGCTTAATTTTTTTATTTGTAAAATAACCTACCTTTTTTTTCTTTAATATCCAGCTACAGATTGGCTTTTCTAATAGTAATTATGGTCAAGTAAGATCATGATCACAGTTGACTATCTTCAAAATTGTAATCATAAGTATTTCTAAACATTTTATATATTTAAAATGTAGTTTTTTATAAAGGTATTTAGAAAAAAAAGTAAACATAATTTCTTGAATACATTCTACATGCAGAGTAGTAGGATTAATTCGATTTGAATATATCCTAGACCTAATATCTCCGGTGCCGGTCAAGAATAGTATCACCCCATATCTTCCCGTTAGTGTTGTAAAAGGCGACTAAGGGATAAAAATCAGAGAATGGGCAGCAGCATCCTCTGAGAATCACAAACACCTACTGCGATCGCCAACCCGAAATTGGGTAGATTTGTGTCCAACAGTGGACGTCTTTTATGGTTGAATGGATTTCCTAGAAAAGTACAAAATAATAACAGGCATTCCAACGCAGAATTAAATACTTAGACATAACTCATTAAAGTTATATGATTTTGATTTTTACTTTAGAATTTACAAACTCATTTTCTTTGTTTCATGTCTTATATGTTTACATTTCATTAATTATTTATTCCGAGTTGAAACTTTTATAAAAAACGTAGGGAGTAATACTGTTATGTGTTTGTTTATTTGGATCTAGATCGAGAAAGTTGTGTACTTTCACTAATGTGTTACCTATACAACGGATAGTGTTTGTTACCTGCTTTAATTCTTTCTTGAACATTCCATTGTCCGGTCTGTATTCGACCTTCCACGAATTCCAAAACTAAGTTACTGAATAATGAGTCACGATTTCAAACGTACATTTAGAAAGTGCTGTAATTATGAGTGATTCAGTCACAAACTCGGATCCTATTCGATGGGTAAATCCGATATTTTTTTGTAATGAAATGTTTCTCACAAATATTTGACCTACATAATATATGTATAATGTTTAAATTTATTTCGTATTTCTAGATGAGTCAGTATAATTTTTTAAATTGGCATCTTAGAATCTGTCGTCGGTTTTATAATTTCTGATGCAATTTTTTCTTTACGACGTCAAAAGTATACTAGATTTAATTAAGTAATATCATAGATTAAATGTATAATTAATATTATAATTATTGGTAATATATTATTTCATTAATTAGGAGTACTAATGTTCGAGTAGTGGTTGAAATTGTAACAGAATCATTGTTGTAAATTTTGTGAAAAATATTGTTTCTAATTTTATTTCAAAATGCTCTATACAAAAAAGAATGGCTTGAAAAACCTTTAAATTCATAATGATCTGATGAGCAAATGCATAACACAATCGATGCAATTCAATTGTAATGACCTCGATTATTTCCGAGATAGATTAGCAGTACTGTCCGATAGTGCGAAGCGAGCAACTCAAGTAACAAGTAAGATATTTTGTTGAATCAATAAACATTATTCGGGACACGTAAGCCTGTACGTATAGTACCTACAATTCGCAGCAATGCGCCTCGTCGCGCCGTACCGCCATACTTAGAAACCGCATTCTTTCGCATTCGTTTTAACATCGTGATTGTTTCTTTCATAAAAACGTTTGAAACCTTTATACATAAATACTAATTGTCCAACCAGACGTTGCTCAAGTAACATTTAGGTAAAAAAAGTAATTGAAACAAAACATATTGCTTAAACTTGTTCAAAAGGCAATGGATAGAGCTATGCTCGGATTTTCGCTGAGTGATCGAATCAGGAATGAGGAGATTCACAGAAGAAGCAAAGTAACCATCATTAGAGAGGAATTAATAAACTTAAGTAGCAGTGGGTTGGGGAAATTGCTCATAGAACCGATGCCCGATGGGGCCAACGGGTCCTCGAACGGCTGCCGCATACTGGAAGACGCAGCATAAGTACTTCCCCCACAAGGTGGACCAACGACCTCGTGAAGGTCGCGAGAATCCGCTGGATGCGGATGGAGCAAGACCAGTCGTCGTGGCGAACTTTGGGGGAGACCTATGCCTAGCAGTGGACGTCTTTCGGTTCAATAGATGGATGGATATTAATTAACTCATTTAAAAACTTTCATAATCTTTTATAAGTTATTAAAGTTACATCACTACTATGATAATAATGTAAACTTTTGGTTTGCTTAATTTTACAAAATTTATAATTAAAAATAATACAAACCTTCAAAATATCATAAAAAGTAGAACAACAAAACAACCGACTGAAATAAGTCTAGTGGATTTAATTACCCAAAAGACAATACGGTAAGTTTATATATACATTTTCTTTTGTCTCGGTCTCAATAATAAATTTACTTTTGTTTTTATAACATTTTGTCATAACTTCAATGTTATTACATATCAGAAAGATGACAGACAGATTTATCTACATATTATATTTTTGTGTATGTACATATTATATAAAATATAGGTAACGTACTAGACTACAAGACGTTACTTTTTGTCAAACTAATTAATTATCATCGCCATAACATGATTGATATATTACTCGATAAAATAAAACTCGAAACATAAAATAATTTAAGAAACCACACAATTCACAATTATTTACAAGAAAACACAAAATTCATTTAGCGTAAAAACCCTAATGAACCCTAAATAACATTTTTTAAACCAACCGAACTGTGTAAGCAGTTATTGTTGATGGCTACCATACCGAAGAAGCGATAAACAGATAGAATCGTGTTAATTAGAGGTCATTTGTAAAGCGCATACAAAGCGCATTGTGTTTCTAAGAATGACTGGCGTATATCGAATGTATAATAAGGCGTAAGGGCGTAAGCGTAATATATTTCGTAAAATGTCAACAATACTGTTGTTCATACATTGTACATTACTACAGAATATAATTAATAAGCAATTAACAAATTAATTATCTATATAAAAATAGGTTATTTGTAATTCACTAACTATGATTGCAGATTCGCCAGTATGGAATTCAAAATATGCAGTTCAAATACTTCCTCTGGATAAAAATTTGCTTACTTGTTGGGCGTAAAAAGGTAATTAGTAGTCTGTTTCGCATTTATAATATTAAGTAATTTACTATTACCATATATAATAATAGAAGTATAACAAAAGTTAGTGTATATAAATAAACTTAGCTGCGGATATTAGTTACGTATTTTGAAACTTCGATAAAACTGGAATGCTTACAAAGATTTCATTTATTAAAATCAAAAAACATATTTAAATGTGGATTACCCATAAAAATAAGACAATAGGTAAACAATGGAAAGCTGGCGTAAACGCCAGGTTAGTGCTCGAGGGGTTAAAGATGTTTTAATATGGAATTTAAATAAAAATAGTAACTAAATATATTGATATTTGTATTTTTTTAAACTCTGCAGTAGTAATGATTTATCTGTCAAGCAATTTGTGTCATTGAAATATAATATTCAAAATTATTAAATTTATCATCGTGGGAAATATTTCATTGAATACCTTTGCAACCTTAGATAGCATTCGTTTGTGTTTTAATTTTAGGGTTATAAAATGTGATTTCCCAGTTTGTAGTTTCAAATATTTCGCAGATAATAGACAAAAAAGTTAAAAGATAAAAGGCTCCGGTTTATTTTGCTAGTATATTTAGCTATAGATTGAGAACCATTGAACCGATTTCAATTATTGTTTATTTTTATTTCAGTTCAGATTTCTAGTGTATATTTCGTAATTTATGCAAAACCAAAAATGTGAATAAATGTAAATTATCTGTTATACTTTACTAAATATAAATCCTATTTTTTAATACTAATTCGCGAGTATACATATATACTACTTTCCATTTTTTTATATACGGAAGCGACTATTAAAATACCATGACACTCAGAAGAGTGTAGAAAAACGAAAGTAAAATTTATATAACGACATTCCCGTAGCCATGTTTAAATTGTCTAAATGTTATTCACTTCCAAATTCCTTTGTGAGTGACGCACCATTTTAGAGGATATTGATTAAAATATCAACAATTTTTTTTTATCAATAGAATAACAACAAATTAAAGGTATTATTACGTCGATTGCAAAAATTCATTCTTGTTTTTATGAAATCAAATAAGCAAGAATTTCTTGTAAAGTATGTTCCGTTTCGATGGTTCTTTTTAATATCATTAATATTATTATTCGAGTCAAAAGGAAAAGTAATATTTGATTTTAATTTTAGTTACACTTAACGCGTTTTTTTTTTTTTTCAATTATGCCACAGTAAAGATTAACCAGCTAGTACACAACAAAATTACGGCATCAAATCCTCTCATATAAAATAATAATATTATAAAAGGTGACGTCTCTAAGTCCCTCAGTTATAATTCGAGGACCACTGAACCTATTTACGTGATGCTTTTTTTAAATCATATGTGTATTCTCTGGTTATATTATATATACGTCAAACAAGTCAAGGAGAAGAAAGCTTATGAAGTCGAAATTGAATGAACTATATAGTGTGACGTTATATGGTAGTTTATTACGCTCTCTCTCTCTCTTTCAGAGATGTAATTTAATTTCTTAAAAGTATACGTAAGTCCATAACACATTAATTTAAAATAATCTTTTATATAATCTATACTAAAAGAAATATTTATGTATATAAAGTAATAGGTAAACAAACATTTGTTTTGACAACCTTGTTATGTAAATTGCTATTAAATAGTATCTAATTAGGTTTCATTTGTATTCTTTTAAATTAGTAATGACAATTATTTTTCCATACTAATCCGCATGTACTTATTTGACTTATGTTTAATTTATTCAAAACAATAGATTACATGAACAATATAATTAAACGTAATATAATTTACCGATATGGACAAAAAAAATAATTCGGCTGATAATTTTTTTTGATGGGGATAGATAAGGTCCATCTCTTTCCCATAAAGCGAGTGTTAGTACGAAACATTTCAAACAGTTTATGTGACGTCATATTCTAATACCTCTGTGTCATGTGTACTCAAGATCTCAAGATTCTCAAGCATAAAAATTATTATTTTTTAAAGTACGTACTTTATTCTTGACCAGATTTTAATTTTGTTATCCTTGATTAGCCTTATTATTATCTACGTTCATATGAGACAATAAAGAATAATCAGCCAGCATCTCTATTCCCCGAAATACTTCTAGGGAAACCTATCCGATCGATGTAACTAACTACACGTATGTAAAATGTGCGTATCTATGTTAAAGTAAAAAGATCGCAGAAACTATGTACCTACTTTCTGGAAACTAGTAATGTACTGGGTCGTAATACATTTAGGACCAAACCATACTTTCCATTACCAAACGAAGAGTTTATTTTATATAGCGGCTTTTGCACATCGTGAAAAACCTCGGTATAGCGCTGCATTTCGGCGCGTCACATTTCGGTAAATACCTGTAAGTCCAGTAGTTAACAGGTGATAGAGCAATAATCGTACAATTGTAAAAAACCAACCATAGAGAAACACTGAACCACGTTGCGTTTTGGGATGAACCAGTGTATATCTAGATCTAAGTAGAAGTTTTAACCGTGGTAGATGTACGTCAGCATGGTGTGATAGGAAATCAATTCTCATTTATCGCGTATCGTCACCATTATTGGATATAAAATCAGATGAAGTAGAGTCAATTTACCGAGCTCGAATAAAAAAAGTTATTTTGTAAAGTTTTCGACTCAGGTAGCAGCCTAAGCTATGGTCTATACTACTTTGTTGCCTATGCGCTAGTTACTACTCTCTCGGCTAATGCTCCAAATGCCAAGTTAAGCTGTCAAGGTCCCTCTAGTCGACAGTCTTATTCAAATAGAAAAAAAGTGATGATCACCTAGGCTCGAATCCTGCAACGATGGGACCCAGGACTTGCAAATGCAGGTTCCATGGATGAACAAATTGGGCACAAACTTTTTGTGGCATCCTTAAAAGCCTAGCTCTATTGACACCAGCGGACCGATACACTTTCAAACCTGTAGAGTTTTGGAACAAATTTATTCCAAAGGGCTTATCAAGGCATTCATTCAATGCAAAGTTGAAGAGCTCAGTAGAAATCAGCTACGAGTATTAGTGGGAGCACGAACTGGTCACTATTGTTTAACCAAAAATCATTGCAGTTCAGAACACAAGACAGTGCAGGTTCTGCGATACTGCAGACGAAACGTCAAAGTACATCTTGTTTGAAAATGACCCACTAAAACCCATACGCAACCGAGGTCTGGGTAAGCACGTGTTGTTCCCGGACCAGGTACAGATGCTTTCTGCCAAAAATACTCTATCATACATCTAAGCTGAATGTCAAGCAGAGAGCTTTAGCGGTGTGGGCTGATCACAATAAATCTATCTAGGTTACAGTGATAGAAGTTTGTTCTACCTTGCTTAGCTCCTTTCGGAATAATAACAGTAATCGAATCGCTCCGGGATTTAAACGTGGCGAATATATCCAAAATTGTATTTTCTTGTGTATAAACTCAAGAAAAATAACTTCATATCTCAACACAGCAGTCACGGTGGCATAACGTTGATAATGATAGCTTATCAATTATCATCACTCAGAAACGATATTGCTGTTCTATATTTAAAGACTCATTCCAACATGGCTGTGTTTGTAAACTCGATAATACGCTTCCCAGGGTAATAAGCATTTTGTGTTGAATTTGAGTCAGCTGTTAATTTATTTTTTGTGCACGGGGCAAATTTACACTTTCTATTAAGAACAAAAAAAGTTTGTATTGTGGATTAGTATCAGTTATTCTATTGAGGTATGAAGTTACTCTATGAAGATACTCTATGAAGTTGAGTACCACAGCTAATGTTTACGAAATTATAAAGAAATAGTAAGAGAAACTACACGCCACATGATTTTATTTGCTATCTCCTATCACCAATGCCGCCCACCTGATAAAAAGTATTGACTTTTATTATTAATTAGTTTTTCATTACATTCCGTTTTATTATAGATATCTATTAAAAAAATATCAATTCTTTATCTGTGTATAATTCGGTTGAAGAACTGCCATATATTTGATTTTTGTGCAGTTTGCAATGTTTGTTAATTCTTTTTTATGATATTATATCATAAATATTTTTTTATACTAATATAATAAATGTAAAAGTTATTTAAAACTAAAGTTTTTTTTTTTTTTTTTTGTAATGACGACCTGGTGAAGATCGCTGGAATCCGCTGAATGCGGGTGGCGCAAGACCGGTCGTCGTGGAGATCTTTCGGGGAGATCTATGTCCAGCAGTGGACGTCTTTCGGTTGAATAGATAGATAGAAGGTTTTTGTAAAAAAAATTTTTGACGATTCCTTGACCCCAATGAATCTACAAAATTCTGTGGATGAGGATATATACATATATTTGATAATATTATTATATTAACCAGATATATCTATATGTTGCATATGTTACCCAATATGACAAATATACATTCAAAGTTGACCAGAGAATTCGTCTATGATGTAAAAAAAGAAATAAGGTAAATCTGCCCTCGACCTATGAGCTAATTAATGCACACAGACAATGAATGGGCTGTTATTATAAGAATTAGGATAATGCACTTTTATGTCTTACGCATCCTCTTGATTATAATTACTAATATTATCAAGTGTATAGTTGTTTTCGTATGTCATTGCAAATTTTAAAAGAGTCGCTGTGAATTATATAACATTTATGAAATTGAGTTTATAAAAAAACATCAACTAACATAGTTTTACTGTGCATCATTAAATAGGTTAACTACTCAATGAGATTTACTTTAATTAACCAATAAGTTAGCAATACAAAAACATAATATTGTTGTGAAAATGTAAATTGTCGTCGAAAATTCCAAATCTTAACAGTCAGGTAATAGCAAGCGATATACGTAGACGTGGCAAATTCTAAAACCTACGTACTATAATACCAAGATATAAACAGCTATCCTGTTTTGAACCATATGGCAACGGTAGACGTACTGCCAAATATACCAATTTTTTATTAAACTATGGTAACAAGATCTAAATTCTTTTTCCTGTTAATGTATACACCAAGGCCGAATAATCTTAAACAACAACACGTAACAAAAAAAAGCCAGAGGAAATTAAGTCGAGGTGAAACATTAAAAGTAACTTTAATTGTCACTTAAAATGAATAATAATATTCATTATTAACTGAGTAAAAAACAAATTTTACAAACAGTATTACAATTTATTATGAATAATAAAATAATTGTAAACGAGAACAAAATCTCTCCCGCGTCGTACTTTATAAACAAATAAAACAAAAAAAAAAACTTACAAAATCAAAACAATCGCGACGAACCCAATCCAAATAAAAATTAACTTTTAACAAAACACTTTTCTGTTTGTTTTCTTATTATTTCACACAAATTTAATACAAAAAAAGTAATAAAAGAGAAATATAATTTAATAACCTTGCAAGTTCGAAATGTCAAATTTTATAATTCGAACGCCAATATTGTCGGCATTTCGACGTGCGGTTAGCAACTGAATGACCATTTAGCAAGATATCTTTACGTTTAATTTTACACAGTTGTAATTGTATATTATTATAATTTCAACCTTATTTTTAAAACGATAGATATCAAATTGAGCACAGTGTTCCAATCAAGTGCTTTTGTCAAACCAAGCGTTTGCGTCCAAGTATTGAGGTCAGTGACGTCTTTTTTCTGCGGCCAGATAATTTCACTGAAACGAGTTGGAATGATCCGATTATCGATGCGTTGGAACGAGACAGTAGATGGACGAAAGCATAGTGAATAGACTCTGTGGTCATACTTGTTATTTTATCGTTGTGTGAACCAAAAACATTTTGATATAAATACATTTTTTTTATTGTGTATATTTCTCCAAAATGTCTACATCTAATTTTGCTATTTAATTTCAAGTGCTAGAGGCATTATTATATTTACAAAATATACGCTCTTATAATATACTAGGACTGTGTCCGTGGTTGTGCTCTCGTTTCATATATTTTCACTGTGTAAATTTGTTTTTAATTTTTTATTAGAAACCCTAATTATTTTCCAATTTTTTTTTGGTACTAACATTAAACATTTATATTACTCACTAATTCAAACACCTGTCAGTAAAAATGTGCCTTGGATCTTTTTTTATTCAAATTTTTAGGAGTTTTAAATTTTTTACGCGGTACCCTAATTATTTTCGAAAATTAAAAATACCCTAAGTTACGCGGAGTAACTTCAGCTATCTACCAAAAAAGTCCTGTCAAAATCCGTCCAGCCATTACGTAGATTAGCCGGAACAAATTGACAGATAAAGAAACATTTTAGAAATTTTATTTATGGTGTAGTTATCGTATATACATTCATATCTATATAGTAAAAAAATATTCTGACTTTACAAAGAGACACTTCAATGTCATTTATTAGAATAGATATATTAATATTATAATTCTTTATCGCTCTACAAATATATCTACGTTTCATATTATATAATTGAACGAATTTGATTGATCAGTGAAAGATGTTAAAATTCGTTTTACAATTTATTTATTTTTTGTAAAAACAGTAATTAATCATAATTCAAATTGTAGCGTTAATAATCTAATAGAGGCAAATTTCTTATTTATTTTTATACATCGTATGAGTTCGACCGTAATCTTTACTGATGTAAGTAGGTAATGTGATATCTTAATTTAAGTCTATTGAAATTGGTTCTCAAGTACCCAGAACATATCTTTAATAGATAGCTTAGCGAAAGATTTTTGACGGTGGAATTGTAGCTAACTATAGGTCATTATTAAACCATGATGCTATGGTTCATTACGATAATTTCCTTCTCTGAAAGTTCAAGGTCATAGTTGCATTACATTTAAATTCATGTCGAAAGTATTCCGCCTGAACTGTACTTTGAAATTGCTTTTCTTAGTTAAAATCAATGTATAAATTACACAAAGAATTCTACTTGTGTGAAGTCAGTAGAGTGTAACGTAGTGGTAACGCTCTCCCTTTAGTAGCCATTTTGTAAGAACTTTGCATGGAGTTTTAGTGACACTATAGAATTTACTTTTTGTGTTGTTATTTCATTTTTTCTAATTAAGTGATGATCACTCAGTTGGGCCTATTGCCTATGGCCTAGTTGGTCGTGTACTGCATTGATGGATATATGTTCTAAACCTATTTATCTAAGCCTGAACTTTTGATGAAGGGGAATATCATCAAGAAACGATAGTATGGTGGTAGGGTATTTCTTAATAATGCCCGTCTGAGTAGTAGACGTGCCCAAGTTTAAAAAAAATTCCGGCAGCATTACTTGAAAGCCAGTAACGTACCTCTAGGCTTAGCTTGTTTACCATCTCATCGCCATATAACCTGCAAGACTGTGGTTAAAGTAGTCAGAAAAAAACTTCACTAGAGAAAAATAACCAAAGTACATTATAAATTACCATAAATATTCCAATTCCGTAATATAGAGTCCGACCGCTATATGACAGATTAAAACGCCACCAAAAACATCTGTACTGAAGTTGTTTACTTCTTATATTAAAAAATGGCGACCGAACAGAATTCTATTTAATAAATGGATTTTCGCAGCGAACTAGTTTTTGTTCTATTTTTGTTTTTCCTCTATATCCCAGTCGCTTTTACAATATATTTTGTAATTATGATGGTAAAAAACGTGAAATTGTTTGATCGTTCGTTTCAAGACTACTAAATTTTAAACAAAAGAAAGAAAAATCATCATTTTAATTCGATTATAATTAATTTTCAAATTTATCCTATAATACGGTAAATAACTTTTAAACAATCGACATCGAATTATTGTGTTGTAAGTCGATCACAAATGATAAATAAATCATTGACTATGGTAAATGATTCTGCATAGATAAATTAAATACAAATTAGATCAATTTTATTTTAAACTAACTGTGTACCCGGGTCCGGGCCCCGTTTTTTATATTCTTCGCTGCATAATATAGTTTTTAATTTTTTTTACTTGGAGCCCTAATTATTTTCCTAAACATTTTTTGTACTAAGAGAAAGCAAATATGTTTCTCACAAATTCAAGCACTTATCAGATTAATAAAACTGACGATTGAATGTTTTTTTTTTTACAATGTCGTGGGTGTTAATTTTTTTTTAATAACAAACCGTAATTTTTATTGATAAATTAAACTAGTCTAAAGTTACTCGGAGTAACTTCAGCAATATGCCAAAAAAAGACCCGTCAAAATTGGTCCATTCGTTCCCTAAATTACTCGGAACAAGCATACAGAAATTAAAAAAAAATGTATTTTTGGTTTATATATCGTGTTCATATGTGTTTAGTACAAAAATGTTATTTTAATGTTACAAAACGACACTTCAATTTTATTTATTACTATAGGTTATAATGGTCGGATGCGTACGTAATCAACACGGCGGAATGTTATACCAGAATAGAAATAATAATTAAGTGCATTGTGTAGATATATGTAACAGCATCCTTGCTTTGTCGACATCTTAGAAAATCGAGGTCGTGTTACAAGCTGTATATTGTAGAAATGAGAAACCGTTGAAATTTGTAGTGTCGTAAATACAGTCTTCACTAGGGCGTCTTGGTCAATGTTAGACCAGACCTCAAAAATGTCAGAGAAACAAAAATCATTCAATTTACACGACCATTTTAGATGGTCTGTCTTTTTGATTCCCTTTGACTCTCTTGCTTGAGATAGCGATGAGCCTCTCCATATCCGATGGAATTATTATTTGTGGTGTTGTTGATGGTGCCGGCGGAGTGCTGGTAGGAGGGTCCGGTGGTAGCAGATTGGTAGCGGCCTGGTAGACTGTAGCGTTGATTGTCGGATCTGTAAGTTTATATGGTTTTTGTTCAATCTATCTATTAAATAAAATTACATAAAGAGAATTAAAGAAAGGTTTTAAATTCTAGAGTGAGTCGGGACTTTTTATTTTTGTTAGTGTACAAGAATCTAACTATGGAATCTTGTTAATTTAATTTATAAATTCATAAATTTTCGTTCGTCAATGTTTTTTGAATAAAATTTACACTCGTATAAGAGAAGAAGTATGGTAACATTTATCACGACATTTGAAGCTTTTTTTTCTAGTAATAGTTTATAGAAAAATAAATATAATATAAACTGTTTAATAAATCAATTTGGAATCACTATAGGAATAAAACAAAGAAATTAGGGGAATACCCTGCAAGTTGATGGGGACCCGTTATAAGCGATGATGGTACAGTTGGTTATGCGGCCAGATTTTGCATCAATGAACGCATATTGTTCCAGCCTATCCAAGTCTAAAATTTGCCTAAACTTTCGGTGAAGGAAAACATCATGAGGAAGCCATAGCATGGTGGTAGAGCATTTTCTAATAATGCCCGCCTGGGTACCTACCACCATCAAATTCGAAAACCTGTCCCCAAAGTCCACTAGGTGTGTACCGACAGCATCACTTGAGAACCATTAAAGCTAGGCTTTATTTACCATCCTGGATCACATCGTAACTCAATATCCGATGAGTTTGTGGTGAAAGCAATGTGTCTATACTTGACAAAAAGAGCATAAACCCGCCCGCCAGCCTTGGATGGCCGGCAATGGATTCTACTTTCGAAACCATTGTTAACATCAGTTAACAGTGATATAAAGAAATGAAAAAAAAAAATCAATAAACACACACTTACTTGGAAATTGTTTTCGTTGTAGACCACCGTTTTGCAAGTCCATATTGTAAAAACTTACTTGAAGAAAAAAAGTGTCTCTAAAACTTTTTATTTAGACACTCGTTCAAATAAAAAATACAAAACTATCGATATTTTTTTAAAGTTATTCTAAATGATATATTTTTAAATAAATATGCAAATAATATATTTGTATAAATAATGTGGATTTACTTGGATTAAATGGAGTTATAATACGTGCCGTTTACAATGATTTTACTTATAAAGTGCCGTGTACAGGATATGACTCAAGAGTTTGTTGAAGATATAATGAGCGCTTATTATAAATGCGGTGGGTGAGTTGTATAGAATTTAAATCGGTGAAAAACCGGGGTTATCTCTGATTTATTTGCTTAGCGACGTAACCGGTTTGATTAGTTTCTTTTATTGTTATATAATTCTTAATTGTAGAAAATGAAAACGAATTTTAATTCTTTTTTTTATTTTATCCCATGACCTGTTAGGGTATTTCGATTTCAGTTGTTAATTATTTCAGTAGTTGTTCGAGTGAAATTGTTAGTTTCATTAAAATAATTCCATGACCATAAATACATTTACAATTAACGTCTCGCATTGTTCAGATATGTTCAACATTGATCAGTCATTAGTTATAAAAGTTGTCGCGGATAACGGAAATCGATTTTTTCGTATTTTTTTCCTACCAGCTCGATTTTTGTTGTAATAAAATAGCGTGCTATACTTTGCTTTGCCTGGCTAAACTTTGCTTAATTTTGATGATATGAGATCATAACGTAAGCAATGTTTACTTATTTATTTATAACACTTGAACGGCACATAACACCTAAAATAACCATAAGTATATATCTAGAATAAAATTCTTATTAATTAGCAGGTTAAGGTCTATTATTGGTACGTTTCCAGTCAAATATATTTTTTAATTTCGGAAGATTTTTCTAAGTGCCTATATGAGATAAGAATAGACAAGGGATTATTGGCAACGGAGACATAACTTATCAAGAGAATTATATATGTATGTACCTAGGCATCTTCATGTATTGTCTAAGTTTGGCTAAGTTTCGTAGTGTCCGGCGCGTCCTTCCGGACGGTAGTCTCGGCTCCAGTAAGTTGTTTCAGAAACTTAGCCGTACATTACACATACTTGCTGGTTAAATGCACCCGTCTTAGCCGGTGGAAGGTGTATAGGGTGTGATATACTAGACTGTAAGGAGCTTGGAGGGTGAATACCCAGAGGTGAAGTATAGCCATTTGGTATTATTTATTCAAATCATTGTGATAATGATACCATTAAACATACAAGAAAGAAAAATTTAAACAAAGAACAAAAAAGCGGCGTCTTTTTCTCTGCTGTCTGTATGTTCAAGAAGCTTTGACTTTGACAAATATCATTATTGAAAATTTGAGAGAAAAAAGAAGTATTGCCATTTTTTAAATGATAAAACTAAATCTTCTGAATAAAGTTAATAATAATAATAATAGGAGACAAATATACTGAACTAAATTTACATATATTTAAATACATAGCAACATTTAAATAATAGTAAATCAGATGAGTACATTCTATGTCAATCTAAAATAGATCAATCTAAAGTAAATCAGATGCGACAAACGACCTTACTTACGACCTATTACTTTTACTGCCTTTTTTTGAACAGATTAACTGTGTTGATCTGAAGGGCATTTACAGAGTCACTGACGTTCTGTATTGAGCGCACAGTGAACTCAGCCATGACTCAGTCACTAGCACAATAATAATATACTGGTACGAACTTCGACTTAGAATTTTATTCGTATTCAAATTGTGCAGAATTCATAACCTTTCAACTACCACCCATGAATCATATAAAATACAAAAACACATAAGAAGACATTTTAGATACAGTGATGTATATTTTAAAATATATTGTAACTATGATATATTAAGGATAATTGTGGAGAACATTAATTTCCCAGCATATGAATACAATAGCTTCGATAAAGACCTGTTTAGATGGCTGACGTAAACTATTGTTCAATCTTATATACAAATGTCCACGGGGAAACCCTAATTTTGACACATATTGTCGCTACATAAATTCTACAGTTATATTTTTATCATTTTTCTAAATAAATAATAACCTCAATGTTATTTTCTGAGGAAAGAGAATGAATTTTTGTCTACACTAATTTTCATGGCAGTAAGTATTTATGGCGTTTTAAAAAATTATATTATGTGAAGTCTTTTATTTATTTGTTCATCAAACTTTATAATAAATAATGAAGCTAAGCTTTCGGTCAAAGAAAAAGAAGTACCCCATTGAAACGATAGTATGGTGTTAGGGCATTTTCCTAGGTTTAGCCGTGTTACCATCGTAGAATGTGGTCTGAGATGTCACTTAACATCAGATAAGACTGTGGTCAAAGCGCTAACACTTGAGAGTATAGTTTTCATTCAGAAAATACACTACATACGAATGACACTGTATGATCGTGTATAAGTTTCCCATAACTGAAAAATTAATTTTAGTATAGGATTTGAACCCACAACAAATAAAGTGCTGCTCTAACACCTTTCGATGCATCTCCCTTCTATATTATCTCTTTATTAGTAATATTATTAACTTGACGTCAGCAAAATTAAACAATGTAATCTCTGCCAAGTACACAAGTTTTATAGTAAACGCCTACAAAAATACTAACAGCAATTCGATGCACCTATGAGAGATTTGTATTTTCTGATACTATAATTAAAGTACTAACTAGTTATCTTGTATACAACATATAAATGACAGGTCGCAATGATACAGGACTGGTAAAGCCTGAATAGTCCCTTTTTGAATAAATAATGACAACGTTTATTTGTATGTATGGCTGTTAATTGGCTTATAAATCGAGAACAACCGAACCAAGTTACATGAGCATTTTATTAAACCGTAAACATACTATTATTTGCTCAGGGTTTAATAGTACATTTTGATACTTTCAATAGTACAAATGAGTATACAGAAAAGGTAACCAAAATAAAAGGAAAAAAACTTCACATCATTGACTATTATCATATTCCTGATTTTAGAAAAATAATTAGGGTTCCGTGTAAAAAATTAAAACTCATCAAATTTCTTATTTGATTTTTTCATTTGATTTGACAAATTTCTTAGAAGCAAAAGTGATTTGGGCAAAATTCATAGAAGTGCTTTTCACTGTTTCGCTGCTTACTAAATTAGAGACGTACCATGACGATAAATAATTAAAAATATAAGACAATAATCAACAGTTTTAATAAACTCCTATCAATCTGATGATTACTCGCCAGTAAGAATATTGCTGTATATAATTTTAAAGGAGTCAATCAATATAACTTGTTTAGTTCTGAGTCCTGGTGGCGGATTCAAGCTTCCTGCTGACTCGGATCCTATTTGATATTCCACCCTGTTTAACTATACGGAAATGATACCAAAATTAGACAGCCAATTATTGAGTTATTATAAAATTAATTTGATTTTCTTGCCTTATATACAGATTTTGCTGACCGATCGATAACAAAAAAATGATGTAGATTTAAAAACTGCGGGTAAACATTAAAACGACCCCGATTACCTGTTTACAATTTATTATTGTTTTGCAATTCGTCACTCTCTCTAATTATAGTATTGTCTTCCTGCCGCCTCATTATGAAAATGTATCATAGCCGACAAATTTACCGCTCGATTTGCTGGACGAAAGGGGTTGAAAAACGATAGATCGGTTCCTGCAGACGCGCCCATACTTACAATTAGGTCAAAGCGGATAATATATTTAGTAAGAAGCCGTCTAATATTACATAAGCAGCAATGGGGGAGGGTTTATTATTTGCCTATTTTTATGATATGGAAGACAGGGGTTCTGAATAGTGATTACGTAAATAATAATTACCTACTCATGAATCTTCGTTTTATTCACTATATGCTAATGCTTACATTAATTGTGCTTTACTTAATACTGCTGACGTCTAAATAAACAAAATTCTACCCAGCTAATACTCGAACGATCACTAATTCCTATTCACGCATTTAGTAGATCGGTGACAGTAGAGAAACCTTATTTTTCTGTAGTACTCTGTTAACCCCTTGAGCACCTTCCCGGCGTTTACGCCAGCTTTCCGTTGTTTTCCTATTGACTTTCTATTGTTTCTTTTTTATGGGTACTCGACACATTAAGCATTCTTTCGACTTTTCACTATGACATGTATGCGTTTTTTTTAATTATACATTTTATTCTTATCCATGTGCAATTGATTCTTTCATCGCGTAACACGACATTTCAGTTATCCATAGATGCAACAATATTTACTACATACGTCTTCAAATATATTTTAGTCTAGACACAATGATTATCGAACGCTACTACAAAAAGTGAAATCAAACACTTACCACTACGAGAGATTCCCGATTCTACTGTTGTTTATTTTGTTATACGATATATTCACGATGCAGGATATAATCGAGGGTAGTGCATCCACACATCAAACGGAAAGGTGTCGACTATAAAAACGCCACAAACAGACGTGCGCTGGATTTATAGAGTTGTTAAATTGTTATGCTGTTTCACACTGCAAGTGCGTGACGTCGGGATTTACGATTTTTCTTTGTTTTTTTTTGTGTCTTTGCAAGTTTATCGTCACTAATTAGGTGATCAATATTATAATGGATATTTGATACAAAAACATAGCGTCTATCACATAGAAGTTGGTCGAATACGTCTAATTAAATCCGTGACCTGTCGGATCAATTAGCATACTACAGCTTTACTACAAGACCAGCAAATAATGTTTACAGCATAGTAGCAAATATAGTTTAATTATAGTAAATTTAATGTACTGGAATATCTAGACTAATAAATGTAAGTGTGAGTGAGTGTTTGTTTGTAATGTCAAAATTATTTTTTTTTACTAAATACATTGGAATGTATAAATGAAATCAATACCAAAAATACAATTTTTAAATTTTTTGTCTGTCTGTCTATCTGTTTGTTCCGGGAAATCTTCGGAACAGCTGGACGGATTTTGACTGGACTTTTTTTGGTAGATAGCTGAAGTTATTCCGGATAACTTAGGATACTTTTAATTTTCGAAAATAATTATGGTTGCGCGTAAACAAATTAAAACTCATAAAATTTTGAAGAAAATACGGTTCAATGCACAGTTTTACGGGCAAGTGCTTGAATTTATGAGAAATAAATTTACTTTATCTTAATACTAAAGAATTTTTATGAAAATAATTAAGGTTTCGTATAAAAAAAAAAAACAGCAGTGAAGAACATAACAAACGCAGGCGCTGTCGCTGGCACACAGCTGGTAAATAATAATTTAAAATAAAAATAGAGACTACATTAGCAACAAAATCTAAAGCCAATCTAAAAGAATCAAAAATACCCGTTCTAGTTAGCGGCTAAACTGAATAAAATGTATAATGGTAAATTGAAAATACATACAATATAACAGTCATTATTTACTTACTAGCTGTGTATGTGCCCGCGGCTTCACTCGCGTATCTTCTACTCCGAACATTTATTCACTACGTAGTAAAAATTATAAATACTCCAAAAATATCCCGTCAAAATTGGTGCAGCCGATTCCGAGATTAGCCGAAATAACCAGACGCACAAAATTTTGAAAATTATTTGTTTGTTGTAAGTACCGTATATGCATTCATATGTACTTAGTAATTAGCTGTTAATTTGATAATACAAACAGAGACTTCAATTATATTTATTTGTATAGATCATAAAACAATTCTAATAACTGCTAACGTAGTAAAGTATTGAATTAATACTGAAAATTAATAAACGCTGCAACATTAATGAATCGTGTGTAAGCGCAATAATGTTACCGGCGACAATGAATACGTCGAATTTATTGAAAACATAAAATTGCTAAGTGAACTCGGCAATACGTCGACGTTTTTGATGACACTTTATGTGAGATTACTCACAATAAAAATATCCCTCCCTCCATTCTTTTACTATTTTATTATAAATACACCTTACAGAGTGATTCTATCTTCCGTTGCTTCTTTTGCATTTAATTGTAGGATACATATATGATTTAATTGTTGGTACTGCGAAGAGTAACTTCAATACTTTATTTATGACATCAATTATTGTTTATTTACATTAAGTTAGTATAACTTTTTTTTATTGAGAACGCTAAAGGTACTAAGAAAGCTAAGAGCCCATATGAAAAGATCTCAAGAAGGGCGTCTAGAAGATTTTCTAAATGCAATAAAGAAGGCGGTAGGTGGTAAGCATGTACCATGCGGTAGACTCCACATATGATCTCGCCCGATGAAGACATTTTTTACGTGGTCGTGATTCTCAGTAATGAGGAAACGAAGAAAAAAAAAAAGAAGAAAGCTACTAAACAAAAAACAAACAAAAAAGAACTGTTTATAAACAGAGTAGAAAAATGTCTTCAAAATGTAGGGCTTAGCTGGGTTCAAAATTCCGCGGAATTTAATTACACACTCACGTGACGGCCAAGACGACGTTCGTACCACTTTGGTAACCCTTGTGCTAGTTACCTTTTTGCGGTTGAGTGCCTTCAGCACTCGCCCCCAAAGTAACGGTGAAGCAACGAAGTAAGCCAATTAGAAGAAAAGTCTTCAACTGTATTTTCTTAGCATATCAAAATATAGATAAATATAGTTATCAAATCATCAAAATATGCAAAAAAATGAAGTTTTTGTGTAAATATTTTTTTAAAACAAAATCTTCAAGTGATGATGGCGCAGCGGGTAGTGTGGTCGGATTCCGCGTCAATCGACGCGAGTTCGATCCCCACATATCCGACTTTAAAATCGGCCTAAGCATTCGGTGAAGGAAAACATCGTAAGGAAACTATAGCATGTGGTGGTAGGGCATTTTCTAATGATGCCCGCCTGGGTTGTTACCACCCTCAAGTTTGAAAACCTGTCGCCAAATACCAATAGGTGTGTTCCAGCAACATCACTTGAGAGCCAGTACCTCTGGGCTTAGTTTGATTACCATCCTGGACCACATCGTCACTTAACATCAGGTGAGACTGTGGTCAAAGCACTGAGCCTACACCGTGTAAAAAAATGAAATAAAAAATTATAGAGGACAAGAACTAGTACTGAAAAGAATTTTCAACATTTTCTTTTCATTTAATTAACACAGTCTGCCTGCCTACTCAAATAGGCGTGAATAAAAACGAAATCATTACCCCAATTCTGTACCGTTCATTAAACATCAATGGAGAAAGTTGTCAGGGGTCTCCCCCCCTCTCCGTCCGTAAACGGGGGCAGTGATAAAAATTTTACTGTCCCCTATTTTCCGGCCGTAAAGTGTGGTCAATCTTATACCTAAGTGAGGTGAGGGGTTCTGTCCCGTTTTTATGTTTCTCATAACTCGGCAACCGAGCTTCCGTTGAGGTGGGCACACAAATTGTTCGCGTGTTATTATTGTTATTATTAATAATATTATTTTTTTTATTAAATTACGCAAATTGTTTCAATAGAACCGTCTGAGCTTTGTCTACAATCTCACCTGATGTTAGCTGACGTTATGGTCCAGAATGGTAAACACAGTAAGCCTACTGGCACTCAAACACTGGCTATCAGGTGATACTGCCGAAAAACACACCGATTGGTATTTGGCGACAGGTTTTCAAACTTGAGGGTGGTAGTTACCCAGGCGGGTATTATTAGAAAATGTCCTGCCACAATGCTACGGTTTCCTCATGATGTATTTGTTCACCAATAACTCAGAGTCATAATAGGGTTACTGATTTGTAAGTGGGTTTGAACCTACGTCCATCGATGAGGAATCCGCGAGCACGTTACCAACTGCGCCATCATCCACTGTTATCGTTTTTTGACAACTTCACCAGCCTTTTGCTACAAGTACTTAAGGCGCTGAACCAAAAATTTTAATGTAGTATATATATATATATATATATATATATATATATATATATATATATATATATATATGTGTGTGTGTGTGTGTGTGTGTGTGTTTTATGTTATTTTATAAAGTTATTATTTCTTTATTTAGTTCTTCTCATTTTAATCATTCTCGCTGATTAGCGGAAAGAAAATGCCTTATGACATTAAGTTCATTAGTGGACAATTTTATTAGTACAATTAGTTGTGCGCCCGCGTTTTACATGTTCTTCATCGTGTTTTAATTTTTTTTACCGAAAATGATTTTTTTAAATTCTAATACTAAGATAAAGTAAATCTATTTCTCATAAATTCAAGCACTTGCCCGTGAAACCGTGCATTGAATAGGATTTTATTCAGTTTTTTTATGATTTTTTTTTACGCGAGACCCTAATCATTTTCGAAAATTAAAAGTACCCTAAGTTACCCGGAGTAACTTCAGCTATCTACCAAAAAAAGTCCCGTCAAAATTGATTCAGCCGTTCCGAAGATTACCCGGAACAAACAGACAGACAGACAGATATCTATCTGTCTATCTATCTAGACAGACAACAATTTAAAAAATTGGTTTTTTTGGTATTGGTGTCGTATATACAATCATATCTATTTAGGGTAAAAAATTTTGACATTACAAACAGACACTTCATTAATGATAAATGATTCATTCATTCGAATTTCGGCTAAGACTACTATTTATGACGATGATTCCGCGGAACTTGGCTTAACCAAACTCTATGGTAGTTAATGACGAAATCAGATGTCGTTTCCCTTACAGAACATTTATGTAGGGGTATTTATCTGTGGTGTATGCGTGAGACGTTATTATGGGCAGTGTCTCACTGACGTATAAAACATAAAATGCCCCTAAGCATAGAAAAGCAAGGAAGCCAATGAATGTGTCGTGTGGTGCCACCACAGAATAGTACCACCTCATATTTTCCCGTGGGTGTCGTTAAAGGCGACTAAAGGATAAACCAGCTGCATTCTCTAAGTATCATAAACATATACTGCGATCGGCAACCCGCCTGCCTAGAGTGGCGATTATGACAATGCCCTCATTTTTAAGGGAGACCTATGTCCAGTAGCAGCGACGGCTCTAACACTTATAGCACCCGTGTGCAACCTATATCCTCTACTAGGCACGCGGTCAAAATGGAATACTAACAGTTATATTTTCAAACGACAATTCGGATGCAATTTATGTTGGCGGGAAGCAATTTAACCGTTACCGCGCTCGGTATCGGTCATAACACATGTGCAGGTTCTTTGAGAGCGTTGGGGACTCAAACGACGCATCTTTGCAGGTGTCGCGAGCAGGGCAGTCTTTACCTATAGTGCAGGGCGTGCAGCGCACGTGGGCGCAGATATTCAGGGAGCGGCGAGCGAAACCTGAAAGGATGCGTCGCTCGAGACGCCAACGCTCTGAAAGGGCGCCAGGATGCCACACGGGCATTACAAGGACTAGAGTCGCTGCTGGTCACGAGCATCGCTCAGCGCCCCCTAAAACTAAGTGTAGTGGTACTCTACAGTGTAGGTAAAAACGGCTCTTTCCACCAGTGGAAGTTTTTGGTTGAATTAATCAATCAATGAATTTGTTAAAAAAGTCATCACGATGGGGAATCTTCAGTTATTTCAGAAATCGATTGCGTTACTTCCCTATTAAAAAGTTGCATGAAAGGGACGACTGTAGATCGGGTTGATTATAAGTATGCAAAATATACGAAGTCGCCCAACTCAATTCGTCTGTATATTTGTTACAAGATTTCTCCGTCAAATGTAGACTGATTTATATATTTTTTTTTCATTTGAAGGAGTACACTCCCGAGTCTGGATCTGATCAACGGATCTCAGGGAAATCGTGACAAACTCTCGAATTCTATACACACTACACGTGTTTCATATATTTGTTACCACAGCTATTCAAGTATTTGCGTTTTTCAGTCACCATGTTATTTTGCTGATCTGATTAGAAGAAAAAGAAGAAATCAATACGGAATTTAAAAAATATTATATAGTTTTTTTTATAAACTGGATTCAAAACATAATATACATAACCTAAAAGTACGAAGTCTAACTAAAAAGTGGAAAACAAAACTTTTTCAATTAAAACCAAAACCGACTTCAAAAATATGTATACTCTATAAAAATGCACTAAAAAGTAAATAGTTTATTAATCTACTTTTGCTAACTTCGATATACCCTTTATTTTAACATCATTAATAATATTGGAGTCGGTGCCAGCTAGAGTTAACCAATGTACTCTTTATAAATGGAAATAACTGAATAAACTTCCTCTCAATTATATATAAGCTTAAATAAACTTATCCTAAAGACTAAGGTGATTTTATGGTACAATTAATAAAAATCGAATGTAATTAGCGACACTTCTTTGTTATCCGTAACCTGGCACTGATTTCAAAACTATTTATGATATTAAAACAAAGGATATAACGAAGTTAACAGATGTAGATTAATAAAGTAATTATTTATTTACTTTAGTGAATTTTTATATAGTATTCTTTTGAATTCGGTTTTGTTTTTAATTTATAAAGTTTTTTTCTTTCTTATTAGTCAAATTATGAAAATGTACAGGACGCTAAAAAAACAAGTAAATCGATTCAGTTGTGACAGATTTATAAACCAACTAACGGACAGAAAAACAAACAGAGAAAATATTTCTTCAGAGAAAAAAAAGGATTACAATATTCGAATGAAACATCTTAAGTATACAGTATGATAAGTAATAAGGGAAACTCAATGATCCATAACCCGTGCGAAACAAAACACGAATCGTAAAATGTTTGATTAAGGCCACGGCATCACGGCCGCCGATATAGAGCGGTGTCTCGCGGATTCGCTCGTAAAAATCTGTCACGATCCGCCACCGTAAAGCGCACATATCCGCCGCCCTTGCTTGCGGATGTCTTATACGTGACCAAGCGTTGTCATTGCGTATAGACGTTTGATTTTTTAGACCTGACAGATTTTTACTGTTAGACTCGGATGAATGTACATCTCAAATAATCTATAGCTAATTGAACTCGGATGGTGGTGGAAAAATAACGGATATCTTGAGTTATAATAATCATGAAGCGATCATGTATAGGTTGATGACAAAGTATGCACAAAAATCGTATTGGCTCTCAAGTATATTTTCTTACAAAATGTATCTACATGTATGTAATAACAAAATTGTAAATTTCACGTGTCTGTACATTTTCGATTTTTGTGAAAAGAACTGATTTCGATGTAATACGGAAAAAACGGGACGGGACGAGTAAATATAGGTTGTCTGTTAGAATATAAATGTATGAATTTCACGCGAGCGAAGTCGCGGGCACTGTTAATCTTTTATATATTTCGTGTTGCCATAGTTTTTATGTTACTTGGCTGATAGTCGTGCCTTTTTTATTATTGAACTCCACTCTAAACGACGCAGATTCTCAGTGCATATCTACTGATTAAATATCTTGGTATTATCGATGTTTGACAAAAGCAATGCTTGTAATTTTACTCTGATTTCATCAAAACCTCTTATAGCCGTGAACGACTTAATTAAATTGTAAATAGTGTCAAGCAATGCATTTGAAAGTGTGGAATAACAAAAAAAAAAAACGACCTGTCTATACATTTTATACTCTATGAATCGGCTTTTACGCGTGCCTAGGTAAATACAGAAGGTATAAAAGTGACGAATGTGGGATAGAGTTTGAAGGGTGGTGGATACATGAGGTTACAGAGCCATGAAGAATAACTGGCGAACGTGGCTTGAATTATGGAGATGCGCGGACATTTATTTATGCACACGCACTGACATACATATATAAATTATTACGTCACTTTGATTATACCATAGATAAAATATTGATATTTTCTTTGATTATGACATGACATTGTTAGTACATATTAGCAAAGTGATTGATAAAATATAGTGTCATTCCCTCTTCCTTATAAACCTAACGAGACGAAATCTGTTCATTGAAGATATTTACGAAAACACTTTCAGAATTGACTACAGAACACATTTCGATAGTTTTAAAAAACTATTCTGGTTGGTTTCTCTGTCTGTTTATTAATTTGTCATTCGCCAATCACGTCAATAATTCGCCAATCACGCAAAAACTACTGAACCGAATACGTTGAAAGTTGGTAATGACATATATTGCATCCAGAAGGATTGAATTCGAAGCGGATAAAGCCGCGGGCACAGCTAGTATATTATAAAATGTGACGAACATCGATGTGTTTGTTTTATTGGCTTATAACTAAAAAAACCGAATTACTTAACCGATTTATATGATTCTCTTTTTTTGTTAAAAATAGATGCATTAATACTATTCCTAAGCTTTAACATTTATTTTCTTATAAAGGTAGAGTTAAGGATATATAATCTATACTAATAAAAGAAAATTGAAGTGTCTGTTTGTAATGTTTTTTTTTTGCTAAATAGATATGAATGTATACCAGATACCTATACTAAAAGAGCAATTTTTAAAATTGTAGTCTGCCTTTTTATTTTGGCTAATCTCGGGAACAGCTGGACGGATTTTGACGAGACTTTTTTTGGTAGATAACTGAAGTTACTCCGGGTAACTTAGGGTACTTATAATTTTCGAAAACAATTATGGTTCCGCGTAAAAAAATTACTTACTCATAAAAAATTGAATAAAATCTGTTTCAATACACGCACAGTCTTACGAACAAGTGCTTTAATTCACGAGACTTTTTTTTATTTTATCTTATACCAAAAAAAATTAGGGTTCCGTATAAAAAAATAAAAACGCTGTGAAGAATATATGAAACACGGGGGCAGCTGGGGCACACAGTTTAAAAACCAAACACTATTTCATGCTTTTATATGTGTTTGCTAGTAAAATGTATGTTAAACACAATATGGCATAAAAAAAATCAAATCGATGTCGTTAAAAATATGTTTTAAAATTCCTATCACTTTATATTGATAATTGTCAAGCAAAACGTCGGCATATATCATAGTATAATAACATCCATATTTATTTATCAGCATAGACTATGCTAAAAAAAATTGAAACCACAATCTCAGTTGATGCTAAGTGAAGACGTAATCTATAATGTTAAACACAGTAAGCTTAAATGGAACTGGCTGTCAAGTAATGGTTTCGAAACATAAGATTTTTAAACATTGAGGGTGGTACCTAGCCAGGTAGTTACAAAATGCTCTACTACCATAATATGATTTTCTCACGATATTTTCCTTCGTAGAAAGCTCAGGGTCTTCATACTATATAATAAATGGATTCGGGCCCACTTTTATCGAAAGGTAACCCAATCACACAAGCACTAAGCCGTCATCGCTACAAGCATAAAATCTATTTTTTAAACTAAGCATTCATGGGGACTGCCGACAGAAGTGTAAACTCGAAACTTGAGAAAAACTGTCTTTATATATTTAAATTATTGTATCAATAATTACAATATCATAGTTTTTTAATTGGAATTAAGAAGCTTCTAAAACGTCAGCACTTATACGCCAGCTTATACTTGACATACTGTAACATGCTGACAGTTGGCATGGCTATGAGCATTGTAGGTAACGTGAATCAATATATTTTTCCCCTACCGCGAGTTGCTCAACGGAACTAAAGAAGTTTACACTTCAAAAGCGCAAATTTTAAAATAAATCACACTGTTGAGACATCAGGAAAGAAATCCCTTAAAAACGTTTAGTATGTAAAAATACACATTACATTGAACGTAAAACGTCGAGCTTCGACAATATCAGACATGTTTATCTCGCAAAAGGCATCAATAACACAAGGAGCCCTCTCTCCCGTGTACACCCGCCTAAACACATTTCCCATTACAAGAGCCTCGCAAAAAAGATCACATCTGATATACATCAAGTATTGAACATTAGCCGTGCGGTTGTTTGGTTTGTGTGTACATACGTGCCGGTTTATCGAGCGCGTACGCTGGGGTTTCATTTTAATTTGTTTTTCTTATTATCACAGTCCTTGTCATTTAAGTAATACGTTAGCAATATTTTGGACATTTTTAACCACCTGCTTCCCCCTTGTCAGCTATAGGCAGCAAAATATTCCAGATAATTACGTAAGCATGCACATAATTTGGAAAAAATTAATAAGTACATATTGCTTCCGTAATCACTATTCAGAACCACCCTACTGACCGACCACAGAACTGAGTCTATATCATCAAAAATAAGCAAAAGCATAAACCCCCCACGTTGATACTAACAAAGTGTTTGAACGGTGTCCGGAAATAAATTTGATTACAATTTTTACACTTTAATAAAAAAAAATAATATAGGTACTTTTAATATTCATTTGGCTTTAAGTAACTGTAAGGAACGTTTTAATTGTTTCTATTATAAAAAAATAATAATCACCTTAAATTATCGTCACACCCCCGATAAAGCTTAAGGATAATTATAATTAAAAAAAGGCTCTCACGGCAGATGTAAAATATTTTACTGCCATGGCGTACCAATATACGTTTCAAATGAAAAACTAAAATTATTAACAAAATCCATATTACAAGTACTATAGAAGTACTTATATCATCATATCTCTACCCTTTTCCCATTTTCATTTGGGGTCGGCGCAACATGTCTTCCTCTTCCATTACTCTCTATTTGCAGTTATACAAGTACTTATGTGTTTTTTTTTAAATATTTCAAAACATTTATACTTGACGGAGTGATTAGACAATTGAGTTCAACTGGATTGCAACCACCATACATTTGTAAAAAAACCACTCAAAGTGGTTCCGCTATCAGCAACAAGTAAATATCCTGACCTATATAGAACCGTTATAAATATAGGTAAGCATGATAATGTTCTTGGACTGTACTCTATATAACATTAAATCAGATGAAGTGTATTCCCTAAAAAAGGCACAAACTTCAACCCATTTTAATTTAACAACAGTTCGGTACCGAATATTGTTTCGTATTTTTACACGCCGACAAGAAAACCATATTACAACTAATGCAAACACAAACCGACCTTATTTCAACGGGTTAAGTTCGACACTCATTTGTTTACATCTAAGTATAAGCTCTTGTGAAGACATCGATATCGAAAAGAAATTGTAAAATAAAATCAAACGTAATTTGTATCGTCAGGTCTCAATTTGCGTGTGTAACCGCCACGAGTGTCGCTTGCCCGCGGGCGGAGGGATCTATGTAAATTAAATCTTTCCCTTTATATCGTGTGTCGTTTGCCCTTAAGTGAGATTGAATTGGTTGACAAAGATGTCTTATTTTTTTATTACAATGTAATTTGAATTTACTATTTACAATGAACATATTTTTTGATGATTAAATTTTTGTCTCATACACTCGTATAGCCATGCTATTATTATAAAAGGTCTAATTTTATCTATCGCTGTAAATACATGATTAGCTAGATGTGCTGTTTAGAGTTTATTAGAGAAATACCATCGTAAATAAATCCCTTTTTTTATTTGCTAGAAGTGAAATATTACCGAATACTAATATATAATGTCTGAAGTTTGTTAGGATAAAGTTTAGTTTTGAAAATAAAAAAACGTTTATAAAAAGTTAATGAATGTTCCTATATGGATGGATAGGGAATTGTAACAAAGATCGAAAATAGCTACCCTCCTGTGTCTTTTTTTTGTGTGTGTTTTTTGTGATTTAGTCAAGGTCTTATCTTTATTGTAATAATACCCGAGCCCAAAATTATCTGTGTTATCTCAAGATTAAACCTTAATATCAGGATCCGTGTACGGTTAAAAATATAATATAATTACTTATAGACTAACAGTCATAGCTCATGCAAACCACATCTCTCCAACGAGGATAAAGTAAGAGAAACATCAATCATAGATTAGGCAAACAAAAGGTAGAGAGAGAGAGCGCGCGTGACGGATGCGGGAAATCGGCTGGCAAATGTGAAATGATATATTCCGTTATAACAAATTCAATATAAATAGTTGAGCGGCCCTCGACGGCGATGGTACCATCAAAAATCCCTCTCCTCGGCTACATTTATCTGTATTATGTTACCGGCAAAGTTCATGCAATATAACATAATCTAAATTGAAAATAAATTAAATCTGTTAGTAGCGATGTCAAGTTTCAATAGGTTGAACCCACCTGTCCAGCTCTACAATTGGATTTCGGTGAAGCAAAAACATAGTGAGGAAACCATAGGTGGAGTCATTAGGTATTTTCTAAAAATCCCCGTCTGGGTTAACTACGTGGTCAAAGCGCTCAATCTTTACACATAAGACTGGACCGCCTGATTGACTGCCTAATCTTAGCTAGATTAAAAAAGGAAAATCTGGAATAAAAAAAAGATAGGTAAAGATTTGATATTGTTTATATTTTAAGAGCACAGATACCTACCTGTATACATATATCTCAGAGTTGGCATAAGCTTACATCAATAAATATCATCAAAGGCAAAACCTCCTAGTTATTTAGTACGTATCATAAACTCAAAATAATAAAAACTTTTAAAATTAAAAACAAAACCGACTTCATAAGAATACTATAAAAATGCACTAAAAAGTTAATAAATAATCATTCAATTAATCTGCTTCGTTAATTTTGAAATCAGTACCAGCCAATGGATATCAAATTGGTGTAAATGTACGTCGCTAGTTATAATCAATTTTGATTAATTGTTCTTTAAAATCACCTGGTCCTTTATTAAGCTTATATGTAATTGTGATAGTTAGCTGGCACCGACTCCAAAATTAACGAAGCAGATTAATAAAACGATTATTTATTGACTTTTTAGTTCATTTTTATAGTATTCTTTTGAAGACGGTTTTGTTTTTAATTTATAAAGTTTTTTTTCTACTTTTTAGTTTAAGTGTGTACTTTCAGGTATAGCTGTGAAGCCTACTTCATAGCTTTGGAAACGAATATATGAAACACGTGCAAGTGTCTATAATACACGAGGGTTTTTTCTCAATTTCCCTGAGTTCAACTGACCCGATCCCGATCTGATGGAATTGGGAATACCTCGGAAGTGTATTCCTTCGATTAAAAGAAAATATTTGCAAATCTGTCCACAAATGACGATGAACTCTAGTAATAAACATACAAAAAAAAAATACAGATGAATTTATAAACTCCTCCTTTTTGAAGTCGGATAATAAGGCAGGCAAGATTAGAAAGGCAATATTACCACAAAAGTAAAGAATTCCTTATTTTGAATATTATATTTGGTTCATTATTGACGAAAACCGTCCACAATTTAAAAGAAGCAAATCAATGTCACGAATGATACATACTAGAGAGAAGGAAACGGTAACATCTTCTACATATATATCATATTTTACAACAAAAAAAAACCCCATCAAAGTCGGTACGTTTTTTTATACGACATAGGCTCAGTACTTTGACCACAATCTCACTTGATGTTAAGTGAGGATGTGGTCCAGGATGGTAAACACACTAATCCTAGTTACTGGTTCTCATGTGTTACTGCCGGAACACACCTAATGGTATTTGGCGACATGTTTTCAAACTTGAAGGTGGTAGCTACCCAGGCGGTCATCGTTAGAAAATGCCCTACCACCATGGTTTACTCACGATGTTTTTTCCTTCACCGAAAGCTCAGGCCAATTTTAGAGTCGGATAGGTTGGGATCGAAGCCGCTTCGTTTAACCCGGAATCTGGCCGCACTTCCCACTGCTCCATCATCGCTTTGTCCTTTCGTTCCGGAAATTACCAGGAACAACAGACAGAACGAAATTTATTTTTTTGTATTTTTGGTATACGTATCTTATATACATTCATATCTATTTAGTAAAAAAAAAATTGACATTACAAACAGACACTTCAATTTTATTTATTAGTATAGATAGATAGTGGTTTGAACCTGATTCGTGTTTTTATTAATTTGAATGGAAACTTTATTGGGTGTATGATTCTGTTGTATGAAGTAAAAAAGTTATAATGAATTAAAGAAGATAACGGCTACATGACGGACTGAGATCTCGCCAAAAACTTCATCTATATTTGTTTTGGTCCAATGATTCGTTTCTAAGCCAATGGTAAAGGTATCTAAACCATGCAGTCTGACGTTAAGAACACTTTTCAAATAATGCTCTAAGAAAATGGTGATTATTAGGTACAACTTTTCAGGAGTTCTTGTGACATCTCAGAAATACTGATTCGTGTAATTAATTTAAATACACTTCACTAAAAACTACAAAAACCAAACTATATCGTGTACAACGCTCCACAAAAATCACATAATATAGCGTTGAATATTACAAGTTAATGAATTACAAATAAGGACTACTATGTGGGAAACCAAGATGCCACGAAAACATTATTTGAACATATGAAATTATTAATTTAAAATAAATATAAAAAGAAGTTGGTAAACAAACGGTAAAATTCAGAACAGCATTTAAAACTTCCATTTTACTAGAGAGATCGTGAATTTCCTTGCCGGATGTAGGTAGTCGGGAGTTCGGAATTCAAATTCGAAAAATACGCTCCTTTCCGCTTCCGGCGTTTGATTCCTCCCGTGATACGACGTTTCCTCTACAGCCATATTTGTGTATTTTATTTCCGTTAATGTCACTAGATTGATCACTTGTTTATTTATTTTTTTATTGTTTATTTATGAAATAATTCGGTGGGTCATTAATGCATGTTGCAAGATGTTACAATTAGTAGTAAAGTCAGTCTCTGACTGACAGTCAGATTATCTAAATTGTATCTGAGAATTAAAGACTATTTTTGTTGATAGCATTAAGTTAGATCACAGAAGCTCTAGTATTTTGTTATTTTGAGACACACAGGTGCTTGTATAATTTTATTTTTTTTACACGATATAGTATCAGAGCTTTAACCACAACCTCACCTGATATTAAGTGACGATATGCTCCTGGATGGTAAACACACTAAACCTTTAGTTCTCAAGTACTAGTTCTCAAGTGATGCTGCCGGAACACACCTATTGGTATTTGGCGATAGGTTTTCAAACTTGAGGGTGATAGCTACCCAGGTGAGCATCATTAGAAAATGCCCTACCACCATGCTATGGTTTCCTCACGATGTTTTCTTTCACCGAAAGCTCAGGTCGATTTTAAAGTTGGATAGGTGGGATCGAACCTGCGTCGATTGACGCATAATCCAGCCACACTACCCGCTGCGCCATCATCACTTTGTTATCCCATACGTGGTTAGGTCGATTAATTTGTAGCAATATTTTTTTTAAATTTATAGCTTTATCGTATATCGACCGAGTTTACGTCTTATGTATTCAGTTAGCATCTAATATAGCCCTTTGTATTTCTATATACGTCTTTATTCAGTTGTTTATTTTCTTCCTTTTCATTTCTTATAATCTCACTTCATCCATATTACATTCGCCATGGTAGACGCCAGTTATAAATGTCGACTGAGCCTAAATAACATTACTAGGTTATCTGAAAAGATGAAAACGCAATGTTAATGTGCTCGAACCCTGAATCTAATGATATCGATTGACGTCTATAGATCTATCCGACAGTATTCTTTGAGAGCCAATTTTTCTAAAATTAGTAAAATATGACATACATCGTAATTTAACGTCAGATGAAATTGTAACCCTTTTATTAAACATTATCTTAAATCCTTTTGTCATATTAATTAAACTAAACTGAAAAGAAATTTTGTTTAATACAAAGATGCTCTTTATATCGACATTATTTATTTTATTTACAAGCCTATGAATTGTTCCGCAAAATTTCATTCAAGCTTATAATTCAATAAACACATTTTATATGCTTTTTCAAAATCATCATCAATTATTACATTTATTGATTGTAATCATGAAAAGAATGGTGAGATAATATCTAACACCATCAATTATTTAAGTGTGATTGCGTACACCATAATGAATCTAATATAGTGTAATTTATTTATTAAAATAGGAATTAACAATAACGTTGACATTAACGGGAATAGTAAAACGGAGACTATCTCCGCGCAAGAGGCTCGCTTGGCGAAACATCGAGTTTAAAAATTGGAAAATTATAACACATAAATCGTAAAAGCTGAGATCGTTTCTCCATTTTTGATGATGGAGACAGGGCTGAGGAAGGGAGGGGGAGAATACTATTTATGTTAACGTTAAGAAATAAGGAATCAAGCAGAAAACGTAAAAAAGGCGTTGCATTCCAGGAACCAAGAATAATATGTAGGTATTTTCCAGTGGTTTAAGTATTACGTGAGAAAATGTTGGACATTTTTGTCCTACCCCTCCCTATTGTTAACAATAGGTACGCAAAGATTTTATTAATTCCAATTCCCCCCCCATCCCCAGCCCACCATGTTTACGTAAGTGTTGGGAAAATTATAAGAAAAAAAAAAAAACAAAAAAAATCAGTAAATATTTCATACGTAATCACCTTTCAGACCACCCGTTATCTTTATAGCATCATAAATAAGAAAAGCATAGACCCCTTGTCCCCTATTGATGAATACGTAATTCTTGGACGACCCCGTAGACACAGTTGTTCCTTACACATTCGTAGTACGTTTTCTTAGCACGTTTACCATTCTAGACCACAGTGTCACTTAATATCAGGTGAGATTGTAATCAAATACTTATTTAGCATAAATAAACAATATTAACGCTAGTTCATTGGAAAAAAAAAATCCACAAACGCACAAAAAAGAAAATGGCGCAAAAAAAATATATTACAGCCATTCATCAAATTATAAGAAACTCGAAATAACGAAAAATATAATACAGAGTAACCCTTATTACAAAAACATAAAGAAAGAAAAAAAAATTGAACATAACCGCAACAGAAAAGCATCAGAAATCAATTCCCAATAGCCACCCTGTTTCCACCCTCACGGGAAACGCCTCGAAACTTATTATTAAATGTTGCATATTAAAATTTATTCCCGACAAACCCCCGTATTGATGTCTCAATTTTTATTGGAAACGTAAAGGGAGGAAAAACCGTTTTCCCTGTAAACGCTTGTGCCTTATGGTTTGTGAATTTTATAGACACCATTATATGGTACGGGATTGTTGTAAAATAGAATTCCCTATTCATAATAAAATTTTAGGCAAATTATCTGAAGTGACTTCATGCGTATACTGTATTCTCTGAATCTGCTTCAATATAACAAATTTTTGTCTTTACAATAATTCACTGAATTATTGAATATATGAAACAGAAAAAACAACGGGAAATTTCTCAATTTTTTTAAGGTTTGTTTGGAACGACTTTATGATAATATCTCGAAGGATTTACTGATTTTGATGAACTTTTTTCAATCATCTTCAATGAAATTTAATGCAGTTAATAAAGCAAAATAATAATTCTTTTTTTTTTCATTACAAATATTAACTAATTTCAAATAAGCAATAATAACCAAGAGTTACCTTTTATGAATATTATTTACATGCAAAAGGATACTATTTTCATTTTTTAATTTTGAGACTGGCTTTTACAAAAGTATAGGATGTGCAAGACAAAGTAGTGCCTAGCCAATGCACGAGAGTATCTAGTACCCTGTCAGATCAAAGAGCATATTGCACTGACAGTGTTCCCGCAAACTTCATTACACATCAAACTTGAGCTTCAGTGTAACTGCTAGCGGGAAATCAAAGTGAATAAATTTAGAATATCTTAAGGTACCTTTATGATTCTGTAAAGATCGCACTATAAGAAGCGCAGACTAGATGTGAACATGGGAATACATACTGGAAAATAAATTATATTTTAATTGTTTTAAAAAGTAATAGTGTGCTTGTTTGGCAAGTATTTATATTAACAAAAAACTATGTACCCCCATGGGGACTGCTGACACAAGTGACAACTCTAAGCTTTGGAAAATTTGTTTTTTTTTATGTTTAAATATCACAATGTGTCGTATGATCTATTATCGCTGTGAGCAATCATTATATATATTGGTGCATATCATTTAGTTAAGTTATTTACTTAAGATATTGTGACTCTTAAAGCCAGTTAAATTATTTAAATAAAACGAATCATTTCAATTACGTTTTCAAATCGTGTCTTCATAAAAAATGTTTTTTGATTAATATTCTAAAATTGTTAATTTAAATTCAATTTAGTAACATTTCATTTATAATTAAATAATTATTATAAATAGGTTCAGTTAAGAATTTATAAAAATGGTTTTGTAAAACTTCCCCCTCTCGAGCTTTGGCATAATGCGAGTGGTGGTTGTTACATGGTTTATTCCGGTACGAGCCATCGTACAGTACGGATCTCTCTGGAACATTGTTACTCTGTTCGTGGAATATACGAAGCTTACAAGTAGCTCGTGAAGATTTCTTTCGAAGAACCAAACATGAGTCATCATCATGGAACCTAAAATTATGATGTCAGCAATGCTAGTCACACCTTTTAAAAAAAACAACGGAGGTTCTTCTTACTTACTTCATTCATTTCCATATATAATAGTTTATTCATAATCAGAATATACGATAGACTACGTAAGTATAAATATTATTGCGAACACTTAAACACCATTTTATAATTGACTTACTGTAGCATGTCGACTGCTGACGTCAATGTTTTTTCCTTACCGAGAATCTGTCAAACCCGCTTAAAAAGTTTTCAAGTCATATTCATATTGTACATGAGGAGATATCTAACGCCAAACTTCCGACAGCGTCACATGAGTCAATACTAAGCTTAGTTATTTTACCATTCTGTACCACGTTGTCACTTAACATCAGGTGAGATTATTAATAAAACGCTAAGTGCATAATAGTGGAAAAAAACTAGATATAAAGACTCTTAAATCAAAGCTCCGGTTACAACTGTTAATTTATTATGAAATTCTATTTAAATATTTATCTTAATAAAATTATGAAACGCTACCCGTTAATAGTAATACCGTACGCTTACCGGCAACATGTCGCAGCGAGTTACCGCGTCCACACGTTTGCTAATTGTTAATTAATCCGCTGCCTGATGTCTTTATTGGTGATAAATTAAATGATTAGTTATTTGGAATACAGCTCGATCATTTTTGATCGAGTTAATTGTATTTTCTAAATAAATATAGAACGGAATTACTAAATTTATTTTAGACTAGCTGTCCCCACAGCTCCACTTGCGTATAATTAATTTATGAGTCTTAAATTTCTTAAACCGAACTCCTACATATTTTCCTAAAATAAACGTAGCCTAAATTACAACTTATAACTCCAGTTATCTGCCAGAAAAAGTACCATTGAAGTCTTTTCAGCCGTTTCGGATATAAGTTGGAACAAACAGACAGAGAAGTTTTATGGTTTTTTTAAAGTTCTGAATATGTATTTAGTAAGAAGCTTTTATTTTGATATTACAAACAAACACTTAATTTATATTTATTTGTATAGTTTCGCGTAGAATCTTATGTGAAGCTTATAAGATGTTGTAAATATGAATATTTAAAAATAACATCAGTCTACTTATATGTACATATTACGGTGATTTTTGCTTGGTGTTAGTACCAGTACTAAATGTAATTTTTTAAGTTTTCGCGTTCGATATTTAAATTCAGTTAATTTTAACGGGTTTTCACACGTTACCTTTGCTTTTTTCTATCCCGACGTTTCGGCTGGGTTTCACCAACCGTGGTCACGGGCTGACGGGTTGGTGAAACCCAGCCGAAACGTCGGGATAGAAAAAAGCAAAGGTAACGTGTGAAAACCCGTTAAAATTAACCAGTACTAAATGTTAACGCAATATATACAAAGCTAACGCTAAGAATATCTCCCTGTTTATCCTGAAAAGTATACCACAGCGCAATAATAAATCTCATTATATAGGTACGTAAAAATTAAATTGAATCGACGACAATGTATTTCATCTTATATTTCAAGCGAGCGGCTTAAAAAAAAATCCAACCCCAAAATGCCAGTTTTAACACCGCGTCAATCGTTTCAAATGGCCCGATCGGACCATTTTTTATTTTAAACCCGTCCGCGACAGCTCGACTGTTCGGAAGCACCCGATCGGTTCGGATCAAATACACCGTGACAAATTTCGTATTCGTTTGCCTGACATTGTTTTATTGTCGTCTCAAGGGTTGGGAGGTTGTTAAAAAACGTTTCAGTTGATGTTGTAGGGTATTTGAAAAAAAATATCTACTCTAATCGGAAAGCGGTTACGGTAAGGGTTAACGTACGTCATTTTTTATTAAGTTGTTGAAGTCAGCGGACGTTTTGTCTTATTTGCATTTGACCATTTAACTTGTAATTAATTAGGGGGTTGCAATTTTGTATACTGTTTTTTTAATATTACCACTTAATAAAAAATCAAAAATCTTGAAAGATATAGCGTAGCCTTTTCTTGAGTTTACTGCTATGTTAATCTGAAAACTGCATATTTATTGGATAAGTAGTGAACAGTAGACTAGTTGTGCATGTTGTTCGTATGTAATAATTTATGATTTGTTCACAGCATTGTAACTGATACAACTAATATTGGTAAAGCGTCATAAAAGAACGTATCTCTGCCTTTTTTGTATTTCACAAGATATTACGTAATGTACACACTAAAACCTGGCCAGAAATGACAATCATATTGTTTTTAAATCATGCTAACTGGTTCAGTGGTTATTAATTTATAAATCAACTAACAGACAAACTCATAGTTTTAACCTTTTGCAATCAATAATGATATACGAATTAAATTACATAAGTTAGGTAAATAAGACATGTTTGTTGATTACCTAACAAGCTACTACTTCCTTAAAATGTAACCTCGAATGGCATTTCTTATTATAACCTGTTATTATGAAAATTGCATCAAGATATCTCTGACGGTTTGGTTGAAATCAGTTTTTAATGAATTGTCCTTAAAATGTGTAGTATCAAAATAAAAATAAACAGGCTTTAAATATTGGTAGTGACTACTTGTCAATAAAATAAATATATATTCAAGTTTGATCATTTGGATATGGATGTCCACTTGAAAAAAAACAAGTAAATTCAGTAATATTTGTATGTCTAATAATAATAAAAAAAACAATTCACACCTCTTAACCATGCACACGGATGATATATTCTCTTCTATTGAGGCGTACAAAGTCATGATTTATTAGAACGAGTATTAACGCAAGCCTTTTTTGATCCAGTGATAGATACGGTACGAATGCGACGGTCTTACCGACCCGTATCGACGCGCAGGGAATTTTTAAAAGCCTATCGCAGTTGTGGTGTTAACATTTTTATCGAAGGCCGAAAAATATATATTCAAACATTTCTTTTTTGTTTTATTGAACTAATTATCTACGATATTATTTAATTATAATTCTAATCAAGTATTAAATGTATTCTAAGAATATACCTATTTATCTTTATCACATAAATGTCAGTAAGATAAAAAAATTAGAAAAAAAATTAAAATTACACATTCAATTAACAATTTTGTTCTAAATAATATTCGATAGGAAATAAAATCAGGTTTTTAAAATGTGGTAATTACTTATTCATACAATTATTATTTACTTAATGTAAAAATTGTGCTGATTTTATTATTTAAGTAAGAAGTAAATATTTTAAAGTGATGTATATAAACCAAAACAACGGTGTACTTTTAAATGTAAAACTCATAAATATAGAAAGCGGAATTGTATTTTTTTTTTATAAAATTAAAGGTTATAATAAATTATAAAAAGAAATATTTATAGAAAAAAAAAAAAAAAAATAGACAGTGAGCGACCCTGCCAGGATTCGAACCTGGAATCTTCTGATCCGTAGTCAGACGCGTTATCCGTTGCGCCACAGGGCCGGTAGAGTTTCCGGTTGAATTTATGTTTCTTATTCTATTTACCCTAAAGAAATTGCCTTTTATAAAAGATTATTTTATAATGTTATCTACTTTTAGTAAAATATATATCCTATATAATAATAGAATAAAATAACTCTATTTTTATACATACATACATCATACATACTCGTATGATGAAATAGTTTGAACTATAAAATAAACTAGTTTTTGACTAAAAGGATAACTTAGTGACGTAACCATATCATAGTGGGTATCTTATTAGTAGTTAAAAATAGGAGCTAAGTTGTTTCTGGAACTTTCGACGGCATCTCGGTCTGTGGTAACAATTTAATTTTTTTAATTCTGACTACTTGTATATGTATTATGTGATTTTGGTATTATTTTATGTGATATGATATTAGTTGTAATGCGTAGGTGTTCTGGTATAAATTAACTCGTTATATGAATTTTGAGGTGGCACAAAAATTATCTGTATATTATTGGTCTAGTGAACTAGCCGTTATTTTGCAACAACGTCGTGTAAATATCAGAAAAAAGATTATATATTTATGTATATCGACGTGAGTTTGTTGAAACATTGTTGGTCTTGATAGATTGAACCTAACTTTGTGGCTAACTCTTGGGGAACTGAGCCGGATTATGGTAACCAGCATAAGGGCATTACAATAGTACGAATGATGTTTTGAGCTGTTATCGGCATGCTAATTCCGAGGAATTAATCTTAGTTAAAGAGTTAATAAAAAAGATTGAGCGGAAAAGCACCCATGCGATGTACATAGGTACCGACCAGATGAAACCTATTCTGGACAGTTCATTATATCAGTGCACTAGAAACGTTTGGCGAAATATCATGAACCAATCGTGAACAACCCCTGATTAGATTTCATTATCATTTATTTATTATCAAGAAAAGACTTATTACAAATACAGAAAAAAAAAACACCTATAAAATGAAACGTAAACCTTTAAGGTTTTTTTGGCACTTACACTGAACCTTCAGGTAGAAATAGGTAAAGGTGATTCGGGTTTTTACTACCAGGGCAAGTAAATTTTTTTAGATAATATTTGCAATTTTTTACATTCATGTTGTTACGTATAGAGGTAGGTAGAGAATTTATAAGCCTATAAATCAGGTAAGTAGTCGTCCGTTCACCGTAACAATTATTGGCTGAGTGGGCAAATAACATATTTTGTGCGATTTGACGTGTGTATATAGGTTTATCTATTTTTTCCTTCAGTTCTATGTTAAAGAATTGTTCTTTTAATAAACTAAATTTAACTTTGTCATGTAAAGGAAACGTTTGAGAGTATTTGAAAAGTGTGTTGTCGTCTGTGAGTTGCAATTTAACGTTTGGTGGAATGATTAGCTTTAGAATTTTTAATTACCACGACCATTCTATCAAGAGTGAAACGACTGAGAAGAAAAAAAAACTTCAATGTTTATAAATAAAAAAGTGCAAATGGGATTGGGCATGTATTGCTAGTGTCACTGTATCATGTTGACAGTATGTGTAAGACCTTTCCCCGTTGGAGATCGGAGCATGAAGTAAGTGTTGTCGCCATTCACACTACAATTAATTAAGCCAGATTGCCTGGGAAACCAGAATTGCTTCATGTAACAGCTAGAACTCAATTCCCAGCCTGCAACTTTTTTTTTCAAACCGACTAAGGCTTTTAATCGGACGTGTCATGAGAGCTTCATCAAACTTTTGTGGCAAACGCTCATGACGCTCAACATAAAAAGGTAACCAGTACAAGGGCACCGAATCTTGGCTTGTGCTAATAACTGCGTAAAAAAATTACTCAGGGTTTGTCCTACTACTTATCCTTATGGTTAGTAAAAAAAAATGAAAACAAGGACCTATTTCAGAAACCATGTACTTGTGTGTAGTGTGCAGGAGTGTGGGATGCAGTGTAATGCGTGTTCTGCTAGTGTATGAAAGTGTCACTGTATCACGCTGGTGGGGGACACAGAAGCCTCCCTAGGCCAAGGCTGCTTCCTGATGCCTGGGGGACACCCTATCTGGCAGGCTACAACTTTCTGTATAAACTGTCGCAAATTATGCGGTCTGACGTTAGTGACGAATGAGGAGAACGGCACCAGAAATTATGCGATAACCAGAAACGACATTTCAATACCACTTTCGTTTATAATCGGGTGAAGAAGTAAAGAAAAATAAAAAAAGACACACTTCGAAAACGGAGTTTGTGAAATAAGTTTTTTTTTTGTTCTTTTGCCAACGTTACCAACTCTATTGAAGCGTAAGTACAGACAGCATAACACCGGATGATAAACGATTGTTTCCGAACTAACGTCGTTAGTGGTCTTTCTTGTGTTTTTTTTTTTCCATTTGATATTCTAAAGGGATGATGCCATTGTGTTTTCATCACGCTTCCCATACGTACGGTAGTTAGATGGTAAGGATAGTGAAAATTCAAAAAAGTAATTATTTTACATTTTAATTAACTAGCTAATGCGGCGAACTTTGTACAGCCTTCGCGAATTAATAAAGTCGTCCGTAAAAAATATTTGACAAAATTAATTATCTTCATAAATCTTTTCTTCGTGAATTTTTCAATGATTGAAGAGTTATTCTCCTATTTAGGGTAGATGCATCTACCAAATTAAACAAAAAAATAAAATTATTGCTGTAAATCCCATCTAATTATTAATGACCATCGCCAAGGCCCAGCCTTAATCAAAATAATCATTAAAATCGGTCGAGGCGTTCTCGAGTTATAAATGTTGTAACTAACCCGACGACTATGTTTTATATACATGTAGATAATATCATAATCAGAAAAAATCATAATTAACTGCGGAATGATTTCTCTTACATATGCATTTTTGCAGAAAAACATGCTGGTGGGAAAATTTTGTTTTCATTCATTAAGAGGTTATGAAGTTGTGCATTTATTCCTTACAGGCTTAGTCCCCTGTTTCCTCCCTGAATAATAGCAATACGGAAAATATTTCTATACAAAATAATATATATCCACCACCGCCATGCGTGTACGTTTTTGATGTTTTTCCATAAATTAGTGCTTGTAGAAACTTGGAGCCATTAAAAATGAAAACAATGCTCGATTTGTGCCGTAGTTTTCAGACGTTCGTCAAACAAATTTTATGAATTACATTCAATAATGCAATACGTAGAGGCATAGCCAAAGTCTTTCTTATTCTATAACTGAAAGAAAATTATGTATTAAGTAGTTATGTTATATTACCCAGGTTTTTAGTACAAATTTTGGGTATGGTTACCTTTTATAATATGTACCTAAGAACAAAACATGTATGCCTGGTTACATCTTGCATTTGTTAGCTAAAAAGAGTTCTACATATTAACTCGTACGATATCCGTTCATTCATCATTTCCCTTATTATCGTTCCTTCGAGATTATCATTCCGCCGACTAACGACGTGCGACATTCACGAAATACGAAAAAGGGAATAAACAAATTCGACTCGCAAAAAAGAAATACGGCCGCGTCCCCTGCTGATGAGTCTAATTTTTTCTCCCAACTGATATTAAGTCATGTTTAAGACGGTCCGTCATTACCCTTAATAGTAATAGATATTTTATTTTGTCGCGTTTCGCTTTCGGGGTGTTTACACAATATTCGTGGGTTGGTATTCAGGCAGTGTTCGATATGAACTGTTCGATAAAATATTAACAGATATTTACATACATGACTTCGATAGGTAAGTTTAATGCAAAATCAGATTTTGAAATAGATCAATAAATATAATGCATGGCTATGATAAAATTAACCCTTTAAAATATTTTCTGTAATTTCAACAATAATACACACAATGCTATGCTATTTTATTAAGACATGTTTACTTTTTTATAATCGTTGTAAGAAAAATATTTTGCGTAAGTGGGTACATGATTTTTATCGATTGAAAAAACAATTGATTAAGTAAATGCTAAGAAATAGCAAATACTTAGAGGCTTGCAAACCTTATGCAAAAGGAAAATTATTACTTGGTAATAACTATATAGCTATTATAATTTGGGATATGTTGTATTATAAACCAACACAATTACTTATTACCAAAATTCACGTTTTTTGATATTATACACGAATTTTATTTAATCTCGAATGACACCATTCGACTTATCAACCAACACGTTGTGTGAGATTATCAAACCGAAACGTAACCAGAATCGGTACCCTGATACATTTGCCGCTCGTTAATAGGTTTTCCCTTCATAAAGGGAATGTAACCTATTTATTATGAGGTTGATATTAAAAACCCGGGAGATCCGCAACGTTATCCGCGGGAATGTCTGCTGTTTGATGAGGGCATCTTTGTGTTGTTGATTTTATGGATGCTGTCACGGCCCGTTTAGTTATGTTAATGGCGACAAAAAGAATCATTTTCATATTTAAAAATAAATTCTGACCGCTTTATCGTTGATGTCGAAGACATATTAATAAGACTTTTTTTGCACATTACTCCGGTAATACATATATGTATTTTCGGTAGTACGAATCGATGCTGCACACATTGCAGTACCTAAGGAAATATTATAAAGACCATAGCATGGTAGTATTGGATTTTCTAATAATTGTCAAATCAAACAAGCAAGCAATTGTAGGTGTATCCTGATAGTACTTGAGTACTGAAGTATTGGCTACTTCTAGGTCTATACAGTGTTTAGCATGTACGGAACCACATAGTCATGTAACAAAAATGACAAAGTCGATGCATTGCGCTTTGTATCGAAGCTTCAAATTATTCATTTAAATACAACTCATTATTATGACTATCTATATACATAGCTATCAAATAAATTTCACGTTACTGTGCTTTCATTAATTAGTGCACTTTTAAAATACAAAATCACAATAATTTCTATGAACACTGTTTACTTGTAGTAAATAAACTCAAAACTGTTTTGTACACGCATGCAACAATAAACTTTTAAATTGTCCTATTCATATCAGAAGGGATATAGTTTGATGATATATTATCTAATAAACTCGCGTAACGTGTAAAACTTACATCATTATTGGGATCTCTTGTTGTCTACATCCTGATCTACCAGAAAAACATGAAACAAAGTTATCTCGAAACCCTTACTAGTGTCTCGCAACTCATTTCATTTATCCCAGATAACTTTTATACCAAGACTTTTCGATTGTTATTCGAATATACAATAATGAATACTATTACCTTATCGCAAATTTATTACCACATTTTTGAATGTTGTGTTTATAATACGATATGATTTTTTGTAATTTGTTTTATTAATTTAATTTTATAGTAGATCAATTTTGCCCTACAGCAGTGTGATGAAATATGGTTTGAAAACACAAGATGGAAAACTTGATTGAACTGCAATACGCGTTGGTCATCTAAAGTGTATGTTATGTTTAACTGTGCCTAATATTAAATGTATATGAATCGAGAGCAATTTTTGGATTTTCTTCGGCAAAGGGAACAAACAAGATTTTATTTCTAACGGCTAAATTGACGGTTGATAGATTCTATGTATTAATTAATCCCACCGTGAGTTTAATGTCGATACTTAAAATATCGATTGTGATATAATTTCGAAAGGTCTGTAGTAAGTGCCATTAGGGTCCCCCATGATCTGTTACATTATTTATGACGAAAACTTCCTTATTGTTTTCCGTTAAGTGGCAAGATATTTCATACTTTAATGTTTGGCGGATAAACCGTAAAATCTTAAGCTTCATATAGATATTTATAAAAATATTTCAATTGGAATTTAACCATCGAAAAAATAGGTTCGATTTTGAGTCATCGGTTCTAATCGTAAATGGCAAACTTACATGTAGTGCACCGGGGGTTTATTCAGACTTACCTTTCCTTTTGTTCGATAATATTTTTTACCTAATAAGACTCATATTACGTATATATCAAGTAACCAATAAACACGGTCATTGGATCCTCAAATCGGGGTATAGATCTATCTAAGGTAAGTTACATGTTGATTGCTTACTCTGAGTCAGAGACGCTTTTCAGGTTGGTAACAAACGTTGCGAAATACAGCGAACATTAGAGTGGCTTTCAAGAAGACTAATTAGCCCCGAAACAAAAAATTATTCTTGCGTTAAGTTGCAGGGTCCAATACGTAAATTATCCGTTTAAGTTATCGAGGTTTCGTATTTTAAATTATAGAGGTTTTTGGCTCTGGAATAGGAAAAAATTGTAATTTGTAGAAGTTTTCAAGGTTTGAGTTATCGAGATTCTACTGTAATATAATAAATCGTTCCAATTAATAGAAACGACATACGAGCAAAGTCGCAGGCATAACCAATGCTAACAGAAAATCGCACTTTACTAAAGTAACGTTTAAATCGAAATAGAGAAGCGATGTAACCGAACTGTTTATTAAAATTGACAGGAATATAGGAAGTCGCACCTCCGAAGGGTTGAAACGGGGTTGAACTGATACATTTAGTAGTAACTTGTAACACGTGATTATTGATATGTTAAGGGTTAGTGGTTGTTATCTAGATTTTTTTTGGTTAATGACTGATTTTGGGTGTTGTCATTAGTTAGGACGGTATTAAAAAAATGCGAGACTGTGGTTAGCACGGTAGTTAACAACGCGTTCTCAGAGGTATAGAACGAAAGGTTGCGGGTTCAAATCCACCGTGAAAATCCAATAACGCCACGCTATACTCAGACTCATTGTGGAAATCGAATCTATATCATTAACGTGCTTTTCTACCATGCTAAGATTGTGCAGTTATTTAATTACTGATCTTTCTAAAAAAATGTATTAGTAAAGATTAAGCGAGATAGATACTAAGATATTCGCGTATTTTTGTTAACATAAATAAAAAAAATCGTAAAATATATATGTAAATGTGTAAATGAAATATCGTCTTTCACGTACATGCAAATTATTGTTTTTTCTCAAATACATAATTGTCTAATTAATACGTGATTAGTATACGTTTAATTGTCTAATTAATCTAATTTTTTACGTGAAACAGAATGTTTATTATTATATAAATGCCACTGTTCGCGTTTCAGATTTGACTCAATGTTGAAAAATAGAAAATTTCGTATTCAAATTTAAAAGAAAAAAAAATAGTAAATAAATATTACGTAACAATAGTGATCCTAAACAAACATATAAATTATACAATTAGAAGCAAATTATCACGACAGAGGTCGTAATATAGGCCCGACAACATATGAAGGGATAAATATTTATTAAAGACCCCGCAAAGTGTCCACTATTCGTTGACGGCATAGATGTTCAATTCTAATTTAGTCATTTCCGCGAATGGATGTGGTAGTATTTTTTACACATTTCAAACATTTTATATTTGAAGTGATGATGGCATATAGTGTTAAATGTGGTCCAGATGCAATTTGGTGATGAAAATATATATTATCACATTTTAATTCCAAAACTTTCTTACCTCTAAGTGTGTTCCGACAGCACCAATTGGGAGCCAGTTGTTCCAGTCTAGCTAGTCTCTGAATACTTAATATCAGCTGAGATTGTGGAAAATCATTAAATTCTGTACATAAGTGTTGTATCGAAGGGTGGGACAAGTAAAACGTCAGGTAGCTAATTACACACTGTTTATTAGACAGGTGTCGCTCGGTGTCGAGCGGCACGTACAGTATACATATACATACATATATAACATTTCTCCCCCCTACAAATCAAGGTTAGATTTATGAACAAACACATTAATAAAAGAATTGTCTATAGTTCACTGGTGGAATGTTACGCAATAGTCTATTGCTGCTTCTAGACGCAACTTCGGTTGATGTTTGCGAACTCGGTGACGTTACTTCCCTTACCACTTGTTGATTGTCTTGATCGGGAAGCTGTGAGGATGTGTGCAAGTCATCGTGATGAGTGTCGTGTGTATTATTACTCAACATGTTGTCTTTATAGGGTAATATTTGGTTTTTATGTTTACGACAATACCCCTCAATCTCTGAATGAACTGTATACATGACTTTACCTAGTTTTTTAACGATTGTACCTTTCAACCACTGAAATTTATTGTTATTTCCAAATTTTTTGTAGACAATCGGATCTCCTACATTGAAGGTTTGTTTGTTACATCCTTTATAAAATTTACATTGCAAAAACTGTTTTTGTTTTACGCGATTTGCCAGCGATGTAACCGATGTCGAGGAGTCATTGGGATTCAGTAAATCTATACGCGATCTTAGTTTTTGACCAAAAACCAACTGCGATGGTGAAAACCCAGTGACAGAGTGTATCGAGTTTTTCGGTAATCAAACAAATACTTCAAAAGCTTTAACTTTATATCCTTAGAACTATGAGCGGTTATCATACAAGATTTTATACCTTTCTTAACAATTTTGACATAGCTTTCAGCTTGACCGTTACTAGCTGGGTGGAAAGCTGGTGACGTCATATGCAAAATACCATTAGACTGACAAAATTGCTTAAATAGAAACGATGTAAAGGCAGTACCATTATCGCTTACAATCGTGTGAGGCAAACCGAATCTCGACATGAATTCATAGAGTTTTTCGATTACAAATGAGGAACCCGTTGTAACACCCATGTTGAACACTTCGACCCATTTCGTATAAGCGTCTACGATAATTAAATATGTACAATTATTTATTGGGCCCAGGAAGTCTATGTGAATTCTATAAAATGATTTAGGGGGGTATCGCCAGGGCGCTAGCGGCGCGCGCGTCTTGGTGATGGTCGTAGCTGTGTGCACACATTACACGCATTTATCATTTTTTCTAACTCCACATCTATCCCGGGAAACCAAAACCGGGCTCTGGCTTCCTCTTTGGTTTTTACGATTCCTAAATGGGACCTATGTAGTTCTGATAATATTTTATCTCTTAATATTTCAGGTATTATTACTTTATGACCTCTCATTAGGCAACCGTTTTCGACCGATAACTGCGATCGACATAAAAAATACGGTTTTATACGTATATCCAAATTCTTTTTAGGCCAACCATTATTAACAAAATGAATAACTTTGCTCAGACAAACATCATTGAGTGTTTTTTCACGTAACTCTAGCAATGTTACGGGCATATCTCCATCGATCACAAAATTAATATAAGTAGCGCGATCGAGCGGAGCTACGTCGTCCCGACCGGCTTCTAGCTGCTCTTCGGGCAGACTGGCGCGCGACAAGTAGTCGGCACTGTTATCGCGACTCCTTATGTACTCTATGCTATAATTATATGCACTTAGGAAGATTGCATACCTCTGAAGTCGGTTTGCAGAGATTTCAGGTATACCTTTATGTGGACCGAAAATCGAAATTAAAGGTTTATGATCAGTTCGTAAAATAAAGGGATTAGATTTCCCATATAAATATTGATGGAAACGCCTCACACCGAATATTATTGCCGTAGCCTCTTTTTGTATCTGTGAATACTGTTTTTCAGCTTTATTAAGCGTACGCGATGCGAATGATATGGGTCTTTCGACACCGTTAATCTCTTCTTGAGACAAAATCGCGCCCAGTCCCGTTGGGGAAGCGTCCACCGTAAGAATAATTTTATAATTAGGATTAAAATGAGCTAAAACCTGATCAGACGATAACATTTCTTTTATTTTTAGGAATGCGTCCCTGTGCTCATTTGTCCATGTCCATTTAACTTTCTTTTGTAATAATTCGTAAAGTGGACTTAAGATACTTGACGCACCAGGAATAAAATTTCTATAATAATTTACTAATCCTAGAAAAGACTGAAGCTTAGTAACATTTGATGGAACCGGGGCATCTAAAATGGCTTTTACTTTTTCAGGAGATTTTTTTAATCCCTCTTTATTAATTATGTAGCCAAGGTACTTAATTTCGTCTTTAAAAAATTCACACTTATCCTTATGTAAGGTTAACCCTGCATTTTGCAGCCGTTCCAGCACTGCATTGATTTTTTTCCTATGGCTAGATATGTCTACACTGGTGATTAAAACATCGTCGAGTAGACAAAGAACCCCCTCCATGCCTGCAAGCAAGTTTTCCATGGCTCGCTGGAATATTGAAGGAGCACTCGAAAGACCAAAAACCAACCGAGTAAAATTGAATAACCCACGGTGTGTATTTATGCAAGTGTAATTTTGTGATTCTTTACATAACATGAGTTGGTTGTAAGCCATGGATAAATCTAATTTCGTGTATACCTGACCTGCATGCAATTTAGAAAATAATTCGTGAACTGTAGGTAAAGGATATTTTTCAACAACTAATTGTTTATTAATTGTTACTGAATAGTCTGCGCACAGCCTAACAGAACCATCACGCTTAAGCACTGGCACAATCGGCGATGCGTATTCCGAGTGTTCAACAGGGGTTAAGATACCTAAATTCACTAATCGATCTAGCTCTTTATCAACTTTGTCCCTTAACGCGAAGGCTATAGGCCGCGCTTTATAAAACACAGGTTTTGAGTCATCTTTTAATTTTAACATGACCTCATATTTATTAAATTTCCCTAATGCATTTGAAAATAATTTCGGATATTGTAACTCAAATTTTTGTATTTCATTATTTGTATTAATAAAGTTACATGTTGTTATTTGTAACCCGAATCTCGCCATAAAATCCCTGCCGAGAATCGGGGGCCCACCTTCACGAACGACATGTACTTTGACCTCAAGCGTCTTTCCTTGATAAGTCAATGGCATGTTTGCTATACCTATACATTTAATAAGAGTACCGTTATACGAATATAAATTTTTGCCTTTTAATAAAGGAATATTGGCAAACATATCATAGTAGGTTTTCTCGGAAATGACTGTTATACTTGATCCGCTATCTATTTCAAATTTTAACTGGACGCCGTTTAAGGTTACAACTTCTGTCAAGGGTTCACCACGCTCAGAACGAATATTAAACAACTTACCGTCATCCCCGTCATCGCTCACCTCGCTCGCCTCCGTGTAATTCACTTTTTTACACATTTTACTTAAATGACCTTTTGTATTACACTTATTGCATTTATATTCCGTAAAAGGACACTGAGGTGCAGAATGATTACTGCGTCCGCACACCGTACATTTTATTTCCTTCCCTTGAACTGACATTTTATATACGTTTCTTTCTTGAGAGGTGGGAACGATGATGGTGCTGGCCGCTGTAGCCGCTGCTCGTGCACAACGGACGCTTTCGGTGATTTCAACGGCTTTTGTGAAGGTCAACTGGTCAATATCTTGAACGAAAAGTTTCTCTTTTTCAGGTCCTGGTAACATGCCCATTATAAATTTGTCACGAAGGGCTTCTTCGACGTCATGGAACCCACAGTTGGCAGTCAATCCACGTAGCCTGGCTGCCCATTGATAAGGTTTTTCGTCGATTTGTTGAATAGCTGAGTAGAAACTGTACCTCTCTGAGAATCCGTAGCTTTTAACGGTAAAGTGATTATCAAATAAATTGATAATTCCTTCGTACGGTACATTTTGAAGTTCTCTTGGCAATGCCAAGTCCGCTGCAAGCTTATAGGAACCCTCGCTGAGTGTGCTGAGTAGAATCGCCCGCCGTTTTCTGTCCACTTCTTTCCCGTCCAGTTTATTTGCGATAAACCACTGCGCTAACCGGCTTTTAAAAACTCTTCCAGCACTGAATATTGTGGTCAAACGTAGATAAAACTCCGAAAGTCGACATTTTTTTTTTTTGTTTGTGGGTATCTCGTCGCCAATGTTGTATCGAAGGGTGGGACAAGTAAAACGTCAGGTAGCTAATTACACACTGTTTATTAGACAGGTGTCGCTCGGTGTCGAGCGGCACGTACAGTATACATATACATACATATATAACAATAAGAAAATAAAATCTTCTATCTGTCTGTCTAACCAGTCAAGCATTTGCAGCCAGTAAGTTCTGTATATATAATAGATACCATAAAAGCATGTAGAAATAACTTCGATTGAAAATATTAATGACAATTTATATTTTGGAAAATTTTGTACTACTGATTATGTTTGGATTTAGAAATCCTTGGCGATACAATCGTTTTATAATTAACCTATAAAAAAATTGTTTATTGTAAGAATAAGAATTTGGAAGTTATACAAGAAATGCAAACACCCAGATTGATTGGCCATTCAACTATTATTAAGTAACTTTAATCCGGCCACTTACATATTAATTATTTCCTTAAATCGAAGCATATACAAGTGTATCTTCCATCAGCATTTTAGGACAAGCCGTCACCCCAATCTCGTTTAATTAGGTTTCTTTTTTTTTTTAATTATCTTTGTGGTTGTTTGTATCACAGACAAAAAAATGACACGTGCTACACGCCCACTAATCAATGCTCAGAAGTTGTTGCATCACGACATTTCCCTTCGTAAATGTTGCAGATTGGCAATTCGAGCAAGTGTATTTCTATCGATATATCTATAGTATGAAAATATACCGCATCTGAATTTCATAGAGCCCAGTACACCGGGTCAAGCGGCGTTGAAATATGCAGCCCCTGGGGCCGCGGCGGTGACCGTTCCACTGCGCTGTCATACACTCAGTTCAATTATTTACAGCGGTGCGTAGTTTGTTCCCAAAACGTGGACAAATAAATGTCTTTACTTACTTACCTTTAGGTATGTTAATATTCATAGTTTTTTTTTTTCAACGTTTTCGTAATTTCAAAGGAAACCTTTTATCGTTTTGAGTTGAATAAAAAACATTTAATTATTTTACTTTAATTGTAAATATTTTGGAAGGCACAAGTTTTCGATACGGCCAAAGACTGTATACCTTATAGTCCTGGCTCTTAAATGGTTCTGCCTGAACATATTTCTTGATGGTAGATTTTCATCTCAAGGGCAATAGTTAACCAAGCTGGCATTATACCTCATCATTTCCCTTTACAATTATCGTTATATCGTTATTTATCATCAAGTGAGATTACGGTCACACGATATAGTTTTTATCAACAGTTATTTCAATCAAAAGACGTCTAGGGCTGGTGTCCCCAAAAGGGGAGTATTGCCTTAATCGCCACGTTTGGCAGACGAATTGGCGCTCACAGTCAAATAATCGTGGTACTCAGAGGATGTTGCTGGCCTTCTTTTGGTTTATACTTTAGTCACCTTTTACGACACTCACAGGAGTATAACAGTATCAAATAAAAAAAAACACAAAGAAATTATAATCAAAAACCTATACAATAATAAAAGTAAATTAAAGTAATTTCCTTAAAAGAGGGGGCGCGACCTACGCGCTTATACCACATTATCAATACATCAACCCTTTCTATGAAGCAATTATCAACACCAGGTCATTGCGACTAATGGGTTGGTTTAACAAGGTTTAACACGCGATCGAACACGGCTCGCAGCGGTGTATCGTTACCGATTTCATTTGCTTTAACAATCAATTCGATAATTAAAGATAGTTCGGTTTACACGAACACCGATTTGCCGAGTAACATCGAATAGTATCGTATAATACTGGACCAAAAGTGATTAAGGAGAAAGCTGGTGTTTAAACTCAGATAAACGTTTGAAGTTACAGTATTCAGGCATAATCCCTCCTTCCAATTCCAATGTTCACATAAACCACAAATTTATTGCAAGATTCGAACCTCTTTCCACTTGACTCCACAACCATAGGTAGACTTTCATTAATAGTAAGTCCTTTAATAACACAATTTGAAGCGACAATGAGACATTAGTAACGTTTTGAGGCAATCAAAAATAAGGCAGAGATTTTCCTAAAGGAAGATGTTATAAAAATATCATGGCCGGAAATTTGCTAACAGTGTAGTTGGAAATTAATAACCAAGCATTGACAGGTGGAATTCTAGCAACATCACTTGCAATTCCTTTTGATTTAATTTGTTGCCACTTTTGGTCATTTAGTCACTTAAGATCAGGTGAGATTGTAATAAAATAATGTAACCTATATAATGTTAAAAATATGTAGCCTGGAATACTTGAATTTGAAGGCGCAGATACAATAATCAACTCAGTAGTTGATGCCGAAATATTCGAGCGTTGATATAAAGTTTTCGCAATACAAGTTTACCTAATTTTCTTTGTAAAACTTACGATAGACAAAGAAAGAAAACACCGTAAAGAAGCTTGTATACTTAAGAAATTCTTCATTACTTAGTACTACAATAGATCGGAGAAATATAATACTAAAGGGTTAATTTGTTAACCACAAAACTCGTTTAGTATATCCAAAGTGCTGGCTCTCAGCTACCAGGGAAGATTTAGATAAAATCAGTCAAAATCAAAATCACTAATAAGGCCAGAAGCCTTGTCTTTTGAAAGTAGATAACAACAAAAAGGTTGGCCGAACATTGCTAATTAGTCAGTATCGTAAGCCATGCTTCCCCTAGGAATAAAGCCTTTGACCAGCACTAGGACGTTTACATCCTATATAGATAAAGAGTTATTATTTCATTATACTAATTACCTAGAATAATGTGTCAAACGAATTCCAAATAATACCCATAACAATAATTGATAAGTTTCATATAACTAATTCCTAAAACAACTTTGTGTATGGTATAACAATAATTACATTAAAAGACTAAAAGAAAATATTATTTAGCATACACGGTAGGTCACTGTTTTCCAAGTGTCAATATCATGGAAGTCATACGACCGGAATAGAGTAAATATTCAAAACTATGTACGTACATGGATATAAAGAATTTTGATTAGCTCAGTTCGTAGTTCGATTGAACCGGCAATTTTATTTATGAGTTCATGGAACCTAACCTTCGTGTTTTGTTTGAATTAAACTTGGGCTATATTTTATTTTATTTGTTTCATTGTAATTCCTGCTTACGCATTATAGACAAGTATATTATTATGCAGTTTAGATTTCTTTTTGGTTGGAGTTCTATGAGTTTTAAAACTGCACCTAAAATAATTCGGAATAAAAGTAAACTTATTTTTCGACTGTACAGCAGTTGGTGGTAAGTACGGGTGCAGTTAGTTCCTAAACAACGGTGACCGATGATAACAGATGCCTCTAAACGCTTTTTTTGAAAGATCTAAAATTGTGACAACATACTATTTCATTAAAAAATATACATATATTAATTAGTAAGCGTGATCAATTTATCAGAACCTTTAAGAACTGGCCAATAGTAAGATAATTGAGCAAGTATATATAAGAATAAAAATAAAAAAAATCCCGTGCCATTTGTCTAGAACTATCAAACCGATCTCAATGAAATTTTGTACAATATGTGAGATTTGGTCCAACTTAAAAGATTAGTCATTTTTTTACACGTTATAGGCTCAGCGCTTTGACTACCCAGGCGGGCTACCACCCTCATGTTTGAAAACTTGTCGCCAAATACCAACAGATGTGTTTCGGCAGCATCACTTGAGAGCCAGTACCTCTAGCCTTAGTGTGCTTACTATCCTGGACCACCTCGCCATTTAACATCAGGTGAGATTGTGGTCAAAGCACAGAGTCTATTCCGTGTAAAAAAAAGAAGATAATTTTTATCCCGATTAATGATTTCAATATTTTTGTATTTTTTTTTAACATTTTTATTTAGGTAACCCGAGCAACGCCGGGTAGGTCACTAAATTAATTTGTATACTTTAATCTTTATACGTACATATTATAATTCTTATGGCACATCTATTCGAGCTTTTAAAATGTCCACCCCTAAAATGAATTCTTTAGTTCAAGCAAGCGACGAATGTATCCCCAAGCCGACTGTTTACAATTTTTAGTAATTATTTATATGCCGATCTTTAGTTACGATAGTATAACTTGACACGCGGGAACACGTACAATTTATTGTTATTATTCGTTTTTATAATAGTTCGGCAAAATGACTGCATTATGCCTAATAGCTTACTATTACAATACATTACAATGCAAACCAAAAACAATGGCTACCGTCGAGAGATCCATCGTCAGTCGTCCCTGTGATGCCGGCCTGCACAGATATCTCTTCAAATGTACGTTTTAATACTTACTTTTAAACGATATTTCTTGTAGCTTAGTATCACTTATTATTCAGTATTTTGTAATGTTTATTAACTTTGTGTTACTTACAATTAGACTAGATTCAATGATGTTGTAACGTTAAAATTAAGATGTAAACTAAACTTGTGTTGATATTAGACTTGAAATTGAGTTTTATCTGCTTAACCCATCGTAGATATAGCGTGATGATGATAATGATAATATCGGATAGCTGCGAAACGAAACTCGTAAAGTACTGATAAATCACACTTGTCGTATAACGCGTCGGCCCCACACGTACGCATCTCCACGAAGATCGATGCTGTCAATAAATCAAAGAACGACATTTTTGTGTACACACCACGCCCCGACACTCGACTAACTCAAATTTACTGCGGTACAAGTACACATATGAGATAATAATAATAACATACTGGATTTAAAACAAAAAACTATGATAGACAACTTACGAAGACAAAATATAAGCAGACACAGACATGTTTTTTCTGAAAAATAGAAAGTGTATTAAAAAATATTAATTCATATTTTTATCTATACTAATAATAAAATTGAAGTCTGTTTGTAATAACAAAGTAACATTTTTTTACTAAATACATCTGTTAATTTGTTCTGGGTAACTACGGAACGGCTGGACGGATTTTGACAGAACATTTTTTGGTATATAGGTGAAGTAACTACACGTAACTTAGGGTTTGATTTCAGAAAATAATTAGGGTTCCGCATAAAAAAATAAAATTCATAAAAAAATGATTAAAATCCTTTTCAATGCACAGATTTAGGGGCAATATGTTGAATTTATGAGAAATATTTTCTTTTATCTTAGTACTAAAATTTGTTTATAAATTTAACTAGGGTTCAGTATAAAAAAAAACGCAGTGAAGAACATATGAAAAGCGGGTGCTGCCGCGGGCACACAGCTAGTTACATATAAATATTAACATTCTAATATTATTTTATACTTTTCTCATTTACCTCTTCTTCCCCTCTTTGCCGTTTTGAATTTTATATAACTAATCTCAAAATAAATATATATATAGATCACTATTTAAAAAAAGTTTTTTTTATGTAATGAAATATAAATACCTCGTCAACTCGAATAATTAAAGCACAACTGTGCTTCCAGAGCCACATCATAATCAAACAGAGAGATTAATGTGGTCTAAATAATTTTTAAATTTGTTACTCATAGATTGAAAAAAAATTATTTACTTCGATTTTACTTACACATTTACTTTGATTAACAGTAATTATAATCATCGATGATATAGTCATGAATTATTTTATAGTAAAAATATGTTATAACTTGTTTATATCTGTACGCACATATTGGTTGTATGGAGCCTGTAATAGTAAGGCAACCTATCGCACGCATTTACCAATATGCCCGATGGACTAATGGACTATCACTGTTCAAAACTGAAACAAGGTAGATGACGTCTGTGCTGCACTAAGTTTAGCTCATGTCTCGAGTTGCATTTAATTTATTTTTGTGAAATACGCTCGTAATTTTATAGAAATCATAATTTTTGTAAAATCTCTGGTAGAACTTTGCTAGGTGGTAGGGCTTTTGTAGCAGAGCACCGTATATACCTACCTAGCGGATGTAGCTGTAGCAGATGTAAACCAGCATGAACATCATGGTTCTTGGACTGTACATGATTTAATATCAAATGAATTACAATACATACATTTTATGTTCACTAATCTTAATTTACAATTACCCTTTAACTAAATCCCCATAGAAAGTGTTGAAACGTGTGATTCCGCGTGATACAATGCGTTGAGCTGCCATCCTAGTCAGGAATGGATAGCTCCGCTCCACACGAAACCACCAGACAGGAAAACGTAACCATCACGCGCAATTTGGTCGCCGTAGGATAAACAGACTCGCGACCTGACCTTGCACCACCAACAAGGAATTGACCAACCCCCAATAAATATCCTAATGACTGACTCGCAATAGCAGGTCACGAAGAGATTACTTCAGAGAACTACGAGCTTTGATCAATTGCCTCGACCCCCGGGAGGTTGAAATGACTACACTGTGATTGTAATTCTACGACGGCCGCAGACCCGTACTGATCTGTGTACTCTGTTGCTGGTCAATAAATATGTAAGGTATTTCGTGGGGTCGGGCACCACAAAATACTTTTTATGACTTACTGATTAATCCTTGTAGATTTCCATAACTTGTTAGACTTTTAAGAGTTATCTAACAATCGTTAAAATTCGAACTTAATGCCGCTTACCTTGTTTTTAAAAACATCAACAAAGACCGCGTTGTTTTCAACGCGGTTCTGACATCCGTGTATCACACATCGAAATAAAAAATGTGCCGATATATATTTCTCAATTAGAAAGGGAGGAGAGGTTGAGTGGATATTTGGCTTTCGGGATAAATCACGGTTGTGCTTTTCGACAGATTTGTGTTCGAGGTTGTTTTTTTTTTTTCAATTTACGGTTCTTTTTAATTTACGGTTTTTTAGGAAGAGTTGACAATTGAATTTCGTTGTTTGTTGAACTTCTATATTTTTTTTGTTGTAGTATAAAAACGTAACTTGTTATTTTTTAGTTGGGGAGATCCACCATGCAGCAGATGGGTTATGTTTCTAGAACGTAAATATATAAGTATTTTAATAAATTTAGAAAATATTCTGTCCACATGGAATTAGTAGAAAGGTGTATATAACTCGCATTCTCATGATTAATTAAGAAGAAAGACTATAATAATTATTGCTTCGTTTGTACTGTAATATTACTTATTCTACATTTACTAACTACTTAGCTGACATATCTTACTATTTATATCTTGAACTGAGCAGTTCTTGTATACGTCCATATATATGTAATTGGTTTTTTAGAAATAGGCGTATACAGAAATGAAATGCACGAAGGTATTAAAGCTATTTTTTAAGTGAAATTTTTATACGATTCTTGTAGGCAGGCATTATTAAAAAATGTCCTACCACCATGTTATGGTTTTCTCACTGTTTTCCTTCACCGAAAGCGCAATCCGATTTTAGGAGTTGGATAGGTAGGAGTCGAACCCGCGTCTATCGACGCAAAATCCGGTCGCACTACCACTGCGCTTCAAAGTTAATTCGCTTGGAATGAACAGAATATTTATATGCAAATTTTCTATTGTCTTATTTTTGAATGCACTCTGTCTCTCGCAGTAAATCTTGTTAAAACTTCAGAATTCACATTCAATATTATTATTTCAAATAATTATGTATACACTTGAATATTTCTAATGCGGTCACCAAAACCATATGCCAATTAAAATACAATCAACATTATATAATATAGAGTAAAGGCGTAAGTTTGAATAACAAATCGTTATGAAGGTTTAAGACCAAAAGGTCTAATAATAATATTTATAGTTGGCTACAATAATTCCAAATTCGAAACGCTACGTTCTCTAACCCCCTAAAGACACGGCCAATGATTGATCAGTATAGATTAAAAGGTTGATTTCTATTTGGCGTGTTTCTTCGCAATAACATTGGGTAGCAACGGTACGCGGCGACCACGCTTGGGAATTGGGGATTAGTTATCATATTGATTTCTTTAGCCGGTAGAAGTCGTTCTGAAATTGGACATAGGTATGTAAATTGGACCTAACCTATATGAAACATATTATTTTTACTGTATAGCGTTTTCAAGATGGTAAACATACTAAGCCTAGAGGTTATGGCTCTCAAGAAGAATATTGTGCTTGGCGACATGTTTTCAAACTTCAGGGAAGTACGCTGCTGCCTTTTTAATGCTGCACGTATTATAAAACGCCCTACGATAATGCTATAGTTTCCTTACAATATATTCCTTCGCAGAAAGCTCAGGCTCAATTTAGAATTAGATAGGTTTGAACCTACGTCCATCAACGCGGAATCCGACCGTACTACCAATTGAACCATAATCGCAAATATCATTTGATAATTTATTTTAAGCTCTTTCCAATTTTTGTGTCGCATTGAGGGGAATACGCTCGAATTGTTGTTTGGTTCTTGTTGGTATAACTCTATCCAATTATTAATGATTCATTCGTCTTTAGGCGACTCTTGCAGTTATTTAATATGTATTATAAATGTTAAAACGATATTGAATATATCTTGAATTTGTACTTCGATAGCCAATGCATTTTCAATGACATGTTACTGACAATCTTGATATTTATTTACCGCGCACACAAAATGTTTACTTTAGGGAAGGTCAAGAACTTTGTGAAATTGAATACGCAAGGCAATCAAAATTGTTAGCATTTGTTTTTAAATAATTATTTCTCTATTACAAAAGAAAACAATGAATCACTGTTGAATTACAAATTCTAAATGATTTTTGGTTTGGACACTGGCATGCAATAGAAACACAACCGTAAATGGCAAAAAATAAATAAATATCGAAATTGGTGCGATACACAGAATCCCATAATAACATACATTTTACAAAATATGATTTACACATTACACATAATGTAATATTACTATATATTTCTTATGCCCACAATACATCGAACACAATCCGAGACTTTATTTTGTCTGTGTGTTAATGTCCATTCTCTATTAATCTTTATGCCATTCACGGTATATTTAATAACATTAGTTGTTTCGATAACATAATGACAATAATATTTGTATTTAAAAATAGCAAAAAAAGGTTGGAACAAAACCGGTTTTCAATCTAAGACATTTCTTACAAGTATGTTATATACCTCAACATTTTTACTTCGTGTCATTTATCAATATTTTAAATAAAATGATACGTCACAATCCCTCTTATAATAAAATCAAAACAAGTTAAAATGTCTATATAAGTAAAATAAAACAACCTTTTATTTCTTCCTAAACTAACTGTGTGCTCGTGGCTGCTCCCGCGTTTCATATGTTCTTCACTGCGTTTTAATTTTTTTTACGGAACCCTAATTATTTTCCTTAATTTTTTTCGATACTAAGAAAAAATTAAAACAAATTTCTTACAAAATCAAACACTTGCCAGTGAAACTCTGTATTGAATTGGATTTTATTCTAGATTTCATGAGTTTTTTTTAACGCGGACCCATAATGATTTTCTTAAAACAAAAGTACCCTAAGTTAGGCGAAGTAACATCAGCTATAATACAAAAAAATCTCGTCAAAATCATCGGTCTAGCCGTTTATTACCCAGACGGAGATTACTCATAATAAACAGACAGACAGACAAAAAAATATTAAAAATTGTGTTTTTGGTATAGGTATCGTATATACATTCATATGTATTTAGTAAAAAATTGTTATTATGACATTACAAACAGACACTTTAATTTTATTTATTGTGTCTACAGTAACTTATAATTATTTTTATATTATTTAAAAAGATGTTTCAAATGTTTAATTAGTATTGTCTCAAAATGACGATCGCGTTAGTTGACACTTGCTTGACAAATTTACGATTGTCAGTGCCTATTTAGAATTGAACCGAATACAAACAACGTGGCTAGATCGATTCTAATTCCTAACTGAGTGTAATAAACTGGGTGCAGGAGGGAGTCATGGACGATTACACCGGCGCGCTTGCACCTACCTGTGTTTAGGTATTTGTTGTTATTTGTGTTCCGAACTATTAATACCGGTCTTAAGCATTAGGTATAAACTTTGTATTCGTCCTAAGCTTATTTATACTAATAAAAAAAATGAAGTGTCTTTTTGTGATATCAAAATAACCTATTATAGTTTTACTAAATACATATGAATGGTTTATACGACATTAATACCAAAAACACAATTTGTAAATTTTTTGTATGTTTATCTGTTTGTTCCGTCTAATCTCTAGAACGGCTGATACGATTGTGACGGGACTTTTCTTGGTAGATAATACGCGGAGTAACTTAGGCTTTTATTTTTCGAAAGAGATAAAGGTTTCGTGTAAAAAAATTAAAACGAGTGCTTGAATTTTCGAGGAATATATTTCCTTTCTGTTAGTATAAAAAAGTAGGAAAATAATTAGTTCCGTTAAAAAAAATTAAAACCCAAAAAATTGTAAGAAAAAACGATTCAGTGGTCAGGACCATCAAATCATTATTTTCCAATGATGACAGAACGCGAGCGCTGGACATCGAATCATTAGATTAAGGTTCGGATAAGCTTATCCTATTGCATAATAAACTTTCTAAGTTAGAAAAACTGCCTTCAAACACTTATAAAAATGTAGTCCGGCAACATCCCGTGAGAGCGATTATGTCTAGGTTTAGCGTGTTTAGGCCACATCAACACTTATAGGTGAGATTGCAGTTAGCGCTAACCCTATAGAGTATAGATTGGGACCAACGTCCATTGACATCGTACGCGATCAAAGTGATGATATTTAAAGTCCAAAGTATACAATTGCCAATGTTGGTGGAATGTACCCGAAATACGGGGGTTCCATGGTGTTCTAGCAGAACCGATGTCCGATTCTGGTAGTATGCTATGGAACTTTATTATTACAAGTAGTAAGTTAAGGCATAATTTAATTAAGTTGTTTTTTTATATTTATTATTTTTGTAAGTTATACTGGGTATGCTCCGATAGGGCTGGCATACACTAATGTGTAAAAGCCCTGTTCAAATAAATGGTTACAATAAAAAAAACAATAGCCAATATTTAAAAATTTGCCATAAACCAACTATAACATTTACACCGTCTTCCGCCACATCATACTTAGGGGTCGTTCGAGTATTACGTCCGCTAAATTTTGGACATATTGACCCACACCCTTGTCAAGACTACTAAGCAAAGCTCTATGGTTAAGTGTTCGTATAATTTTAAAATAAAAATAAATTATTTATAAGTAAAAATTGCTTACAAATCACCTTAAAAATTAACCCCCGTCAAGCAAAAGATAGCCCCAATGGATGTTCACGTAATACTCGCATGGGCCCCTTAACATATATGTTGACGTTACGGCTATAAGATGACAACAAATATAATATTAAAAAAAATCTTTTGCTGTAATTAGTTAAACAAAGCGGATGGAGCTGCACGCGAAACTTAGTCGTAGGTACACGTTTCGTAAATCCAGTCATTTGTTTTTTTACCCTTCATCCCCGTGTAGAAAGAGATAAAAAAGCCTCTACTCAAGAGTATTCAATCTTTCACGACATAATTACCGTCTGATATACTTTGAGGCGCCACATCAATATATAGTTAATGGAAGTGTCCACTTGAGCGTAGTTAAAAATGACGCTGTAAAATAAACGTGGCTTACTTTATACGTAATTGGTTTTTTTTAAATCTTGTTTTTAAATATACGTATATACATTTTCGGTAACTTAATGCATATTTGTAAAAAATTAAACAAGCTCGATCTAGTGAATGGTCGTCATAATTTTAATATTACATATTATATATAATATGTATATATATATATACAATATTAATAAAGACAAGTTGGCCATTCCACGCTTTAGGTTAAGTAAGTCTAATAAAATTTATAGGTAATAGTATATGGTTTTACAATAAGATCCCAAGTAACATTACCGATTTACCTGACAATAAGTTCAAGTATTATATCAAGCAAGCTTTAATCTCAAAGGGTTACTACAGGGTGGATCATAACGTGAACGTTAGTGATGTCTAGAATTAACCCACATCTCTGTGCTTCCGCTAACATTGGTTAAGACTATGATTTGTATAGTTTTTTATATGAAAAAAAATGATATATAGAAAAATAGAACCAGATCGAGTTTCTTGTCGGCTCTTCTCGACTGGGTTGTTTTTCGGACCTGTGCTAGTGTTTTAGACGTTCATAAGCGCCTTCTTAGGGCCTAAAGTTTTATTTTTATTTTGATTTGACTTACTGTTTTTACTACAATCTCAGTTGATGTTAAGTGACGATATAGTCCAGGATTGTAAACACACTAAGCTCAGAAGTACTGGTTCTCAAGTTGTTCTGCTGGTACACACTTGGTGCTTATTAGAAAATGTCCGTAAATCTACGTAACTTCATCAGGCTTTGTCGTGAACATTTAGGGTGATCAGCATGAAAATAAAACTATCACAAGGGAATTAGACTGACATGCACCTAGGGAAAATATCTTAAGCCACTATTGAAGGAATGGAATAATCATTGTTATAGGCATTTCTATTTGTTACAGATCTATGTAACCACCCCTCAGGCGGTAAAGGGGGCAAGCCAGGGTGGGAGTTGTCTCTTGAAAAAGTCTCAATAACTCGTCGAGGCAGAACGCGAATGACATCGTTAGTCGAAGTGGTATGGAGAAAAGGCGAACTATCTACTCACCGTTCCACTGATACCTATCGGTTATACAGGCTGATTGTATATTTACTCATATATTTTTATAAATATGTACGTGTTGTATGACTCTTAAAAAGGAAAAAATTGAACTACTTTCTGTAATTATGAACGTGATTGTAGTAACATATATAATAATTACAGCGGCTATCATCAGCTATTGTTATAATCACGTACAAAATACAACCATAAAAGGTCTCACATCTGATCTTCCTGTAAAGTTTCCACAACAATCGGGTTGTTTTTCAAACGGGCGATTCATAAGGGCATTTTTAAATGTAAATTGAATCAATTAGACGTATCTTCATGTATGAGTACATCTCATACGATTTGTACAAACCAAAAAAAATATCAAGCATTATTACAATGCAGTTATGCTGATGGCCAGTAAAGGGCAATACTAGAACATCATCTTCTCTCATGAAACCCTTCGACAGTTGCCGTCAATATTTCTTGAAGATCTTTCCAGGTAATTCAATTTCAATTTTTTTTTTTGCATTTACGATATTCATTTACTCATCCCCCTCTCAATTACAGAGAGGGGGTATGTGGGACTTGTGGTCACTCGTTTTGATATGGATGCCAGGAATACTCACTAAAACTCCTCGGTGCCTTCTCACTCCTTTTTAGCCGAGGAGCGGGAATTGTAATCTGTTCTGCTACCGCTCAATCCGGCCAGTGTCGGCCCCTCAAAAGGACCCCCTTCAACTGTTCGAGGTGGTGCGCGGTATTCGTATTACCGCCACAGTGGTGGCACCCTTCACTCGTTTCTCGGCATATTCGACACAGGTATCTTCCGAAACAGCCGTGTCCCGAGAGAACCTGTGTCGACCAAAACGTGAGGGTGCCGAGCCTCCTCCCAAGCCACGGAAGGCCGGAGCCAAGTCTAGACGAATGAACTAGACCGTGACCTCGCCAAATCTCGGTTGCTTGAGCCAGTGGGCCCACTCCTCTACCACCAGGACCTAGTGGAAATCCACCCTCATCATGTCGACCTCTCGGACGAGAAGCGAACTCTGCGCTCTTCCGCTTCCATGCGTTCCTGATAAAGAGCAGTGAGAGTTAAATTCTTTCCTTATCAGTATTAATCTGTTTCTAGAGTTTACTTTCATGCAATTAATTTGTTTAAGCGTAGTTTAAATAATAATGTATTTACGTAAATAGTTTTGCTAAGTTAAGTAGCTCTTAATTTAAAAATTAAAATACAATTAACACAAAAAGGGATTACATATTGACAAATGTGTTGCGTCTTATGTATATCACAGCCGCCAGCCACGTTAGTGATTACAAACACTATAACAACATAAAATTTAAATGAAAAATTTCAAAGAAGAGTACTTTGGATCCGTGCGTGTATATGAATTATTACTCGGTGCGAGTATTCATTTAATTTATAACAATATTCTACATTAAATACTAGCTGTGCCTGCGACTCCGTCTGTGTGGGATTCCTAAAATTATTTGTTGTATGAAACAGGAGATAATTTTGTGGCATCTATATTCAATATGATCCTTATAACTTTTTTATATTATGCTACCTTATGTAACCAAATATATACTACAAGCTGACCAGATAAAATATATACGTTGAAAAAAAAAGAATCATATCATCGGTTCAGTGGTTTTAGAGTTATAAGGAAACTAACCGACAGACACCAAGAGAGACGTTGCCTTTTATACAATAAGTATTACTACCGATTTTTTCTTTGCGATACTCTAGACACTTCATATTTGTAATCGGCCTGTATCAGAAAGTATTGGCTAGATTTAAATAAGTATCTCGCGGACGCAATCCGCGACTGTGTTCATTTCGCGGACATTCTTTCACGTGACCTACGAAGGATTTTCGACTCTCTACATATTAAGTTAAAGTAAAAAATTACAAGTTTTTATCACCTTTCGGTTATTAAACAACGCACTCGACCGGGTCCGTGATCCCGCATCACTTGTTCTCAAGGACGTGGTGGATTGAATTACCGAAGACCTTTATGCATCGCTGAAGCCTTTAGCTTCGAGACTTCGAGGGTATTGGATTGGATTGGATCTTATTTTATTTGTTTTTTTTTTTTAATGCTAAAACTTAAATATATTAGATTTGGTTATCATTTTATTATTATTATACAAGTAAACTGAAATCTTTTGGAATAGTTATATGATGTTTTATATAGTTACTAGATATACCCACTAGCTTCAATCATACATGATAATTTCTATATTTCACAATTCACTGCATTTTTTTTACAAGAACTGCAATTTTTGTCGACTTAATTACCACGTATAACGATTTATAATATTAAAACATAATCAGTGAATAAATTTATGTTTGAAAAGAAAATAATTAGGTAAATCTCATTAGTGATTAAGCTAGTTACGCTCACTAATGGTAGACGTACATATGCTGTTCTTTTCAATATACTAGCAACTCACCGCTGTTTCTTACGGGTATATAAACACTCTAATTATTTCTCAATATTAGTAAACTGTTACTAAATGTTATTCACTGATAATGTAGCTTTCTACAGCTGAAAGAATTTTGAAAATCGATTTAGTAGTTTCTAGTTTATTCCTAACAAACAAATAATCGGTTTTATCTCTTTGTATAAGTAATAAGTATAGATATGCAAAATATGAAACTAAAAACCGATATCTTTTATAAATCTTATGCGGCATTTTACTAGCTGTGTCCGCGACTTCGCTCGCGTGGATTTCAGATAATTACATTCTAATAGACAGCCTATATTCTCCTTCTAGATGGCAATATATTCTTATATTTATCTAAGGTTTTCTATATCCCATCCCGTCCCCACGAAGGAGATCACACCGGCCACCTCCTAGACAGCCTTCCTGGTACAATGGAAGGTCAGGGCTTCGCCCCTTTTTCTCCTGGTTTGGCAATGGGCCCGAGTCCATACCACTGCCGGTGCGTTGTCCGGACTGAGTCGCTGTCTGCGCTTAACCCGCACCCTAATAGGTCTGAATAGCGGCCTGCACAGCATACTACCCATGTGTTGATGATTGTCACCTCCTGCCTCAACCATAAAATCAACGGTCGTTTGGCCATGCTTCCCATACCTAAAATATTAACTACTCTAGTCTACCTCCGAAAGACAGACTGAGCATGTGTGACCCAAGCCCAAATACAGGAACAAACGCTGGGGCATTGATCAAACCGTTCAGGCTGCGCACGCCATATTATAGAATTTATGCTGACTCATTACATCTATTGTGAATACTTATTTAAATATATGATTTTTAATAAATCTAGATACATGCTATTTGTTAAATAAATACATATATGAGTAAAAAGTATGCTAGATGTTACTATAGAGTATAATCTACTACTATGTCAAATTTTATCGAAATCAGTTCAGTAGTTTTTGTATGATGAACGAACAAATTAATAAACAGACAGACCGACAGACTGACAAAAAACTTGAAAACTATCGAAATGTGTTCTGTTGTTAATTTTGAAGCCCCGCATAATATTTTGTTTAAATAACTTCAATGTACAGAATTCGTCCCTCTACCCGTTTATTATAAGTATAGATTACTAATGCACTGACAACCATAATGTACATTTTATTGGTTCTGGCAAATATCGTAAATAATAATGCGATAAAATCAGTTACTAGGTTTACAACTTTGAATCGATTCTAAACGTCTAGGTATGTCACGTGATGGCCTTAGATTTTCGATATCGCCAGTTCACATTAGAACACTAAAGAATTGTTAACTATTAATTAATTTATATTAAAATAACCCCAAAATTGCGATGTAGTAAGGCTTTCATAGCTGATTTGTAACTACCACAGGCATGTCGAAAAACACGCGATTGTTCAGGAATTAATAAGTGTAATTAATCATATATCCATCTCTACGGGCAATGTACAAACAAAGCCTACCTAAAGGATTTAGTCAAGGTAGACATAGGCCGGCATAATAACTGACAATACATTGACTTTATTTAACAACAGACAAAGAGCAGTAATTGTACCGAGCTCGAAAAAAGAAAAGAAAACACGGCTTCTAATAAATAAACTTGGAATTAAACGCTTTTATGGTTTACACGAAAAGTCTATTCTGCATATCTTGTTTCATTGTCCCAAAATAAATACTCATGTTTATGATAAATATTCTTCTTCCTATGGAATGTCCTCGCCCTGTGAATGTTAATTGCCTCCTTACTCCTGTGCATTCTAATTTTGTATATATTTTAGATAATTTTTTCCTTAGAAACAATATTTCCTTATGATTATTGCCCTTGGTTCTTTTGGAATTGTCAATGTTACCGCTACTGTCCAATGTTTATAAATCGGTTTCCCTCATACGTCTCTTATAATCAGTCTCATTGATATTGGCAAAATCAATGCTAAACCTCTGTGGGAACCATTTATCGAAGCTTTTAAAAATAATCAACCAACCAGTACATTTAGTAGTAGGATATACTCTTCAAAAATGAGATTCTGATTTATATAAAGACTAATCTTTTAGCAAATACGAGCGGTTACTGGACGATATGATCGTGACGGAATAACCGACGACAGGATAACAGAGATAAAAAAAATTGGTTTATGGATAATTGTGATAGAACAGTAGAGTTTATATATTACTCTGAGGTGGGATTTAGTTGAAAAAGAACAATTTAACACAATAATATCTGCAAAATATTTACCGAATTGGAGAGCCAGGCCAAATACAATCTGCTAAACTATTTTTGTGTTTCTTCCTTAATACGTCTTAAATTATGTAACCGATAAAATTGATATTTAGCATAGACTCACATTTTGTTAAGGACATAAATATATGTTAAATTGTATCTTCACTAAACTACGTTAAATTTTTATTTACATCCAACGAAACACCTGGGTATTATTAGTTACTTTAATAATAAACGGGTATTAGATGCATATTGGTGTATCATTTTCAAAATAAGGAAGGAAAAAAACTACTTGCAATTACTACGAAAATATAAACACATTCAAATTAAACCGAACATCATAGTGTGTACTTGCAAAATACTTAAAAAAACTACAATTTCAGATCAGTATCGTTTGGCGGTCGACACGCGATCGTAAAGACGTGCAGATGTACCTATTGACTGCACCGTTTCGTAGCTCGGATGCCGCCGGTGGAAATTGATTTACTGTTTGCGGGGAAACAATTCGCTACAGTTATATAGAGAGAACATTTTATTTATGTCTTATATACGGGAAATCAAGCGATCTCAAATAAAATAGGGAACTGTTAATTATTTGTAAATATGCACGTTTGAACCATAAAAAACATATGTTAGTGCATGTTCAGAAGCCCAACGCACGTTACCGGACAATAAGTTCAATCACCAAGTTAAGCAAGTTTTAATTTCAAAGGGTTCAAATTATAAGGTGGTTGATTATGTAAACGATGTTAATATAATAAATTGACTCTACTCTCTGCGTATTTTATAATTATGATTTGAATGCTTTTATTTTAACAAAAAAACATATACCTTTAAAAAAGAGACAAAGGAAGTTTCTTGCAAGCTCTACTCAGATGGATTGTTTTCTGAACCAGTCGTAGTGTTTTGACGTTCATAAGCGCCTTCTTATGACTTTTGATTTGATTTATGAATATATTTTTTACACAAAAATAAAATTACAATGGGTCACTTACAATTGACCTAATTAGGAAGCTCAAAGTTACCCAAAAGGCAATGGAGAGGGCTATGCTCGGAGTTTCCTTGCGTGATCGAATCAGAAATTAAAAAATCCGCAGAAGAAACAAAGTAACCGACATTGCCCGAAGAATTGCTAAAGCGAACTGGCAATGGGCTGGCCACATTGCTCGTAGGACCGATGCCCGATGGGGTCAACGGGTTCTTGAATAGCTGCCGCGTACTGGAAGACGCAGTGTGGGTAGGCCCCCACAAGGTGGACCGATGACCTAGTGAAGGTCGCGGGAGTCCGCTGGACGCGAATGGCGTAAGACAGGTCGTCGTGGAGATCTTTGAGGGAGACCTATGTCCAGCAGTGGGGACGTCTTTCGGTCGAAAGGATGGATGGATGGAATATTTAATGTTATAATTGTTTCTCTCCATACTATATAACCTGTGGAAATATCTGAGGAATGCCGTAGACAAGTTGCATTCACATTGCCTTATCTCACTGTCTATTGGTAGGGAAGTATATATTTTTGCTGATACCGCTGCGAAAGCGACCTTACTTGAATTTATTACACAGACGTTATTCACTGTTTATTGCTATAGTTTTATTCTTGATAAAATAGTTTAAAAGGGTTTACAATATATCATAAAATTTTCATTTTCCATCATGCTATAAAATATACTTATCAGTTTTGAGACTTTCAGCATATTATTTCGTGAAATTCGGACCGATATAAACTAGAAAATTATTATTGTGAATAGTTTATGCAAAAGATTCAACAAAACTGATATGAAACCGAGCTTGCAAAGAAGCTAAGTTCTGAAGATAGGATACTTTTGTATTTCTACAACCCCTAATTAGAAATACGTTATTATTGTAATAGTTGCATTTTGGAACAATTTAAATTAGAAGAGGATAAACAGTTACACGTAAGGCAAGAGAGAGAGAGAGGGAGAGAGAAAAATAAATTAGATCTACATTTATTTATAAAACAATATTTATATAATCCAAACAAATATACACTTTGATACGAGTAAACAAGAAAACAAGGCGCGTCCCCAAATTACAGGAATCAATAACGCTCCAAGAGGACATTATGCTACGATTTATTAGCTTAGTTTAGGCTTATTAGTTGGAAGAGACTGACTCGTAGGAATGTAGATATATGTATCTATAGTACAGGGCATGTTTAAAATCTGAAATTTAAGTAAACATGACAAAATAGTCACAATGCAATAGTAATTTTGTCTGTGAAGCAAAGATTATTCGTGATGTATTTGCCATAATTAATGTCGAATAAACAACACAAATATGGTTGACAAATCTTCTGTTATTAATAAGGTAACAGTTATTAAAGTTTATCTATTGAAAAATCATAGTTCTTGAATCTATCAAGCAAGAGACCATTTTTATGAGGACTTTAAATTGTTTAGTTTAAATTGGTGTAACATTATGCTCGATTGCTGTTACTTGTAAATAATTAAAAAAAAAATATCGTGAAAGTTGTATCCAATCAACTGTTGGAATACCTACCCATTATTTTAAAATTTAATTCAAAAAGGGTTTGTAAGGTTTATGCTTAAACATGTTCTGATTAATTTTTCGGAAATGACGTTAATAACAAACATCGCGCAACAAGCGAAAACGTTTTGAAATATGTTATCATTCTTTCAGTAATAAAAATACAGACCTATCTATTTTGCAGTGTTTAAATTCGTAAGTACGTCACAGGCTAGTATAGTGATTGTATTAGAATTTATCCTTAAGTCCTTTTCTTGGCTTATGGACAATTACATTTTCTGATAACGTCCATCTGTTTGTCTACATCTGATCTGTTATAACTCGAAAACTACTGAACCAATTTGCATGGATTATTTTTAGAGCAATTGAAACAAATTTGAAACCATTGATTATTTAAAATATTTACTATTCATTTAATAATTGAGAAGTTTGGAAATTAGATACGAATAGAATAATTCAAACTGCTAGTTACCCGTATTATTTTAAAAGTTATTAGCCGCTCATCGGGGTTTTACCCGAGAAGTTCCCGTTCCCGTTGAATTTTTGGGATAAAAACTATCCTGTGTTACTCTCTAGATTTCAAACTATCTCCATACCAAATTTCATCCAAATCTGTCCAGTAGTATTTAAGTTTATTCGTTACATACAAAAATACAAATCTTTCCACTTTATAATATTAGTATAGACTAGCTGTGTGCCAGCGTTTCATATACTTCTACACTGCATTTTAAATTTGTTTACGCGGTACTCTAATTATTTTCCATTATTTATTTTTCCACTAACATTAAGCAAAGATATTTGTCACAAATTCAAGTACTTGTTTGTAAAAACTGTACATTGAATCGGATTTTACTTTACTTACAACTTCATGAGTTTACGCGGAATCCTAATTATTTTCGAAAAATCAAAGTAGCCTAAGTTACGTGGAGTAACTTCAGCTATCAGCTAAAAAAATTAGTACAACTGTTTTGGAGATTACCCGGAACAAACAGACAACCGAAAAACTTATTTTGATATTACAAACAGACACTTCAATATTATTTATAAGTATAAATAACAAATAAATTAAATGTACTGTCTAATATATGGTTCGGTCTACATCAACCAATATACAAAAGTCGGCAAGAATGCGACAAAGTATTGGTGTATAAAAACCAAATGCCGGCGGACACTCGCCGCTTTCTCAGCCGTTTAATATACTCCGATGTACACTTAAGCACAATAATCTTACTAGAAAATTACATAATTATATTGTCATACTTATAAGATTTTTGTAGGGCTCCTGTAGGTCCATTCGGATTAAATTTAGAGGCGAGAATCATCAAACAGTACTAAGTTTGACTACTTGGTACTTTATATATCACATATTTTACTCAGTGTGCTTTTTACTGCGATTATGTAAGTCCAACTTCTAAAAAGAGATTAATCGTCGAATCCAACTTGGTCGGGCCGTGTTTGGCAAGGTACACAGAATCTTCTCGTTTGAAATACGGCAGTATCTCTAGGCAAAAGTCTTCGATCAGTGTGTGTTGCTAGTGTTGACTTACTGCACTGTGACGTGGTCGCTTACAATGGACCTAATTAGAAAAAACCTCAAACTTACCCAAAGGGCAATGAAGCGGGCTATGCTCGGAGTTTCACTGCGTGATCGAATCAGGAATGAAGAAATCCGCAGAAGAATCAAAGTAACCGATACCGATTAATCTCTAGCAGTATATCATACATATTTTCATCTAGACGCTATATTAAATTATATTTGACAATACAAATAACACTTACGTCGGTGATTATCCAAAACATATGTCACCTCTCTCTCCGCCGCGGGACAATAAATAAATAGCGCAAATTCCGAACTGCCCAGAGCACTGGCCCAATAAAACCTGACCACTGTCCTGCCGAATAAATATTGCACAGCCGGCCCCCCCTTTCTCCATGCGTTCAGAAAACATTTGTTAATGCCGTTTACGTTTGCGTGTTTCTATATAACTCGCTATCCTACGGGGAGTTTGATTGTCTTTCGAGATTAATTTATGTTTACTTGTGTTGTGTTTTTTTTTCAATAATACTCGTATTACGCAAGCACGAATGGAAGGCGACGGGTCTGTATGGTGATTACGTAAAAATGTTGACTTATTAATTTTCGTTTTTTTTTTTTTTTATTATTCTAATTCTTGCCTAAACGTTGGGGTAAGAGCTTAAGATCTAGACTTACTACCACTGACAGGAAAAGGAGGTGTCAAAAATGTCCAAGGTTTTGTTTACACAGTAATAAATCTATACTTAGTAATGCAACAATCATCATCAATATTTGGTTTTTTTGTTTATAACTGACTTGTATTGTTTACTGGCGTAACTTATGCATTGTTTAAAAAAAATATTTGTATTATTTTATAATAATATCTGTGAAAACTTATAAGTAGTTTTCTGCATTGGTTTAAGCTGTTAGTTTTCCTAGAGATTAAATAAATAAATTGTAGGGCCTTTACAATAACAAAGGTCGGACCTTTGTGTCAGACGGAAAATGATAACTGGGACGAAGATCACAACAGTACGTAGATACGTACATTGAGCTTGAGCTATTACCCGTATACAGATTTCGAGAAATCCGTTCTAGCTGACCCTAGCTGTTCATAAACACTAAAAAAAGTATATCGACAACAATGAACATATTAGAGGGAGTTTAAAAATGGCGTCAATGATAGAAAAGTTGAAGGAAGGTAAAGACTAAAGAAAGTGTGGATGAAGTTTGTGTAGAGTAAATGAAGATATGACAGATGATAGGGACGTAAGGAAAAAGAAAACATACTGAGTGAGTTGGGAACACGACATGAAAATAATGAAAATACAACGCATTTGTTTAAATTTAAAAACAACATACTACGCCAAGCGCAAAAACATAATCAGGGAAGATCAGTCAATAAAATTATGCTACCGACAGAGAGTCGGTCGGATACCGCATGATGATATTATTAAGATGCCAAAAAAGAACTGTCTCTCCCTTCCCCCCCCCACCTCATTCCTCGCCGTCCCCTAAACGGAACGATCCCGCGGTAAATTAAAAACGCCCGAGGCCGATCGGGTAATATCCCGTAGACGTCGCAGCGAGCGCCGCACAGTACGATTACCTTTCCAGGTGTGTTGTTCAAAACGTATCATTGTTACGTTCTCTGTTGTTGAATGAAAACTCCGTGGGTTCGATTCCCGTGTAGGTAATACTTGCATCCTGTCGACAAACACCTTTTAGATGCATTCCGGAAATATCAGTCTAATTTTTTAGACTTAGCTTGTTATTATCACCAATTAAATATGAAATTATTGTTAAAAGAAACATTTTGTCATAATATTAAGTTATAACTGTAGTGTTTAAAAATGATATTATGAATTTTATGTGTGTGTTTATGTATTGAAAATTAACATCATAGCGCTATTTCATAGGGGTTGGGGGAAGTGTTGATAAAATTATTTCATTTGAACAACAGTTAATAATTTATTATTTATTGGTAATTTTTGAAAAGTCACTTCTGGGCAAAGTTAAAAAAAAATCATTTGGAGTTGTTAGCAGCATCTCGGTATGTTACATAGATTGCTACTTATTTGTTATTCATAAGGTTACAGTATTTGAGTTCCGTTTAATTTAATTTTGGTGGCATTTTACTTAAATAATATCGTGAATTCAGCGTTGCAAATAAAAACTTTCTGGATAGGTAGTGTAACAAAATGGCTACTGTTTTACTAGAGTTTTGATACAAGATTACAAAAAAAAAATCAACGCACTTGTTACTTAATGAAGATAATTTAATTATTTGCCCAATATATCTAAAATAGTTTTGGGTGGGAACTCATTCTTTCATATATCAATTTTTAATGTATATACCTAGTTTTAGTGGCATTTCGCGAGATGTAGTGTTCTTTATTGTGCTTATTCTGAGTTACCAAAAAAAATCCTTACTAGGAGCAATACAAGCGCTCTTAATAACAATATGCAAAAAAAACAAACATCGCGTAAATAATGGACGACGCATATCCGGCGTCTTATGACGATATACTTTTTTTTTATGTATTTTACCTTTTTTAAAATGAAGTGAAGCTACCAGGTAGTCATAAGACGCACGTAGCTTCGCGGTCGGCACTACGTACCCTAGAATAAATTCAGGTTCGCCATTTTGTTCGCCATAATGAATGCTAAGATTAAGATTTGTACGCCGCAGGATTGTCCTTTTATTTGCATTGTGGCCGCGGTAGGGTACATATACCTTATGTACAGTAAGATACGAAAAAAATAATGTTTTAGTTATTTATTCGGTCCAGGGTTAGAAGTGCCAGTGATGACTTATGGCACTGAGACGTGGTCGCTGACAATGGGCCTAATTAGGAAGCTCAAAGTTACCCAAACGGCAATGGAGAGGGCTATGCTCGGAGTTCTCCTGCGTGATCGAATCAGAAATGAGGAGATCCGCAGAAGAACCAAAGTAATCGACATTCCCCGAAGAATTGCCAAACTGAAGTGGCAATGGGCTGGCAACATTGCTCGTAGAACCGATGCCCGATGAGGGGAACACGTTCTCGAATGGATATCGCGTACTTGAAGACGCACCGTGGATCGCTAGGTGGACCGACGACTGGTGAAGGTCGTGGTAGTCTGCTGGATGCGGGTGGCCCAAGAACGCTTGTCGTGGAGATTTTTGGGGGTGACCTATGTCCAGCAGTGGACGTCTTTCGGTTAAATGGATGGATGGATGGAGGGTTAGAAGTAGAATAGCGTAGTTGGTAATGCGGTAGGATACCTCGTCGATGAACATGGATTTGAACCCATCTATCCAACTCTATATTGAGCCCGAACTTTCGGTGAGGGAAAACACCGTCAAGAAACTATAACATGGTGGTAGAGCATTTTCTAACAATGCTCGCTCAAGCTTGAAAACGTGTCGCCAAACACCAATAGGTTCCCACAATCGTCAGACTTCTTGGCTTAGTATGTAGCACTTAACATCAGGTGTGATTTTGATGAAAGCATTATACCCTATTAAATTTAAAAAACCTCATTACTGGGTATAAGTTTCTTTGCGAGATAAACCATGAGATTATTCAGCATACTAGCTCGGAAAGCACTACAAATTTAGTAGTTTTTTTTATCAGGTGAACTGTGTTTTAGTTGGAATCCAGTCTAGAAATCTTATGCTCTGTAAATAGATGAACTATTTAAAGTGGTTGACTGTACGTTTAACTGCTCGGGGCCGGGCTTCTAGTAATGCACGTGGGGCGACAACGGTTGACAGCTACCTACTTCACTGCACACAAGCATTTATGCGGTGCAGACTAGCGACTATTTTATAGCAATCTCTTTCATTCGATCTATCTCTTATAAGATTACATAATACAGCTCGGTGCATCATATTCTGGAATACATTTGACGAATAATTCAAATGATTTTCAGTTGATTTAAATCAGGTTCCAAAAGAGGTCACAGCTGAAAATCACTTGAAGCAGAATTAGCAAAATAACATCAACCATATTATTTATAATGGTTACTGCAAAGTATCGACTTCATCAATCGAATACATATTATTAGTCAACAATGAAGAGATAAAATTGTCTTGAAGGACCGATATTTAGTGCGTGTAATTTTAAACTAAATTGAAAGTTTATCAACCAAAAATACCAAAATTGTATTAATATGAAATATTTAAAAGATCTTCATATACTTACATACATGTCTCATTATTACAACTACGTTATTTGGATCAAACACTTAGAGATACATAATAATAAATTTATCATTCTTGCAAAAATTCACTCTGTCCAAAAACTAAATTTTATTGGTATCTGTTAAAACAGTGTATTGAAAAATAATTAGAAACTTCTCGTAAAACATATTCTAACCTCTTAAAATCAAGGTAATAACATATATGATATATCAGACATCGATCGTAAAGAGATCGGCAATCACCAACAACTGCTAATGGAAGTCGTTTCTATTAGTTTTTATTAACCCTGCTTGGCCCACATGTTGAAAGGTTTCCCTTAATGCGCACTCGATAGATTTTTCCTGAAGGAAACCTTTGTTCATTTTCACATGCTTACATGTATCTTAACAAGCGAGATAACAACATACTCGAAAGAAGTTTGAAATAAATATTTTCATAAATTTATTAAAAATAAAATAGACATACACATAATCACATGATATGCTTATTACATTACATAATAAATATACATGCGTTTGAAATTTTTAAGACAGTGGGTAGATTACAAAAAGATTGTATACACGATGACACGTCATCGTACGTACATTTATATTCGGCTCTAATTTGAATTGATTTAACATACATGCTCGAACCGTCGTAGACAGCAGACGTATTTTTAATCTCTTTTAATAATCGTGTGATAAAATATACTAAACTAACCACACGTAATTACTTTTTACAATTAGTTGGTAAATGAAAAAAAGTTTGTTTGGTCGCTTCTAAAGTTATAACATTGTGAAAATATCCAACTACTCCCCATAACATTAGAATATAGTAGCTAAACCAAACCTTACACCAGCGTATCATTAAACTTGTTAGGGGGTGTCCATATCCCATAATAATTACGAGTTATGATCATAAAATGAGATATTATTTTTATACCCTCATAAAGATGTAACAGTTATGGTATGAAGGTAATCAGGATATTGATGACTTCCCTTCTAATCTAATGCCGAATGATGTACGATATACATCATCTCATGGTGATGAAAATTACACTTAACTACATTTTGATTTTTGCTTGTTTTCGCTTGCAACTGTCTGCGATGGAAATTTCAAGGAATAAGCTTAAGGAAATTAATAAATTTTTACAAGGCGGAAGAAAGACATTACAGTTGTTTACTGATACATACAAATTTTGCAGACTTGTGTGATTTCCAGCATTATCACCATTTCAAATAACCCTACCATTATACCTTGATGATTACTTTATTATTGTTATACGAGTAGAAGATAAATTTAGGTATTTCAATACGATAAGCAATATTGTCAAAACTGAGACTACATAATTTAATGTAATTAGGATCTAAAACAAAATTACAAAAATCGAAATACATGAAGTGTTATTGAATCTTTCAACGTTGAACATCAAACAGTAAGATTAAACCTAAAAACTATTTCAGATACCAAATTAAAGTAAATAATAATATTTCTTCATTTATCTATATGCAATTAACACAATTTATCCACATCGATGCTTGCAAACACATGCATATACATACATTCTTTAGTCGTTCTATCACTTTATAATATTTATGCTGTAATTTTCTCCTAAATAAATAATTAATAAAAAAAAGGTCTGATTAATACAAAAATTGATTAGTTTCAATAATTTAGTAATTAACGAAACTCTACTGATAAATGGACAGCGTTACAGAGTATTTGATTTAATATTCGAACTGGATTAAATAGACTCGCCTTTATTGATAATGTACAAAAGCTAGTCAGTAGTCCACAGTAAGAATTAATGTTTGAACTGGGCTTCAATAAGCCGGTCTCTGTTGAGCGGTAGGTATTATCGGATTGCCAAGGAGCCCCAATAAACGGGGCGCGGGATGTCTTTATGGGGCAACAACTAGCCCGGCCGCTATTAGGCTATCGCTATTAGCTTTGGCAATGACGATATGTGAAAACTAATGGATACGGCATACGCTTTCATATGTGAATGGTTTAATATTTAAAAGGACTTTTTTCAATAGTGCAACATCTATTGCCACGCCTTTCAAGTAAAACCGATTCGTAGGTCGTGACAGCAAACGGTGTGGTACACTCTTATGCCGTCATGCACCCTTTGTGCCACCACTAACAATTCCCTTATGTGCGCGTACACGTATACCACACACTTTCTTAATTTTCTACACTTGTTAATATTTATTTAATGAGATCTATTAATCGTTATATATGAAATTACATGTATTTTATTATCTTTATTCAGTTTCATAGTTTTATTTTCAAAATATTCTACAATACATACGTTTGAATGTTGTCATCTGAACTAAGCTTCTTAGCCTGTTGTATCTTAGCCCAATGGCCGATTTTCATATTTCCTTATTCTAAAATTATTTTTATAAAGTTCATAAATTAGGCACTGCTCGGGTATGTATGCCTTATTTACATGAGATGTTAGTAAATAGTATAAATTACATATCTGTAGTTGAAGTATAATTTTCAAAGTAATATCAATCATTACTAGCTGTGTCCGCGACTTCGCTCGCATGGAATTCAGACAATTATAATCTATTGGATTCTTTCTAGATGCAATCTATCTCTACCAATATATTCTTATATCTATCTATGTTTATCTCTATCTCCCGCCCCGCTCCACAGAGGTTACTTCGGCCTGAACAGGTCACCTTCCCTACAATCAACAAATTATCCTCCCCATACCTAAAACATTGGCCTATCTAGTCTAACCCCATATACCAGAAGCAACACAGGGGCACTGATCAAACCGCTCAGGCAGCGCACGCCATATTATAGAATTTTTGTGGACTTCAATTACATCTATTGTGTCAATTACATCTGCCAAATTTCATAGAAATCGTTTTTGCGTAATTGATAAAGAATATCATAAATAGACAGACCGTCCGACAGACAGACAAAAAATTAAAACTATCGAAATGTATTTTGTAATAAATTCTGGGGTTTCAGAATACCATAGTATTTTTTCATAAATATCTTCAATGGACAGATTTCATCTCGTTAAGCTTTTATTATAAGTATAGATTTAGGATGGATTTCCGCTATACCATATAACATCTTCATCGATCCAACATTACATAAATTAAATGAAATAAAAATGCCGTATCCATGAATAAACTAATACGTTCAATGATCGGTAAGTATCGGGGTCGTATCTTCGTGGGCACGTAAACAGCGGTCTGCGATCGTAAAAGAAAATGCGTCCGACTGTACCACTCGCAGACAATTTGCGGACGTCTATATTTATGTATCGATTACACATGTGCACCTACATTTTATATATTACATCAGACATATACTTTCGTATATACTAACCTGCTGTTTTAAAGAAGAAAAGTTTGCGCTGGCCACCTCATGTGCATCGGACGAAGTATCCTCGCTTACCTGAGAAAAATTCTTGATTTCAGGTCCCTCTCTAGCAGTGAACAAACCGAGGTTCGTACCACTTTGGTGTCCTTTTGGTAGTTACCTCTTTCAGCTGAGAGCCTTAATCACTTACCTAAGTTTGGCAAAGCTGTCAAACCCCTTCCCGTCAAAAGCATTAGCTAGTTGAAAAAAAATCTTCTTGGAGAGATAACACATGCTAAACGACCAGAGGACCGCCCTGTGTTAAGACTCAAGTGCATCGTAAAGTGCGGCATGGTATGTTTTGACATAGACTTCCTTAATTTCGAAGTTCTGGGCAAAGAGACCACCAATAGATTAAAGACGGTTCACGATCAAAGTTCACGACAATTCATTGGCGCTAAAACACACCAAGCAGGCCAGTAATAAAACTTATAACATAACTCATTAATCCCCAAAACAATCTTGCGGTCGAGATTCGCTTGTTTAGCCACAAGCGCAGCTGTCGTCCTACACAATGCTACTTTAAGTCATCTGAAAATATACTTCGTGGCGCTCAATCAGTTAGTTATTCAACTACTGTCATGTTAAAAATTGTGCGATTTCATTATTAGTAGTAATTATTTTTGCAATATGCACTCAGACAAACGATTGGACTTCGTCTAACATTAAATAAAGTATTAAAAAAGCCGACAATCGGCATCATTATGCCGCTTTAGCCTTTCTAGATTGCTTTGAATATAATACTGGGAGACCCCTGATCGCAACCCATTCTAATATTTCGCTATAATGGGTATTTTACTATATTTACGATGTCACGACTCAATATCAGTTTATTTAAATTGTTTTCTTCTGTTACCTCTGACCATATAATCTAATCTGATCTTAAGTGAGTTACTCACAATACTCATTATTTACTTTAAGAGATGATAACAATTACTATAATGGAATGGGATCCTGCATCAATAATTGTTTGAATTCACCTATCCTATTCAATAATGAACCTGCACTTTCGTTGAAGGAAAACATCGTGTGGAAACCATTACAAGGAGCTAGTGCATTTTTACCACTCTAAAATTTGAAAATCAGTCGCCAACTACCTATATTATGCATCGGCAGCATCACATTAGAGCCAGTTATGCTTAGCATGTCATCATCTTCAGCCATATCGTCTAACAACAAGTGAGATTGTGGTCAAAGCGTTGTCTTACACAGTATGAAAAATATGATGAAAGATAAATTTCCAAACAGCTAATGACTTATAACAAGTTACAGGCTATTTAAATGACAGTAAACCAAAAACGAATACATAATAAGCAAACGAAAGGCGTTCGGAGACCGTGCCCCGAATATTTTTACACTCTGTACCAACAATCCTTTGGTGATAAGAAAAGTTTGTGGTCGCGGCCACATAAAATGGCGCTTCGATTTTTCAACGGATAAGTAATTAAATAAATAAATAAAATGTATTTAACATGTAGGTAACATGATTTAAAAGTACAGTTGTTTCAAAGTATTGGATATAGTAAAAATTACGTCATACTCTAATTAATACTGAAAATAATTAAAAAAAAAAAAAAACGTTTATATAAAGTAAAATAAGTAACATTACTCTGCGAGTTAGTTGCCTTATTATACAAAAACCGCTAAACCAAATCACATAATTTAAATCATATGTGTATTCTCCAGAAAGGTTATGTAATGTAATGTATCAAATAACATATAAACCGAGTTGTGAGGAGAACGAAATCAATAATGTGTCGAAAAATAGCAGCTTGTCTCGTGTTATAATAATATTCTATTCATTAGGACCATATTCCATGAGAGCATATACAAATTTAACAAATCGGTGTCATGTAATATTTGTAATGTCAAATTAACCGTACTATGAAATTGTATTATTTGACATTATCAAACAAATGTCTGTAATTTAATCTATTAAATAGAAAAATTATCTTCAGTAACTATCACATTGACATAAAATACGCTTTTAAGACTTCAGCGCCATTTTAGAGCCCCCAGCGGATGCATCGCAACGACCCTTTGACATCGGCTAACGTATTTAAATTCATAGTCTTATGAAGTTAGCCGAGACAGGCGGTGCTTGTAGGGGAGGAAAAGGTGAAGAGGGAGGGGCTGGATCGAGGCGTGACTGTACACTTTTTGACTTCAGTTAAGCCGGATCGCCACTGTGGGATATGTGTGGCAAATGGTGTAAGTCTGAAATTTATTTTTTTACGCAAACTTCTTTGCGAATGAACTATCTTCAGGCCATTTTTATCAGATCCACATAATGCAGACTGTGCAGTAAAATTTAAAAAAATGTAGTTTTATTTTTATTCCAATTAACCTCATCACAACTTCACTAAATGCAACTATAGACGACTTAGTTATTAAAAATAATAAACAAAAATAGAACATGCCAATTGTATGCGATTATGGCATTACTAGCGACTTGCTTCACCTTTACGCATTAACGTATTAAATAAAAAACACGTCATGTAGAATCATTATTTACAGTCTGAAAAACAAGACAACGTCAGTGCGTCGACTGGCGATCGCTGTTGTTTTCAACTGTTGTTCCACTGTCCTTTCTATGTGTCATTAACAAAAAAAAGTATCTACATTAATATGTAAGAATTTAAAGTTTTTTTTTTTTAATGTTTAATATTTATGTAGATGAAAAAGAGCGTGTACAGACTACATATGTCAGAGGTGAAATTTCTTCTTTGACAATCTTTATTTTTAATCTGTGAGAGAAATTATTAATAATAGATATGGCTACTTTTTAAACTACTTTCATATTCACACTTCCTCAAAAATGAATATAAAGAGGAGAAAACAATAATTCTACATTAAACAAGTATTTTTTTATTTTACTATTATTCAAATAATATATTATTAAGTTACCAGATTTTTTTTGGTATAAAAATATCATTTGTCAGTTACGTATATTTCACCATCGCGCTACCATCTCAGAAGGAGTTAAAATGCTATAGTTCGTGCTGCGGCATAAATTAACGGTGCGACCTCGCGTCTAGATATAACGTATTATCGCAATTTAGTTTTAAGATTAAATAAACATACCGGAGTTACGTCGATAGCGTTATAATTAACGTTGGGATAACGTTAATTATTATTCAAAAGCTATAACATTACCCATGGCTCCGTTCATAATTTCTGTTTTGCACTGAATTAAAAATTCCGTTTGGTACCGGCTAAGAATAGCACCACACCATTTCATTCCGTGGGTGTCGTAAAAGGCGACTAAAGGATAAACCAGAGGATAGGCAGCAGCATCCTTTGAATACCATAAACACCCAACTTCCAAGCGTGTCAATTATGGTAGTCTCCCCTTTTTTTGGGAAATACCTATGTCCAGCACATCTTTCGGTTGAATGGATTGACCTATTGATTTAAAATCTAATCGTGAGAATTATACGAAGAATCGATTCAATAGTTCTTAAGTTAAAAAAAGCGTTCTTACAAAGTTAGACTTACACACATTTTGAAGCAATGATGGCCGAACCGACCTACCCAATTGTATAATGAGTTGAAGCTTTTACTGAAGGAAAACATCTGGTAATCCCGGCTGGGTAGCTACCAAACTCAAGTTTGACAACTTGTCGCCGAAACAGAATAGGTGTGTTCCGACAGTATAATATGAGAATCAGCACCTCTAGGTTTAGTTTGTTTATCATCCTGGACCACATCGTCACTTAACATCGAGTAAAATTGTGACCAAAGCGCTGAGTGATGAAAATCTATTTTTCACTTTTTCATATGTATATAGGTTTAACGATTAGACAGCAATCACGCTAAGGTGAGAGTTACTGGCTCTCAAATGATGTTACAGGGACACACTTACAGGTGCTTGGCGATAGATTTTTCATATGAAGATGGCGCAAGTAGATAGAGGGGCATTAAAAAATGCTATACCATCCATGCTATGGTTTCATCCTGATGACAGATTGATGTGAACCTATGGCAAAATTTAACTGATTATTAGTAGTACTAGTAATTATATACTAGAGTAATTAAATTATATTTGTTATAGAACGGAAATTGCCAATCAACGTAGGAAATAAAATTACACCGAGCATCACAAAAAATCCCAATCCAATCAAAAACAATCCATTTACGGCGCGGCCATTGTCCATAATTGTTACTGTATACATGGTGTTGCGGTCTGTACCAATTACGGGCCGGTCGTAACGCTCGACTGTCGATATAAAACAACCTGTACAAGGCCCCCGTTGTCGATGTCGATACGCCATTCAATTTGTGCTCGTAATTTTATACAGGCTGGTCACTTTTATTAATAATATTGCAATCAAAATAAATATTGTCTTCGTTTTAAGGCTTTTAAGGCATTTAATTATATTATAATAATTATCAGCCAGTTTATATTAACTGCTGGGTATTTATCAACTTCTTAATTAATCACAATTGTGAGTATACGAATATCGACGTCATGCTGACAGAGTTTTTCATATAATTTTTTATACAAATTTGCCATCCATAAAATAGCGGTTATTTTACGAGCACTATATATGAAGATTTTATGGGAACCCCAGAACTCACACTTCGTAATATTATTTCCAATTCCTGATCGCAATAACCAAACACATAAAAACTACAAAAATTACATAATGTAGGGAGGCGTAAGTTAAAAAAATAATAATTAAGAATGATAACATAACTGACTGAAATCCTGCCGAAAACTACAGGGCATTGGTCTTCCGCTAGGATGGTTACCAGACTAATATTCGATTCCCCGCATCAAGTTAGTTTTAGTCACCTAACGTGAATCGTTGGTAAATTTTACATGGCCTATCATCCATATACATTACTAGCTGGTGCCCGCAGCTTCCCCCGTGTTCTTTAAGTGTGACCTTAAAAAACAAATCAATTAAAAAAATCAGTCTTTTGTTTTTATTAGCGGAAAAAATGTACATAAAAGTAAATCGAAAAAGACATAAAATAGGGTCGAAGGAATCCAAAAAATCCTATAACCATCTACGAAAAATTCCATGTCGAATGGTAGTAAGTCCCATCTCGATATGTTCAGCAGTTTTGAGGTGATGGTATTTTTTTGACACGATATAAGCTCAGTGCTTTGACCACAATCTCACCTGATGTTAAGTGAAGATGTGGTCCATGATCGATGTTTTCTGATGATTGTAAGAATCCTGTTTCTAAGTTTTTTAACAAGACTGTGTGAAATTTTGATAAGTTTAAAAAAATATCAACCTTTATACACCCAAACAAAGAGGCCGTTAACATTATCAACACGACTCCATCAAAATGGCGCAAGCGAAAACTATCAATGACCGGCGGACGACGGGCGGCGGGCAGTGGATTCAAGACTCGACCTTTACGCCGGAATCAATTGCCCGTGGCATCGGTTAACCAAGCGGAAAATGTATCCGGCCGCTTCGGATAGTTTTTTTCCTTAATACATTACAGATACCTTTATTGCCATTCTATGCTATAATTCCACTTCATATGATCCCATAAGGCAATAATAATATTATATTCGCATTAGTAATTTATTACATACTATAATATCAATTTACATATATGTTTGACGTAGTAAAATATACTAATTTTAATATTATGAATTGTCATCACATTTTGTAATGCAAAGGCCATGAATGTAACTCTTTATTTTAGTGAGTGTCTCAACGCTTTCATCATAATCTCACGTGGTTTTAAGTGACGATGTGGTCCAATATGGTATGCATATTGGCTTTCAAGTGATTCTGCTGGAACAGACCTATTGGTTTTTGGCGATAGGTTTTCAAATTTAAGTATGGTAGCTACCCAGAAGCGTGTTGGGTTTAGTGTGTTACTATCCTGGACCACATCGTCACATAACATCATGTGAATTGTGTACAATAATAGATATAGATGATAAAATATTTGTTGTTATACAATAGGACATTCCATGGAAAAGATAATTATTACGCAAATCTCTCCCCAATCATTAATCGTGGTACAAACTATACTACCATTTGAATTGCACTAAATAACACACAGAGTGCAAAATTTCATGATGATTGTTTGAGTGACTTCATACACAAACAAATTATTATGATTGCAATTAATTTTTTTTTCTCAATACCTTCTCTCTTGTTGAGAAGATTTTTTTTTATCTGTATTTGAACCGTTCAACTAAATTACACTGGAAATAAATTTGAAAAAGTAATAAGTATTAATTAATAAAGAATTAGTTCTAATAATGTTATAATTTTTTTTATTTCTTTAAAAACACACGCCTTCCGAACCGGAGCGGGAACGAAATTTATATCTGTAATAAAGCCGAAAACACTCCTAAAGTATCGCTAATTAATGTAAACATGAAGCGATTAGGAGCACAAATAAACACTCTAAATGGCCTTCTGCGGCAATAAATACCTATAATATTTTTAATTACAAACGTAACAAAAAAAAGGCATTAAACAGAACGAAAGATAAAAAACGGTCCGCCATATTGCAAATGAGTAAAAAATACACGCCGCCACTGCTCATAAGAGAAGGGCGTGTGCGCGGGGGGAGGGACGCAGCTAGATAATAATATATTTAAAAAAAATGTATTTATATTTTATGATACCTACATTAGGCACGTACCGGACTTATAAGGGGGTCAACAAAATAAATTAATTATGATATTATTATATATTATAGTATATTATTTTTGCTTGTCACCCTATCTCTGTTTGTTGGGTAGACTTAAGAATACTTAGATACGTCATAATCAATTTTAATCTTTCTGTAGATAAGTACATATATTTATTCCCTCTTATCCATTGGTGACGTTAATATTGGCATCATTTTGAGAGAGAAAAAGAACGAAAAGTAAATATTTAACAAATTGCTTACGTAATAACCATTCACACACCACGTAGCATCAAAAATAAGCAAACCATAGACCCCCGGACCTTATCGATGCTTACATCGAAACTTTACCCGGTATCACAGGTAATAATCATTTCTCGTGGCACTTCTGCCTATTCCTTTGCCTATATAGCCGACGTGAGTTTAAAAAAAACGTCACCGCCGCGTCTAATGAATTTATGCCCGGGAACTTGTTCCCGACCGGTCGTAATTTTTTCTCCGGGGACAAGATAAAGGGAATGATAACTCTGAACGTAACGAATAGTGCATTCGACCTAATTTTACTAATTATTTTTATTTAAATATTACTTTATTCCAGTAAAATCATGGGGTCATGAAAGTGTTTTCTTCTTCTGAGTAACTGCAATATCCTCGTAAAATCATAGTAATATTATTATAAATATCAATTTTAACATAATTAAAACACAAAAGCAGCCGTACAAAAAGCCATGCAAATATTGTAGATACTTAGCATCACCTAACGGTTGGAATTCTTCACAGGGTATGTTTCTATTATCGCACTAATCTTAGTGTAAAATCTCAACATTCTAATATCTTCATTGTCAGCCATTTATGTATATAATATGCGAATAACATACATGAAAAAAACAAAAACACACATCACATTTTATTCTGTATTCCCGTCCCTTACATGATGCACAAGATGTGATGTTATGTTCAAATTTTAGATAATGAAAAATATATTTTTTAATAGTAGCTCGGCTAAGTGTCGAAACGAAATCCAGAAACAGTGGTAACCCTCGTGAGATCGGCTATCAGTCGCCCCTTTATCCTATGTTGGAAGGACGTGATGTTATAGGAAGGAGGAAACACATCAGCCGGAAGACAATTCCACAGTTTTACAGTACGGCAAAGGTATGCGATCCGAAATGTTTAGTTCGTGCCTGGATGGAAGTTACTGTAAAGCTGTGGCTCCGAAGCGCAGCGCGTGTGGTTTTACTACAGAAGCGGTCAGGTTAAAGAGTTCTTCAGAACACTCGCCATGATACAGACAGTAGAATACGTAAAATATTTACTAAAATCAAACCAGATAATTTATCCACCGTAAGAAAAGGTATCATGTAAATCGGTTCAATGGTTCTTGAGTTGCAAGCCAGCTAACGGACTAACGGGCAGAAAGATGTCTTCATACCATTTAAGAATAGCTAAGTAGTAGTTGTTAAATATATTAATAAATCAGACGTAAATATTATACCTATCCTCTATAATATAAAGAGGCAAAATTCTTTGTTTCTTAAATGTTTTCTATATACTCGTGTGAAGCTCAACGAATAAACATACATTATTTTTCTAGTAAATTAGTATTATTATATACGTATACATAATAGTTGTACGAGGTTAATGAATAGTGTAATTGATTCGGCACCATCTATACCGTAAGTAAACGATAGAAGCTCAAAATTGTTCGTGGTACGACGCTCGGTTTGATTGCACCCAAAGGCTATCGCCAACTCCTACGTCTATGTAGTCGGATTGAACAATTTTGGTATTTGAATAGCCATATCTATTTCACACAAATCATGCTAAAATAAATTTCTTAATGAGCAACAAAACAATAATTATCACTAATTCATGCTAAGAATTGTACTAAAGAGAAAAAATTCAAACATCAAAAACCATATCGCTCGCACTAACATATCATCTCTACAGCGTGATTGTCTATGGTAAGATTTTTTTCTGTATTTTTTAAACTTTATAGAAACAATAAAAAAAGTCCATATTTTAGTCTGTATATGTAAAAAATTTAATGTTGGTTTATTCACAATCGCTAATCTCCTAAAGTTCTTTACCGATCGTTTTGAATTTTTATACAGCGTTTTTTTATTCATATCCACACATGTTTTTTTTTAATAAATCAAGAGTATCAAGACTGTTTAAGTTATGTCTTTACTATAGTGTGTAGCGATGACCCAAATGTTGTGACAGCTCCCAATAACAGCCGACGGCAGTCAATTATTGCTGTTATTAATTAAGTGGAAACACACCTGACGATTTTGAGAACTTGCTCCTCTAGACAACTATCTATACATACACATTGTAAAATAATTAATGTATGTATCTAGATTCTACCATTAATTTGATATAGCGTAATAGTAATCCTACTTTTGAACAAACAAATCATGCGTTTGACTCTCGCATAGAATGGATAGATCTATAAATCATTACAAATATGTAATGAGCATGTTTGTAATTCACGTAAAGGTTTTAATTTTTAGCAGTATTAATTAGTTCTTTTATATTCGGTAGAGTGTAGTATATAATATTAGAATTAAAGTGATCGTATGTAATATTGTCCCTAAGTTTATTTTAATATCTTCGTTTACTATAAACAGATTTCAAGTAACTGTAATATGTAAATCTATAAATTTAAACTGATATTACAAATCAAGACCTCTCTTAATAATAAATAATAAATATCTAAGACATATTTTCGTTATTAATTCGTCTGTTTGCTTATAGAGTTTTAATTTTGTATATAAAATATTTATTTCGAGACTATAATTTATCTATAATTTTTGAGTACTTAAATTTTTGATGATACGTTTCGTTTTTGTACTATACAGTACTTATATATTGCCGCTAGAAGCGCTTATAGATATAAAATTTGTTTGAAAAATACCAAAACTTTTCAGTCTACCGTCATGTAATCTGAAATGACATACAAAATTTACTTTATCATTATAATAAACCGTTATATAGTTATTAGGCTTTTATTTATAAAAAAAAACACAAAAATCGAGATAATACGGTCACCAAAGAGTTACGCATATTAGTAGTGTTCATACTATGACTATATTTAATAAGCGCTGTTAAAATCTAAGCGCTGATAAAAAAGTGGTGCACCTAAAAATCCGCATCTATAGATCTTTAAATAGAATTTCACATTCCACATTGTTACTTTTGAATGAGGCAAACATCACGATAATAAGTAAAGTATTTTGTAATCCTCCCTTGTTGAAAATTTATAGCCAGTCTTTGATTTTTGCCGACAGTTGGGATAGAAAGTCAATTTCGTTTGTAAATCTACCATGTCTGTCTTCAGCTATATCGTTATCTATCTTAGAAAATGCGTTGAATTTAAAAAGGTGACATTAAAAACTAATTCACATTAACTAAATCTCACATAAATCTACTATTCAGAAGTGAATAACATAAAAAAAACATCAAAATAATAATTTCCTTGTACCAGAAACCCTTTAGCGGATTACGCCCGCCCGATTGCGCTCGGCGGAGGCCATTTTTCTAAGATAATAATTTTTAATCGTTCTCTCATGGTTCACTTAACATTTCACCCCGGGTTTACTCACGGTCCGTTGGGTAGATTAAGTTGATTTTCTTTTCGGGGAAACCCCTTTTCTGTTTGACTTGTTCACGGTCAGTTTGAGAATTGTTTTTTTTTTACAAATTTTTGAGTTCATAATGACTTTTTATATGGTATTAAAAAGTCTCCTAAACGATAAGGGATGAAATATGGAGTATCCTGTAAAAAGATTCAAAATATACCCTAACAACGCTATTACTTGAGATTCAGCCAATCCATGCTAAAGGCGTAAGGGGATTTCTCCAAGATTCAACTTTGTAAGTATGACCACAGCGCCTGCTTCCAAACAGTCCACAGAAGTGCTAAGAATAGAAGCACAAAGTATCGATAGACTACCGTACGTCTAGTTCTTTCTAATAATTATCAAAAATTACTGTAGTGACCACTGAATATCATGTGGATGCTACGTTCATTTGCTAATGAATAAAATAGGTTGGCTTGTCCTGAAGCTATGCAAGCAATCTTGTATATTTTCATTTATTCAATTATTTTTACTTATATATTCAACTACAAGCAATGCAATATGTTATTAATACATAATTACATTATTATTACAGATGCATCTTAAATGAAACCTTAATTATAAGTAAATACGGCATTCACATGACCTTTTAAGAAAGTGTTTATTTACAATACTATGTCAAAAATTGTCAACAAAAGTGGCATCCATCATCCAACACTGGAGTTTAAATATGGTGTATCATAATAAAAAAATCGTCACTTAGTCATGTGTAATTTTAACTACAGTATAAAAAAGAATAATATAACCTATATATAACTGAAATCGTGCTTGTCTTCAAACGCATCGAAGTCTGTTTGTATATTTATAAGAGAAACAACGAAATAATAATTAAAATATTATGCACAAAGACTGATTTAACTCGCAGGCATAAATAAAAATTAAGACCTCCCCCACCGGCCCACTGACACCCCTCACAAGGTGGGCAAGGGTCCTAGGCAAATATAATTAAGCATAACCCAATAATCTCTCGGCCACAAACAAAAACTGGAACACGGCGAAAGCTACGTCGTTATTATGTTATGATTATTTGCATATTATAATAATATTAATAAGGGTGGGTTTTAAAAGGGGTTTTGGTCTGCTTGGTCGTCCGTTGAGAGCTGTATGCTACGGCTAGGGTTGCCATCGTTCTAACTAGAGATGGTACGTCCCTTCTTTGAGTGCCGTAATAATAATTATTATTCGACCAGCTGTGAAATATTTCTTAATCTTAGTAAATACGTTTTTATAATCCATATGAGACGTTAATTATTTGAATAAAAAAGTGACAACCCTAGTTACGATGCAGTTTTATATTAACAGTGCATTTCGTATGCTAAACATTGGATGAGAATAATTTTGTATATATTTTTTAATAAAGTGGAAAAACAGTCAACAAGCACCCACATATTGCGATAGAGGCAGATGAAAAGTTTCCCTTTGTAGATTTAGGCGTCTTCGTGCATCATCAGAAGAATTAAGACCGCCAATTTTACTTTGATTTTAAATTAACAGTACAATTTTTTTTACTGCTAAAATTGATTTTTCTGTTTAAAGTTCTCTCAAAACATACGATTTTACCTTTTCGAATTTATGTAAATATATATTTTTTAGATAACTAATGATATGAATAAAATACAATAAGTATGAAGTTAATTAAAAAAAAAAACAAAAATGTGTTTATTGCTAAATTGATTACATACAGATAGTTTTGCCCGCAGACCACAAACAAGGCAATGTATGTATCTTGGAGTCTTCAAATTTATACAGATTTCTTTAACAACAATAACGGTATAATTTACAGTTTTAATTGATTTATTTATTAACATGCTACATAAAAAGAATTGTACAATATAAATATATATACTAGGTAATTAGTTATACTCGCTATTAACTATGTTATATACATATAAATGGATCCAATAAAAGTTTACTTTATAAAAGTTATTTTTCGATTCTTAGTATCTCTTAGAAGGTGACAATGTGGTATCCTAGAGAGGGTAAAAGGAAAAGAGGCAGACCGTAAAAAAGATGGGATTATGATATCAGAGAAGTGGCAGGAGTGATGTGGAACAGAATGGCTCAAGAAAGAACAGAATTCAAAAGGTTGGAGGAGGACTTTTACGATTGGTAAACAGATCTACAGAAAAAAAAACAATAAATACTAGGATTAATTTTATTTTTGTTTTAGATTATTCTTTGTGTATTATTAAGTTAAATTGATAAAGGCTACTATTATTACTATTATATAGTGTATCTTCTATATCATTGTAATTCAAATCCCTCAACCATTTACTAATAATAATCATCTTCGCTACGTAAGTTGAGCAATATTTAATAGGGCACAGTCTCTGGACCTTGTTATACACATAGGTCTTGACGAATTGTGCAAATGTGTGTCCAAAGGTTGGGCCAACTGCTAAATAGCCAATTTGAAATACTCACCGGTTTAACATGGCAACGTTATCAGGTGAGGCAATTACGTCCTTATGTACAGTAATTAAAAATGTATTGTAACTTATAATTTTTTTATGCATTTTCAATAGTTACACTTTGTATTAAATGTTTTATTTATTCAGTAAATAATTATTTTACGGAACAATAACTACAATTTTTTAGCAAATTTCATATAGACGATTAAAGCGACAATGTGATTGGATACCGGGTCCATCAATTTAGGTTTGAATCAAATTATATCTTATTCTAATTTGTGTCTGAGCTTTCTGTGGTGAAAAATATCGTAAAATGCGGTAAAAGACTCAACCCTCAAATTTAAAAATCTATTGTCACCTATAGATGTATTCTGGTAGCATCACTTGAGAGCCAGCATCTCTAAACCTAGCGTGCTAACTATCTTACCCTATATTGTTACTTAACATTAGGTACAATTATGGTAAAAAGGCTGAGAGTATACTGTTTAAAAACAATTTTTTTATAGTCTCAGTGCCTTGACCACAATCTCACCTGATGTTAAGTGACGATGTGGTCCAGGATGGTAAACACACTAAGTCTAGGGGTATTGGTTCTGAAACGATGCTGTTGGAACACACCTATTAGTATTTGGCGACAGGTATTCAAACTTGCTACCCAGGCGGGCATCGATAGTAAGTACCCTACCACCATGCTCCATGCACCATGCACCATCCTCACGATGTTTTCCTTCATCGAAAGCTCAGGCTGATTTTAAAGTTAGATACGTGGCCTCGAAAACGAATATTTTTGAGGGTAGTTCAAAAAAATATCTGCAGTACTGTTCTATAGGTTTCAAAATTTCTTCAATTCAGATGTTTATTACATAAACTGTTTGTAGAAAATTGGTATAATATAAATCTTTCGATATTTATGTTTTTTTTTTTTATGTTAATAAACAAAAAAATAGATATTATTTTAAATTATGTACACCATCAATAACAATGTCATAATAGAAAGATATACAAAGAGACATTAATTCCGTATCATGTTAACATGTTAAATTTTATATTTTTTTTTAAATCTTACCGAAATACAATAAGGGTAGGTAGGTTTATAAAATTGCCGTACGTACCTTTTAACCGGGTTCTAATTTTTCATAATTTCACGGCACCCGAACACCGCCGGTCAGAAACAAAGATACAAGGTGTATTTATCAAGTAAAAAAAAACATAACCCCACACACACACATAAATATATACATAATAATAAATAGCTTCGCAAAGGAAAAACCCGTTCGTTCATAAATTACATTAGAATACAAATTAATATTATCATCACACTATGGAAAAGTAACCCTTTCTTTGATGGAAATTGTCAGTCGAGTTTTAACTTTATTTCTAACGAGAGAAAGTCGAATTCCGCAATGGATTTTTTTTTGGTGGTTGTATATTTAAAACTTAAAAAAAAACCAGGAAAGCGATGTAATGTTTGATCATTCTTTTTTTTAAATAATTAAAAGTGAACTTTGATATTTTAATGGCATTTATTTTCTCCTTTTTTTTAAATTTCTATTTTTAACTTTTCCTCTATTTCGTTACAAGGGTTTCCTTTATAGAGGTTTTTATTGAGGCGAAATTTAATTCTGCGTAATTTCTATTTTACACACGTTGTTATTTTTCCTTGCACGACATTAACTAAAAACTATTTTTATCTATTTAACATTTTTAATGTATACAAGGTAAAATAATGAATTCGAACCTACACCAATCTGACGACAACTACAACTGACCCATCGTCGTTTAGTATTTTAATTTACGCTTGCTGTACGGTCTAGTTAAGGGCCAGATGCCTCTCAGTTAATTGTGAAAAAAAATCTGTATTTAAATAGACAAATATGAGTTATTTCAAGACATTTAACGTTAATTTTCTTGACACCGACAGTGGCCTAGAACCTGTTTCAACTGAGGAGATTCCTGTATCCACCGGTAGTTGGATAAAGGACAATGAAGTTTTACGAAATCTTTGCCACAGGTAGCAGCTCAACTAAGGTCCGAAGCACTTTGATTCCCTTAAGCTAGCTACCACCACATTCCCGACTGAGCACATTAAGCGCTTATCACAAAAGTTCGACAAAACTGTCATAGGATCTACCGATCAACAGCATTCCATCAGATCGAACACATTTATGAAGTGATGACTTTTTAGTGGCGTTGAGCGATTCTCGGTATGAGTAAAACTTATAGATTCCCGTTACTAATGCTATGACGTCAGCCGTCAACATACTACAGCAGGAATATGTCAAGATAAAATGGCGTTTAAGTGTTGGCGTTCAGAGATAAATAAAAGAATGAATACTTACACAGCCTATCGTATGTTTTGATTATGAATAAACTATACGAAAATGTACATAGTTATTTCTTGGAGCGCCAATAGATGTAATAACCAGAAAAGTGTTAAATGTTAATATTTCTATTAACAAATTATGAAACTTATATTATAAAACAGTTTATTCAAAGGGTTGACTTTTCAGTCGGCAGTTCCCATGGCTGTCTAGTTTTTTTTTCTGTTAAGTAACTGTTGTGTAATAAGTGTTATCGATAACATACAAAAAATTGAAAACAGTTTTATTTAAAAAAAATCATTAGAGATTATTGTATAGAAAAACTTATGTATTAAGTGATGAAATAGAAGAGATAGTAAAAATACAAACCACCATAAAAGGCATTAGGTAACACTCTAATTGAAAATAATAACTTCATATAAAATCTCCGTTGAAGTGTATACGGCGGGGACAAAGTATAAAATATGAACCCCATATATCGGTCGCGAGGCTCGTCTGTCGATTTACCCCAATAAATCATATGTCTCTCTTTCTCTCGTATTGGGTGTGATAAAACGCTCTCCTGTGAAGAGCTGAAAGTATAGTGCACACATTGTGTTGCGATGTATCGTTATTTATGTTAGACTAAATATACCCTCGGCTTTACTCGTAGTTTTTGGAACAAATAATTTCTTTACCTGCCTGGAGGCAGGCACAGTTGGATTTCGATACAACTGTAGTTCTGAGATCTCGGGTTCGATCCCCGTGTCGGGTCAAGTGATATCGGGTTTTTGTACTCAGTATCATCCTGGAGTCTGGAATTTGTACCCTGTCACATTTGGAACGGAACTAAGCTCGGCGAAATGTGGATGATGTAGTTCGTTAGTTCACCTCTGCCTAACCCTTCAGGGATAACAGGCGTGAGCTTATGTTATGTTTTAATTTCTTTACTGCATAATATCTCGTTAAATATTTAATGCTTTAAATTCGATATTGGCCGAGAATTTGCCAGCAATATGTTTTTTCGGTGACTTCATTTACTGTTATCTTGATAAGTTTTTTCATATTTTACCGAGTAAAACAAATTCATTCGTCAAAATTTGCCCAAAAAAATCTGTTTATTACATGCGATAATCTATATACATCCCTATTTCTCCTGGTCACGCTATAACTTGAGAACAGCTTTACCGATTTCATTATTGTTTTTTTTTATGTTTTCTAATACTTCGTATAAGGTTTATAAATATAAAAAATAAGAAAATTTTGCATAAACTTAAAACATTTAAGATAATTTAACGACCATGTTAACTTTTCGAACGTTAACCTTATAGCGTTCGATATAAGTGTCAGTCGTTTGACAGTTGGCGTGATTGACAGAATGCACGCTGTAAATATTGTTTGAAACAGATGCATCGGTTGGGATTATAATAATAATTACTTTATCATTACTTGATACACATATTTTGGAATCATATTTTTTTAATGAATTATACAATTCGAATTCAATATTTATAATAAAGTCTTACTGATAATGCAGCTTTTTTTACACGAAATGGGCTCGATTTGTGACGATGTCGACGACGACGACGATGTGACGACGACGCTGTGACGATGTGGTCCAGGATGCTAAACACACTAAGCCTAGAGGGGCTGGTTCTCAAGTGATGCTGCCGGAACACACCTATTGGTATTTGGCGATAGGTTTTCAAACATGAGGGTGATGTAGCTACCCAGGCGGGCATCATTAGAAAATGCCCTACCACCATGTTATGTTTCCTCACGATGTTTTCCTGTACCGAAAGCTCAGGTCGATTTCAGAGTTGGATAGGTGGGATCAAACACGCGTCGATTGACGCGAAATCCGGCAGCACTACCAACTGCAACATCATGGCTTCAAAATTTCCAAAAAAAATTAAAACCAGTTTAGTAGTTTTTGAGTTTATTCATAATAAACAAAAACTCAATTTTGCCTCTTCATCTAATCTAATAAATAAAATTTAAGTGTCTGTTTGTATGTAATATCAAAATAACATTTTTTTACTAAATACATATTAAAGTATATATATATATATATATATATATATATATGATAACTATATCAAATATACAATTTTTAAAATTTTTGTCTGTCTGTTTGTTCCGGGAAATCTCCGGAATGGCTGAACCGATTAAAACGGCAATTTTTGTGATAGATAGCTGAAGTTATTCCGCGTAATTTAACGCTTTTGATTTTCGAACATAATTAGGGTTCCACGTAAAAAAATTAAAACTCATTAATTTTCGAATAAAATTCGATTCAATGATCAGTTTTACGGGCAAGTGCTTGAATTTATAAGAAATGTTTTTATTTTAGCTTAGTACCAAATAAATTGTACGAAAATAATTAGGGATCCGTATAGAAAAATTAAAACGCAATTAAGAATATATGAAACGCGGGCGCAGCCGAGGGTAGACAGCTAGTATATTATAATATTGATATAAGACGCCTAAAATATCTAAATTAAACCCAAAAAATAAACACTACAGGCAGTAATCCCAAGAGTAACTGCAAAATTTGAACATAATACATTTAATTGTTAATTAAATCATTTAAAGCGTTGATCAACGTAGTGTAGACAATTTAGAAGACGCGAGACTCGTGCTCTGAACAGTACGTGAACTGTTTCAAGACCAACGTCTGTGAATATAATAATATACACGATTATAATTTATTATGAATAAATGAAATATTATAAACGCATCGGTGCGCCGCCCCGACGACCCGACAACGCCAGTGGCAATGGCGTCTGCTTTGTTAGGTTCGGGATGGGAAACTCTATGTACCGACGTTAAACTTATCGACAGTTAATATTAATCGATATTTAATCATGACTCCTTCGATTATATTAAATGAGGTATGTTTTCAAAGATCACTGGACATATCTGTAGTAAGCATATTGCAGAACCAAAAGCTCGCTCGCAAAACCAAAACCAAAATTTAAAACAATATTCTAGACAAGTTTTAGAATACAAATAATAAGATAATTTTTTTTTAAGGTCCTAAACCTATTTACCCCTTAATCAATTCTCTTTTTGAGTGACTTGTTTTTTGTATTATGTACATCATGCGTGTATTATTTAAGTGAGTTCATATTTATTTTACATTTATTAACCGTACTTACTGTGGTGTGGTAGAGGATGTGGTGACCAAAATGGAGAAAGGTATGCATAGTTGGTTTGGGCATGTAGAGAGGATGGATGAGAGAAGATTAACGAAATTAATTTATAAGGTGAGGGTGAATGGGCAAGTCGGTAAGGGTCGACCTAGGCGAACGTATCTAGACCAAATCAATAATGTGTTAAATAAAGGCCAGGTAAAAAAATACTCATAACCGACGAGCATGTATGAAAGCGCTCATGAAAGTAGAGGAAGCGAAAGAAGTGTGTCAAGATCGTAGCAAGTGGAAGAACGTAATCTCTGCCTACCCCCACGGGAGAAAGGCGTAATGATATGTATGTTTGTATAGCTTCAATGTAAAAATTAAATCTATTTAAATTTAAGTGGAAATAGACTAATTAAAGTTAAATTTAAATTAAGTTAAAATGTTACTCTGGCATCATTAGTGAACTGGTAACCCAGCAATATTGTTATATAGATAGTTATGTCTATCATTGTTTTTTTCCTAGTAAATTGTGCTTGTTATAAAATATCTACCAAGTTTATATTAATAAATAATTTATGATTTACTGGCAGTTTCCATAAACCCCAACAGTTTCCACTGAAATTTAAATAGATTTCATTTTTACTTTACCAGACTTTGTCCATGACTCGCAATAATCTAGATTTTCAATTCAAGAATAAAAAATGTCCTACGTCCTTTTCTGTACCCTAGATAAAGTTTATGCAAAATTTCTTGATCGATCGATTGAGTAGTTAAGGACCGCCTAAGGCTAAACGTTACCAACAATCAAACATTCACATTTATAATACTATAAATTTCTTTTTATCGATAATCAACAATTCGCAGCACTAAGCCCCCTAGCTGCCGACTTCCTTCATACTGGCGAGCACTCGTTCGTACCGTGCCTTTGTCGGGAACAATTGTCGACAAATTAGAAACGAATTGAGTTATTTAATATCAAACGGTAATACCGTAGCGTTATTGTTTATCACAAAGATTTTAATGAAGTCTTAATTATTATAACATTTATTATACGTTTAAAGATTCATCGTGCGGTATATTCATTTGGCGAGCTTTGTCTTACGTTGTGAGTGGTGACGTCATTTACCAATTCCATGGAATCAAATTAAAACTATTACCATATTTTCTTTAGGTTGTGTAAACCCAAATTCTTTTTCTACTATTATTCATTGGTTCTGGTTCTCGTTGTTTTTTTTTTAGCTGAGCTCGTTAAAATCTTGTTACATTTCAGTATAGCCTAAGATAATATGAACCAATATGTGTGATATCTGATAGACGCGCTTTTAAGTTTTACACAAGTCTGCGGTAGTCGCGAAACATTCGACCTAACGTTAGCATGATACCTACATCTGCATCGGTTGTAGCTAATTATTTTACTTGCCGCCAAATTTTTTTTTATAGGTTTTTAGATCCAGAATACTTATTTGTTGGTTGGTATATACAGTAAACACGCTTAGCCTAGAAGCTAATACTGCCACATAACATATATAAGTACTTGACGACAGATTTTCACAATCAAATCAGGATCTTTAGAGAAAGTCCTACCTGTAAGTTTCATTTCGATGTTTCCTTTCACCCAAAGTTCAGATTTATTACGAAATGATGGATGCATATCGAATCTAATAACACTATAATACTGCATAATCGCAATTCTTACAAATATGCTTCCCAAAAATGTCCATCTTAATTAAACTACCATGATTGATGTCGGTTAACGAAATATCCAAAGTAACTATCACTTAATTATCCCTTCATTTACTTAAATATAAAGTAAATACTTATAAGTTACTTATATTTAGGGCATAACTGAATAACGTTCCGCTTTACCGTTTTCCACACGAGCGTTTTTCCGACGCTAAGGTATTCCGAATAGCTCCATTCGGTAGATTTATGTCGGTCGTATTATTTTGCCGACTTTACTGTAACGTCGCCTCGCGAACTACTTGGACGCGATATATTGTATATAATAGAGTTAACAAAACTGTAACATCAAATATTTGGGCTTTGAGTGATGCATCATTTAATTACCAATCTTTATCGGTGGGGTTAAGTTAGAGTAAAGTTATAGTTTGAATAGTTGCACATTCCTTTGCTGGCCTTGACTCTAATTTTTTAGTAAATTTATTTACCTAAATACAAATTTTGCGTACAAACATTTGAAGCTTTTTTTGATTAGTATTTATTTTATTTTTCGATTTTGTATATACCGTTCTTTATGGATTTTTATTTTGATATATTGATACAGAAGCGAGAATAAATGAAAAATTAATTCCTTTAGAATAAATGTATGTAAGTAATCGTGGTTAAAATTACCTATCCCATTCTGTGTAGTGATCCAGTGACGATGTATATATAAACTTCTATTAGTTATGACTACAGGAATAGGCTCCCAATTGATGGCGCTAGAACATACATATAGATTCTTGACGCTTGATTTTAAATTTAATGGTAATAGCTAACTAAGGTGGCTTCGATAGTTCAGGCTATCAAACTATTGCCAAGCCATCAACGTTTCGCAATTAGAACAAAAATAAAATCAACAAAAAACCATAGCACATAACTTCGAACAACAACTGCAAACAGTAACGCGAGTTGAAAAATCTTCGTACAATAACCAAGTCTCAGTTATCCGTTTTAACAGCTATAATTCATGCCCAACAATGGGCTCGGGTGTACCAACTTCGGTACACGCTTTCTCGAAGGAGCCAGGAGAACAATACTAAGAGTTATAGCGCCGAGTGTCCGGGGGAAGTCGGAAGCCGAGGAAAAATGGCCGGTACGTTCTGACTTCGCTTCAATTTTAACTGCCACCTCTGAAGACTTTTCAGGCAGACAAAATTTTAGACAATCATAATTTCTTACATTGGATCAAATGCTTCTCCCGTATCCAATAATCGGTGCATGGGACGGGACGTGTAATTACCAATTTTACCGTATTCAACAGTTTCAACTACGAATAAGACAAAAAAAATGTCGAACTCGATATGCTACTCCCAGTGAAATGAACACTGACACTGGCGAATACTTCTGCGTATCTCGTAGTATAGTGCACTTACTCATAAATGATAAAAGAAAAACGATTAATTGCAGGATGAGAAAACATTTAAAAATAAATAAACAGACATGAATTTAGTTTAATGTTTAAAATAGGTCTGAATTAAAAAAAAAGATCTAAGGGTGCATCACGTTTTGTTTAATGTGAACAAATTACGTGCGCCATTTTGTTTAGTTTTAAAATGTAAAAAAAGAGAATAATATTGTTTACTTATATAATTTCTAAATGATTCCTTTAAATAATTTAATTAATCATACAATCATTACATTTTGCGAGGATATTTTTTTTATTACTTTTGTATATTAACATTAAAAAAAAAGAATTAATTTGCGGATACATGCATCAAACTGTCTCCTGTATCCGAGTGTGGCGTATCGTGACATATTTATGAGCCTTTCCTACCTTCGTTTTTAGGGTTACGTTGTGAAATTCCTCTATAGAAGAACCTTATTCGGAATGGGATATTGTGTTGTAATTTTTTGGCTATTACGACCGACATTTGTTTCTTTCGCCAAATAACATTCCATAGACGACGCTAAATTTAAAAAGGTTACGATTAAAAAGATGCAACAAATCAAATATTGGTTAAATAATAATGATATATTAGTTTTAGGAAATTTACTCGTTTTTATTAGTTATTCTGGATAAATCAAATTATCATTCAATATATTTCCTGTGTCTAAAACTACAGACTATTTTTATCTCAAACTCCGTTTTTCCGAAAGCCTTAGTTTTCCGCATTCTAATGCCTATATACGGGGAAAGCTTCGACTATCAAATTGAACAATTTATATATGCAGCATCCGGCAGAATTACTTGAGTGTTAGTTTCTCCAGGCCTAGGGTGTCATACTATCTTAGGGCAACTTAAAATCACTGAAGTTTTACAGCAACCCCAATACAGTATAATCAAAACTACCAAGGAGAAATAATTTTTGATCGGTGTATCAGGAAAATTAAACGGAACCAGAAGAACAAAATTGCGTTCTCGCTAACCAAGCGTTATTTATTTGCGCAAGCTATAAATACGTCTTCAGCGTTCTTAACGTCGCGACCACTTTCGCCTCACGCGAGATACGACTTAGCAATAAATAATTGTTGAAACGTATGTACCTATGTACTTGTTTTTTTATTACAAAACTTCAAATACATATGTAAATTGATATATGTGTAAACACATATACGTTACCAAAGTTTAGGAAGACTTTTAACTCTGGAATAGGAGTTTTGGCAGGTCTGACATGTAGCAGTTGTTTTCTTTAATTCTATAAACTTGTGTATTTGTCTCTATACCGTCTAATCATGGTGGCGTTTTGTGTGATATTGTTTAGTTATTGTTTTCAAGTTTAGTTTATTATAGAAGATAACGCGTAGCATGTATTCCGAAGTGCCGACAAAGCTCTATGGAAAGTTCGAGCAGGATGGGCCACTGTTTTGCTGGAACTTGGTAACGCTGATACAAGATTGAAAATACATCTTACCCGCATGACATGGGCACAAATTGTGTGTTCACAGATTGCCAGATTGTTTACAGATTAACTAAGAAGAAGAAGATGAACTCTAGAATGAATGTGTTAGGAGATACTGGTAGGTCCTTGATGCTTTTAGGGCGGTAGCTAGCCAGATAAGCGTTTTTAAATTTCCTTCCACTCTGGTACATCTCCCTTACTCCACTAGATTTCCATGACCATAGACATAATAAAAATCCAACATATTGACAAGTGACGCTACATCGTGTTCGGGGATAAGTAGATCTACCTAGAGATTTTAGCCGTGGTTCATATCAGCCAGCATAATGATGCTGATTGACCATAGGTTTTCAACTATCTGCAGTCGTCGCTGTTCTTAAACTTTATTTTATTTACCACTAGTGAAGTAATTTTGCCGAAGTCCAATAAAAAAACATGCTTAACCCGTTGAGCACTTACCTGGCGTTTACGCCAGCTTTCCATTATTTTCCTATTGTCTTATTTTACGGGTACTCGACACATTAACTAAAGAAAAATTGATTCTGTACAATGTAATTAGCCTTAATAAAAGTTTTTAAAAGGATGCCCATATCTGTGGTATAATTATGAGAAAAAGCGGAGTAAACTACAAAAGAAATAGAGTGAAATAATGCTGTTGTTACCACGGCATTATCAGAGCATCATAGTTAACTGTTTTACCAGAATCGGTGTATTCTTTTTATTCCATTTATTTATTTATCCTAACATATGTTATTATTTTAGTTACTTACCTAATTGAATTGCACGACCGGTTTTAATATGCGATCTCAATCCCCTTTTACACACTGAAATCCAAAATTTGAATCGTTTTTTTCTCTCTAAACTGTCATATCTGTCAATGACAGCGATCAGTCATAAAAACCAATTTATTTTAACTTTTAAGATTCGATATTGTAACCGGTTGTAATTGGCCATACAATTATCTAAATAATCCAATTCGTAGATTTACAAAAAATATAATAATAAGCAAATTTAACTTATAAATGCCAAAAAGTAAAAGTATTAATTAAATTAAAATTAGGAATAAATATAAATTGTTACTCTAGTAAAGAAACGAGTTAAATTTCTATTCAACTCTATGCTCACGCCATCTATTACCGAGTAGAAAGAATTAAATCCTAGCAAAATCACACTAAACTCTGTTATTTACCGATCGCATTTAATTTCATATTATTATTAAATTTTATTGGAACGTTCATATATTTTTGTTAGTTACGTTGTAATTATCTATAACTAATATGCGCGTAGCTATGTACAACAAATAAACTTTAGAATAACTATTTAAGAAATATTTTCAATATGAATTGGTAAATAATATTAAACATACCGATATATGAAATTATTTACCACTGATTCATTCATACTTTATTATCATTATTTTATTTAATTTTATTTTGTTCATCATTATTCATAATGTTTATGTATAAAAATAAAACAAAATGCATTAGGGTATTATTTATTATCTGCTATATTCTTCCGTAGCAGATGCGCTACGATTTGTACTACGGCGTAGTAATGCTAGACCGTTCGTAATAGGCTTATTAAAAAGGTATAAATAAAATGAACTATCTCAAATAAGAATAAAGCAGGCAATTTAAAAAAAAAAAGGTAAACATCTATGTTATTAACATCGTTAAAACATAAAATAAGAGTAATTCTTGCATATCACATAATGTTCAGGTTAATTAGGTTATAAGATCCAGTCACAACGCGACCCTTTTTTTTAAATCATAGATGTATTATTTAACTACGTTTGCTAATACATTACATAAGGTAAAATAAACAATAAATAATGAGAATAGTATTGGATTAAGACAACAAAAATAAATAGCCATTTACCACCACGCACTGTTAAAATATTTTAAAACCAACCATTAACCCATTAACCAAACAATAACTATTGAATGTTTGATTTAGACGCAAACTTTCAGAATATAATTCTCTCTCTTTTTCTTCATCAGATCATCATGACTGATGGTCGTGACCAATATGGCCTTCGATTGTAGTGCTCTCCACGCTGGCTGATAACTGCCTTCCGTATGCCGACTTGCAGTTTGACCTCTGCATCGCTATCTCCTCGCAACCGGTTGCAGAGGCGGAAAAAACCAATTGCTTATATGAAAAATGTACTCGTAATAAAGTTAACTCTAACGTCACGAACTCTTTTGCGGCGTTCATTAAATAATAACCTCGGGGAGACTCATAAATATCACTTCCTCGACCCGTTCTCACAACACAATTTTGGTTTTAAGCCGCGGAGCGAACGACTAATCTTTGTTAATATTTCTAATTATCTATTTATATTTTACTCTTTAAAATTTGAGTTATAGTACTTTTATATGTATACTAGTTGCCCTACCCGGCGTTGCTCGCAATATATTTATTTATAAATATAACTGAAAAAAATGATATTGAATAATATTTTGAAATATTATTCCAGATTTTTTTTTATCTTCATAGAGTTACTAATGTAAAATTATATTTAAAAACTAGTTATTCCTTTTACAATAATGTAAATGACATGGGTAATTTTTATTATTATTTTACATGTCCTATGAAATCGATTTAAAGATTTGCTAAAAGAAACATCGTTAAATATAAATATAATTAAGGATAACAAATATTTAAAAATTATTAATAAATATTAATTATTTATAAACTATATGCGCCATCAGCAAAACTTCAGATCTGTTCTTTTAGCTGGTTATCAGCTACCACCTTCAGTAAAGCCATTTAACATCAGATGTGATTGGGGTTAAAAAAAATTATATTAAATGTTTAAGTAAAAAGGGAATTTTCACTTATATCGTACAATAAATTCCATCGCCAAATCACATCCCCTACGATTAGTATTTATTTTTATTTACCCAGCTATAATATTGTTTGTTAATATACCTAGGTATAGAAAATTAAAAAAATTAAATAATACGGCTTTAAAATTATGCACATAAAATTACCATAGAAATTAATTAATGCGTGTCATTTATATTATTTATATTGTAGAGAAACTTTGCAAAAAAAACGTAGAACAAATTTCAGTATTTCCGAGACAGGCTGTATTTCAGGAGGCTCCGCCCAAAGTATCGGTTATTGGTATCGGTTCGAGATTGCGCAGTACAGGCTTTACTAGATGCACCAACCTCCTCCCTGATGGTCACTTGAAAATAACATTCCGTTGGTACCTTCTACTGTCATCATTAAAAGAGAAAGAAATCTAAGATCATTATGGGAACTATGGTTATATCTCTCTCAGTGCAAACGTTAAAACTGCCTTGTAATTATAAATTTTATAGATTTATTTAAAAAGTACATTTACATTATTTATAATACATACAGGCATACAAAAAAAAAAACCCGGATCACGTTTCTTGCCGGTTATTCGTGTCTGGATTGTTTTTCGAACCGGTGGTAATTTTTCGACGTTTATATACATTTAACAAAATAGAGTATTTTCTTGATGTAAGCTAACAAGGCATATAACATGCTGTCCAATTTTTATAAAACTCATATTGGTTTGCGTTCGACATTTATGTTATAATATGTCTTTAATCGATCTAAGTGTGACTTTGCGGAATTCAATTATACATTACTTGGTATACATTTACAGTAACTTTTCAAAATTAACAAAGTAACAGCAACTAATTGATTCAGGAATATATCTTAAAATGTTATATCAATTTACTACGACATAATTTAATACAAAATCTCATTGCATTGATACCGAATGTTGTTTATACGGGAATTTCTAAAAGTCGATTACTATATAAAGATTACTTAAGTTTTTCACAGTTTTTCTTACATGTATATTACAGCATCATTCTCCTGCCTTTTCCCAACTCACTTGCGGTCGGCGCAGTATGTTTTCTTCTCCCATACGTCCCTATCAGCCGTCATCTCTTCATTCACCGTCATATCTTACATGTATATTACACTAACTTTATTTTTCAAAAATATTGATTACAGACCCGTATAGCCTTGGTGTTAAACCTCAGTTTTAACTATTATAAATCAAAATAGAGTAATACCTAATTAAGAATATGGTTTAATAACATATGATATATTACTTTAAAAAATATTTTCAATACCGTATCCTAAGTTGTGATGTGTAAAGTTGCTCGTCCAACGTATTCGGACATCAATTTGACGGCAGTGGATACGAATTCTGTAATACACTTGAAATTTTCCGTGAAAATGAATATTGTAATACAAAGTGTTAGACATTGAAATATATGGTAACCATATATCCACCAGGCTAATTATTACCATCTCATGTTTCAGTTTAAATTGACAAAGTTATTTCATTGTTTAATTTGTGGGTAATATGAGGAATGGGCCTCAAAATAGTGACCATGAAAACATTATTTTTCAATGATTATTTTAAAACTATTACAATACTAGAATTGTTGAATTGTACGAATGGATTTTACTTGTAATATACCCAAATAACGGAATAAAAAATCTATTGCCGCCGAAAAATCATCGACACAATTTATTGGTTAGTAATATATATCCACCAATGTTGAGGTATCTGAGAAACCGATAACTTGAATCGGACATGCGCGTATCAACGACGAGGCTTTTTTTCCCACACACTGGGCGTGGCCATCGGTAATAGATGGCGAATTATCGACAGATTGACCACGCCTATACGACTTTAAGGAAAATTTCACCTGATCGGTTCATACGTTCTAGGTTCTCAACGTGGGATAACGCCCCCTTGTGAAAGTAGAAAATCCAGAGAAAATTAGGGAGCATTGAGATAGCGCAGAGGAAAAGTGGGCAGATTAAAAATGTTGAGAAACTGTGATCAAACCGATTCAAATTTTTCAATTTATTAATTTTTTTACTCATCTATACCTACTTAGGAAATGTTATAATCTTTGAAGAGAAATTCCTTACGCGTTTTGAGAGTAATATTAAGGTCGCGTCAGGGCGGATAGGAAATATTTATTCATAGAGAGTGAGAGAATGCCGTGTGGTTCCGGCTAAGAATTGTACCACCTCATATCTTCCCGTGGGTGTTGTAAAAGACGACTGAGGGATAAACCAGGGGATGGGCAGCAGCATCCTCTGAGTATCACAAACACCTTACTGCGATTGGCAACCCGCCTCCCAAGCGTGGCGATTATTATGGCAATCCCCCCCCTTATTGGGGGAGACCTATGACTAGCAGTGGACGTCTTATGGTTGAATGAGATGAATAAGAAAGAGACAACACAATAAGCGCCCTTATTTTTTGACTGCAGAATAATTATTTTCTCATGTTTGTCATATATATTCGACCTAGAGGAAGCATGCATAACTGTACTTTAAAATGCGGCGATACATCTTTTTATCTCTTTGTTCTCTGATCCCTTAGTAATAATTTGTCTTTTAGATTTAAGCTAAACACCGACAAAGAAATTTCACTTTTGACACGTGTACTCTGTACATTGGTTATTTATATAGGTGTATAAAGGGCTTTGGCTACATTTTCAACAGTTGTTAAGTCACGATATGGTCTAATGTGGTAAATACGCTAAACTGGGCATCTTGAGCGATGCAAGTCACGACGTGACGAGAGATTTTCAAAATTTATGTGCACCAATTTTAGTTTAAAGATTAATCCCTGAATATTAGTGAATTTAAGATAAATCGCTCAAACTAGTAATCGCAGATTCGATTCCCGATTTTTACAACAAATAATAATTCTGTTGTTGGAATTTTAATAAATTTATACTATCTAAGAGTACTGTTTGTTTAATACTACATAGGTATCTTTTAAAGTTTGGCCACGATCTCGGTTGATTATAAGTGACGATATAACATAAGAGGTTATATGATAAGCCTAAAGGTTCATGTGATGCTGCCAGAATATGTATTGTTTGGTGATTGATCTCGAAAAAGGTAGAAAATTTCCAAGTGCAAACACCATTTCGAAACGATATCAATTCAATTGGTATTGTGGTCGGATTCTCCGTCGATGAACGTACATCGAAGACACAGGATTATTATACGATAAGGTATATGGGTTCAAAACTATCGACAAGTAACGATTTAACGAAGCGTTCTTTGAATTACTTTCCAAACGATATGTGGGCAGGAAAATAATTTTCCACGGAGGGGTTTCCACACATCACTCAACGTTGCTGGGCGTGTATGCGGCCAGGCGTACCGGGACGCGCTGATTGGTTGATTGGAAACGAATCGATAACCAATAAACGTTCGAAAACTGACCGCTGTACCAAACTTAGACGTATATATGGATTGGTTGATGAATTTAGAAATAACACTTTGAAAAATATACTTTTATTATCTGTTCAGTGGTAGTAAGTAATAAGAAATTTAAAGAAAAAAAAACTGTTTCCAAATATTTTGTCAAATATAAAGAAATTTAATTGATGAACGGAGAGGAAAATCACACCTACTTTATTTTATCTCTGCACCACCTTAAGGTTGACTGGTAGAGAATGCCTCTGGCATTAAGTCCGCCTTTTTACACAATTTGTAAATAAAGAATAAATAAATAAATAAATAAAAATTCCCTTGAGCTGTGTTATCTATCTTTGCCTATTAATATACTTAGCAGTGCCGATGTGCTCTAATAACCCGATTAGTTCTAGCCTTACTAAAAAACCCGCACAACACTTACAAACAGCAAATATACCATTATTACATGGTATTATAACAACCACACAATCTTAAACACAAAACAAGCATACTAAAAACCTGTCATACAAGCCGACAAGAAACGTTGGAATCGAATTCACTTATACATGCACATTTCACTATAACTATCACCCACACAATGAAAGCGTTAGTGTATATATTGTATACAAGTAGCGCGTTTTTTTTGCTGAAAATATACCGGTGAGTTGCGGCTTACTCTATTTAATTTTGAACCATGTTGTAATAGTATTACGTTTTCTTTTGGAAATTATGTCAGTTTTTAAAGGTTAAGATACGTACGGCAGTCCTGCCTAGTGATGCCAACTGCACTGTAATTACAGTAGATTTAATGTAATTTTACTTAAATTGTAGCGTTTGCTGTTTCCTTTAGTACAAAAATACAATGCATTAAAACTACGGGAATAAAATAAATGTTACAAATTCAGGATTCTTTGAGATATCTAAGACTACGCTTCGTGTAATACTTAATTTCATTATAATATGTTTTGTTTCTGTTACAAGGTGGTTTATTTTAGTCGAATTTACAGAGATATCCACTATGAAAGAATAGCTTACAATATATAAATTTGGGTAAATATACCATTTCTAATAGATTATAAGTAATTACTTTATTTATGCCTCGGTGGCGCAGTTGTATTACGGTGCAACTTCCGTTCTGAGGTCTCGGGTTCGATACCCGGGTCGGGTCAAGTGGTATTAGGTTTTTCTACTCAGTATCATCCCGGAGTTTGAAATTTGTGCCCGATATGGCGACAGGCAAGCCCCCTATCACATCTGGGACGGAAATAAGCTTGGCGAAATGTGGGCGATGTAGTTCGTTATTTCATCTCTGCCTAACCCTTCGGGGATAACAGGGGTGAGCTTATGTTAAATGTTATGTATTTTATTTACTGTAAAATCACCAAAAATCAAATAATTTTATGCTTCTTATAAAACAATAAAACAACAAACATGGATTTCCTGGTTCTAAGATCGATTCAGTGGTAGATATCAATTATAAAAAGTTGATTTATTGGTCTTAAATATCGATTAATTGATCTCAGGTCGCCATCCCAAATGAAATTGTTTTCTTTGATAGGTATATGGTTGGGTGTGCTTGGCGCTATTTTGGTTTCTAATCTTGTCGTCCTTGTTTTTTATTCATTATTTTCCAGTTTTTGACTATATATTGTGTAATGTTGGTGGCATTTTACGTGATATAGTTTAGTTATGAAAATAATGACACGGAGCGTGAATTCTGAAATATCCCAATCATTCCCATTGTGGTTGTAACAGAAGTCCATTTTGTTACCGCCGTTCATTTATTTATAGTGTTCCTAACGTCTGACTTGGCTGCATGGTCTACTAGTACCTTTGCTTTTTCTTTAAAAAGGAATAAATGGAACTAAAAAAATGCATTTGGTTATTTTGGTAGCTTACGAAAGTTTATTTTGAAAATTAGTAAATTTCCTAGAATTATGTGATTATTACTCATAGTTTACAACTGAAATTTAACTTAATACTTAGTTTTTGTGATAGAGTAGTTATATAATAATGGGAATACGATTTTTCAGAGGTTAGTATTTTCTAATTTTTTTTCTAAGATCTTCTATTGCAGTCTGGGTATAAATTGAATAATGAATATTCTCTCTCTCTCTCTGATTATCAATATCTTGTTATTGTTTTATGAGTTACCAACTTTTATTTTTAAGATTGTTTTTGTGCCTTTTATGTGTAAATTAGTAGATAAATTTATGTTTTGCTTTATGAAAAAAGGGCGTAAAGTATCTTATTTCTTTTGTTTTTGCATAATACTCGTCTTTAAAAAGATAGTAGTAGGTAATATAAATTTTACCAGGCTTAGAATCTTTTTAGTGTATATTTTACACTATTTTATACCTGTATTATAAACAAACGTGTGTCTGTGTGTAATTATTATTAGGTGTATTACACAAATAATTTTATTACTAAGATAAAATATCATATGATCGATCTCAGATAAAATACACATTTGAAGAAACTTGATAGCTTCTCTCAGCAGCACAAAGCATCCAACATTTATTACTGTTCTAATTTTCAAGATGAAGAAGTATGACGTCCAGGTAGTTTTTTTTTTTTTAAACCGACGATTTTTTTTTATGCTTCGCCTCTGATACTTGGGTATAGATATTATTTACTAGTATATCGTGAAACATTTTCCTATCTTATTAATTTTTTTATTGTTATGGACAAACTCAAAAATAACTACTTAATCAATTTTAAAAATTCTTTTATAAATGTTTTCTTTCTTTATTTTTACTAATTCATAAAGTCTCACTGTATCACGCTGGCAGTGAATATAAGAGCTTCCCCAATTGAAAATCGGAACGCATCTTCAACTGTTACCAGAGGTATAAATATAATAAGACATCAAAAATCGAAGAGAAAATAATTTAAAAAAACTGTTCATTATAAAATTAAAACGACGATAGGTAGAGGCGAAAAAAATAAATAAAAAGGCACACAAACAATGGTGCGTTCACAATGGCCGTCGTACTGGATCGGACAAACTAATTTCATTATTTGTACTCTGTCATAGCAGTTGTATTTTTTATCTACACACCCGCTTTCTTCCACTTAAAGGATGAAAATAATTACAAGATAAAAGATATTTCCTGCGACGACGCCCGGCTCAGGGTCCGGGCCCGTTTTTGTCAATTTTTTTTTTTTGTGTATTTTTATTTTTTATTATTTTCTTTTCAGAACTGAAACGCGATCTGTCGTCGAGTCTCATTGTGTAATTCATCGGTATTCACGTTATAATAATGTGGATGCGGTTCAAATGAATTATTTTGTTTTAACATTCAAAATGTGTTTTCAGGTTTGATATTTTATCGCAATCTCGCCGGATATTAGGTGACGATATGACGATAATAGTAACAAGCTAAGCCTACAGGTATTGACTTTCAAGTGATGATGCAAGAAAAAAAAACTACTTGTGGGCATTTGACGATATTTTTATGAGACTAATTTAATCTTTAAATATTTGAAAGTAGAATCCGGCTGGATTTTAGTAAACAATATCCATACATCTATTTAATCGTAAGACGTCCACTGCTTGATATACATCTGACCCAATAAGGGGGGATCGACATAATCGGCACACTTGGCATGCGGGTTGGCAATCTCAGTCAGGTGTTTGTGGTACTCAAAGCATGCTGCTGCCCATCCCCTGGCTAATATCCATTAGTTGTCTTTTACGACAGTCACGGGAAGACTTTTCTTATCCGGCACCACACGTAATTTTTATACCACCATGCTATGGTTTCCTCGCTATGTTTTCCTTCACCAAAAGCTCAGCATGATTATTACAGTTGGATATGTAGGCTCGAAGCCGCGTCCAATGATGTGGAATCCGGCCACACTATCCTCTGTGCCACCATCGCTTTATTGACATGTTGACAGCGTCCTTCATTTAATTCGTATATGGGAGTTCACTAAAATATCTTTCGATTGAAGCGTCCTTAAGATTGCTGTCCTATTTTCCATAATTTTACCGACTAGTTAGGTTTTAAAAAATATATACTGTATATCTCTATTATGTCCAACGTCATGTTTTAATTCAATTCTTGGTTCATACTAATTAACCCTTTCCAGAGAATTCTTTGCGAAGAGACAATAATAATAAGCGGCCAAATGAACATTAATGCTCGAGGCATTTTTAACGTTCTTTGTATATTAATAAATTGTATTCATTATTGTGTATTAAATAACAATGAAATAAACAGCAGGAATACATAATATCTCTTGAAGTGAGAAATCGTTCAAAAAAGACCTGAGAGAAAACAAGGAATGTGATATGGCAAATGTAGTGTCGAGTGAATTAGGTTCAAGTTCTATATAGAACTTAAGTTTTCGTTATAACAGCTTGATGAGTCTATAGTCATTTTATAATGTACGTCTAACTAGCTATAACAGCTTAAAGTTGGTAATTATGCGGTATCATTTAAGAGCGATTTCTCTTATTCTAGTGTGTGACCTTTAAAGATAATCATTGTTTAAGATCAGGTGAAATTGAACAAAAAATCGGTTTTGGTAAAGATCGACCGAGGCGAACATAGTGAAAAACCGCCATAGTGACACTTTTAGACTCATCACTATTCAAGTGCATATCCAGAGACATACCTAGAGTGTATCCAGAGACATATGTAGAGTATATCCATAGATTCAGTAGTGGTAGATGTGAATCAGATGATGCCGAATGACAATAGATTGTCATCGTTCATCGTTCCCAGAATGTTAAAAAAAACTCCACTGTACACGTAACTGATAACATTTGAACTGAACACTGATTGTAATTCAAATGTATTGTGTTTTTTTGTTATAATATTGTTTGGACTTTACTTAAATTCCAACTAACTTATTCACTTTGTATTAAATATTTATTTTGTATTGTAATAAAACTTTATTTAAATTAACTAAAAGTATATTTCGTTTAATTGTACAAGCAGTCACGCCAATACATCACAAAAACATTCTTCCGAGGTTTTCGAAAATGTGATTATCTTTTTTAAACCATGCTAACTTAAATGACATTGGAATAATAACCACATAAATTTGCAAGTTATAAACAATACTATTTGAAAAATATGTTTAACACCTAGAATTTTCGTATTTGTCGTTTTAAGATCGAAATGCAAAACGAAAACCGCTATCTAATTAACAACACTGTTAAAAAAAAAAACTAAACAGTCGAAAACCAAATAACTGAGTAGCGTTAATCCCAACAAATGGCAGGTATGCCCGCATTAAACTTCGTCCCTAACCCTTCCTTTCTGGGGTCATTACGAACTGGTCATAGAATAAAATGGTTTCAGATACGACACTTCAATTATCTAGTAACTTTTACTTGCTGATAATTTAATCAGATTTCAATATAAATAAAAAAGAAACACCGCTGTCTGTTCATTGGTCATGTTATTCGTTGATGTAGTTATAACCCAAGAACCAATAACTACCGATTTACATGATCTTTTTTTAAAAAATCATACGTAAAAATTACGTTAGGTGAGCCTCTTGTAATTGTAAGAAATAATGATATTTTTAGTTGTTTGAAGTATCTATATAATATTTCCAGTAAACTTAAGAATTTTTACCTAGAGAGGAGGTGGTGGTCAGTAACCACGGAACGCTCACCTTCCGACTGATGTAGGTACTAACCGGCCATGGGTCTTTCGGCATGTATCTACACCAGATCGCAATCGTTCTGCGAGAGCGTTCTCATAAAAAAAGAGGAAGTAGGTCGGGCAAGGGCGACCGGGTTCCCCCTTACCCATTGCCCCCCTTACCCATTGCATTGGGGGACTTCTGTCTCACTAATGTAACGGGTAAGGGTAGTGCGTAAATGCATTTCCCCCCGTCAAAAAAAAAAAAAGAAGGTGACTGGGTTACCCACTGTTCACCGTGGGAAAACCTGTGGTAGAAGATGGCGAGGCATTTCCAACGCAGGCCTCCAGGCGAATAGATACGGGGGTGTCTCTCGCTGCCTTAGGAGGTCCCGTGACTGAGAAGCACGATGTAGCGCTGTTTCTAAATAAGAGGCATGGGTCTACCCCATCGATAGGTTGTAACCTATATTCCCCGAGACGAGGATCCTCAGACCCGAACACGTGAGCAGGGTATCTGAGGATGTTACCCCGATCACGAGACCCTATCTCAAATACACGCTCTGCGGTCATGGGGTTTTAGTGGGTAATCCCGTTGTGCCTACATCAGGCGAGTCCCACATACCAGCCCCTATTCGTAAACTGATTTCCCCACGAAGAAAAAAGAATTTTTACCTATGTATTTACAATCAAAAGTCAAATTTATTGTCATGTCGCTAATTTAATAAAATTAAAATGTCATAATGTGATGCGACGTCATACGTATATTGCTAAGTTCTATTATTGTAATATTTTTTTAATAATGATGGTGGAAGAAAGTATGATGCATTATTAAATGTAATTTAACATTTCCTTAATTCACAGTGACTCGTCTATTATATTTTATTCTGTGCCCATTCTTACAACCCGACCCCACCGGTCATCTTAATCAACCCTTCAAAGGACAATCGGTCCACTTGACTCCGGGGGATCGGGTCCGAATCGCCGAACTAATTATTGTTATAAGCCATTATTAGTGCGTGTTTAGTTTTGGACTTTGGTCAATATTTTATGTTTTCATTATTTCAACTCTCGTGGTATTATTGGAATAAGATTTAATTAGGTACATTAGCTAGGGCGTGCATCGTAGTATACGATAAAATATTTTTAACACTGCATAAGAGGTCACTTAAGTATTGTGTCTTATTGCTTAGCCCCCCCCCCTCGCCCTTTCGTAGTATTAGTAAGCAAATCCTATGATTACGTAAGCATTGGTATAGTTTTGAAAAAAAGGAATGTAAATATTTATTTATTTATTACAGAAATCAACAGCTCTTAACTACATATCCACTTAAACAGTTATTAAGAGGATATGCGGTCGGCGACAAATTTTAATAGTAGGTATTTCAGAAATCTATTGCAATCGCGTTGCGCCCCAAAGAAAGAGTTATAAAACATGAAAGGGCCAGCTGCAGCTTGGACTGCTTTTACTTATGCAAAATAGACAAAAACATCAATTCGTAGTACCCTGTTTCCTCCTCCAAAACTTAACCTATTTTTTATTTTCTTTCAGTTATAGAATAAAAAAGACTTTGGCTATGTTCTACATTTTGTTTTTTTGTGTCTTTATTCATCAAATTTGTTTGACGGACGTCTGAAAGTGACGGTAAAAATCGAGCATTTATTCATTGTCAAAAGCTCCTACAATAACTAATATATGACTCGTATTGAATCAAAAGCGGCTATCTACGCTTTGAGTCATTTTTGCCAAAGTAGATTTTTTTTTTTCTTTCTAAAGTATGGCAATGATGATTGATATATAAAGTGTATTTTAATCAATAGATAGTTCACTTAAATGACAACATGAAGTTAGTAGCACAAAGTTTAAAAATGAACTAATATTAACGTTTTTTTTGTTGGCAATTGTATATAGCTAAATTTTAAATAGCTGCCGTTGATTCTATACGACTCATATGAAAAAGTCAAAACGTAGGGACATGGCGGTGGTAGATATATTATTTGGTATAAACGCCGCTAGCATATCATCTTAACATATTGAATTAGGCAAAGACGATTTCGAAATTACTTTCAAACATATGCAGTGAATCCAAAACGATATAGCTAATAAAATAAAACACTTTAATATAATAGAATGGTTAACAATGTGATCTTAACTATACAAATCACATTATATTATGAAACATAATCACAATTTAGACAGGCTGTACCCAATTTCATGAAAAATAAACAAAGCATAGAATTTTGCCTCTTTGATCCTTATGTAATTCTCGAATGTACCCTGAAAACCAAATAGTTCTTCTGTTTTTTTTTTAAATTTAATGTTATTAATTATAAATTTTTATTAATTTATTCGCAACTTCATCTGATGTTAAGTGACGATGTGATCACAGTTAGTAAATTTAAAGATAGTGACACTTAAATTATATTACCATAATACACACCTGTAGATTTTTGGCGACAGATTTTTAACCTTAGGCTAACGAGTCTGACGTTAAGAAATACTACCACTATGCTATCATTTTGTTATGATTTATCATTTGCTATGATTTATGACAGGCTATTGAAAATAAACACAATATGCTTCATATAATTAAAAGATTTATACAATACTAACTGTATGCCCGCGACTGCGCCCGCGTGTCATATATTCTTCACTGCGTTTTAATTTTTTTTTACGCAACCCTAAATATTTACCTAAAAAAAATTTAGCACTAACATAAATTAATGATTTTTTTTGTTAAATTATAGCACTTGCCCGTAAAACTGTGCATTGATTCGGATTTTATTAAATTTTTTATGAGTTTTATTGTTTTACGCGGAACCAAATTATTTTCGAAAATTAAAAGTACCCTAAGTTACCCGAGTAACTTCAGTTATCTACCAAAAAAAGTCTCGTCAAAATCCGTCCAGTTGTTCCGGAGATTACACGGAACAAACAGACAGACAAAAATTTTAAAAATTGTAATTTTGGTATAGGTTTCGGTATCATTTGGTGTCGTGTATAAATTCATATCTATTTAGTAAATAACAATTTTTTTTGACATTACAAATAGACACTTCAATTTTATTTATTAGTGTAGATGATAAGGGATATTCAAATTATTATGACATGTTATATGCGAAAAGTAATGATTACAAATATTTTTTTCACAGGTAAAAGACCTTTTGTTACTTTGTTAGACTCAGTTAGGCACTAAACTTCATGTTGCATACATATTAGCATTTACATTTTTCTTACCCTACACATAGTATAGTATATCCAACGCAGATTTGACTATGATTTGAGACTGATTATAAGAGACAGGTTAGGAAAACCAGTATATAAAACGTTGAGCATTAGAGGTGACTTTGATAGTTTTAGAAAAACCAAGGGCAATAATCATAAGTAAATATGGTTATTAAGGAAAAAATTACCTAAAATATATAAAAATTTAGAAAGGACAAGTGTTAGGAGGAAATCAATATTTACAAGGTGAGGAAAATCCATAGGAAGAAATTCATAATTATGACTTTAACAAAAACAAAATCCATACGAATGGAACAGTTTGTTTGTTTCTAACGTTGATAAATCTAAGAAAAATAGCGCGTTAATGTCATCAATACTTGCGATAATCAAGACCACGACCGACGTGAAATTTGAAGTCAAACATTCTGACCGCTTGTCTAAAAAGGTTGTGTCGCACGCAAGTTAATGTTAGAACAAGCCCCAAACGACATTAAGTTACGGGAGTAATTCTTGTAGGGTTGAATCGATATGAATGTGAAACGATCACACACTGCTCATTTCAATGTACATTCATATATGAAATAGTTTATTGCGGAGCTATGTTCATTCTTATTTCAAATCATTATCAAATATAAGTAAAATTTTAACATTTTAGTACTTTTTCTACATTGCTTGTTAATCGATTTATTTATCGTTTCTTTCATGCCTAATTAGCTAAGTGTTATCGATAAAAAAAACTATAACGTAAGTTATTTAACTCAAATTTTCAATTTTCATTATAGGCGAATTTTGACCACCAAGTGAACTCTATTTTATAATGAAAGCAACGTCTATCTCTCCCTCTTTCTCTCTTCCTATCTGTCTGTTAGTGCGCTTATAAATTATTAGCCACCAAACCAATTTACTCGATGTTTTTATATCATGAGCGTTTTATTTTTAAAATAGTATCTTATTGGATAAATTATGATTATGCCATTAATTGCTGCAAATAATATGTAAAAGATATTATATATCGATAAATTTGTCTTTTAATTGCAATTTTTGACGGACAGATATTGTGACAGATGTCGTATATAATATGAAAAATAAGAATACAATATATAATACATACTTATTTAACAGACACATAATATGTACGAGCACTAACACACGCAAACAGGACCGAACAAGCGTCAGGGTCCCTTTTGGTTTAGTGTCGGATCTCGCTGATATCTTTACGATATCCGGGCTGCCTGATGGACTGGCCAAAGACAGGTGTGTACTCAGTCGCTTTAACACACACATATATACACATAATAGACGGATGCATAACTTACAAAGAATTTTTGTAAACAGTACATAAGAATGAAATTTGAATTAATTTAATATTGTCACCAAAAATATGTATATACAAATTGTACAAAAGTTTCTCAAAAATAAATGCGGAAATGAATGGCTACAATTTACAACATAAAATATATTACAAATTACTACTAGAAACTAATTTAAATTTTGATTTTAAACACTTTCGATTGATGTCGTAATATTATGAAAGGACACTTCCACCCATCGGATAACGATGAAAATTTACGTAAAGCTAGATATTTTTTTTTCTTATTCCATATTATAAAATTTACTCATACAATGAACACAAAATGTATTTTTTTTCATAACAAAAAAAAGTAACTATGCCATTTAAAAAAAATCCTTTAACATTTCATATACCATTACCATATTATTTTTTTTCTATATATCTCACACAGAAGACTAGATAATCCTATTATATGGAATATTGTTTACCTATTTCTGACTATGTATTGAACTGTGACAAAGTCTTGTCTTGTGACCTGTGTGTGATGTCTAATAACTTATGGATCTGAGACGAGACTTAAAATGAGCCTAATTAGAAAGATCAAAGTTATGCTCGGAGTCTTATTGCGTGATCAAATCAGAAATGAGGAGATCCACAGACGAATCAAAGTGATCGACATTGCTCATAGAATTGCCAAATTTAAGTGGCAGTGGGCTGGGCATATTGCTCGTTGAACCGATGCCTGATGGGGGCATCGGGTTCTCGGATGCCTGAAGAGAACCGGAAGTTGCAGTCTGGGTAAGCCCTCTACAAGGTGGACCAACGACCTGGTGAAGCCCGCGGGGATCCGCTAGATGTGGATGGCACAAGATCGGATGTTGTAAATATCTTTAAAAGAGAACCTATGACGTCTTTCGATTGAAAAGATATATGGATGAATTGAACTCAGTTATGTAAATATTTAAAAGATTTATTCATACAACTATTCGGAAAACGCAAATGCATTAAGAAATATTTAATGGTTTTTATTCCCATTTCCTTACTATTCATATATGAAACCCCCACTCCCACAAAACATTATAATTCTGAGTCCGTACCTGTAGGTTCAATGGGTCAGACGCGATACAATTTAATTGCGATCCGACGTAGTGGGCAGTGGGAACTGTTTTATATTAAACTCTGACGGTAGTAAGGCGTCGTAGTGCGCAACCCCCTTTATCCGAGCCGATCGACAGTTTAGTGTGAACGTGCCCTTAAAACTCATTACGTTCTTGGGTTTAGTTTTAATTGACTTTCCACTGTATCTTCTAAGTATCGGACAACGAACGTGTATAGACAATAGTTTCATGGTTTTAACAGTTTTACATATAATATAAAACAAATAATTAAAATACCACAGGTTATTACACGACAGATCATTACGTGAACAATAGTGATGTCTGGAATTAACACAAATCTGTGTGCTTTCGCTAACATTTATTTAACAAAAAAAATTATGTGTATATATCATATTTATTACATATTATATTAATTTAAAAAACTAATTTAGTTTCTTGCGGGCTCTTCTTGACTGGGTTGTTTTTCGAACCGGTGGTAGTGTTTTTGACGTTCATAAACGCCTTATTAGTGCCTAAATTGAATAAAGACTTTTTTGATTTAAAAATAATTTTTATTTTTAGATTTTGATTTGATTTAATGTCATGACCGTATTCGACCACGGCGACAAGGATTCTACAATTTAGGGTATCTGTAGTGAGCCCTCAAGTGACTGATATAGCATATTCTTGCATCAAATGTGCAACTACATTTGCTGCAAGTTTGCACTTCTCAAACAAAATTTTAAATGGATGCCCAGTTTGGGCCTTGAAATTGTCACGTTTTGCATCAAGCTCTACTCTCTGCTTCTCTTTCTTCTCATAATATGTTCAACTTTTCTATTTAATGTACCAAAACAGGAATTAAGTACAGTATAGGGTTTCCGATAAACTGAAGGGCAAAATATATAAGGCCGTTGGAAGTCCTGTCATACTGTAATGATCGGTGTGTTGCTCTAGTAAGTTCATCGAGTTGAATGTGTGGCGTGATAAGAATGTTAAGAATGATAAGAGTTTGAAAGTGGCACCAGTGATAAAAAAGCTAAAAAGGAATCGTTTTTCTTAATATGGTCATTTTTGAGAAGAGACTAAACCCATGTGACAAAAAACTGACGGATATGAAGAGGAAAAAAGGACAGCCAAAGTAAAAATGGATGGAGTTGTGATGGAATGGAATGGATGGAAGGTATGAAAGTAAACGAAATAAATGAAGAGATGATGGCTGATACGGATATACATATAGAAGAAGATAATATACTGCGCCGACCCCAAGTGAGTTGGGAACAGGATATGAGAATCATGAATAGGAATGAATCTAGTACTTTTTTTATTACCAAACAGAGTCTAATGACAATACCACTTGATATTAAGTGATTGCATAGCTTGAGTAATATCTAATTAGTCTAATCTTTCAACAGTTGCATTAACATGTGATTGTTCTTACAAACTTTTTATAGTGTATAGGCTCAGTGCTTTGACCACAATCACACCTGATTCTAAATGACTATGTGACCTAAGATAGTAAGGACGCTAAGCTGTAAGTAACTGGCTCTCAAGTGATGCAGCTGGAGCACACCTATTGTAGGCGCTTATCGACTGTTTTGCAAGTTTGCCATGCGGTCATTACAAATGCAATTGAAATTTTTTTTTTGGAAATACATTAAAGCGTCCCACTTGCCATCGTCTAATCTGGGAGTTAAACTATAAATTCCATAGCAACATATTATAATATGTTATCATCATAATATTTTTTTCACTGATAGGTAGGATAGACGGATTCAAACTAAAGTACATCAACGCGTTGTCCACCCACGCTACCCTTGGGCTATAATCAATTTATGCCTCCATACCTATGAACTGGTGGTATAGGTAGCAGCCAATCCGAGGTTCGAACCCTTGTGCTAGTTACCTTTTTGCGGCTGAGTGCCTTCTGCACTCACCCCCAAAGTTAGGTGAAGCTGTTAAGGCCTTTCCGGTCTACAGCATTAGCTAGGTTACAAAAAAAAAGAACTGGTCTCTGGTTTTTACAATACAATATACCCAATACAGCTCATTCCTTTCTTACAAGAGTACAAACTAGTTAATCAAACAGAGATCAAGGGGAATAGGGTTGTTTGTTAAATCAACTCGACCAGATAAAAAAAAAGACGATCCGCACCCTCGACCCCGTTTGTCCCTTTATTTTTTCTTAATTTCAACTTGATCCCAATCAGGAGTAAATTATAATGGCGAGTTAACTAGAAGAATGTCCCCGTTGTATTGTTCTTGTGCTATTTTCTGATTATTTTTTCTTTTTGTTTCAGATCATCGATATTTATATAGAGAGGTTAAAATTGTAATAATATCAAAATATGAGCGCTTGCAATAATTATCGCCACCTAGAGGAATAAACCAGAACTACGAGTATTGTAACTACTTACCTTTAACAATCGTCATTATCCCCTTTTTTAACATGGAGAGCATGCGTCTGTTGTCGGTGCACGGAAGAGTGTGTGGGACTCACACGGTGGTCGAAACTGTCACGCAGAAAGGAGTCCTAAAAGACCACGAATTACCGTCTTACCGCTTTAAACAGAACGATTCGGAATAGAAACAAGCTCCGCTTCGTCGTGGCTGCAGGAATCTATATTCCTGCATGCATAAGAGGCTGTAGACGTCTTCCCCAGTGGAATGAAAGGTCAGAGTCCCCACCTCTTCCCTCCTTAATTCAGCAAAGTGATGTCATCAGAACGACTATGCGGACCTATCAAACTGATCCTCATTGTCTCCTGGTCTAGTTTCATTAACTATATTATTATACTTCGTAAAGAATGAGTAACAGTTAATATTGATATAGATCTTTTTTTTTTTATTATTATTTAATTTAAACTATCTGCAGACTCTGGGTCCGCACCTTTTTTTAGATTGGAGATTTAAATTGACTTGCGTCGGAAAAAATTGCCTATAATAGCAATTCAAGCAGCTATGCAGTTAGTAATCTTCTTTTGCATATGTGAGCTTAAATCTACTTCTATTAAATTTTTTATATCTATATATTCTATTATTTTGTAAACACTTATTTTGTTATTATTAATTACATAATTATTATATAATTTTTATTTACTTTTTTTTTTTATTAACGGTCGTAACAAGCCAAGCAGAACTAGGTCCGTGTCCGCATAAATACCTCATAGTTTGGGTTTGGGCAATTATTGCTTGTATGACCTTTTGGTCTTCATGTTTTATGGCCATCTTGAAATTATAATCCGCTATGTCCTTCGCCGGTGCGCTCACCGCTCGGTGGATGAAGCGGCCTATTGCGTCGTCGGCCACGTCGGTATAATAGACACAGGTCTCCGTGTGCCTCGAGATGGCCACAACAGCGTGGGATACACTATCGTGGATCTGTAGCTTTCTCCCCTTGGTCTGGAGAATCACCACCGATTTGAATGTCAACCCCTGCGACTCGTGGATCGTCAGGACTCGCGACCCCTCCCCTGTTCCGTAGCCCTTGTTTATAAGGGCTTTCTTCTTCTACCTGAGTATGTACTAGGTAGAGAGTATCGGTGGAGTGTGGGGGGGTATCTGCGCTCCCGAGTAACCCCCGAGTCTCAGGGACCTCACTATCGGTTTGGATGAGTATATACCGTCATAGATCTCGCTGAATGCATAGGCCACGTCCATCGGGTTCCTGTGAGTGCAGAGAAGTTGTTTTGTGATACCGGCGACTGCAGTTGGTCGGCAGTAAGACATCTCGAAGAGGTTCTCTCGGTCGATGTAGGGCAGCTGCTTGACGTCCCCAATGAGGAGGATTTCGTTTGCTCCCGCCAGCCGGGCGGCGGTCAGGATAGCCCCGAAATGATTCATAAGAGCCTCGTCCACGATTAATCGCAGACGTTTCTCGGACTCTTTAAAACCATTTACGAGGATCGAGGCCATGGTGCGCGCTCTCTTTTCGGCCTTGCTGCCGTGCGTCTGCACCAGTTTTTCCTGTAGATCTTTAGCCGCCTCGGTTGGGGTGGTCGCGACTGCGTCTCTCTCCACATCAAAGTTTTTTCACCAGCCACGTTGTCTTCCCACAGCCTGGGACCCCATTGGTCCACTCAATCGTGGGTATTGCTTCGGTGCATTCCACTGCCGTAGTGTTGAGGACCCTCGATACGGTTTCCACCTTTTCGATGATCCTCTCATCCAGCATGATCTTAGTGCACCGGGCCACCACGACGATGGGGACAACCAAAGGTGTCCTGAACCTGAGCTAGGGGCTAGGCTCCTGCGACGACTCCTCCTCCTCCCTGAGCACGAAACCGCTGGTGGAACTGAAAGCGGCCATGTAACTACCCGACATACTCCCTGCGATGACCTGGGCAGTATCGTTATTGTAGATGGCCGCTTCTGCTTCCTCGAGTCTTGCCTTCAAGGAGCCCACGATACCCAGACGATGGTCTTCTAGGATCTTAGTACATGTCAATTTATTGACTTTTATCGTGGCCTCCAAGACTGCTTTAAACTCCAGGATCGCATTCTCCATATGGTCCAGCGGTCCCACTACTGGGGTTTGGAGGGGTGCGTTCACCTGCCCCATGTCAGCTCTGGTCCTTTTCCGCTGTGGGGGTCCGGTCTCGGGATCCGAACTCTTCTTTGAAGACGGTCTATAGCGGTCTGCTGTGGGTCATAAAAGGTCGTGTGTGTTTGGGTTGTTAAAGTTTGTGTTATGGCCCAAGATGGTCCTCTCTCTGGACTGCCGCCTACAGATTTTTTTGCGGCTTCCTTTTCGGCTGCTACCTTTAATTGCAGTCGTTCGGCTCCACTTAGCTCGACGTTGGGGTCGGAGAAGGCAGGCTCCCTTGTTGGTTTGTCGCGCACCAAAAAACCGAGGTCTGCACCCCTGTCCTCGTACACGACTACCTCATGGAGTTTAGAGGCAGATACACATCCCATTTTTTTTTTTTTATATAGATCAATCAGTCAGTGTTTTTTGGAGAGAATCATATGTATATTTTTGTTTAAATACGTTGAAATAACTTCCGTGTTAAAAAAGTGGGTCTTTTAACTTCAGGTAAAAAAATGTATCGCATTTGAAATGAGCTTTGATGGATTTATCATGAATATGTTCGTAACAATGATATACTCACATAATTTATGTAATTGTTCAAATTTAATGAGTAAGTACAGGAAAAAAAAATTATGATTTTAAATAGCGAATTCATCGTTAACCCCGTATCCAATTCGAATATCCCCATCGTATCGAATTAACCCCTTGAGCACTTACCTGGCGTTTATGCCAGCTTTTCATTGTTTTCATATTGTCTTATTCTTATACTCCACACATGAATAAACTTTAATAATACAAATTATAATTAAAATATTCTTTAACAAAATTGCCATAATTATAATTACTAAAACTACGTTAGTACGTTATGGATACTTGTTTTTACATTTCTTAACATACCTGAGTCATTTTACTTCTAAGATTATAATGTTAGATCTTAACTGTTATAGACGGGTGGGTAAAGTAAGTGTGACTGTCATAGCCATACAGCTTCCGGTCGATTTAAGCAATACACTTTGAATGGAATCAACGATCACACTAAAATCGTCAAATATCACACGAGGACCTCTCTATACTAATTAGGCGTATCAGAATAAAATCTCAAAGCGCGACTTCGTTTCGTTGCCCGAAGTTAAATTAACTTTTTTTTCTCTCTCTTCTTGTTTATCGGCACCCATCTTAACCCTTTCTTTTAGTTGTATCGGCGCCGGAATTGTCAAAGATCACAGCAATGGATGCTGGTGGAAAATTGAATTTTTATCGTGATGAAAATACGCAGTTTAAGGTAACGGTTCGATGGAGAAACAAAAGAATACTCGACGCCGTTTCGGGGTTGAGGCTTTGAAGCGGATAGTTGGCGTCGTTGGCACGGAATTGAATTACACATTTTTTTTTTGGGAAAATATTCTCATTTCTTGTTAATTTCACGTATTTTTTTTTTTTGAGGTTTAACAAAAATTTTAGCAAAGAAACATTTTGCTAAATGTAAGCCTCACAAACGTAACCCATTACAGAAAAGAAAGGTTCATTGTCACATTAACGAATAAGTATCGCATTACTTAATTCACAAAGTCATTGTTATATGTAAGGAAAAGAGGGTTTATTCAAAAATATCGTTATCAAAAATATCTATGTAACGTTGGGAAGTGCTTCGAGGTATATTTAAACAGAGAAGCCATCATTAAAAAGTCAATTATTTCAATCTACTTCATGAAATAAAATATAATTATATCTATAGAAACAAATAAAAATAGTTATATCAAACTAAAGTACTCAATTAATGCGTAAAAAAGCATTCTATCAAAACCATATAATTTTTGTGTATTTTCTTCTAATGCATAATCAAAGCAAATAAAACGTAAACTTTCATTCGACTAATTGTGAAGAAGCATACACGAAACATAAGTCATAGATTGATGATGACGCAGTGGATAATGCGGTCGGATTCCGCGTCAGTGGACGCGGTTTCAAACCCACCTATCCAACTCTAAAATCAGCTTGAGCTTTCGGTGAAGCAAAACATCCTGAGGAAATCATAGCATGGTGGTAGGGAATTTTCCAACCATATCCGCCTAGGTAGCTACCACCCTCAAATTCGAAAACGTGTCGCCAAACACCAATAGGTGTGTTCCGGCAGCATCACTTGAGAACCAGTATCTAGGCTTAGTGTTTACAGCGTCACTTAACATCAGGTGAGATTGTGGTCAAAGAACAGAGCCTATTCCGTGTAAAAAAAAGAATCACGCACATTATTTGTTTATCAATATTACAATCATAAATATAAAATTTAGTAATACCAAAGATCGTAATTAATACCTTTGATAATATAAATCTTATATTTTGCATACACATAAATATGCGTAATTTCACATATTATGTCGAAATTTCAAAATTGGCAGAACTTTTACATCGCTGTAAAATTTATTTTTTGTATTTCCTCCATTCCTTCCTAAATTCCTAGGTCATATAAATATTCTCAAATGTCAAATATGTTTTATCAGTCCTTATACGGAAATTATTTTACAGCGTCATATTACTAATTTGGATTTTCTCTTTTTTCCCCCAAGAGGCAGCTTATTAGGATAAGACAATGAATCTTCACAAAAACAATGCCTGACGTAGATCTATTTCTATTGTGGTAATTGAATAAGTACTAGATTTTTTTATAATTATAAATATACACTCAAAAAAAAACGCTAATTGACACGTACGACGGAATGAAAATGAAATGTTTTCTATGACATTTGCAATTGTCGATGATACTTCTTAAATACTCCTCTACTTCGCGTATCACGCTGTCAAAACACTCGAGTTAACACGCTGAAGGGTCTCACCCATACGTTTAGTTCACCCTCGGTTTGCTAATTAATGTGCGGAAACAGTTATTTTTTTGTTTGTCACAAACACGATTTTTAATTGGCTCTAAAAATAACGTCGACGGTTCATTTTACCACATTTAAGCGATGTATACTCACTAATCGAATGAAACACTCTTTCGTAGGAAATTAATGCTTGAAATTCTGGCACATTTATTTAATTATATTGCAGGTTTGGTTATTATATTAGCCTCATTGTCATCATCATCATTGGTCTTTATATCTACGCAAGATTATCTTAGCGAGCGTCGTAGTAACATTTCTTTGTTACTCATCAATCAAGTCTGAGAGTGACAGCAACGGCCACACAGACTACATCGAAACAAGTAGATAAACAAAGAAGAAATAGGCTTAGCAGCATCTTGGTGCCTTGACACGCGTTTAAGTGCGAGTTCTTCGAACCAATTTGTGTCATTGATTTTTGTACCAGCAATGATTGCCTTACGTTCATTGTAACGTATAAATAAATATGGAAAATGTAACGGATGAATTTCGATATTATAAATGATAAGAAACTTGCTGATAATTAGTATCATAATTTTCGACGAAAATATCAACTACTGTACGCTCTTCAGGTGACCGTATTGTCTTTGTGTTTTATAATACAGATCAGTGTAAGTTAAAATGTTGTAAAAACACGGCGTTTCTGAAGTGAGAACTTCTTAACCGCGTTGAGCGATTATCGGCATAAGAGAAATTTACAATCGCGTTATCTATGACGTCAGTTTTCATCGACATGCTACAGTCTGTCAAATATAAAATAGCGTTTAAGTGGACGCTTTTGTGTTGCCAAGTCTAAAATATTTTCCCATAAATGGCCGACAAAAATGTTCGAGTTGAAACGATTACCAGAATCGACCAAGTGTCAGTGGCGGATCTACATATAGTATGATTAACCTTTTAAGTAGTTGAAATAAAAAAAAATGTGTTAAAATAATATTTCTACCCCAATAAAAATTGTCTCCGTTTTGTGAGTAATTTGATATACATAACACAGTCATATTTAACATTGTTTGTTCATGAATTTAATTTGACGGAGTAACCATGAACATAACTGTTCAAACATATTATAATGTAATGACAAACTGTATTAACAAATGCATTTCATTCATATACTGAAGTGCAGTGTTCCGCAAAGTAAGTGCCGTGGTACACTGGTGTCTCGCGGTCATTAGTTAGTGTGCCTCCGAAAAGTAAGATTATTTAATACAGTTGATGGATGAAAGAGACATACCTCCAGCCTCTGGATAAGGTTTGGAATCCATTTTCCGGAGCATTCCTTTTGGGCACTTACCGATAAACGAGCTGATGAAATGAAAACGGATCATACAATAAAATAAAATAAATTGAAAGCATTTTAGAAATATATTTGTCTTGTGTGAAAAATTAATATCCTTTACTTTCTAATCATGCTATTGTAATGTTTTTTTTTTTTTTTTTTTTCCATTTTCTCACGACCATTTTGTCCGATTTAGGATTTACGGAGGAATTATTTATTCATTCCATCCGTCCATTCAACCAAAAGACATCCACTGTTGGACATAGGTTTCCCCTAAAGATCTTTATAAAGACCGGTCTTGCGCCACCCGTATCCAGCGGATATCCGCGGTCTTTCATTATTTATTAAAATAAATGTTGTTTGATAATAATTAAAAATTGATTTTTAATTTATAGTGTTCCTCCAACATTTTCCGATTTCCTGTAGTCTGTAGCTCACGTTGCGATGGAAACATGTGAATATAAGTAACATTGATTTATAATAAATTTCAGTACAATCTTGTCCTCAACAAGAGTAACCTGTATTTTACTTGCCCTCATTTAAGTAGCAATTCTCCCGGTACCAGTACATATAACCTTATCTGGAAGCTAGATCCGCGCATACACAGTACCTTGCTCAACGCCATTTGAGTTGAGTTGTATGAATATCAATATCCAACACTTGTTTTTTTTAATATTACTCAAAATGATTCCTAACCTGATGCACGACATGAATCCTATTTTTTATGGATATTATTTATAATCAATTTTCTATATAAAATTGTTGAATGAAATTTCTCAATGGAACAGGCATAATAATTTTTAATCACCGACCCAAAAATTAGCGCAGACTAATGTCCCTTCAAAGATGAGAATAAGAGTCCATTAGTCAAAAACGCCGATGCTCCGAACTGGTTTCCGCGAGACGTCAACTAATCGACCGCGGTTCGTCTTATCCGGCCTCCTCGATTTGAATAATTTTTACATTTAAAATCATTCGCAACGACAACATCCAAAGGGTAACCGCACTGAATCGCGACCATTGCCAAGAGATAAGAAGAAAACTCGAAATTATGGTACAAGTTACAGAAAACAGGTACAACTTCAAACATACCAAATTCAATTAATGCGCCTTTTACAGTAAAGTGCACTACCCATAAATATCCTACTTCTAATTCAACTTAATATTCCAAGTAATTTATGATTATTAAAGTTTATTTTATTAATCCTCAACTCAACCGAGTTACACCAATTGTGACATCTATTTGAGAGCTTTTTTTTTGAAGTGAAACTTCTTTAGCGGCGTTGTGCTATTCTCGGCAGGGGGAAAACTAATAGATTCGTGGAACCAATGCTATGGCATCATCCGTCAACATGCTACAATACGTCAAATATAAGATAGTGTTCATGTGCTAGCGCTCAGAGATGTTTAATTAAATTCATTCTTCCGTAGCCTATCGTATGTTTTGATTATGAATAATCTATATGAAAATATACACACCTATTGCTTGGAGCGCCGATACCAAAACCAGACAAATGTTAAATTTAACTATTAGGCTATGTTAATAATTACAATTTAAAAATTATGAAATGGTAAAATTTCATAACAACATTATAATAAACAAAATTCATAATAACAAATAATAATCATTCATAATAACAAAACTTTTTTCCCAAAATGCGAGTTTTCGCTTCTGTCGGCAGTCCCTATTTTTTCAATAAATATAGTTTATCGGCTACTAAATACAAGCCTTTTAGGCTTGACTTTCTATTATATTTCTAATCTACAAACAGGAGCTTCCTAAGGGTTTTTAACTACAGAGTTTATTTTCCATTTTCTTATTACACAATAATTATTATACGCAATAACTAAATGTAAAATCACGCAAAATGCCACCAACATTGTAATATAGGAAAAAATAATAGAAAAGTAATAAATATGTAAAATCCAAGTATATATTAAGAAAAACAATAAACTGCGGCAGATATAAACCAACAGGAGAATTGTCAACGAAAAGATAACTGCTATTACAGATAATTTTGTCGCTCTATATGTCGGTTATCGACGCATGCGGGCCTGTGTACGCAGGTCAACCTTGCAGGTCATAATTTTGTATGGACGTAAAGTGTTTCGTGTTGTCTCCTATTTTATATCACTTTTTATAAATTAATTATTGATTCATGTAAATTTCATTTCACTTCTTTTGTTATTGAGATTTCACGAGTTATCTAACAATATAATAATTGAAACAAAACGCGTTTCACTCATAACTTATACATGGTCGAAAATAAATTCCGAGTGATTCTTTTAATACGGATTTTAAGCAGATTTTCTGTGGAATAAGTAAAAACGAATCCGTCAGCCCGCTAAAGGTTTAGCTCTGTTCTGTGAATATTTATAAGTTTCTCTATTATTTTATATTAAGTCGCTTCGGGGGATTACGCGGACGCTTTTATTTCATTCCCTATATAGATTAATTTGAATTATTTAAATAATTCCTTTTAGAAAACTGTTTATAATTGAATTAATATTATACTATGAAACATATAATTTTTCGCTACTATCTCACCTGATATTAAGTGGGCAAGGATTGTGACGAGCTAAGCCTAAAAGGACTCACACTAATTCTATCGAAAGACCTATAGGTGTCAGGCGATAGATTTTTCAAATAGAAGATTAAAAATAAGGCAGGTATTAAGACATGCTCTTACATTTTACTACGGTTGCTTCTTACTAGGATTTCAAGCCACGTCCATTGATACGTTTTTCTATAAAATAACTTGAAGCGTTGCAAATGAATAGAATTATAGCAAACGTCAAACTCTTATTAAACGAATAACAAATTTATTCGCAATGAAATCCCATACGAACACACATTTCCTGCGGTAAGGTACTAATGTAATTTGATGTGTAACAATTTGTAAGTTCATTTGTTATTAAAAGGCTTTCGGCAGTTCCGCACCGCAGTAGCGCTTAGTATATCGTCATATCATCTGTTTTACTAGTCGCTTTACCGTCTAGGATAGTAATTAACACTTTTTCTGATTTAATTTTTTTTTACACGGTATAGGCTCAGTGTTTTCACCACAATCTGACCCGATGTTAAGTGACGATGTGGTTCAGGATGGTAAACACACTAAGCCTAAAGCTACAGTGTCTCAAGTGATGCTGCCGGAACACACCTATTGGTAGCTACCCAGGTGGGCAACATTAGAAAATGCCACCATGCTATGGTTTACTCACGATGTTTTCCTTCATAGAAAGCTAAAGCCGATTTTAGGTGGGGATCGAACCCGCGTCGATGGACACGGAATCCGGCCGCACTACCCACTGCGCCATCATCGCAGCAATCTATACACACCTAAAATAAAAATGCTGTTTCTTTATTTTTCTTGTTGTATTTAGTAAAATATTGTATCTTTTTATAATACTTATTTAAATACTTATGCTTACAAAAAAAAACGCGAGACGTCACATGCAACTGAATGTAGTAGATTAGACTAAAATGTTAACGGTTATTTTTTTTAAACAATGAAGCAAAGGTATTTAATTGATTATGACATCTGTATCATATTGTCATATTATAGAATTTACGACGTCCCCTTAGAATAAGACAATATTCATTGAGGAAAAGAATGATGACCGAATTTCGTAAAATGCCACCATATTTTTAGATAGCAGTGAGCAACGTGGACTGTCAATCTGGTGAAGGTAGCGGGAATCCGCTGGATGCGGGTGGCACAAAACTAGCCGTCGTGGAGATCTTTGGGGAGACCTATGTCCAGCAGTGCACATGTTTCGGTTTACTGAATGTAATTTCATAAATAATACTTACGTTGAAAATATGCAATGTTGCTAATTTTGCGAAATAATCATCACTAAGCCTAATCGTGCGATAGTAACTGTACATAATATATTCGTGTATATAATTACCTTCACATATCAAAAGACAAATCTCACAACACAGTAAGTAACACATAAAATGATCATTGCAATTATAATAACGTAGGCAGAAAGCCGTAGCGGGCGCTCGACTAATGCGTTACAGTTTTGAAAATTTGATAAGTTTAACCGAATTCGTAGGGCGTAGGGCCCGTCTGGGAAATCTCGCGTTCTCTCATTATTGCTTCTATCGCGGCTCTGGGAGGTGAGGTGCGTTGACGGGACGTTAATATGTCCACGACGCCTCACCTACCTTCAGCTATGAAACATCCGTTTAGGGTTAACAGATCTCCTGCCTTAGTCTGCGTTGTATTTTGTCATAATAATTCATTATCATAATTCTGTTTCCAAGTTATGTGAGGTCAGCCCAGTACGTTTTTATATCTTTACACACCTTACCTTACATACCTTCCCTCACAAACTCTTATATTACACTTATATTCATTGTTTTTTCATTACATGCATTTCATCTCTTCTTGTTTATCTAATTTATATAATATAACTCTAACAATCACGTTTAATAATTTTACTTATGTAAAATATGTTATTCAAGCTAAGTCACTCAAGTATATATGAAATTTGCATAGTAAATAGTGGTGAATTTGAATTTTAATGTTTATTCTCAAAACTCCAAGTAATATAAAAGGATTAATATTACTTATATTATATCAACACAATAATGTTTTTAAATAAAAATATATTTTAACATAATGTAAAACAATTGATCGTGATAATCTTAAATGAATGTAAAATTATGTTTAAGAATTTCGATTCAAAATACTTGCCTTTCTTTGACGTGTCCACTGTTGTGTGGTGTTTTTCGTAGCTCGCTGTAAGAACGTGGAACCCGGACTGGAGTTGGGCTTCAGTAGAGCCCTTAAGTGACAAGTTTCAGATGGATTTTTGCTGTAACCGGCTTCTCTTAATTAGGTTACATTATCGGTGTATGTGTGTCATACCTAATGTTTAGTTGTTTTAGGGTTAATATTCATTAGACTACTTCTTACTTTTAGGTAATGGACGAATACCTCCGGGAATCACGCCACGCATTTTATGGGTAATTTTAATTTGGATAACATCCTTATTTCGCGCCCTGTTCCTTGGGGTGTGATGACTTATGTTCAAACTGAGATCCTATTGTATTGTTTGTATTAAATCGAATAATTATAGTTTGAAAAAGGAACCTAGACGTTAATATTTACAAGTAAAGCAAAAGATTCCAACTAATAAACCATCTATCCTCAGTATAATAACACCCGTAACATTACCACAATGGAAAAACAATATAAATAAAAATAAATGTAAGGATATACTCGTATGTCCCTTCCATTCCATCCATCCATTCAATCGAGAGACGTCTACTGCTGGACATAGGTCCCCGCCAAAGATCTCCACAAATACCGGTCTTGCGTCATCCGCATCAAGCGGAATCCCGGGACTTTCACCAGATCATCAGTCTACCTTGTGGGGGGCCCTTATGTCCAAATGCCTCGTATTTAGTCCTAAACTATTCATCGTGATTAAACTTTGGTGGGTTGTTGTGCATACGTTCGTGAAGGTGCATGACTAAAAAAAAATATTTTCGTGACAGCAACGCATGCCGGGTCAGAAATTAATTTATGAATAAGCCTTTAACTGTATTTTTATTTACCTTTATAACATTACTATTATCTTTTAAACTAATTCTGTAAAAAATATTATCCTGATTTTATAGTTATTTCTTAACAATTGAAGACTGGGACAGAAACCAATTATTTATTGACAACCATCATCGTCTACTGGGTTAGATATGTAATGGTAAAACCATCTGTTTATATAGTGAATCAGCTTGAGATCATGAGGTGATTGAAAATTGATTCATGACGATGATCGCAATGAAAGTAACTCTGTTTGATTCATCTACATGATGGCTTAGTGACAGTCCGTTATCATCATATCAATCGATGTGGGTTCAAAATCTACAACGAACTTAAGTTTCTGGTAAATAATTAGATGTTTGATGGAAAATGTGACGCTTAGAAAATATGAGGCCTTCTTGTATAGGCTCAACGTGTTATCAAGTACAGCTATAGCAGTAATTTTATATTTCTTTGTATCTGAATTTTTTTTTTAATCAGTGACGTCTGACACTGAACAGAATTCACTGCCAGTCATGGCTGTCATGCAGAACTGCTTAGGAATGTAGCCGAATAAATGATTTCTCCAATATAACGTCATCGTAAATAAACTTTTTTTACAGTTATGTAAACCCTAGATTATCTCGTGAACTAGAGAGTGTTAATTAGTAATTTCATACCTAAAGTCCTCATCGGATGCATTCAAGCTTCTTCGCAATAGAAATAGGTATTCTAAAGTTTTGCACACATTTCCTCTTTCCTCTGAACTTACATTAGTAAAATTTAGATCACAGATATCTTCAGCCACATTTGAGGAATTGTTAATATCGGTACGCGTCCGATCAACAAATGCGTCGAATCATAACCGGGGTAGTAAACACCCCCTCTAAAATTATAAACGGCTACAACAGTGCACACCTTTGTTCAGAACCCCGAAGGGTTACACCCCACGCTCGTCGGCTACGAGGTAATTATTCTATTGTCGTTTTATTTATATTTCGCGAAGTTATCGTCACGATATCTCCTAATAAACTTTAAGAAGTACTGCCAGGGAATCTTAAGTGTAATTTTATGTTAATTCCACCATAGTTGTTTGGGTATACCGCGCCGTAAACTGTCCAAGTTTGATTTCATTTACATCTTCTATATACACAGTATTATTGTCTCAGTTGTTTACTTTATTAATGTCTATAATATAATTTTTATAATTTCTTAGATGACACACTTTTCTTGCTTTTCCTGAAATTTCACTTATTAAAGCCGAGACAATAGTGATAACAGGCTTTTATTGGATTAACAAAACGTTAGTTTGACAGATGTCAAAATATATTAATATAAATATGTTAAGACTTACTTGTTACGAGTACGGCAGGCCATCACCAGTGTTTTCCTAATATTAATAATAAGAGCAAGTGCAAATATATTAATAAATATATAATTTAATTAAAAAACAAGACTTTGAAATAATATAACTGTCAATACAGAGCTTTGCTAAAATTTTACAAAACTACGAAAAAATTGAAGAAATAAAACAATTTAATTTTATCAAATAAATTCTTAGAAGTTAGTTACATACTAAGTTACTTAAGTCTCAGAAAATACATCTAAAAATTGAAAATTGACCATCATCATTTTTTCACCCTTAAATTATGTGTATAATGTAGACTTGGTACAACATATTTTCGTCATCTACTTTCTTCAATCGAAATTTATTACAACATTCACACCTTTTATACTGCCTTACGTTCTTTAAACATATACTCTAATCTTCTTCGTTACTCTTCATAACATGCCAATATTACTCTGTGTTATTATTCTTTAACTTCTCTGTGACTCTTCTAGATAAACTTATCCATTTAAATTATACCCCATATCCATATTAACATCAACATCTCTTATTATAACCGTCTTTTAGTTTACCCAGCAATCAGAACAATACAGCATAATAAAGAATTCCTAAAAAACCTCATATACCTACCGTTGGGTTTAACACCTATTCCTCTAGACGACAGATTCCCAAGTGTTCTTAATAGCTTCATGCATCAATTTAAACCATCTCTAGAGTTAACGAAAAACTTTAGTCTCACGAAAAAGGCCGTTAACTGCCTAACTTCAATGAACTTTGTTTCAACTTGTCATCGGTGAGTTTATTTAGGGATCGTAGTGGGAAGACGATAGAATGGCTTCATAAACGCAGCGTTTTATTTAACGTCGCCTTTGTTCTTAACTTTTACACTGTAATGTTTAATAACATTATAATTATAGTTGAAATTTAAAAAAAAAAACGGTGCACCGATGAATAATTTCACATAAAAGTAATCATATACTGTTGATAACATATTTATATGAATTCCAAATCAAAACTAATTCAAAATAGAAATGTAAAAATTTGAATTTAACAAGAATAAATATTTTATTTATTTGTAAAATATTTACTATTGTATCATTAAAATAAAAGTGATTTGATCATCGCACTATCATATTATCAATCCAAAATACAAGTCATTTCATCAGTAATTAATCAAAAATAATAACTTTTAACTGAAATATTAATCTTAATATATTTTTAAATTCACATTATTACACATTTATATGACATATTTCATTAAAATGTAACTAGAATACTATTTTTATAATCGTAATAATCGATTTGATTGCGTTGCGATTTCTTATAATCGAGGAAGCACCTGATTCTATTATTTATTTATTTATTGGTTCACAATAATTGTTACATCGATTCATGTTTTATAGTAAATAGATATTAATTAAATCTAACATTGTGATGTACAATTTACCAGCAAATAAATTATGTATTTTAATAATTATTTTCTACAGGCCGTTTCTTATTCAAAATCATATTAAATAAATGATACATTTTTAAATTATCAGCCTTTATCAAACGAATCAAGTGTGTAATCCCGCTTATACTTTATGCTAATAAAATGGTATTGTTTTCTTTATAAAGTGCTATTTATTAAGAAGCACGGGCAGGTTTTATTAATCCTTACAAACTCGGAAAGACGCTATCTGTGTAACGGCTATTAATGTTCGAAACTTTATCTGTAATGCAAGATGGTGTGCGCTCAGCAATAAAATATCACAGAATTTACTTCAGTTAATAATTCATAATTACAAGTTGACATTCCTCTCGAAGAACTTTTACCTTTTTTTAAACATCATAAAAAGTTGTATTTATGCGATTTAGTTTAATCGAATTGTAAGAAAGAAAAAAATTATGTCTTGAGTTTGGTAAATACTTTGTCGCTTTGCAATTACGATCCGCGCCGTAAGAACATGACAAATTTTCGAAGCGGCATACATTACTGCTTTCGCTATTATGTGTAATGTTTGGCTCTCACAAAGACTCATTGCTAGTAACGAACTTCAAATCCTTACTTTCATGAATCGAATCATTTAAATAAATTTCTACAATTTTCATACCATACTATGCCATAGTACAATGCATTGTCTATGACGTCACATGTTCAAACAAACTGTATTTTATAAAAATTATTTATAAAATATTTTTTTTTAATTAAAAGCCTATCTATCTGTCTATCTACATATCTAACCGTCAGTTTTAACTCGAGAACCACTCAATCGATCTAAATGATTCATTCTTAAAATTATAGACGAATTATCTGACTAGGTTTTAGTGTAAATTGTTTTTATTTATTTATTTATGTAAAATTAAGTAGTAATTATATAGACAAAGTTATGACAATAATATAGGATGAAAGACACGCTCTTTTTGAACATTATATACATACATATATAATTAGTTGTTAGTGTGGCCGGATTTAGCGTCAATAGACGCGGGCTCAAACCTACCTATTCAACTCTAAAATCAGGCTGAGCTTTTGATGAAGCTAAACATCGGAAAATGAAATGAAATGAAGGAAACCATACCATGGTGGTAGGGCATTTTCTAATAATGCCCTCCTGGGTAGCTACCAACCTCGAGTTTGAAAACCTGTCCCCAAATACCAACAGGTGTGTTCTGGCAACATCACTTGAGAACCATTACCTAGGCTTAGTGCGTTTACAATCCTGGACCACATCGTCAATTAACGTCAGGTGAGATTATGGTCAAAGCAATGAGCCTATACCGTGTAAAAAAAACACATAAAACTTTACTATTGAAAAAATATTTTTACACCAATTTGAATGGTGATCGGTAGAAAGGTTTTTGAATTTAGCAATATGTATTTTTATGTATACTTAGTGATTAAATACACTATAATTTACATACAAGGCTTGAACTGCACATCTATGAGAGACAAAAGTATTTACAAACCGGTCATTCTGTAGTATTCAAGAACTGGACAAATGTTGACCGACTGCGAGATAGACCAATGATGCTGCGTTTGATAGCATGATAATAATAATTTTGCAAAGAATATTTGAAAGCTACATTATACCTGGACAATGCATACTCACACAGGCTACGGTAGTGGAAAAGAACTAAAAAATCATCTTCATCTAATCCAATTGTATACAAAAGAAAAATTATTTAAAAAAAAAGAACTATTAATATGTAATAACATAGAAAAGCACTCAATAGATGAAGGTCTCTAGAATTTCCTTTTCGATTTGCTAGCATTTGCATTATTAGTCACGTGTCATTTAATCAATACCTCTTTACCCCCGTGTATAAAGTGTAACATGACGTATTAATCTGAAAACTACATTGAAATCAGTCCAGTAGTTTACAAATTATGCGCCTTTGTAAAAGAAAAATGTATTCCTGTCTACCTGTTAACCCGCTAGTTTGCTTAGAACTCGAGAAATATTTGATCTACTTACCATACATGTGCATTCTAGCTACGTTTTAGTTTACTGTTTACTTATAGTATTTACTTTTTTTATAAAAATTATAACTACAATAATGAGTTGAACCGATAAAAAAAAATGGCTAGCAGCAAATTCTCTTGTAATATTTGAAAAAAACAATTGAATACATAAAAGAAGCACTAGTGTTATACAAGCTGGTACAAGTAAAACATATTGACTTGTAACAGTGACTTGCCGATGTAAACGCGGCACCGCCATCCCGGCTCAGTAATGATGTCCTATTGACTAAAACTCGGTCCGAGAATTGAAAGAAACGTCTTCCGGTCAGTGTAAACACAGTCTAATAGGGCCTATTCATTGCATTCAGATGCGCGATTGCGACTTCACGAATCAGACGCAGTAAAGGGATGAAGGTGGACAACGTTGTAAGTTTAAACTATAATGTGTACTCCCCTTTACTGAACATAGAGATGATTTAAGGTAAAGATTATAGAGGTTTACTTTATTTGAACTTTTATTATATGTCTTAATACCTTTTAAACCGATGTTGCTTTAATGGTTGTACGCTCGGATATAACCTCGATCAACGTACGAGTAGCTTGGAATCCTATTCGAAAATAAGCGTGAGTTTTCTATAATAATTACTTGATTAGCTGATTAACTACCTTCAAGTTTGTAAATCTGTTATCAACCAGCAAAATAGTATAAATGTTCCAGCAGCATCACTCTGTAGCTAAATTTTCTATATCTATATATTTCCACTTAAAATCAGATGAAGCGATGATGGGTCAGTTAGTGATGCGGTTGGAATTCGCTATAGGCTCAGGTTCGAACCCACCTATCTAACTTTATAAAGAACCTGAGCTTATGAAAAAGAAAAACCTTGAAGAAACAATTATGATAGGGTATTTCCTAACAATACCCGCCTGGGTAGCTACTAACCTCAAATATAAAAACCCCGTCTCCAAAAACCAATCTACGTGTATATATATTCCGCCTGTATCGCTTGATATCTAGTACTTCTAGTCTTAGTGTGTTCACGTCACAAAAAAAAATAAATGAAAATAGCAAACAAAATACAAAAATGTAATAAATTATTTTATATTTACCTATTTATAAATAGATGTTTTAAAATCATATAATGTTACATTACAGACGGTATCGAAAGTTCGAGTCGTTTCTAGAGTATATATTGTGTGTAATATAGGAACTCATCACGGCGCTGTTTGTTCTGCTATTGACTCTAACTTGCTAGCACGTTTATTGGACAAGTTGCGAGGCTGGGTTCCGCGGCAAACTTTACATTATATTTTAATGTAAATACATAATAATATATCAAATATAGCGACTATATCCGCGGAAGTGTCATATCATTACGCTTATGAGGGGACTTGGTAATAATACCTACTCAGACCGTTATTTAGCCGTCATTCATGAACTTGCTTTTTTCACCTTATCTATATTATATAATTTTGCTGGCATTCCACATAATATAGTGTTGGATTATTGTGCACATAAGTGAAGTAGTGAAGTAATAACGCGAAACAAATAATCTGAGGTACGACCAAATAGAGCGTTGATCTTTTTAATATTAATACAAGGTTCGAAAAGTATCGTTCTCTATATGCCATCCCACCATCCATCCATTCAACCGAAAGACGTGCACTGCTGGACATAGGTCGCCCCCAAAGATCTCCACGACGACCGGTTTTACGCCACCGGCATACATTATGTATGTAACTCAAAGATTTTCATGATAAACATTTATTGTTATTAAAGTGAACACATCGTTAGCGGCGTTGAGCGATTCTCGAAACTTATAGTTCGCGTTACCAATTCTATTTCGTCAGCCGGCAACATGCTGCAGTATGTAAAGAATAAAATGGCGTTTAAGTACTGTCACTCAGAGATAAATAATAAAATGTACACTTACCTATTAGCCTATGGTATGTTTTGTTTATGAATAAACTATATGAAAATATACATAATTGTCCCGAGAACTTGCCAGCTGATCAGCCGATACGACCCGAAGCACTATAATACATAAATAAAATTAATAAGAAGTTTACGAGATGAAATTAAACTATGAAATTTAAACAAAATTTTACTTATTATGGATAGCATTAACAAATACAAAAAAAAAGAAGAAAACTAAAGGGAGTGAAAGTTCGTGTCCTACTCGCACTCGAATGGCCCGGTCAGCACCTATGTAGATGTTAAGGACCGTTCCACTAAGCTGCGAAGGGCAGTGGATGAAAATGGGAAGATGCTGCAATAGCTCTCTGCTGCTACGTGGAACTTTAGAGGCTCCTAGCGCTGCTGTGTCGAGAAGCCAACAGTTTGTCAACAATGGTTTCTCGAACAGGACGATACAGGTGCGACGTTATTATACCAGAGCCAGCCTCTTTGGCCTTGGTACAATCTGGTAAAGGTTTTGGCTCCAATCTTAAAACCGTATAGGGATTAAAATTAGATGCTGGTTAGTTGTGAAAATTTAATTGTTTTAAAAATATATCTCGAGACAGATGTTCACTGGTCCGAGATGTCTTTCCAAAAAGCTACTCAGTCTTGACCGTTTCTATCGGGCAAGTACTTAGCCGTTAACTGGCCACTTTTGAAAACTGACCAGTCAAAGCATCCCAACTTGAATTCCCACGTTTATAAGTAGCCAACAGTATCAATTGTATTTTAAAAACTCCTCTACAACTTCACATCTGTCAAATTTCGAACAGTCACAGATTATTCGTGTGTGTTGCTAGGTTGCTATATACAAAAAAATATTATTTGTTTATGAACTATGATTTGTTTTAAAAATTAAACCAACTTATTTAATATTTATTTGTTAATATTTTACTTGTAACAATACTTTGTTACATAATTATTGCTTGGAGCGTCTGTAGATGCAAAAATCAGACAAATCTTATATGTTAAATTTTAGGTTACGTTAATAATTTAAAATAAAAAAAAATATGAAAAGTAAGCATTAAAAAAGCAGTTTTTCACTTCTTCCAGCAGTCCCATTGGCTGCCTAGTTTATACATAGACATATAAGAAGATAGGTGTTACTCAGGTATATGTATGTTTGACGTACATTAAACATACACACTTTAATATAATCGACTAAACTTGAGATTCCCACATTGATCAAAGGTGAGGGCGAAATCAAATAATAACCCTTAACGTTGCAGTGTTTGTCGGACAATGTTTCGCCCCCTTGATGTGTGTAAGTACGTTTCTAGTTTAGCGGTTAAAGTAACAATGATTCGATAAAATTATGGATAGTTTTTTAGGGCACATCTGATTTCTATCACATTATTAAAACACACAAAACGAATCCTATATTGTTATTAATCTACTCTAAATGCGATCATTTGATAGGTATGTTCTTTTACAATCAATCATATTAGTTGATGGTAATTTGTGACTTGAAATTAGTGCATAAAATATTTTTGAAAACTTGGCATCTTGATGGCCATCTTGTTAGAAGTATTTGTGTCACTCGAGAATTCATGTCTTGATTTTTTTCGACCTGATAATCGCTGTTGACCAAAAGGGCTTTGACAGATTCGCCGAACTTTGAAGCGGGTGCTAAAATCGCCTACGTGTCACTCTTTATAAAACAAAGATGTACACACTGACTACATTTTAATATATATTTTGTTATATTAGCTAGTATTTGGAAAAACATTCGGAATGAAAATTGCCATAATGGCATTCCTTGCAATACCTGAATAATTAGTAGAGATATAATGCAGTAACCAACTGCAGATCATAGAACAAAAAAAGATAACAAATTGAGAGGAGCCCTAGGAAATTTTAATATAGATATAAGTTAAGATAGTTTCAACGTTAAGACTAATATAGTCTGGTCTGGTTTTTATGAGAAATCCTTTTTCCTGTAGTTTGGTCTATACCAATTAACATTAATGTCTTGTTGTATTTAAAACTCCCTTTATACGCATAGGTTTAAGCATTTAATGTCAAACTCAATCGATGTTACGTGACGGTGCGCTTAAAGGCGGTGATATCGACGCTCATAGTAATTGACTGCAAAATAATGAGATAAAAAATATAACACATATATATTCGTATATTTAGCGATTTTCAACTTGAGACTGTTGCAACTAATCAGGAGGTCGATCAGTACGATATTTTCCTTTTCCGAAAACGAAGGATGTCTGTAGAACGTCGATTCATGTTGATCGACAGGGCTCGACCACACTACAACTAAGACAACATCAACCAAAATTGTAACTTATCCCAACAAATTTAAATCCATGGTCACACACACTTAAGTTCGGTTCGCGACCCAAGACGTTTGCTAAGCAAGTTATTGACCGCTGTTGACACAACCGATTTCGCATACACTGAATGAGCAGTTTCAAGTCCATTAGCATACGTACCTAATGACGTACCCAAGCGTTGTTTGAATAGGTTCATCTACTATGCGGGATATTCCATGCGGTTTTACGTATTTTATTCTAACATCAATAAGAAAGTCAATCGCTCCTCTAAAATCTTCGAGAAAGAGGTTAACCGTCGAATCCAACTCGGCTAGGCCGCGTTCGGGAAGCTACTGCTAAAAGATATTAAAAGATTTTGCATCTTTTCGTCCGAGATAAAGCAGCGTCTGAAGACGAGAATCTTCTACCAGTGTGTATTGCACATGATGACATACGGCACTGAGAAGTGGTCGCTCACAATGGGCCTAATAAAAAAGCTCAAAAGGCAATGGAGAGGGCTATGCTTGGAGATTCACTGCGTTATCGAATCACGAATGAGGAGATCCGCAGAAGAACCAAAGTAACAGACATTGCCCGAAGAATTGCTAAATTTAATTGGCAGTGGATTGGGCACATTGCTCGCAGAACCGATGCCCGATGGCATCGGTTCTCGAATGGCTACCACGCACAGGAATATGTAGCGTGGGTAGAACCCCCACAAGGCGTACCGACGACGTGGTGAAGGTCGCGGGAATCCGGAGGATGCGGGTGGCGCAAGACCGGTCGTCGTGGAGATCTTCTGGGGAGACCTACATACATATGTCCAGCAATATACGTCTTTCGGTTGAATGTATGGAAAGGCTCCATATATCTACTAAATAAATTATGCGAACACTATTTTATTCGTTCTCTAGGTAGAGTATAGATAATGAAGGAGAGTTTCTGATCGCAGATTTTGTAGTGTTAAAACTATTACTCGACCTTGCGTTATGTCGGAGCAATAATGGTTTTGCAAAAGAATTCCTGAACTGAAGTAACACATTACTCGTAGAAACAATGTCCGATTATGACAACGGGTTCTCGTACCTTATACCGGAAACTGTGACGTGGATAGGGTCCAAACAAAGTAGAGTACCTGGTGAAGGTCGCAGAAAACCACTATCTGCGGGTGACGCAAGACCTTTTGTTATGGAGTACTTTGGAGGAGGCTAATGTCTACCATTGTTTGCACACATACTGTTATTCATTAATTTGGTTTTTTTTTTACTTTTCAAAATATGAAATAAAAATTTGTCAGCTTAAAATCATTTCAAGCGGAAATCAGGGAAATAAAAATTAGAATATTTTATTAATGTATAATAATATTTTATTTCATAATTTTTGTTTTATATAATATAAGAAATTACAAAGATTATAATTGTCGGTGTGCCCACACACCCATTGTAAGCGGTGATATTTTTACCTATGTATAAAAAAAATAATAATTAAGGTCAAACCGAGGAATAAATCAGGTGCGCCAAAGCAATCACAACTAATACACGTTTTGGGCCAGCCCCCGCGTGTCGAGAGCATTTTATTAATCACCACCCGACTTTATCACGAAATATTACCTTTATGTCCCATATTTGCATATCGTGTTAGTCTATACGAAATATAAGGTGCGGTCGCGGCATGCGATCACCTCCGGCACAAGTTACAAGCGTTTGTATAGGGGTGTTGAATGGGAACAGGGTTGTTCACAGAAAACAACATTAAACTGTGATAAGATGTCATCTGCCTATAAGCAGTTTAAATTTTATGCTAGAGAGAGAGAGACCGGAGTTTTTGGCGGGATCTCAGTCTGACATGTAGCAATAGTTTTCTTTAATTCATTAAACTTGTGTACTTGACTCTATATCATGTAATCTTGGTGGCGTTTTGTGTGAAATAGTTTAGTTATTGTGTTCAAGTTAAGTTTATTATAGAAGACAACGCGTAGCATACATTCTGAGGTGCTGACAAAGCTCCATGGAAAGTTTGAGCAGGATAGGCCACCCTTCTCTTGGAGCTTGGTAACGTAACGCTGATACAAGATTGAAAATCTTACCTACATGACATTGGCACAAATTGTGTGTACACACAGATTGCCATTAACTAAGAAGAAGAAGAAGAGAGAGACCGTACTATACTTCAAAATGGAAGGCACACTAATGAGTTTTGCATAAATTCTATACTAACATTAGTTTTGCGGGAAAATGGTAGAAGAGAATCTTAGTAAAAATAGAAGTATTAAAAAAAAACTAAAGAACACGCTTTTTCATAAAACTCCATTTTTTCTCTTATTTATTCAGTTCTTAATTTATAATTATAAAAAAAAATTACACTATTCTTAATGTGTCGAGTACCCATAAAAATAAGACAATAGGAAAACAATGGAAAGCTGGCGTAAACGCCAGGTAAGTGCTCAAGGGGTTAATTTAAATTTATTAAAATTTGCTTCAATTTTTTTTGTTCGATTTTCTATAAAAAACGTGTTTTTTTATGTTTTCGGATATCAGATACAAAAAAATAGCTAATCCTGAAAATCCTGGTAAGGATAACGGGACTAACTGTTTCAAATATTTAATTGTCATCAGCCCCTGATAAGTATACCAAATTTCGAGTCAATCCGACGTTTTGAAGGGGGTCAAAATCATGTTCAAAGTTTCCGTTACATAGGCACATACTTACATACCTATCAAGCTAATAATAACGTTTTAAAAAGCAAACACTTATATTTATTATATTTCTATTTATTAGTGAATGTAATTATTTATTTTTATATTATTTATTATATTTAAATATGCTATACATTTAATCTGTTGTTTTCAGTGAAATAAACACCATTCAAATGCCCTATGGACTATTATTATGAAATAATTTATGAAATAGCTAATACCTATTTTAGAATTTTTTTAAAAGTCTCAGAATTACACACCGAAAGCGTAAAAATATTGTTTTGATATTTAAGATACGAATACAATAATTTACTACATTTTTTTAAAGTATTTATAACAATAATTTCCCTGTATTTACACCTGAATTAGATTTTCTAAATTTTCTTAGAAATGTTAATTTACCAGCAACATGAGTATTGACTCGTAATATATATATATATATATATATATATATATATATACTAATCTTGCTTGTAATTCTGTCTTATCCAAATTACAAATATTTGAACGCTGTCACTTATGACTTACACTGTATTATATATATTTGATGAAAATTTTGGGCGTATACATCGAATTATGAGTCGGACTGTCCTCTGTGCGTTGCTTTTAACGATTCTGATAGACCGTATGTCTCTACCTACTTAGATGCGTGTATGCCTGTATGATATGAAACGATTTATTATATTCCTGTGGACATTGCCCGCGTATTTGTTATAGATGGGTACGTTTCCGTAAATTGTTTAATTAAACTGAAAGGTTATAACCATTATTGGAACTGGTCGTGTTATTATTTTGTCTATCATCACACCACGACACTGTTGTGGTAGGTAGAGATGATACAGGAACACATTTTACTATATTACAATTTGAAACGTTTCAATAATCCCTATAAATAAATAATATGCAAGAATACATCATTGCTATTTTAAAGTTTTTTATACGGTTGAGGAAAATGTCTAATAACGTCATAATTAAGAATCGATCTACAGTCAGCATTTTCGTGCTACCTATGACTATAATTGCCTAAAGCTAAAGTCCTTAATTATTTTGGGCAAGAGAATCCTTTTCCATAATGAATAGGCAGATGTCCGATAACAGTCAAAATCGCTTTCAAAATGGACGTAATCATACACACACAACGACAACCATCCAAAGCAAAACAATTACATTAATTAATAAATACACAGATAAAAAAACAGATATCAAACATATTCTATTAGAATGTGGAAATTAGTATTCGTCCGCGCCCATATAATAATGTTAAAAACAGTTCGTGATTTCTCACATACATATCTACGCTATCGTAAGTAATGGGTGTGACGCGGCGTTTTATTGAATCATTTGTTTCTATTTCACGTTTTTAGCCGTTGATATATATTAACAAAGGATTATGTCGCTGTGTCATGCAATTTATTAAACACCGTAATATTATTTCTAATGCATTTACACTTAATACCAGCTGTCATTATGACGATGTTCTATTGTAAGTACAATAAGTTACTTAATCTAAAATAAAATATTATATTATATGATATATAAAAATATGATTCAGTCGTAGGGTAAAGGTGTACGAGACGAAGGACAGGTGATCATTTTTAAATTAAACTTCTTTTGGCGCTTTAAGGAAAAAATATAAGAGTAAATTTTTATGCTGAGTGTGGACACCGTCACAAAAACCCAACACACTGAAGTTAGCTGTCAACGTTTTAGTTTTTTCTATAACATTATTACGTCAAAGAAGTATAACTTCTTACGTGCGTACATAAGTACCCACACACTTTTTTTTTACTATCCACGAAACTATTAACATCGTCAACACCTTTGGGTAAAATGTTGCTCCTGACACCTTCCCGTATCAGTCAATTAGCAAAAGCAAAAGTATAATTTTGTAGATAAAATCAGTTTTTTTTCTTTAATCTACGGAAAGAGAGCTTTCAAAATTACGTAACTTTTATTATGTGCAATCAGTTGCATATAATCTAATATTACTGGTTTTTTACAATAGCCTATTTGGTATTTTAAAGGTATTGCAGTAATAGGAAGCATTCATTGTTTTCATATCATATAAATATTAAAAAAGTTTAAGTTTTGAAGCGATTATGGCGAAGCGGATAGTGCGGCCGGATTCCGCGTCAATCGACGCGGGCTCGATTCCAACCTATCCGAGCTGAGCTGAGCTCTCGGTGAAGGAAAACATCGTGACGAAACCATAGCTTGGTGGTAGGGCATTTTCTAATTATGCCCGACTGGGTAGCTACCTCGCTCAAAATCGAAAACCTGTTTCAAATACCAATAGGTGTGTTCCGGCAGCATCTCTTTAGGCTTAGTGTGTTTACCATCCTGGACCACATCGTCGCTTAACATCAGGTGAGATTGTGGTCAACGCACTAAGTCTATTTCGTATTAAGAAAAAAAAGTTAAGAGACAATCTTATTACATTCGATAAGAATATTTCCATTTTATCTTGTTCTTCTTTTAATAGCTTGCTGTAGATACAGATTTACTATTACTACTAGTGCTCGCGAATGATCTAAATTCTATCATAATTCATTAAAGGATATGGTTTCTTTTACAAAAGAGTAATAATAAATTTTAAAAATGTTCACAACTTTATTCGTATTTTCTTGTCAATTGCTTAAAGTAAAACATCTTAAAAGTATACATTTTGCTTACGCAGTAAATAAATGTCAAGTATGACAATGACACGTGATTGTAACGCATTTGTTGAGAATCCAACCTTTATACCTTTTTTGTCTGAGTAAATAACCTTTTTTATTTTGTGTAGTTTTTACTTATAAAACAAATGTATTTTAATTTAAGAATTCGATGTATTGTCAACGACTAGATAGTAAAATACACTCAAACAAGATACACCCGAATATCGCCTTCTTTTCCTGTTTTCCATCATAATATTTGCCCAATCTTCACCTAAAACTGAGCTAATCCGCAACAGTATTGGTAATCGCGCGTGTGTCTGTGTGTGTGTTTTAGCGTGTGTGTGCGTGTGTGCGCGTGTGTGTGTGTTTGTGTGTGTGTGAGTATGTGTGTGCGTGTGTGTGATAGTGTGTGTCAAATACATGGTAGTGTGTGTAATTTTTTTTTTATTGATTTAATGTATTTTTTATCTATAATTTAAAAAAAAAATATAATAGCCGTGTGCACTCCTTCTCTATATAAACAATACAAAATGTGCGAAATTTTATACTCCTCCGTCCGCGCAATTTTCGTAAGAAGGGATATCAATTTTTTTACTAATCTTGAATGATGATAAAAACACATATTCTTATTTTAGAGAATATTCCACCGTAGGATCTAGAAAATCTGAAATCTTCAACAAGATGAAAAAAAACGGGAAAGTTTAAGTAAATGCCATAAATGTAAATGTCATTAAATAAACACATTATTAAATCTAATTAGGTGTTTCTTTTAACTTACTACCCGATTTCGGATTTAATGACCCTACGGATCACCTTACAGATGTGCTAGGTACACCAGGGTACCGGAGATGATTCTTTGTTAGGGTATAAAAAACCAATATAATAATAAAAGATCAACAAATTAAATAATGCTAGTACAAGGACATTTAAACGAATAAATTTACATTCTCTTTAAGATAAATATTGTTTAAACTGCTTCTCCCTTAAGGGGATCATTTCTTAAACCTTTCCTTCACTTAGTTATTAGATCATATATCATCTTATATTGCGCGATATTGCAATGCCATAGAATAATCATTTTGTGCCTGCAACCTTTGCAGGTGTATGCAGAACAACACACCAAAAGTTTTATCATAATCGAACGAATAGTTTAGGACTGGATACTTATATATATTTTATATCTATAAGATTTGAAGGAAAAAAAATCTACTGCCAATTTTTTGATAACACTATAAAGCTTATCAATATCTTATGAATAACAAATTATGATTTTAATCAGTTGTGTAAACAGAGGTAAAACATAACTTGAATTGTTTGTTATATATAGATTTTCAAAAACAATTATAAAATTACTTTAAAAATAAAACCCTCTAAACAGAATCCTAAAGTGATAAATTGTCTATCTATTCATATGTCGTAAATTTATGTATTACTAGAAACTAAATGTAACCCCTCGTATTCATTACCTTTAGTAAAAACCCAATAGATCTCGCACGACTGGAAACCCGACTATAATCCAAACAGCATACGAAAATGCAAAAACGCCAGTCTTCAGCCTCTCGTCTCGACATCGGTCGTTCATTTTTGATGAGGAATCTTTTGATATGGCCCCCCGGATGCCCCCTTTCGCCTACCGATAATACATCGGACATACAGACGCTTCGATGAGCTAACTCATTCGCCAACTAACGTACAAAAGACATCTTATTATGTAATTACATTACATAAATTGTGCCTGTAGTTATGAGTAGGCTATTTCATTACTATCTTTTTTACCTTATCCTATATTAACTTGGATCAACGCAATATGAAAGGGTGACAAGGAGGGTGGGAGGAGCTAATCGGAGTGCCCTATTTCCCTCTCCTCATGCCTTCTTGTCGAAAGAAAAGAATGTAGAGAGGGGAGGGAAGGGAGCCTTGGTTAAGCTGGCGAAAAGTATGAGGTGCACCGGGTACTAGGCTAACCTCTTTCTGAGGGAAGATAGGAGATGGTACCGTGGGCTTATCGGGTCTGCACAACGTGTGTTTTTCGTCCACTTACCTCTGTCAACGTTCACATATTTTATATAGGTGTTATTCTTCAAATGATGTAACCATGTTTCATCTATTTTTGCATTTATAACCATTCAATTTCATACTTAACTCTCTTCTAGTAACTTGACTGATTTCTCATGATAGCTTGTTTGCCAATGATTGGAATTAGTTATGTTTATTGTTGAAGCTATATTGTGAGAGGATAGCAGTAATAAGCATGGTATAAGTTGTATGTAAAATAAATTTTATGGTAAAATGTATGGATTACGTAGGTTTTAGTTTACTACTGCTGAACTGCATAAACGTTTAATAAATAAATAGCAAATATAATCAAAATTTTGGACTTCTTTGAAACCCTCCTTGTCAGCATTAGTAAACAAAGATGACGTCATGTTACACACACATGATTACGGATTATTTTTTGTAATTGTGAAAAAAAATAGTACGTATATATTTCTTACGTTATGGCCATTTAGTAACCCCTCTACACCATGTCATGAAAAATAAGTAAAACGTTCAAAACGATAAAATAAGCCAGTTTAAAACAAGCTTTGGGATGATAAATAAATTAAAGTAAGCAATTAAATAAGCTTTGATTAAAAGAATATTGTTAAACTGCACCTGCATTATCACTATCAGCGACAAATTATAATAAGTGGTACAATTTTGACTATATTGTCTAATTAGCCCTTGTACGGATCACGAAAAAGCTATATCTGAAATCTTATTTGGCCCTATCATTAGTAATATTCCATCAAAATTGTTCGTTTATTTATTCGCCGAACTAAGAATCCCGTGTGTCAGTATAAACCCGCCGGGCGTGCGGTTCGGTTCGTATTGAAATTTTTGAATATGCCAACACTCGAGAATCCAGCTTTTCGAGTGTATCCGAATTTTTGGCGTAATTATACGGCCGGGAGTATCTCGATTTTAGCCGAACAGAGTAATGATGTACATGCGGTTTTCATCGTGTTCTTTTTTTTAATTCCAATAGATTACAAACAAATTAAATTACAAAACTCTTAAGTAGCCAGACATACAAATGTAGGCATTATTCAAATTCCTCCAAAATGTTGTGTACATATCATGTACAACTTTTTGAACGATTTTTCGAAAACAAAACACAATCGAGAATATTCTGTTTTTTTTTTTAATCGGCCAGTTTATGTTTATGTTTAAAGTATTTATTTTACCAAATTTACTTACCGTAATGGGTGTTTTTCGTTTTCTAATGTTCTTACTGTTCTATTTTTTACTTTATAGTGTATATGTTATTCATACTTGTAAAATCCAATCATGGCCTGCTATTTAAGTATGCATGCCAGTTACAGTACACTGTTGGAAATTTCAATTTTTTAAATGTTTTCGCTAAAATGCAAATTATAAACATGTAAGTATATTTTCCCTTTATCCAGGGTCAAACGGCTGAAAAAATTCTTAAGAAAATTTACGCTCGAGTGGATTGTGTCGAATATTATTGTTTTTTTTTGGTAATATATAATGTTTTCTATCAACTTTCACTAAATTGCATATATTGTCAGATACCCTCACTTCCTAATGGAACTATACTCTTGAGGATCCCGACGGGAACGTCGTCTCGCTGTTACCAGGGCACGTTTTTTGGATCCGGTTGATCCTAACCTGGTGTAGGATGGAATGAGTGTTCTTTGCCGCACCAGCTATGAGGCTTTACGATACGATAAAATGGTTATTTTAAATTATCTAAGTTCTCTAAGATAAAATGATTTGTATATCTCTTTATGCATTACTATTTACTTAATTATAAGAAATTGATATATATTGGTATGAACAAATCAGCTTTAATATATAGTGATAACTGAAAATCATTTGAAGCGGAGTTACCAAAGTAAAAAAATCAACCATATTAATTACTTACGATAGATTACCGCTAAGTATCGCCTTCATCAATCTAGGATTTTGTAATTATAATAGTCGCATATATTGACTAAACTCAAAATAATCAGCAAATCTAAAACATACAGTAACCTTAAATTACAATCGTAAATCGCAAAAAAAATCGTTTTAATTTACATGGACTATCTACTAATCTGCCCAACTCATGGTCGATATAAAAGCTGATACACAAACAAAATTTACGATATTTCTGGCAAACATGAAAATAACCGATGAAATCCAAAGGGAGTATAACTTGTCCATCCAAACAGTACTTCCAGTGGCAATGTCGTGAATTTACGTATACACGAGTATACGTGGATATGATATATTACTAAAAAAAAATTTTAACGATCATCATACCTATGCGGCACTTAGTGAGATAATTTATTCCATTCGAAGATCGTAAATCACCCAATTTTAATTTACATTCTTAGTTATATATCAAAGGTTAAACTAAGGTAAATCAGAATAAACTTGATTAATTCATTCACTACAGATTTCCGTATAGGTTATTTTTTTTTTCAAAATATCGAAATGCCGTTGATCGGAAGGTCCTGTGCGAAATTTTGAGGCGAGCGTTTAGGACGCTCATCCTGAAGAATAGCGCAAGGGCACCAAAGTGAAACGAAACTAGGTTTGGGTTACTATTTGAGACGTAAATTGTAGAGAATTTGCCCCCCGCTAAACCTACAGTGGTTAAGGGAAACTGTGAATCTCAAGGTCCTCCAGAACTCATGTCCCTGCGTGTGCAATTATGTGGGGTAGACCAATAATGACTTCTAAAATATGTTTCACTTTTCTTACTTCTTCAACTCTTCTCAATGTTTTTAAGGTCTTCTTTGATCTTTACCATTCTTCTCGATCCTTTGTTAGCCAGAGCACAAATTTGTCGCCTTTCCTTATCAAATTATATTACCATATCCATTCTTTATTTAATCCTCGTGAATTTATATGGTTTTGTTCGGTCAAGTCTCACGCGTCAAGTTAGATGGTTTTACAATTTCTTTTTCGTTTTCATGTCAGTTGTTCCCGTTTCGGGACCAATTTCCGACCGAGCTAATGGTCTATGCATAATTCTTTGCCTAAAACTCTAACTATATTTTGTTAATAACTTTGGCAAAACAATTTCAAATCACTTGAATGTATGATGGCACAGCGGGAATGTGGTAGAAAATCGCATCGCATGCCGTGGCTACGAAACAAAGAGAATGATTGTTCGGTGAAGGACAATATCGTGATAAAACCTTAGAATCATGGTAAGACATTTTGTAATGAGTTTCTAGTTATTTATCACATGGTAAATATCTATAGGTATGTTTAGGCCAAGATCACTTGAAAACCAGTATTTTAGCATTTTAGATCTTGTTTTTTGACATGGTATGGCTCAGTGTTTTGACCACAATCTCATCTGATGTTAAGTGACAATGTGGTCCAGGATGATAAACTCACTAATCCTAGATATACTAGTTCTCAAGCGATGCTGCCGGAATACACCTGTTGGTATTTGGCGGCAGATTTTCTAACTTGAGGATGGTAGCTACCCAGTCGAGCATTATTAGAAAATTGCCCTATCGCCAAGATATAGTTTCCTCATGATGTTTCCCTTCACCGAAAGCTCAGGCTTGTTTTAGAGTTGGATAGGTGGGTTTGGACCCGCGTCCATTGAAGCGAAATCCGACCGGACTATCAACTAAGCCATCATCGCTTCATCATTTAATCGTCATTTTACATTAGATGTATTTGTGATAAAATATGAATAACACACAGTACAAAATTAAAAACATAATATGGAGTATTATTCATCAATAATACTACCATAACTGCATTCAAATAAATAAATAAAATAAAAAGCCTGTTTATTTCACACTATTTGTGCAAAAAAAATAACAATTGAACAATCATGCATAAAAATAAATACTAAGAAAATGTTTTATCTTTATGTATTATATATAGTGTGAACCCGTCTCAGTTGAGGGTAAAGGCCTCCTCCAAAGATTTTCGGTTGTCCTTATCCACAGCTCTTCCACCCATGCTTCAAATACCAGTGTGAAAAGTCTCAAATTGCTTGAAACGAAACACACTGAAGATAATATGTCGATTACCCATAAAAATGAGACAATAGGAAAACAATGGAAAGCTGGCGTAAACGCCAGGTTAGTGCTCAAGGGGTTAAATATTAATTTAAATAATAGTTCTGGAATTGAATATAATATTCGTAAAGTTGGTTATTAATACTTTTAAATTAAACTCCAGACATAATACTTGAATAATATTTATTTTTTGAAATAAACATTATTTATAAGTAATTTATTGCCGCAAAATTGCTATGAAAATAATAAAAAACAACCCACGTATGTTTTCAATAGTTATCACAAATAAAACATTTCTAAGGAACAGAAACCGTTCTAGTTCACCCCGACATACGGGTGATTTCTTCTTTTTTTTCTTTTTTTCTAAAATAATCCATTTGCAGATTAAATATAAACAAAGGTATTCCGGAATAAAGTGAAATACCGTTCGCAATTTTTCAATGAATAAACGGAATGACAATAACGTGAGACACATTTACGGAGCACAGGATATTTGCATTATTTTGAATTATTTACACAAACATTCTGAGTAAACGTGTGCGCCTCAACTCAACCTAACAGTATCGCTCTTATTTGTGTAGTCCGTAAATTGTTTTTGTTCTTTCTCACGATAGAAATAAGAGTTTAGTTTCGATAGAATTTAAACTTGTTATAAAGATATCCCAATACGAGATGCGTCTCCCCTCGAACTGTATCGTACTCCTTAAACGCGATTCCTAACTGACGGGCGAAATAGTTGCGCCATTCTGCTCCTTAAATTTTGACATGCAAGGTCCATAGGTTGAAAATTTTGGCAATACTGCGAGGTTATTTATTTATTTAAAATTCAAAGAAACAATATCGAGTGTGCATATCGTATCCTCGCCACATCAGGATTCTTTATGAGCGTAGTGGGAAATACGACAGTTTCTCCGCTGTTTTATAAAGAATAAATTCGACTCGATTTATTATCTGTCGCGAAGGAAGTCATTATTATTTGTAAAAATATTTTTGATGTTCGATATTTACATTTAAAAAAAGAGTAATTTAATTCACTACGGGATAGATTAAAAACTTTATTGTGGATACTTCATTGTCTTTGTGATTATTTTATTTGATTTGTGATTCTATTTACGCAAGAAAGTTTGAATAATGTACACCAGTGAAGTAAAATTTTAAAATGCACTTAATGTTGGTTCATGTTTTGGCCTACCACACACTTAAGACACAAGCCTGTCGCCAAGCACCAGCCTATTCTCGAGTATTTCTAGACGTAACATATTACAATCTTCTAATATATTTTAGGTAACACCAAGTTTAAGGATCATGGTCAAAGATTAAAGAGTATAATATTATTGTCTCAAAATATTCTTAGAAAGTTTTAGCATTAACAATACAACAGCTTAGAAACTTGAAGAAAATAATAATTTCAACCCGATCTATCGTTTTCACTCAAAAGAATTGTGAGACAAGAATAATTCAGCTATGACGATGGAATGAAACATATATGTATAGATTATATATCATAGATTAGCATCGTATATTCTGAAATGCTTTTGTTAAAGCGTTGAGACGTTTGTATAAGATTGTAACGTCTGACTAGGATGCATGGTCTAGGTACTTTTGCCTTTTCGTTAGAGCCAAAAAAATTACAAAAGAGTTTGCAAATGTTAAATTATTAAAAACTCCTTGTTATTTAATTATGGTTTCTATACGTCGATCGCTATATTTTGTCTTTCATAGGATCGAATAAAACACAGTCCCAGTTAAAATAAAATGAAATCCTTTACAAATTCTAATATAATAAAATAACATGTCGATACAATAAAAATCAAATCACTCTCAAGGGCGCCATTGCGACCGATCCTAACCCCTCGTCCGAACTTTACAAAATCTATTCAATAACAAATAAGACGGAATATTCTCGAAGGTTATCACACCATCGTCATGTTAAGGGGTCGAAATGACTCTCGAATAGAAGCAATATGTTTTCACAATGTAATAAATAGTTAGATTATTTATATTTTTTAAATATCAAATAGCGTTTTGGTTGTTTGTTTTATATGTAACACCTATTAGCAACAAGTTTTGGCAGGAAATAACGATTGATATTCCAATTTTGCCAGGCGTCTCATGGTCTCCTTCCAATTCTCTTCAAAAAATAAGAGAAGATTTAGTCACGTACGCTAATTATTGTAGTCTGATTCTTAAAATTATATATCGACTATCCATAACAGTTGACCACAATTAAATATTCGTCATTACTAAACTGTAATTTGAAGAATAGTTTGTAAAGTCTGTACAATTACTGCGAATATATCACAGAGCAACAGTGTTTGCCCGTTGTTTGCTTGCTCACCAACAGGTTATCAATGAACCATTCAGTCTTAAGCTCAGCCTGATTGTACACATTTAGGACTGTGCTTACTTTTAAGGCAGGATAAAAATTCATAAACTAAAATCTTTTTTTTTGAGCCAAAATGGAAAAAAAACAATATAAATCCCTACAATTATTGTGACGTTGTTAATATTCTGTATTAGTTATACCTGGCTCGTGTTGTATTGCACAAAAAGATGTTTTTTGGCTAAAAACCTTCGTAAACGTATGTAGAACAACTGACCAAATGTATTTGTGAATACATTCAGATTAGTTGCGATGGGGCTGGTATGTCTTTTAAAACAAAAAAAAAAACCCTTCAAAAAAGAAAAATAACTAACCAAATCCAATGAATAGTTTAGGACAACACCGAGAACAAACATACTTACATATATGTTTATATAAATAGACTACCTATGGCCTTGTGACATCGCTCACGTATACTAACAGACGGAGAGTCAGACAGACGTTACTTTTTATACAAAGTAAGTATAAGGATATAAGAGAAAACATAATAACTGTCATGTTTGTGAAGTTTATGTTTTATATTAATCTGATTACTTATATTATATACTAGCTGTGAGATCGTGGATGCGCCTGCGTTTCATATATTCTTCACTGTGCTTTAATTTTTTTACACGGAACCCAAATTATTTTCCTTAAAAAAAATTAGTAATAAGATAAAGTAAAAATATTTCTCATATGTGCATTGAATCGGATTTTATTCGATTTTTTATGAGTTTTATTTTTTGTATTTTCGAAAATTAAAAGTAGGTACCCTAAGTTACCCGGAGTAATTTCACCTATTTACGAAACAAAATCCCATCAAATCGGTCCAGTCGTTCCGGGAATTGCCTATTACAAACACATAGTATAGATTAACAAATACTCATACATATGACTTAACATTACAAAATATATGCTAAAACATGAAAAGATATATTGTATTAACGATTTAAAAAAAACATGTAAATCAGTTAAGTGGTTTTCGAGTTATAAGTCTTATAGCGAACAGACAGATAGACGTTCCTTTTATATAATGTAAGCATAGACTAGCTGTGTCCAGTAAGCGTTACACTGCCATACAAAGTATTTTCATTCGGACCGGGAACATTTACGGGCACAGGTAAAACAACTAAACATAGACGACAAACATATTATTATCTACGTGGTTTTTTATTAGATTAATATAAAAAACACAATAACAAAAAGTAATGAGAAATAGTAACGATAGTAGTATACACAACACCCGCCTCTCCTCATCATTACACTACACTTTTTAATTTGTCATTCGACCACTTAAGCCCGCATTTGAGACTGCGCAATCATTAAAAGAACCTCGCTTTCCCGCGCGAGACGCCTCTACGCCTGACGTCTATGGACAATTGTCTATGGTAGTCTATAGAGCCCATTGAATTTCCCGCGTCTAGTTTTGAACGGAACTGCATGCGATATTTCTGAAAAGGACTGAAATAACCCTTATGTCTTATGCGATAAAACGCGATATTTTGAAGCGATAATGGCGTAGCGGGTATTGCGTCCGTTTTCCGCGTCAATCGACGCGGTTCAACCCCCACCTATTCGACTATAAGATCGGCCTGAGCTTTCGTTGAAGGAAAAGATCGTGAGGAAACTATAGCATGGTGGTAGCGCATTTTCTAATGATGCCCGCTTGGGTATCCACCACGCTCAAGTTTGAAAACCTGTCACAAAATACCAATAGGTGAGTCCGGCAGCATCACTTGAGAAACTGTACCTCTAGGCTTTGTGTGTTTACCATCCTGGACCACATCATCACTCAACATCAGGTGAGATTGTGTCAAAGCACTGAGCCTATTCCGTGAAAAAAAATTAAAAAAATAAATTTACAAAAAATCTTTTGTGTCATTGTAGAGAGAAATTGCGTGTAAATTTTGCACAGGAGTTATGATTTTTTTTTATATATAGAGAGTATAGATTTAGCGTCTGATTACAATTTGTAATGTCGGACCGGTCCATAATTTGTCTCACAAATTTTAATTAAAGATTCACTTCTTATACGTGTCTCACTCTCTTTTTTTAACTACATTTAATTCTTAACTTGTCAAGTTTGCTATTAATAAATATTTTATTTGTTCTCGAGATTTTTTACTATGAACAACGATTTTCAGAAATGGATTATCTTTAATATAGAAACAGGCGCAGTAGTAACTACACTACTTTCGTATATCGACTGACAGAATAATATAAATTCTCCCAGAAGAAACAAAAGTACGACATAAAGTGAACGCTATATGAAGCGTCAGGATCGTATGAAAATGGATTGGAGGGCAGAGAATGCAATTTCCCACGAACGTAACACCGATACGTCTCTTGGACAGGACAAATGGATAAAAATAAACCTTACGGAAGTTCGAATTTAACTAGGGTTGACAATTCTACACCCATATTATTATCAATTTTACGAACATTTCATTTGATGATAATTTTGACATAAACGATGCTTTGGTTTGAATTAATAAAGGAAAGACATTTAAAAGTTCTTATGTGTCCAAATTTTATATAATTTTTTAATTTAATTTGACTTTTGAATTTGATTTTTAATGCCATAGCGGTCGGGACATTCGTTCTACTCATAGAGGCTAAATGACAGTAAACTCTGTACGTGTTATAAAAATAACTTTACATATATTTTTGACGTTTTGTTTTACTTCATCGGTAATTTATCAGTAGTATTTGTATTTACATTAAAAAGAAAATGCAATTCTCAAAAGATGTTAATAGAAATTATCTCCATAAGCCTTTACATCTAAAGATGAAAAGTGTAAAACATTTAAATTTATACAATGACAGCCCTAATGACATTTTTTTTATTACATCAAAGAAATTAACCAGTAACGGCTATTATATAATAGGAGAAATAATACAAGAACATTGTCAGTACTTGATAATAACAAGACATACACTATTTTAAAAATTTTAAGCGACTTATACAATTATATTTGCGTATAGATAAAAAAAATGGTTAAACTAAGATATATGTTTTGCTTTGTTATAAATATTACGAAAAAAAACCACTATGTACCTAAAACAAATTATATAAATTAAGTTGACGTAATTTAAAAAAGTATTTGTCACGCATGATAACGTGACGTCAACATGGACATACGTAAAAAATGTCTTTTGTCAAAAACTTGACTAAGTTTTTGTTAATTATAAAGTGATGATTATGCAGTTGGTAGTACGGTCGAATTTCAAGTCGATGAAACCAGGTTCGAATCCACCTATCCATTTCTATAATGAACCTGAGCTTTCAGTAAGGGGGCACATCGTAAAGAAATCATAGCAAAGTCATTTTCTAACAATGCCCGCCTGAGTAGCTACCACCCTCAAATTTGAAGACCTGTTGCCAAACAAAAATAGTTGGTTTCAACCGCATCACTTGAGACCTAGTACCTCTAGGCTTAGCGTGTTTAGACCACATCGTCACATAACATCAGGTAAACAAACACATAAAAAAAATAACAATTTAATTTTTGTACACGGAATAGGCTCAATGCTTTGACCACAATCTCACCTGATGTTAAGTGATGATGTGGTCCAGGATGGTAAACACACTAAGCCTAGAGGTACAGTTTCTCAAGAGATGCTGCCGGAACACACCTATTGGTATTTGGCGACAGATTGTCAAACTTGAGGGTGGTAGCTACTCAGGCGGGCATCAATAGAGAATGCCCTACCACCATGCTATGGTTTCCTCACGATGTTTTCCTTTACTAAAAGCTAAGGCCGATTGTAGAGTCGGATAGGTGGGGATCGAACCCGCGTCGATTGATGCGGAGTCCGGCCGCACTACCCTCTGCGCCATCATCGCTTCAATAGCAAATTCAAGAAACTAAACAACTACATATAAAGATCCATACATATACACATGGTCGACCCGTTCATATTACTAGATAATCGCTCAGAGATAACGTACAATAATCAACATAATGTCTGCATTGTGCCGTCATAAGTAAAGGTCGGCCGAGATTAAATTTATGCTCCCTAAAATAATTAATTCCCTTTAAGTTCATTAAGAAACCCGCATAGGTGTAATTACAATGAACCGAGGAATCTTAATTGTTGAATTGAATACGGGACACACGCGCAATTAGTTCGACAAATAATTTAAGCAACATTGACTACAGTTAAGATTTATTTAATGACAGAATTAATCGTTGTATCTGTTTTGAAAGGTTATTGGAATTTTATGAATATTACATAGGATAAAGCAATTAGAAATTTGCTTTTCAAATCAAATCAATCAATCGGAAAAAACAAATCAATCGGTGGCAAAGTTATGTAGCCACTTTTTTTTTATATTTTGTTTCTCAAAAAAACTGTTTAAATTTTTTTAAAACATACTGTTTTTTAACTCCTCGACTTTTTCGCCTTCCGTTCAATTAAATTTTGTGAACTTTGGTGGGTGTACCACCATCAGAAATCATTATTATTCATTATTTTAATACAAAATTAATCAATTAATAAACTTGATTTAAAATAAAAAATAAAAAACTAAATCTATTCCCTAATGGAAAATCGCACAAAATGAATTTATGAAAATTAATTAGTGTTTTTATCAACAGTCACTTCGGTGGCTCTAATCTTTATTTATATAAATCTTCTGTGCGTGTATATGTGTCTTAACTCCTAAACGGCTGATCCGATTTTAGTTAAATTTTCTGTGCCTATTCCTGAGGATTCGAGAATAGTTTAGATTCACATTTTAGTCCAATGTTTAAATAATTAATTTTTGTCAACGAAGTCGCGAGCACAGCTAGTATAATATAAAGTATCGTCTAAGTCTACGAGAAATTACACTCTCAAGCATTAAGCTCGATAAAATGGTGTACTGTGTGAATCATGTATACTAAAAAGCGAGGTTTAAATTTCTCTACTAGCAAGATATTATATCCTATAATTATCATTATTATTATGATTACCTATGTAATATTATCATACAACTACTCAGCGCTAAAATTTACTAAGAATCTTGATGACAACACCTTATTCTTGTAGACTATCTTATCAATGAATATTAATATTTTGACCTGCGTGACCGCGCCTGAGCCCGCACGTTTTATATATTATTTACTGCATTTTAATTTTTTCTACGGTACCTTAATTATTTTCCTAAAATATTTTTAGTACTAAGATAATATAGTAAAGTTTATCATAAATTCAAGCATTTTTCCCGTTAAACTGTTCATTGAATTAGATTTCATTCCATTTTTTATAAGTTTAAATTTTTTTACGCGGCACCCTAATTATTTTCGAAAATTAAAAGTCCGCTAAATTACTCCGAGTAACTTCAGCTATCTACCCAAAAAAAGGCCCAAACATTACCCGGAACAAACTAACAGACAGACAGACAATTTTATTTAATTATATTTTTGGTATAGGTATCGTAAATACATTCATATCAATTTAGTAAAAAACTCTATATTTACATTACAAACAGACACTTCAATTTTATTTGTTAGTATAGATATAGATGTGTAAGTAACTATGACTGTAACGTTTCCATGCAAAAACGTTTGCATGAGGAGTCAATCATTTATCAAGTTAGGGATATAAAAATCCACTATATCTACACTTTTCGTAAGAAATAAAATATCTTTGCGTTTTGGACCTTAGATTAAATTGTTTCACGCCAATTTTTGTGTTCCTCTGCCAGACGTAACGTTTCTTTGATATTCACCTGCAGAGTATTAGCTATCTGTAGAGTATTAGCTATCTGATTCGCCTAATATCTCAGTCTTCGTCCACCAGTTCCTGCTCCTTTGACTTTCCCTAAAAAAAAAATTCTAAATTGTCGACACATTTCCTTGTTCTGTGGCCAAAGTATTTCAACATTCGATTGTTCACTATTGATGAATATCTATGGCGTTTTGACTAATCAAGGTAAAATAAGCCATAATTTAATTATGTTTTCATGTTACAACGACTTACAATTATGTATAAGGCATATCAGGAGATAATTTGATCATTACGACTTAAATTCTATAAAAATACGTAATAATATAATAGCCTAGAAACTCAGTCAGGGGCACTACTGTATTAATCAGGAAACTTCGTTCAGTAATTTTCAAGTGGTGATAGTTTCAACACAACAAATTTACGACTTTGTATATTTGTTTTCCACGGCACTAATAGTTTTATGTTTATGTATAGGATCAACCAACATTTACCAAGTTAAGGCTAGTTATTTGACATTTTCCTCTTTTATTAAGTATAGATAATTCTTAGGCAAATACGAGTAGTTGACCATCCTATGGAACATTGTGTCGCATGAGGTCTAATACACTACCGGTCCTTTCAAGACCATATAATGTGTTGAACATAGTCTGGTGTCGGTCAGGCTGTGACGTCACAATAATAAGCCGTAACCCTCTTCCCCCTGACCCAGACCGCGAACCTCCCTCGTAAACAATGGCGCTAACCGCTCGAAACAATAGCGTTTCAATACCAAACGAATTAGCTGTTAACACCGCGAATACGGTTTTAGTTTGAAATTAACGGATTATAATGGTTTATCTAGAGTTTATTGTTCATCTATTTGTGATATTATGAGTACTATTCATCTTGATTATTTAATGTTGGAGTGTAAATTAAATACAGCCGGTCAATCGATTCATCAAAATGAAATGCAACAAAATATTTACGACTTAAATTTTTTCAACCTCAAATTGTATGACGGAATAACTCTTCAGATTATTTAATACGATACAAGACAACATGATGGCAATCTCACACGACCGATGGATAATTGAATGTTGCTTGAAGAATTTTTCGAAAATAAACTTCTTAAATTGGGATCATTTCGTAAAAACGGGTGGGATTGTCGTTAAGCCCTAAACCTAAAACGTTATGATAGTCTTTTCGTAATTTTAGGAACTTTTAATTGATACTAATCACTTGCTCAACATTTAGATAAACATGTCCTACCAAATGCAATCAATACTGATTAATTTGTCTTCCTCTATCTCATTAAATGCCCATCTTTATATTTAACACCATTTTTTTTATTTCAAGTTTCATGACTATCATTCTTCTTTATGATATGCCCATCCACGCTAACCTTTACTCGCTGGTGCTATTTTCATCTATGTTAATTACTAATATTGTCCATTCGAATTAAACCAAACCTTAAAATTCGCATTTCTTCTACATCCATCTTCATCTTCCATCTCGCTAGTTGTCCAGTACAGTAAATTCATACACCACGATAGGTTTTATTCAGTTCACGTGATGATAAATATTACTCTATAATTAACTGTAATTACTACATACTTATTCCCTATTTTTTCATAGCCTAAAATAGCTATTCTCATCCACCATGTCACGACACAATAGTGTGTCGTACGAACCTATCACTGTGTGTCGCGAGACTTACAAATATAAAAAATTTCAACCATCTCACTCACTTCAAATACCTATCAAAAATTTTGCATGTAAATGTGTAAGGGTATCGTGAATTTGTAAAGAGTAATGTTAGTCCTTCGTTGAGTAAAAAAGATTGAGAACCACTGACCTAAGACATAATCTTCCTAAAATAATTTAGCGATAACAAATACTTATGGTTCTAGAAAATAAAACAAAATATAGAATCAACTTTTAAGCCGAAAAAAAAAAAAATTCTTATCAATAAATTATTGTGTATTGATATTTATAATCATTAGGTTTACGTGAAACTAATCAGAAACTAGGTTATATAATTAACAGATAGCACAGTATAGAACATCATGGCAACCGCAATCGTTATTAGAAAAAACTTTATCGGGGCCTCTAGTAATACAATTATAAGTTTTCAGTTGTTTAAAAACAGATATAGGACTTATGTCAATAGTTTTAGAGTTAATTTTTAATAAAACAAAGTACAATCCGGCAGCAAATACTATCCTCGCTGTTTTCTAGTTAATATTGACTCGGTAAAGTGTGAATTTTGTATAAAACTTTTCTCATTCTGATTTATCCACACGAACCGTCCTCTATATAAAGGGGTTTAGTGTGTGTTTTTTTTTTCTAATTTTTTTATTTTTAAATAAACGCGGAAATATTTATTGCTTTCTGATATCGTTTTAAATGTTTTAAATATTTTTTACGAGTTGGTCTTAAATTAAACATGGGCAAGACGAAAATCATGTCTAATCTCCAGTAAATTCGGACCCTGTAAATAGTCATGAAACAAGTTTCTGATTGTGATTAAAATAACTACCTATAAATGTTTACTAGTTAAACTGGTATTATTGAAGGTAAAACAATATAAATAATTAAAAAACCTTCATTATATTTTAATAGCTATAAGATAAAAATGACAATAATTTATAAAACAAAATTAATTTCAAGACTGTAAAAGTGGATCTGATTCACATTTGCAAAGCTAAATATTAAGCATTAAAATTATAATTATTAACATCAACGTCATCAGACTTTTAGGTTCAGTACAGACATTTGAGTGTTTCTAAATCTACAGCTTCCCTTTCCTAACCTCAACTGTCTTTCAAATTCCTTCTGTCTTTCATTACTTTCCAAGAGACGTGATAGCTGAAAATAATTTGAAGCGGGATTAGCAAAGTAAAAAATCAACCATCTTATCAATTGTCTTCTGTCTAAGGACTTAGGACCCTAGGACCTATAGGACTTTAACCTACATTTTAGTCTACCAAAATGCAGATCACTATGAAAATGCATCTACCCTTTACAAATACCTGATACTAACTGCCACTTCATTTCATTACCTCAGTGCGTGCTATCGATGTACCTACTTGTAAATTTAGTGTTATGATTCATAAGATTTAAAATTATCAAACATTTAACGCTTATGATCTCTTTACTTGTGATAAGAGATTACTATAATATATTATATAATGTACATTAATGCAAAACTTGATATATTTTTTTAACATAAGATTTTTTTTCTACAACAGGAAATATATTCATAAGCAACATATTGGTACATTAAGCGTGTATTTTACTGATTTTATTTGATTTCTATTTTTTTATCCTTTTCAAAATGATCAATTGTATATTATAAAAGTAAAAAAAAAATCGGCAGCAGTTTTTTTGAATACATCATATTCTAATATTGAAAAAAAATTTGGCACATTATTAATGTTTATTACATATTTGCCTTGTAATAAGTTTGGATCTTAACTTAAGATCAAAACTGCAGACAAATCTACTGTCACCTATGTTAAACTTAGTATGTCATTGTTAGTATTGTCACAAATAAATAACATTGTGAATATGTAAGAAGCAATATTTATACTTATAACAAAAGGCTATCGAGATGAAATCTGCACATTGAAGATGTTTAAGAAAAAATACTATGTGGGGCTTCAGAATCGAGTACAGAATACGTTTCAATAGTTTTAAAATTTTAGATTATCTGTCTGCCTGTTTATTATTTTTTTTCCCAATCACACAAAATTGCTGAACCGAATGTGATGACTGTTTGTAATGACATATTTTGTGTCCAGAGAAGAACATAGGCTCCAAATTCCAAGCGGGCAAAGCTAGTATTAAATAAAAGAAGAACACATCCTAAGCTATTGTTATTCAAAAGTAGTCTCTCTGCAATTGCTACAATTACGATGTAAAATACTTTTAAAACATTCCTTAGGTACCTATGTAATATTTGTCAAAAATCAGCTAGTTGTACTTACATTAGAGCAGTAAACAGATATCACAGAACCATTACTTATCATAAATATAAGTAGGTACATTTATCGATAAGATAACGTAAACACCAATGAACAATACAGTTTTTATATTTAGGTATATCAAATCAGGTGTTTACACCTAGTTGATGTATCATAAAACGCGAAAATGTGCTTATCCGATAAAGTCGTTTTAATAACCGCTGGTAGTTCAGGAATTAGTGCAAGTACGGCGTTTCTTTTTGCTAAAGCAGGTGCAAGTGTAGCTATTGTGGGTACAAACGAAATAAAATTGAATAAAGTTGCCAAAGAATGTGCTAAAGTAGGTAAGAAACCTCTGGTAATCAAAGCTGACGTGACAAAAGATGAAGAAGCTAATACGATTGTACCAAAAATTATTAACACCTACGGGAAACTGAACGTGCTTGTAAACAACATGGGTACAATTAAACTGGGGTTTAAATCACACAATAAATTTATGGAAGTGTATGATCATACAATGAATGTGAATTTGAGGCCTATAGTGTATTTAATATCAACTGCAATGCGTCATATCATTTTAAGTAAAGGTAGTATTATAGTCGTGTTAAATGGTGCCAAGTATAATGTAAATGGAAAAGATTCCTTAACATATTGTTTCTCGAAATCTATTATGAGTAATTTTGTAAAGAATTGGCGGCAGATATTGGCTCGACAGGAGTCAGAGTGAACGCAGTAAGTCCAGGACCAACGAGAACCAATCTGTTTGAACTTGATGGACTTATGACGATATTTTACCAGCAAAAGTATGAACGAGCTGTTAGTAAAGTATCGGAAGCGGAAAAAATTTCACAGACCATAGCCTACCTAGCAACTGATAAAGCTAAGAATGTGACCGGGGAAATAATCGATATAGAGAAGAGTGAACCATTAAATTGAAACGTAACGTGTCATTCGATATTCGTATTAGTGTAATGTAAGTTGTAATATATTAAGAGCTATATGTTATAAATTAATGTGTCGATTACACATAAAAATAAGGCAATAGGAAGACAATAAGAAAACAATGGAAAGCTAGCATAAACGCCAGGTTAGAGCTTAAGGGATTAAGCACATTATATATAAGGAACATCACAATGATTATATGGTGGAATTAATAAATTTATTCATTCTTGATTTCTAATTCCTAGCTAATAATTTTCGATTTGTGCTAGCAAAATTTTTTAAGAGCTATTTGATTGTATAGTCGATAATATGGCAAGAAAATAATTAACTATCATGACAAATTTCTTTAATCGATGTTAAAAAGTCAAATAGTAAATTGTAAATATATATATTTTTTTTATCTTTAATGTTTTGTTTTCATCATCATCATTTTCACAACGACCGATCTTGTGCCGCCAGCATCCAGCGAATTCCTGTGATCTTCACCAGCTCTTCGATACATTAGTTACAAATTCAAAAAAACATGTATTTCTGGAATAATAATAAATATCCGTGAGCACCCAAAGTAATGTAAAATATAGTACAAAGAAAATGTAGTAGGGAGTTTTTTTTTTAATTTGACCCACTCTTTATTTAAATAGAATTATATGAATATGTAACATTTATTTTTTATTCTTTCAGGACGTGAAAAGACAGTGTGAATATTAATGAAAGTCAAACCAGTTTAGAAGTCAAAGATGATAAAATTCGTACCAAACCTACAAAGGAATACTACACGAGTAAATTTGGTACAAATGAATAAACTATCACATCGTTTTCGAAAGAAAAAAAAATGTTTGGTACCGCAATTACCATCGAAGAAGGAAGTGGCAGTTTGGTGTTAACAAATAATGTAAGGAACAAAGAAGATTATTTTAAAAAGTAAAGATGTACTTTTGTAAAAGTATATAAGAAATACCATTGGTAGAATAGTGGATGTAGTCTCTTGAATAAAATTAGTGTAATTTGAAGTTTTTACTTTGGATAAATTTGTTTTATCTTTTCATATATCTCTGAAGTACGTTACCAAGTAGACAGACCGATAAGATTAATCGATAAGTTTCATATTCAGATAAACAAATATGTAACATAAATTCTGTTACAAATTCCATGACCTTAGCTAAATTTCGGAAAACAAGGGTGCGTTGACGTAATTTTTTTTACTCAACACTTTCACAACTATCTCTCTGATATTAAGTGATACATTGTCCAGGAACCAAACTATTGGTTTTGTTTGGTGTTTGACCAAAAATTTTCAAACTTGAGGATGGTAACTACCCAGGTAAAGGTGGTCCTTTTTTACACAGGATGCCAACCCATCAGGGGGCTGGTTTGATACCCCGAGACCTATGCTTATACCACAACACTTTCTTTACGTGTTCGTAAAACCATAGAAAACTACCCTGATTATAAAATCCTCTACCATCATATTAAGGTTTCCTCACAATGTTTTCTTCCACTGAAAGCTCAGGCTCATAGAGTAATAATTGGTTTGGAACCTACGTCCTTCGACGTGGAGTCCAACCGCACTACCTTGCACTATCATAAATTGAATAAAAGAGTCAACGATATAGATTTGATTAAATAAAAGAGTTTATTCCAATAATATTTTCATTTAATCTTGGCTGTCGTTAAAAGGCAAGTAAGATGTTCCAAGAGATATCTAATACTGTTGCCCCTGATTGTTAACCAGATGAGTGTTGACCAATATTTACCCTGTAATTTAACACCATAAAGGTTATTCAATTGTCTACGCGACTGCCTGAACATGGCACTACCAATTTAATCCTTTCGAGTAAGTCTTCGCAGTCAACAAATCCACAGACCAATTTATATAACAAGGTTACCTATTTTTATTTTCAAGAAATATTAATTTGCAGGAAAAAAACAGATATTTACCTACTTTAAAATCATCTAAAGAAAATCGAATTAAAAAAGAATAGTAGCTAAGTTATAAATATTTTGTACGATAATTGTAAATTAAATAAGTAATATCACTATTTACGAATACAGATAATTTTTATCTCAGGACCCAGATACGTAATTACCTTGTTTGTTATCAGTGTTATATCGTACTTCGCTTGGTTGGTTATATAAAACTGGTTTTAGATATAAATATATTACAATTTAAATTTACACATCCAATCAATAAGACGTAGTAATAAAAAATGAATTTCTCAAACAAAGTGGTTCTCGTTACTGGTGCAAGTGGAGGAATTGGTGCCTCCATAGCAATTTCATTCGCTAAGGAAGGTGCTGATGTTGCTATCGTCGGTAGAAAAACGAAGAGAAGCTTAATAAGGTCGCAGGTGAATTCGCTAAAATCGGAAAGAAACCTCTTATTATCAAGGCAGATGTCGCCAATGATAATGAAGCAAAAACTATCGTTAAACAAACAATTGATGTTTACGGTAAACTCGATGTGCTCGTTAACAACGCAGGTATTGTTAGGATGGACAATATACTTGAAGACAAATTTATGGAAACATTTGATAGTGTAATGAACACGAATTTGAGAGCCGTAGTTCTTATAACGAACTTAGCTGCACCGTATTTAGTGGAAACTAAGGGAAATATTGTCAATATATCCAGCGTGGCTGGAAGTAAAGCAACGACGCCAAACATTGCGTCATATAGAACTTCCAAAGCGGCTTTGAATCACTTCACTCGATGTATAGCCCTGGAACTAGCATCGGCAGGAGTGAGAGTTAAAACTCGGTCAGCCCCGGACCAGTTGAAACCGATATATTCGATGTTATTGGGTTACCGAATGTTATAAGTCATTTAAAGAATGCCACTGCATTGAACAAAATAGGACAACCAGAGGAAATCGCTGATTTGGTTCTGTTTTTGGCTAGTGATAAAGCCAAAGGCATAACAGGATCAGACTACGTAAATGACAATGGAATGCTGTTGAAATAAAATTTATAGAGTATAAATTTTATTTGATGGATTTGAACTCTACTTTCATGTAACTATTTGTTAATTAAATTATTGTATTTATTCATTTAAGTTCTGATTATTTATTTTTAAAGAATATTCTAGTTCTAACATACTTTAAATATTTTTATTAATAATACAAAGTGTTTTTTAATCTAGTATCTTGTTTTTTTATAGTGTTCTGATACTTCAGTTGAGTTACCATTCGGGAAAATATATGTCAACTAAATGTCAAGTAAGATTTTTTTGAAAATATAGGTATTCTAGGTTTACTTAAATTCTCCTAGTCTGATGGACGAAAAATTACTATAACAAAAAGATATTTTAGTCTATTATTTTTAAAATTAAACTATATGTGTGTTTTATTTATTGTCATATCTGTTGTTCCGTAAATATATATATACTCGTATATATACATATATATATATCATATTCGTTGTATATTTTTCAGTATGGTAAATCTACTTTTTGAAAAAACTTCTTGGGAAAGTTTGTATATTCTGGACATGTTTTTATTGAAAGAATTATTATTATTAACTGCGACTTTAATTCTATGCAGTGGTACAATTAATAATAATAGGCAAATACTCAACAGAATCCACGTTCGCTTACACTTTCAATAAAATGTATATTATTTTAAAAACCAGTTACTTTATTAGTAACTAATAATAAAATACTAAAATTAATAAATTATAATGAAACATGATAAAATAAAAAAAATATTTGCCATTGATACTTATAGACTATATTGACTATATCCAACCACTTTCATTTATAAGAAATAATAAATATGTATTCAAAAGTATTTGTAATTTTAAACAACTAATGCTTTAAGTACTATTAATAATATCTATATTCTGTTTTTAATATCTGTTTAAATCAAACAATATTTGCTACAACAGATTCGAGATTAATCTATACTAATATTTTTGTATGTAACGAATAAACTTAAAAACTACTAGACCAATTTGGATGAAATTTGGTATGGAGATAGTTTGAAATCCATGAAGTGATATAGAAAGTTTTTATTCCGAAAATCCCACGAGAACGGGAACTACACGGGTAAAACCGCGGAGAGCAGCTAATCATAAAATAAAATGAATAATTAATAACCTTAAAATTGTAATTATGTTATTCGTCTAATTAAATTTGAATATGCTTTGTTTAAATTATTTTGAAACAATGTGTGTGAACATAATTTATCTTCAATTAATCTGTATACACAGTATCATCTTTATACTTATAAAAGACAACTCTAAAACTTAACACTTTCAAAATAGTTTGAAAGAAGCATCAGTGACAGAGAAGTTAGGAGGAGAGATGAAAGTCACGTAACTGGAATAAAGTAAGCTAAGTATGAATTTTGATGGATATAGAGAAAGAAAGTGACATAAGAATGCAAGGATCGAATTCGTGAAGAATAATATGTTTATAAAAGGTGTGAATGTTGAGATAACTCTCGGTCGATTTCTGTGTTAGTTGATTTATCATTACTAAACCAATTTACAAGATCCTGTATTTACGTGTTCGCTGATAAACGTTTAGTAAATATTTTGTTACGATAATACCTACGTTATGTGAGTACCTAATTGAATTTGTTTTACATGAGTGAAGCCGCAAGGCACAATTCTTATATTACAACAAATAGTAATGTCATTGTGTCTGAACACGCACCCCTTAAAAACTTGAAACTTAAAGATTCCAATTTAATTTTCAAACTTAATATAGGAATAAAGTCGAGAAATATTAAAGATCACATAACACTTTTTCATACAGGTTCAACATTTTTAAAAGTTAACGAATTTGCAGGGTACTGCCAACTTTAAATAGTTATAAATTTGTTTAATTTTTATTAAAGAGTAAATTAAAAAATGGAGAACTGTCATAACGCCACGCTTAGCAGACGGGTTGGCGATCCCAGTAGGTATTTATGGTACTCAGAAGATGAGCCTATCCTTTTTTTTTTTTTTTTTACAAGGAGAAATGCTTTTAGGCATCCCCCTCTCAACGTAAAATAACGGAGAGGGGGTATGTGGGACTCGCCCGGCCAAGATGGGCGGCCGGGAATACCCACAAAAACTCCTTGGTGTCCTCAACGCACATTGCAGCCAGGGGGTGCGGGGATTGCTAACTGTACGACTACCGCTCCCCCTGGCGTGCGCTAGGCCCTACGGCCACCTTCTTCAGGCCTGGAGGGAAGATGTGGTCCCTCCTGGCGACGTCCATTGGGAGGCGCACCTGGACACAGCGGCGCGCCTCTACCTCCTTGGCCTGACGTTCAGGCCTTCTTAAGGGTGGCCGGGGGCTGTTTCCCCCCCGAACTTGGGCCACCCTTAGATGTTACGGGTGATGGGGCGGAGCAGGATGGAGTTTGCTCTACCTCCATCGCCGCCTCTTGCGGCGCGGGTGCGCTCACGGCAGACGATGCCGCTTGAGGCTTCTTCTTCCTGGCCCCTTTGGGGGCTGGCGGCGCGGGTCTTATCATGGGACAGGCCCTGCTGCCCAACCTGTGCAGGGCGGGCTTGCACTCAGCATTACAGAGGCGGCAGAACGCCACCTCGCTGTCGCACTCGCCCGCCCTGTGCCCCGGACGACTGCATTTGTAGCACGAGGTGCTGTAGTCGTCCGTGGAGGTGCAGTGTACCCCAAGGTGTCCTTCCCGGAGGCACCTGAAGCACCTCCTGGGCTTTGGTGGCAGGGCCTGAACCCGTGCGCTCACCCAGCCCACCAACAGTCTACGGCCATCGGCCAGCCTCTTCGCTGTGTCCACCGGACACGATATGACGGCCGAGTACAGCCCGCGTAAACCGGGGCGTATACCGGCCGTCCGGACGCTGTCCGGTGGACAATCCGTCGCTGTGGCGACGGCAGAGATTAACTCGTCTCCCGTCACGGACTCGTCAAGCCCAACGACGCGCAGTTCTGCGCGCCGCATGGGCCGGGCCACCTTAACGCCCTCGGGGACTACCCCTTTCAGGGCAGCCGCGAGGGTGTCCGCCTTCTGGGCATTATCGCCACCGGGTATCTCAAGGATGTATGTACCCGGTGACGCCTCTCCTCCATGTGGTGTTTGATATGCCGAGGTCAGATAATTTGACCCCGGCAGATGCCTTCCGTAGAACCTCCAGGTAGGAGAGGCCCTTCTCCTGCGCCCCCGGCTGCAGCGTAATAGACACTGCGGCAGTGGTCGGGGGCCGGAGTTTGGGGGCCTTCTTCCTCCTGGGAGCTTTCTTCTTTTTGGCCTTCTTCTTGGCTTTGGCCTTCTCCTTAGCCGGCTTAACAGGCCGGCCATTCTTGCCGACCTGCACCCACTCTTCCGTGGATGCAGACGACTGGTCTTCGTCGATGGGGGCGGCAGCAGCAGCAGCATAAGTAGCTGTTTTGGTCGGCGCCTTCTTCCTTTTGCCCGCTTTTGATGCGGGTTGCTGCGCTCGCAAAGCGGCAGCAGTGTCGATGGAGACTGGTGGGGCAACTCGACTGTCCGCGGCCAAAGGTGGCTGCAAACGCTCCTCAGGTTGGAGTCGCCCTGAGATACCTGCGAAGCGGGCATCCACCATCCCCATGATTTGCACCGTTTGCGAGCGCTGCATCTCCTCCATCATCTGTCGAATGCCGGAGAGAAGCTCCGGCTGATGGGAGATATTTTTCCTGCCTTTGGAAGGGAGCGGCGGGAACTCTTCCCTGGCCACTCCTTGTAATGGTGTTGCAGGGGCTGGCGGTTGTTGGAAACTCAGCCCCTGCACCTTCGCCCTCAGGTCGGCTAGCTCCTTGCGGAGCATCACCGTATCCTCTTTCTGACGAGTCAGCACCGCCCTTAGGCGGTTATTCTCCGCCTCCAGGCGGGCTGTCTCGTCAGAAGCTGTTCTGCTCTTAAATCTGTCCAGGATCTCCCGGAGAGAGAGGGCGGCTTCTTTGAGGGCACGTTGGTACGTGCCCTTTAAGTTACCGGACTTCTTCGCAATGTGGAGGATGTCTTCCACATTGCGAAGCCCTCTCTCATCCAGGGCTTCTTCTCCCTCAATGTCACGTCCGGTGGAGAGCGGGGGCATCGACGACAGGCGCATACGACTCGCCACGGCGAAGTCGATGAGTTCCTGCTTCGCGCGGAGTTTGAGCTCCTCCTCCTCCGCGCGGAGCAGTTCCGCCTTCGCCTTCGCCAGGCCGACGTACTCGCCTGTCGTCGGCGGGCGCCCTCGTCCTCTCTTTGGTGCGGCAGTGGCTCGCACCTTTGCCGAAGGAGTTAGTCTCTCCTCGTCCTCTTCCTCCTGTCCTGAGCTCGCCTCGGACAGTGCGCTCTTCCTTTTACGGCGGGATCCGCTGCAGGAAGGAGTATCACTCCCCGCAGCCGACCCCACCGTTTCCATCGACGCACAACTGTCGGCGTCGCTCATATCGTCCATTTCGGCGTCAAAATCCGCCTGGAGCTGGTCCAGTTGGCGGAGTTGGTCCAGCGCCTGTAGTCTCTGCAAGAGGACCACAGGCGACTTCGTGCTAGCTCTGGTCAACGGTCGGGCCAGATGAGCCTATCCTAGCCTAGCCCTTGTTTATCTCGTAGTAGCCTTTTATGACACGCACAGGCAGATATGGAATGGTACTATTCTTGGCCGGTACCACACTATTTCAGTTATTGTTATTGTAAAGTATCACCGTTGTCATAAACGATAAGTGTTTAGTATTCTTAAATGTGATAATAATCTACAGAAAGGTTCATCAAACGTTTGTTCATCAAAAGTATGATAATAAAAGAAGAATACCAAGCTACCATAATCCAAACAACCAATATTATTCTTAGCCGTTCCAGAAAAAACCGAACTCCTGTCATAACTCCCTGGAATAATAAAGCTAGCAATATTACTTTTAATTTCATCAAAATACTCAATTACGGAAATTGATGCAAGTATATTAATATGGAATCATTCTTAAACATGTTATAAAATCAAGTAAAAAAATTATAACAAACGAGTAGGAGATAATTTTATTTTATATAGAAGTCATTTATTTTTTTAAACTGGCAACCCAGTCAATTTTTTTTTTGCGCTCTTCGCTGTCATCTTTTTTATCGTCATATGTTGACACAATCAAGGTTATATCAATAGAAGGTCAGGACTCTATTCAGTTACGATAAACTCCTAGTTGTTGTAACACGTCTTTATTATTTAATAAATATTATAGAACTATTTATAAATAACATAATAAAAATGAGTTTTGCTAATAAAGTGGTTCTTATAACTGGTGCCAGTGGTGGTATAGGAGCTTTCACAGCCATCATGTTTGCTAAAGAAGGTGCGAACGTCGCTATTGTCGGCAGAAATGAAGAAAAACTAAAAAATGTCAATGATGAAATCCATAAAATCGGTAAGAAACCGTTAGTCATCAAAGCTGATGTATCAAAAGACGATGAAGCTAAATCAATTATCAAACAAACTATAGATGCATTTGGTAAACTCGATGTGCTAGTTAACAACGCTGGTATTTTGAGGTCAGATAACATTTACGATACCAAGTTCATAGAAGTTTTTGATGAAGTGATGAACACTAATTTAAGAGCTGTTGTATTATTAACAAATCTAGCTGCACCATACCTTGTGGAGACAAAAGGAAATATTGTTAACGTGTCAAGCATAGCTGCTACAAGGACCCAACCCACTCGAGTATTTTCGTACAAAACTTCAAAGGCAGCCCTTAATCATTTCTCAAGGTGTATAGCTCTGGAACTTGCTGGTCATGGGGTCAGAGTGAACACCGTAAGCCCTGGACCGGTCGATACTGATATTTTCGAAGCTGCCGGTATGGGAGATTACGTAGAAGGTTTAAAAAAAATCACACCTCTCGGCAGAATTGGTGAACCTGAAGAAATCTCAGATATTATACTGTATTTAGCTAGTGATAAAGCAAAGAGCATAACTGGTTCTGATTATGTTAGTGATAACGGTCTGCTTATAAAGTAATAATGTATTTCTTGAAACGAATAATATAACTAGAAAAAATAACGACTTTGTAGGGGCTCGCGAGATTTTTTTTATTTACTATTAATTTTTGAAGGGGAATTTTTAATAAAATTACTATTTAATTCATATATTATTTATTCAAACTTCTATAAATAATTGATTTCATATTATTTACTAGATTTTAACATATATGAGTTTTTAAATTGCTTAATCAATCATAAAGAAGTTATATATTATAAAGAAATAATTCACATGTAAATCGCCATGTTTATTGTTTCTATTCAAACCGTTTTTTGGGGTAATTCGATATATTCAATACTACTTTTTTATGTAGAGAAATCTCACATAAATACACCTACAGCCGGGTAGCGAACGGAATGTTTGTTCCTACTACTTATTCTCCTGTAAATACTACAATAATTATATACTAATTATATTACTAAGGTGTATTGAACTTCATACGAACAGTAAATATTTGAACTCAATTTTTCAAAATTTGTGGGCAATGAATTATTTCCATGTGACATATATATTATATATGTATATATTGTAAAATTAAAACGGTAAGTGACATCATCAAACAAAAAATGTCATTACCGTAGAAATGGTAATTCTTTCTAATGTATCGTATAATTTCAAATATGAATGAATTCTCATTTATCGTTTCAAAATATTAAATTCCAAAACATTTGTTTTTCAGTAAATAGTTTTGTCGACTTATTTTAAACTTTTATTCGTAACTAGTAATCTTATAGTTATCGAAGATTATCATCGTATTGAAGTTTTGATGAAAAAATCTTTTTCCAAAATGTTCTATTAACATTGAAAGCTCGTCAATAGCAATTAAACAAAAAAAAAAACTATTGCCAAATAAAAAAATTTCAACAAACTGTTTTATCTTTACCTATCTACCACCATATCATGTAAAACAAAATCGCGGATAATATATATAGGTGTTATACATATCGAGAATTTGTCTTTTATAAATAAGTGAAGAGATTTTAGGATTAGCTGCACGTTCCAAATATCCTTGATGCACTCAGTAGCCATGGGTTACAGAGATTGCTTACCTTCAGGCAAGGCATTTATTTATCATCTGAGAGGTGTGAAAAGATATTTTAAATCATACAAAGAGACGAAGGAAACTGACCACAAAGCAACTTAATAATCGGATATTCATTAAAAAAAAATCGATCGTATCTTTTCTTGTGTTTAGATTTATTCTTAAATGTCATTCTGAAAGATTTTCTTTGATCGATGAACTGGATCGATATTGCACAAAATCAATAAACAAAATACGTTCGAAGTACATAAAATACGAAATGTATAACAGATGAGAAAAAATAATGTAAAATGTTCCACAATACTATGTAGAAAAGTGTTTATAGCAGTATTGTATCTATTTTTCCTATCTATTCATCTAGATTCGATTTGATAGAATTCAAAAACCGTTATTTTTCGGAATTAATTACATCCCTAGGTTGTTGATTAACGAACGTCACGAACTAAAGCAGCCTAACAGCTAGCGTTCTCGCTCGGGAATTAATAATTTGAAATTGAAATTACTTTGTAGGGCACTTATCGGTATTTAAAAAAAATCTAGTAGCATATTATCATCAAATAATCAAAATAAGGCACAATAAAAGAATATGGTGATTTCTTAACGTTTTACTTTACTTCAACACCTTAGTAACTTTGTTAGAATTTTTATCAACAGAATAGCAAGTCCGTAGTATGTTTATTTTTTGTCATATATTTACACAATCAAGGTTATATCAATACACGCTCTGAACTCAAATTAGTTACGATATAATTACTGCTAACTGTTGTTACACATATTTATTATTAACAACAATTTTATAAAAATGAGGTTTTCCAACAAAGTAGTGCTTATAACTGATGCGAATGATAATATAGAAGCTGCCACAGCCATCATGCTTGCTAAAGAATGTGCAAATGTCGCTATCGTCGGCAAAATGAAAAAGTATCAATGATGAATTCATTAAAATCGGAAGTAACCTGTTAGCCATCAAAGCTGATGTATCAAAAGACGATGAAGCTAAAACAATTATCAAACAAACTATCGATGCATTTGGCAAAGTCGATATGCTAGTTAATAACGCTGGTATTTTGAGGTCAGATAACATTTGCGATACCAAGTTCATGGAAATTTTTAATGAAGTGATGAATACTAATTTAAGAGCCGTTGTTTTATTAACAAATCTAGCTGCAAAATACCTTGTGGAGACAAAAGGTAATATCGTTAACGTGTCGAGCGTAGCTGTAACAATAATTCATCCTACTCGAGTAACTACGTATAAAACTTCAAAGGCGGCTCTTAATCATTTCTCGAGGTGTATAGCTCTAGAACTTGCTGCTCATGGGGTCAGAGTGAACACCGTAAGCCCTGGACCGGCTGATACTGATATTTTTTGAAGCTGCCGGTATGGGAGATTGCGTAGAAAAATTAAAGAATCTTACGTCGCTCAAAAGAGTTGCTATACCTAAAGAGATTGCAGATATAAAACTGTATTTAGTTAGTGATAAAGCAAAGAGTATAACTGGCTCTGATTACGTTATTGATAATGTTTAACCTAAAAAGTGTTTCTTAAAAGAAGAATAAAGTAATCATTATCTTAATGTTTAATCAAAACATATATATTTTTTAATGAATTATAATTCTTTATATTACTTCTTTTTCTTCTTACATTTTAATGATATGAATTTTGGTAATAATTTTATCCCCACATATAATAAAAGGCGTAATTATGTTATCCGTTAAGTTGGCTTGTAACTCGAAATCCCGATGTACATGATAATTTTATAAATCATAAATTAATATTTATTAATTTCTTACAGGTTATTCTCTAACTAAGTCTCAATAAATAGTGAATAATTTTTACATTATTAATGTATAGAAGAATCTATAACTTCATAACAAGAAAAACATATGTTTATTGTTAATTTATTCAATAATATTTGTTTTTGTAGAAAATATTTTACGCAGATGCTTATAATTTTCATACAAAAATATTTTTTCTACGTTTAAAATACAGCCAGTATTTTATGAAACGGCATAAAGCTCATAGTTCAATTAAATTAGAAAAACACTTACAACATAAAATTCATATTGCAAGAGTTGCCAACATTGTGTTATGATCAAAGATTATAATAACATTAATTTCGGAGTTTTTGGTGGGATTTCAGTCTGTCAAATAGAGTAGTTTTCTTTAATTCATTAAACTTATATATTTGCCTCCATATCATGTAATCTTGGTGGCGTTTTGTTTGATATAGTTTGGTGATTGTGTACAAGTTAAGTTTATTATAGAAAATAACGTGTAACATTTATTCTGAGGTGCCGAGAAAGCTCCATGGAAAGTTGGTTAGGATGAGCCACCGTTTTGCTGGAGCTTGATAACGCTGATACAAGATTGAAAATACATCTTACCCACATGACACTGGCACAAATTGTGTTTACACAGATTGCCAATTACTAAGGAGAAAAACAACATTAATTCCATTCGAGTTTACCAAACTACTATAAAATCATGTTTTACAAATTTTTAAATATATTCTCTGTCAACAACAAACAGATTTGAGGAGATTCAATTAATTATTGAGTGTTATAATGACACTGCCTCGGTAGCGCAGTTGTATTACATACGACTGCCGTTCTGAGGTCTCGGGTTCGATCCCCGGGTCGGGTCAAGTGATATTGGGTTTTTTCTACTCAGTATCATCCCGGAGTTTGGAATTTGTGCCCGATATGGCGACAGGCTCGCCCCCTGTCACATCTGGGACGGAACTAATTTCGGCGAAATGTGGGTGGTGTAGTTCGCTACTTCACCTCTGCCTAACCCTTCGGGGAAAACAGGCGTGAGCATATGTATGTATGTATAATGACAATATTATACTGGACACGAGCCACTTCTAAAACGCTATAAACTTTTATTGGATCTCTTGAGATGTTACAACATTGCTGATTGTAAAGATGGTGCACCTATAACTTACGCTTGAGTAATATTGTAAGAAAAAGCAACAAATTTAATTAGGCCTCCTTCCCCGTCAAGTTTAAAGTAAATATATTCTTGATAAAAATTCTGATTTTATAAAATGGTCTGCTTGTTCTATGTCTGTTCTGCGCCTATGATTTGCGATGTTTATTTTGCCTGGTATTAGGAGTCATGAATTATAAGTTATTTGATGTACATAGACCGTCAGTCTAAAGAGAAAATTCCTGAACATAATGGCAGGATTTCCTTCGTTGACTTGTACATTACATATATATTAGTTAATGAACGAGAACTTATTTTCTATATTCAATTATTAAAGTAAAATGTGTTGACCGTTATTAAGTATATAATATTATTAATCTAATTCAATAGTATTCTCCAAGCGACTTGTGCAGAGTTCTCGACTATAACGTGAATAGATTAATGGAGATGAAATGAGCGAAGTAGTTTGAAGTGGTGAAAGGAGTCCAGTCTTGCTATTCGTCCCATTTATTACAATATTTGTATTTAATATATGTAAAAATATGTAAAATTTGTACTCCTGTAAAATTTTGTATTAATTGAAAAATAATCCTTAAAACTTATACTCCACTTTACATAGTAGAAGATATTTATTACTTATAAAATTGAAATGTCTTCGTGATGCAGATATTGGCTGTCGTAAAACAACCAACTATATATATGTGCAAAACTGCAACTAATAGAATCAAATTCATTATGAGTTTTAAGGATAAAGTTTTACTAATAACTGGTGGTAGTTCTGGTATTGGAGCAGCTACAGCAAAACTGTTCGCCAAACATGGAGCTAATGTAGCAATAGTTGGAAGGAATGAAAAAAAACTTAATAAGGTTGCAGAAGAAATCGCAATGGTCAGCGATATACCAGTTGTTATAAAAGCGGATGTAAGTAAAGAAGAGAATTGTAAGTTAATCGTTAAGAAAACAATTGATGCATTTGGGAAAATTGATGTCTTGGTCAATAACGTTGGTATTATACGAATGGGAGGACTTCTCGATGGCAACTTTCTTGAAAACTACGATCAAATAATGAACACTAATATACGACCAGCTGTTATTATCACGAAAGAATCTGAACCTCATCTCATTAAAACTAAAGGTAATATTGTAAATATATCAAGTGTTTTAGGAGTTTCTTTGTTACACACATCATCATTTCTGGCGTATTGCATTTCAAAAGCTGGTGTAGACCACTTCACACGAAGTACAGCATTAGAATTGGGTTCTCATGGTGTCAGAGTAAACGCCGTGAGTCCAGGTATGACAAGGACTGATTTAATGCAGAATGCTGATTATCATATTAATTGGGAAATTTTTTGTCTTGCTTTATGAAAAAGGGCGTAAAGAATCTTTGTTTTTTATGCTATCTGATCTCTAAATACATAGTAGTAGGTAATATAAATTTTACCGGGCTTTGGGGCTTAAAATCTTTTTAATGTTTATATATTATTCTTGTATTATAAACTAACGTGTGTCTGTGTGTAATTATTATTAGATGCATTACACAAATAATTTTATTACTAAGATAAAATATCATATAATCGATCTCGGATAAAATAAATATTTGAAGAAATTTGATAGTTTCTCTCAGCAGCACAAGTATTCATTAGTCTACTGTACAAATTTTCAAGAGGAAGAAGTATGACGACCAGGTAGACCGACCGGTTTTTTCACGCTTCGCCACTGCAAGCTAGTAATACTTAAAACTTTAATCTTAATTTAAATAATTGGTGATAATAATAATGAGGATTGTTTCCATTCATTCTGATTTGTTAAAAAATTATCTTTTATCTCAACTTTTGAACAATTGTATTTTATTTGTAACTCGACTTTGATGTTATTATTTTGTTTTTTTTTTTGCTACAGTCAGTGAAATTAACACAACTTCTCCTTTTCGCGGAAAAATAACGAGTACTAGATACATACAGTAAAAAAAATCATCGAAATCAGTCAATCCGTTCTCGATATATGAATAAAAAAGCTAAATCATGTATACAACAATTTTCTTAAAAAAGAAATTATAGTGAATTTTGACGTGAATTTTTCAGTTGTTTTAATAGGTACTCACTCTTCTATTGATCCTATTGATTCTATTGATCCGTTGACAGAAAGTCAACAAATCAAATATCTTAAAAATTAGTTTCGTTGTAAAAAGTAACTAACCTGACCTTGTTTATATATACTCAAATTTTACATACATGAGTGAATATTCATAATAAACATTTATTATTTGAAAACCGATTGAAATGTGGTTTAGTCGTTATCTATCTCTACTTATGTAGGTAACAGAAACTACAATGTATATCAATTTTAAAGAAAATAAATATGAAACATTGAAACGGAAGCGTTTTATTTCTTCCTTGGAATCACGACATGTCGGATTTCGTGGTTATAAAGTTTATCTGTATTTGACATTTTAAAATACATAATTCATCATTTCTCATCACTTTTCTCATTAATATTTGGGGTCGGCGCAAAATGTCTTCCTCTTCCATTCCTCTCTAGTTATTGTTATCTCCGCATTCACTCCTTTCCTAAGCATATCATCTTTCACACAGTCCATCCATCTTTTCTTTGGTCTTCCCCTTCCCGTGTAACCGTCCTCATTCATATCCAATACCTTTCTTACGACATCCTCTTTCAACAATTGTTGTTGTTAAAAAATAATGAAAATGCAAACAATCAATAAATAGCTGTCATTTTTGTGTTCGAAATTACACAGAATACGAATTATTAGATAGACATAAATATTATATAGGATGTGAAAATAATTTAACTACAAGAATTTCTAACAAATGCATAGACTCAAATTCAATGCAGTCTATAAACGACGTGTTATCTCTGCACCACCCCCCAGACTTCCAGCATTGGCGGCGACCTTCCCATGACTGATGTCAGCATTTATTTACAACGACCAATGTTTATAATAATAAATTTCAGTATTTTAGGTAATTGATTCTTCGTACTTAGTAAATTAAAAAAATATATATTAAAAAATATATTTTTATTTAGTTCAACACCAGTTACTTATTTAACACCTTATAAGAATTTTATCTAAAACAAGTATAGGCTAAAAGAAAACATAGTTAATCGGGAATTTGAAAACAAAAAATGAAAATAAATCATCTCACTTAAAAACTACGCTTAACTTCATCTAAATTTACGGTCAAATATTAACTAATAAGCAAAGAAACGTGCAGTAATTTTCGGAAAGAAACTTACATTCTATATTATAACATTAACTACAATGTTGAACAGAACATCTGTTTGCGATTTGTAAAAAAAATCAAACAAGGATATATGTTAGAGTGATTCAAATCTTAAAAACCGCTGACAAAAAGCACATACATGCATTTGAGGTTGCGATAGGACTATCCTAGACTGCTGACTATACTAATCTATTATCAGTAAAGTAAGAACCCGCGATAATTTTTAATTTCGAGTAAATTATAAAAAAAGTACTAATTGATTAGTACGCAACATATTAATAGGAGAACTGCAGCATAAATCCCTGTATGTACTATTTACCGTATCCTCTGAAAGTGACAATGGAAAAGGTAAGCTTACTAGATGCAATCACTTGCAATATAGCAGACAGTTATGCTCAAGACGAAACTTAAGGCATCACTGCTGAATAGGAGGAAGTATTATTATACTACTAGATTTGCCCGCGACTTAGCTCGCAAATAATAACTAAATAAACATTATCCATTGGACCAAATTGCGAAACTAAACCATTCTCGATTCCTCAGGAATAAACACAAAAAAAATTCTTTAAATCGGTTCATTCATTTAGGAGGAGTTTAGTCACATACACATACACAAAAGATTTATATATATATATATATATATATATATATATATATATATATATATATATATATATATATAAAAAGATGTACAAGAAACGCGAATAATGTAAGGTAGATTTCATTATAAATCAAAAGTCACTCAAAAAATAAACTGACTGCACTTCCTTTTATGTTAAATGAAATATATTCCAAAAGCGATGAGCACTTATACTGACCTACATGCCGTGTGGTGCCGGCTAAGAATAGTAGTACCAACCCGTGTTTTCCCGTTGGTGTCATAAAAAGCGACTAATGGTGATGGCCAGCAGCATTCTCTGAGTACCACAAACACCGGACTGCGATCACCAACCCGCCTGCCGAGCCTGCCTATTATAGCAATTCCCCCTTATCGGGATGACGTATGTCCAGCACTGGACGTCTTATGGTTGAATGGATGGATAGATAGATGGGCTAACCTACATCTAACATGGCTTAACCCACTAGGTAATTCTGGATATCTACTTACTGATTTCGGAATCCGATGCTTTTAAGTGTCACTACGACCGATTTTTCACAGGAGTATAATACCCGTGATCCAATTGGGCTCAATTGCCCCAAAAACCCAAAAAATTTTTGTAAGTCTCATACATGATAATATGTATTAAAAAATCTTAAGAACTCTCATATTGTACGTTTAAAACGTGGAACTAGCACTTAAGGCGCAGCCTCCAATCTTAGTAAGAAACGTTAAGGGTAAGTGCTCGTGTTACGGACCGGGCACTAATAACGTACGTAAATATCGTCAACGGGCTTAATATTAAAACGACATACAATGCTTGAACGTTAACGCCCTAAGGCTGGTTTACAGTGACACTTTATTATACGATACAGATTTACTCTATCCTGTCGTTAGGAGGCGATGTTTTCGTATTTCTATACTCTAATACCCTTGATTTTGTAGCAGCCTTTTGACATGATTCTTTTCTGTACTAATTATAATTTATGGAAACTTTACCCGACGAACTTTTTATACCATTTTTCGTAACTATTCGACTCTTTGTTTTATTGCGTCCACTTTGTCCATGGATAATGACAATGTTAACATGCTACCAGTTTGAATTCTAGAACAACTGATTAGACTACTTGGTATTAAATATGGGAAACTTCGTCCTTACTTCCAATGTTTTTCTTCGTCGGTAAATATTAACAAATCCTTTTTTAAAACACTCAAATATACAAAATTAAAATCCTTGGTATAATATTACAAGTAATCTTATAGCAAAATTAGAGTATATTTATTAAAACAAAAACATAATAATGTAAGCCTAACCTAAAGTCTTAGGCGAAGCGAAGACTCTCACAAGATAGTGCTCGGGGGTCATCGCAAACAAATGAGGGGTGTAAATCCACCCGGAGCCCTCCCCACCGAAGCAGGTACCCCCACAGGTAGCACTTGCTCAACCCTTTCTTGGCTAACATATGGGTATGCGCTTGGATTTGTTAAATACTGGATTAGTTACCACAAAATTATTAAATTGAATTCTTAATTTTTTTTTTAACAATCACAAGTTGAAATTGCTGTTATTAAATTAACTCAAAAAATTAATTAGAAAGTTAGTAAATACTAATTTTTTTCCTAAATAAGATACACATCATTAAGTATATCTCACAATTAAAATTATATGAGTTTCATACGAACTCCAATTACTATGTAGTAATCAAAATTTATGGAAATCAAATTTCACAATAACAAAAGTAATTTTAAAATATTTTTGTAGGTGAAAATTAGTTAAAAAAAACTATAATTAAAAATGTAATATAAACGGTTCTTGTGGTTTAAGCATATTAAATAATTATTATTTTAGATTTTTAAAAAGTCTGTCCTGTGTTGATCATACGAAGATTTATAGACTTTTAAAGTAGTTATCTTAATTATAGTAATTATAAAGACATTTCACTAAATATAAATTACTCATCCCATTTAAGACAATCCGTGTGCGCACTTATATCGTGTGGGTGTACGCGGTTAAGACAGTTGAAGTGTTTCGGACGTCCTGGTGGATTTATAGGCGGACTCTATTGGTTCTGTTTTGTGAGGGTACACAGCACTCGGCTGTAAGCGATTGTAAATTAAGCTGCTTGTCTCACGAGCAAACTGGATCCCGAAATGTTTCACACACTGTTAGTACCAGGTAAAGGTATAAACGAAGCAATGGATTTATTTTAATTAGTTCGATTTGACGTTAAAATCTTTTGTGCGTATTATGACATAACTATTGCTGGATCTTTTTATAAAGAAAATCCAAAAACTGTTCTCCATCTAAATACGCTTCATTGTAGCTACAGTTTCCATTACAGACAGACATTTTTACTATAGATAATACCAACTCAATCAGTATCTCAATCACGACCCCTCATGTGCTTCAAACATCATTTTTATAGTCTCGTCAGCAGTAAAAATCAAGTTACCTAATGTTAGTGAAATCTAGACTAATAGATTTAAAAATCAAAGTATCTGTTTTCAATACCAAAAAAACAACTTTTAACTAAATACATATAAGTATACTTATACCAAAGACATAATTTTTTAAAATGTTCTCTTTCTGTCTGTTTGTTTGTTCTGGCTAAGATGGTTTTTGACAAGACATTTTCTGGCAAATCACTAAAGTTACTAAGCAAAATTTATACTACGTTTATTTTTCGAAAGCAATTAAGAGTTCTACGTAAAAAAATTAAAACACAAGATATTGTTATAAAAATAAAATACGATTCATCGGTTAGTTCTAACAGTAATGACTTCAATTTACGATAAATATTTTTCTCTTAGTACATACCAAAAAAAAATTTGGAGAATAATTATGGTTCCGTTTTAGAAAATTAAAATTAATGAAATTGTATACAAAATACGAATCAATAGATAGCACCATAAAATCATTATTTTTCAATGATTATCTTAATACTATTTTATGCAGTACAGAATTTATGAAACGCGGGCGGAGCTGCGAGCACACAGCTAGTAATATATAAAAAATGATTTCCGTTCTATGTGACAAATTTTAATAAATGCACGTGTACGTAATGCAATAATAAATGATCTTTAATAAAACTAACATTAGAAAGTATAATAGTTGCCCAATGTCCGATTGAAAATAAAATCACAATGAAAGTACGTGTAATATCTATGTACTTGCTTCACAATCAAGCGCAGTACCTACCTAAATAATATTTTGTGTGAGGTGTCACATTAATAAATAATTATTTAATTATTACATTAATATATACAATCACACTAGATGTGACTTACTGGAAGAATAATTTCAATCAGTAATCGTAGTACTTGAGAAACGAGCGAACACTTGCAATTTAGAAAAATGTAATTGGTTCTTTCACTCTCTTGAATGCATCTCTTCTTGGTTAATGTCTCTATCTTTAGTTGTACTTCGTAAGAGTATAGAATGCTACAAACAACAAATTCACAAAGTTTCCACTACTTTCGTATGTTATAAGTCAATATAAACAGCTGATATTTTATTACTACATGTTTTCTCTTTCAACGAAATATATTCCTACTATTAAAATATTTCGATATAATTACCTATATAATACAGTAGGTATTCAGAAAAGTAATAGTAGGAACAATTCTACCGGTAATTGGGGTACATAATATCCCGTGAGAGCGGATGACGTTTGACGTATGGCCTACATTGTATGAATTGTTATAAATTCTTTATTATTTTCTCATTGAATTCTTAAGATACACACTCTTTGTTACGAATCTGCATTAAGTCTATTTTTTTGTTTAATTATCGTCACCAAATCTTTTGCGAATGTCAGTGTTTTATTTTCAATGAAGAAACAATCACTTTTTCCTTTTGCAAAGTTGCAAGTCCATGGATTACATTTTTCAATATTATAGTCAACAGGCCGTGATTCACCAAGATATCTCTTCGTAAAAATACTCGTATTATTATGTATTATATTTTTAAAATGTGGAGTAATCAAAAACGAAAAAAAAACAATGCTTTCTACACAAAAAAATATTTCAAATTTTATGTTGACACTGAACAATACATATAGAATTTTTTTTTTTTTTTTTGAAGCTATTATTTGACCACAATCTCATCTGATGTTAAGTGAAGATGTGGCCAGATGATAGATACTCTAATCCTAAAAGGATTTACTATCGAGTGATTCAGCCATAAAATATCTTTAGGGGCTTAATGTTAAATTATCATATCGAGGATGAAATCTAGTCAGGTGGACATTAAAAATAACGTTGTAATATTCTCATGACATTTCCCTTCTCGTAAATCTCACGCTATAAACTCGATATTCAAACAGCACAACACAACAGATCACAACACCATTATTACATAATATAAAAAAATAAGTTATTACAATAATGCAATACATCTCTGTGTATGTATAATGGATATAAATATTGTTTGTCTGTATCATAAATAAGGCTGGAGACAGTCGGAGGGACACGCGTCACCTTTTGATACATTTCCGCTGTCGTTATTAATGACAAGTCATCGGTGCCATCCCGACGGGCTGTCGATGTTAGGGCTGTCACTACAGGCACAAATTAATTCTTGAAATCCATATTTACCAAGTTTTAATTTTATTTAATTAATTAGTATTATAGTAGAAATAAATACTTATTTTAAGTGGTTCCTATGAAATCCAAATTGTATATCTCAAATTTGTGCCGTTGCAATCTTAAACTGAATTATTTTTAATTGAGAAAATTTAGAACACTTCCTGATTTACTTCACTTTTAAAAAAATATTTAACAATTTAGTTCCCGTAGAAATAAAAAAACGCGTATACGATATTTTTGTATGTATTATATATAGTTACTTCACTTTTAATGATGTATTAATAAATATCTCTAAATGTAACTTCAAAATAACAATTATGGTTTACGCCACTTTTACAATGAACGACATAAAAAAATCACAGAAGCCAAATTGAATTCGTATACAAAGTAAAAATAAAAGAAACTTCAATACTACTCGTGTAATCTTGACCTACTTAAAACTGTCGTTCGGCAACCCTAAAAATTTCATACGTCGCGACCTGCCCGGCATAATAATAGATCGGGCCGTGCGGGTGGCGGCACATCGCCACCCCTAATATCATGTGAGAGGCGCTCTGGTAAATTTATCAATAGCATTATATCGCTCGGCTCGCCCGCCGCGCGGTGTGTGTTGCGCGCCTTATATTTTATTCAGTTTGCGATCTTTTGACATTGATCTTTGTTGGTTTATGCGGAAATTGAGATATGAAGGAATTAGGTAGAAGCAGGCAATTGTAATGGAATGAGTCCTGGCAACATTTTCATTTAATTTATTATATCGATGATTCTAAGGGAGTTGTATCGTATTCATAACCATATTTTTTAGATGCTACGATTTTTGTATAGTAGTTATTTATAGATATACTTTTCAAGCTGAATTTATTAATTTACATTTAACTGTTATAAGGTAACTTATTAACCAATTAAGAAAGACTGATAGATTAATTTTTTATACTATTTTTACCACAAGCTCACCCGATTTTATGTGACGATATGATTCAGGAAGGTTCCCAAGCTAAGTCTGGGAGATACTAGTTCTCACGTGTAGGTATTTGGCAATAGATTTTCAAATTTGATAGTGGTAACTAGCCAGACCAGCATTATTGGAAAATTCCCTATCGTCATGCTATGTTTTCATCACAATGTTTTCTTTCACTGAATATTCAGACTCACTAAAGTATAGACTTGATGTGGTCAAACCTACCTCCATCAAAGCGAAATTCGATCACACAATCACTGAGCCGCCATCGCTTCACAATTTCCTCATTATGAGCTATGAAGTTTATCTACAAATCATTAATCTGAAGGGTCAGTGGATAGTTTCATTTTGGTAGGGTATTTTTTAATAATATCTTCCTGGTTATCTACCACACTCCAGTTTGAAAACCTTTCACCAAATTCCAATAGTTACTTTACGGTACCATCTCTTGAGAACCAGTAGATCTGGGCTTAGTGTGTTTTACCATCTAAAAGTTAGGTGAAGCTGTTAAGGCCCTTCCGGTCAACAGCATTAGCTAGTTAAAAAAAAAGAAAAAGTGTTTACCATCCTGGACCATATAGTCAGTTAACATCAGGTGGTCAAAGTAGGCTCAGTAGCCTATGCAGATCGAAAAAATTTAGTAGTAAATCTCTCTATTGTGAAACAATGCAATTGTGGAAACTGAGAATATTAGACTTAAGTATCACTTAAAAAAAAAAAAACCTTTTCTGGATATCATCTAAATAATTACTACCTTTATTTTGATACACTTTTCATACACTTACCATTTTTTTTTAATGTTAGCTCGGCAAAGTGACTCTACAATGCTTGATGCTACAATACAGTTCAAAACATCGACGACTAACCGAAAGTTTCCAAAAGTAGTCGTTACCGTCATGGTTATTAATGACCTGCTAATCACGCTTCCTTTTAAGTAGCCGATATCGTCGGAAGGAGAGAATATGCTGGCAGAGTCTATTCCACAACTGCACGGTACTTCGCGACCTTCTTTCTTCGTGCTGAGATGGAATCTATTGTGTACATGTGATGCCGTAAATCAGCTCACGTGGTTATTTTATGTAAGGAGATGGTGGGAGAAAGAGATAATACTCTTCAGGACACTCACCATGATACAGATAATAACAAATGCACAACGAGGTAATATCTCTTCTTAATTGAAGCAAATGTATACATGGTTCACAATCATTACCTAATCAACATTATTATAGATTATATTGAAACCCTAGGACTTATACAATGTAATCATGAATACAATTATTTTTAACAAGAAAAATAGCAAAACGAGTACCTATTCTAAAGTTCGAGCCTAAGTTTAAGTCAGAAAAACACAGAAAGCTGTTGTGATAAAACCGATTCTTAGTAGAACATGTTCGAGTACCTAGACAGGTATTAATCAGACGATTAATTACCAATAGCCAATTTAAAATTCGTTGCCAGCTCATTGTATTCCCCAAGCTAAAATTTAAAAATTCATTTTAATTCTAAACATGCAGTGTTAATCACTTCTTATCGATCGACAATCTGTAAGTTACATACACAATAAAATTGTGTGCCATTAATAGAATATTTTTCTAATATTATATCAACGCCTGAACGCTCTAATAAAACGGTGACCAACTTGCTAGAACTTTTGACACGAGTTTCTTTCACACTATAGAGTTCATATTCCATGCTAGTAGCATTTCCAATACACTTCACTTCTACAGAAAAAAAAACTATCTTACGGAATTTTATGCCATATTTAGTCGAATAATATAATTGAACCAAAAACCCCAAAACCAAGAATCCCGCCAAAAACTTCGTGTCATCCTCAATCAATTATTATCAATTTTCGTTGTTAAAATACATGTGTACAAATTTATAAATTACTGTTCAAAAATATAATTCATAAATTAACACTTAATACGAGTAAAAAACATCAGGTGAAGGAGCTGCAGAACTGATTGTTCCCGCATCCACACTCGCAGTATTTCACTTTGATTCGAAATGGTATCACGTAATTTCATCTCCCCGAAGCGGCCGTGCTTTCTTATAAATAAAGCAGCGAATTTTGAGCGATAAATAACGCTTACCCAACACTCGTACGTGTATCCAGTTGGATAATTTAATATTTTGGATGTTTTAAACGTATAGGAATCGCTGTTGGCAGTGACTGATTATTGCGAGCCGAGAATTTGAGGTAATTTCGTGATAGTTACTTGTTTGTTATGCTGCAAAAATTCTATTCGTTGATTATGTGTACAAAATTACGTACTGTGTAAATGATCCAATGTACTTTTGTAATTCATCATTAATTTTTATTTACTCGATAATAAAGGACCTTTTGCTATTATCAATATTTTAATTTCATAAATACAATCAGTCAAAGATGTATAGACATACAGTAAATTTATTTCTTCTGCTGTCGACAGCTAAGATATAGTACCTATAGTAACATCTGAAGGCAATAGAAATTTAAATTCTTTATTATTATCTTGAATTTACTTAAGCAGTATGCACAATTGCCAAAATTTATCATATGAAATATCACCAAATTTATATAAATGTGAGTCTATTTTATTGCAAGTTTGAGCATAAGAGAAACAATAATTAAGGCAACAATAAATTTCATATAGATACTATAACAAAACGTTTCAATTCTACATTAAAACATAACAATACAGTTATTTCTGATGTTCTATATTATTAAATTTATTATTATTAAAACAATTACAGGTTTATTGTCTTGTAATAATTGAAAAATGTTATCTAGTAATATTTCTAAAAGAAAAATCATATTTACAATTCTTCTAAAGCAGTAACAAAAACGCTTGCGCCGAAGTCAAATAACTGTCAATGTCCAACGATAAGTTTGTTTGTGTTTTGCTAAAATAAGTTTTTATAAAAGTTGCTACAACATGGATTCGCGTTTTTACGACATCAACTTACCCTATCATAAAATTTTCAAAGATTTAAAAGACAGTTTATGCGAAAATCCAAGTGGAAAGTTGCGTAATTTACTTGAACTTAGAGACGATGTTTTGTATGTTTGGAATTCTATTGAAAATTGTTTACTGAGTTTGAATCTGAAACAACTTGAAGAAAATGGCCAGGATACTCCTTACCAGGTACTTTTTAATCATATGAAATTTATTGTAAATATTTTTTTTATCTAATACGTGCAGGCATGAGTTTCACGATTGACAGAGATGAGGTTATGTTTTCTTTCTGTGACATGTTTATAAATACTTTGCTGTATATTCGCACAGTTAGTAACTATAGGATAAAGAAAAATACTTTCTGTTTCTGGTATTTCGATAAATAGAATAATTGTAAACTGTTAGTAATTGTAAACAAAAAGATATATTTAGTTAAATAAAACACATCCACCATCTTTCATTAAAAACAACAATATCGACATAGTTTTTAAACATAAAATCACATTTTATAAATCACATCATATAAAAACATTCTACTATCCATCCATCCATCCATATCATATCATATTTTTTTATAGTTTTTTGTTGAAAATGAATTCATGTTCTTTCTACTGAATATCTTTATTCATTTAGTTATTACAACCCATTTTAAATTGTCAGTTCAATCTAGGAAAGGAATATTGATTAATCTGTAAATCTAAAACTAAAAATATTTACATATTTAATTTTTTTTTTTCAGGTAAGTAATAGACTGAAGTATTGGAAAGTTGAATTAATGCTTTTTAAATGTTGGCACTGAATACTCTCTTTTTTTAAAAAAAACTTGTTAATATGTTGATTACCCATAAAATAATACATAAGACAATAGGAAAACAATGGAAAGCTGGCATAAACGCCAGGTTAGTGCTCTAGGGGTTAAGTATAAGAATACTTGTTCTTAAATAATTCTTAAGAATAAAATACATCCCAGATATATTGTATGTTATATTTGCCTGATAATATAGAAAATGGGTGGTCCATTTCTACACAGGGAACCAGTCCATCGGGGGGCTGGTTTAATACCCCGACACCTATGTTTACACCACAACACTTTCTTTCTTTACGTGTTCATAATAACCTGAAATTGAAAAAAAAAAAAATATAGAAAATGCCTATAACATATTTTATGCAATGTGAGCTCAATACACAGCTCACAGAATTGTAAGTTCTAAAGGTACTTAATTATGTTGTAGTGGTAATTATACCAAGGAAGTGTATGTGGAATATTAGTCGAAGTATATGATATTTGGTAGTATAAAATGAAGCGTTATATTATTAACAAAAAAAAATAATTAAAAAGCATTTTTTTGTACTGAACTATACAATTAAACATGTCAAATGTATTATTGTATAATGCCCCTAAATTAATAATAGAGTTTTGTTTGTGATTCATAAGCTTGCTATATTTGTCTGTATTTTATGGAATATATAAGTGGTATTTAATGTGGTTATCTTTAATAGATCTTCTGATTTTGTTATTTTACCCTTGATATGTTGTTAGGTTATTTATATCTTCATAGTAACACAATATCATTATTGTGCCATTACAATTTTAAGAAAAAATTATAACTGTATAACAATAAATCTCACATTTCATTCATATAGCTTAAAAGAATCATAGTTCTTATATGAATTTGGAATAACTATAGAAATTAAGGTTTTTATACTAAAAATGATAGATTTCCATGTCTCTGATCATTAAATTAATTATTTGATCATAGCTAACAATCATTTGTTCTTCTTATGTCAATAAATAATTTGATTTAGGACATAATACACCTATAGAAAATGGCTCTCGAGTTATGCTGCCGGAACACACCTATAAGATCCAAATATGTAGCTAACCAAGCAGGCATTAGAAAATAGCATATCATTTGAATGTTAGTTTTTTATATGGGCACAGCAAAATTACTATAGTTCATATATTCTTTACTAAAGCACAGTCTAAGAACAATGATGACTCCAAATAAATTAGAATCTATGGGCATTCACCATTATCGTGTTGCCCGACAATTACCACATATATGGTAGTTAGGTGCATACCAGTTGGGAGCAATTGTTTTACCATACTGCTATCTGCAGCATCTACACTGGCTGAGCCCAGAAAGTTACCAAAATGTGTCACTATGGTGAGTTTTCTACATTTGTATGGTGGTCATTATCGAGACAGAAACTAAAGCCTCACAACGTTTTTATCTAATCCTTAGATCTAATGATTACAGCTACCACTAGAAACCTCCATTCTGTCTGACCAACATTAGTGTTGTATACACGTAACTTAGTTATTCTACTAAACCCCTTGAGCACTAACCTGGCGTTTACGCCAGCTTTCCATTGTTTTCCTATTGTCCTTTGAATTAGGAATTTGATTCAAAATGACGTTTTACGAATGGTTTAATTTTTATAAACAACATTTTAACTTTTAGTGTATGTTTTTTATATCCATCCATCCATCCATCCATCCATCCATCCATCCATCCATCCATCCATCCATCCATCCATCCATCCATCCATCCGTCCATCCGTCCATCCGTCCATCCGTCCATCCGTCCATCCGTCCATCCGTCCATCCCTCCATCCGTCCATCCGTCCATCCGTCCATCCGTCCATCCGTCCATCCGTCCATCCGTCCATCCGTCCATCCGGCCATCCGTCCATCCGCCCATCCGTCCATCCGTCCATCCGTCCATCCGTCCATCCATCCATCCATCCATCCATCCATCCATCCATTCATTCACCGAAAGACGTTTACTGCTGGATATAGGTCTCCCCCAAAGATCTCCACGACGACCGCTCTTGGGCCACATGCATCCAACGGACAACCCCCGACCTTCACCAGGTCGTCGGTCCGCCTTGTGTGTGGTTTACCCACGATGCATCTTCCAGCATTCGAGAGCTTGTTGGCCCCATCGGGCATCGGTTCTACGAGCAATGTGGCCAGCCCAATACCACTTCAGTTTGGCAATTCTTCGGGTAATGACAGTTACTTTGGTTCTTCTGCGGATCTCCTCATTTCTGATTCGATCACGCAGGGAAACTCCGAGTATAGCCCGCTATATTGCCCTTAGTGTCACTTTGAGCTTCCTAATTAGGCCCATTGTAAGCAACTACAATTATTGTTTTTTATTTACGAGTACTATGGATATGTGCCGTGTAGTGCCGACTTAAGAATAGTACCACACCATATCGTTCCCGCGGGTGTCGTAAAAGGCGACTAAGGGATAAACCAGGGTATGGGCAGCAGCATTCTCTGAGCACCACAAATATCTATTGCGTTCGCCAACCCTCCTGCCAAGGCCGCCGTGGCTATTCTGACTATTCCCCCCCCCCCTTATCTTTGAGGAAGACATATGTCCAGTAGTGGACGTCTTTACGGTTGAATGGTACTCCATTTATCTATATAATTAAGATGAGAATATATATCTGTATATAATTATAGATATACTATATAATAGCTTTATCTTTAGCTGAAAAAATCTTTTTTCAACATTTTTAGTATTGGAGCCTGATAAGTAAGCCAAAATAAATATAAATATTTGACGTTTATTTTTGTTATGTAAACACGGCGCGTTACCTACTTCTTATTTATATCAAAAGAGTGTCAGGAGTATGGTGACTTTGAATTTTTTTTTTATATTTTATCAGGAAATCCAACATTAAACATTCAAGAATAAGATTAGTGTAGTATGCAGGATATGTGTAGTCTTAGTAAATTATTTAAATTAATATAGTTGTTAATAAGTCGTGTAATGTATGTCCTATATGAGTATCCAATGTAGATTACAAATTGCAAAAATCATATTATAATAAAAATTAAATGACTAAAACAAATAAAATAAGACTCAATCATAAACTGATAATAGTTTTTCATGCTGAAATATTACAACGAAAAATTATTACAATTATCCCTGATAATTAGTGGACAATATTTGCTTATTTGAAACGATGATTTATTTACGAAGTGAAAAACGAAATTAACCGTGGGGTTTAATCATAATTTCCGACTTTATTTTATCGTTATAATACCCAGTTATCTCGTACATGTAGGTCTATTTTTTAATACATTCAGTCCTCTCATTCTACTCTTATTGGTAAATACGAAATATTTTTTTTTCATGTCTTTAAAGTCAGTAAGACCTCAGTGTTTGTGAAAATGATAGAAGAAAACTAATGTTCCCTAGAAGAGATATTTTTCCTCTATTAAAGTTATTTACAAGCAGGGCCTAGTATTATTAGGATAACATGTGCAGGTTCCGTCTATATGATTTCTAAGTTATTAGACTATCATTATCATTATAATAAATTAAGAAAATAAATTAGAATATTCAGTATAGAATATACATTAATGTGTAGGTTGGTTTTCTAGTTTAGGTTTTATCCCAAAGTCCCAAAGTACATTACCGATTACAATAAATTCAAGGACCATGTCAAGTTTTTATTTCCAAGTTCTAGGGTGGATCATTATGTGAACGATGGCGATGTCTGAAAATGACACCCTTCTCCGTGCATCTCCTAAAAACTGTGTAACTATGAGTTGTGTAGTTCTATAAAAAAACTTAAAAAAAAAACAAGATTGATTTTCTTGTTTTTTTTTATGACTAGGTTGTTACCTAGGCTAGGTTGATGGTAGGTTGTTTCTCGAACCGGTAGTAGTATTTTCAAATTCATAAATGCCTTATCAGGGTATAAAATGAATAAACTATTTTTAAATCACTCTAAGACAATTTGGGTATATATTTAACTTTTGATAACTTTTAATCAATTGCGCTTAAAACTAAATGAAGAAAATCTTTATCGAATTATAATTCTATTGGCTTCTCTCATTATTCATGATACAAACGTAATCCATTAATTTGTTATTACATAACAATAAACAATTAACAAACTCGAGCGTCCATTGAAAAGAGCTCTCGATTACACGGGCCTCCATTAATCTCACTTGGTGCCACCACGGAATTAATTATCCCCTGACCATACGATTTAATGGGCTTCCTAAGGGACCCTGAGGTTTCCGATTAAATCACTACATCTCATTGGCCGATTTATAGTGGCCAGTCGACTCGAGGATTTAGAGGGTAGACTAACAAACTAGAAGGTCGTTTATTGATGGTGGATGAAAGGTAGAAAGGCCCCGGTCGGATTTTCTTAGCTTATCCAACACTTCCAAAAACATTTTTTACTTATAAAACAACCATGGAAAACTCGAACCTTTAAAAAACCTGTTTATTAATGTTTATATTTCATAGTTTGTTAATTTAAATTAACATAACCTAACATTTATCGTTTTTCTGGTATTGCGCTCCAAGCAATAATTATGTACATTTTAATATATTATAGTTAATTCATAATCAAAATATACGATAGGCTGCGTAAGTATAGATTGTATTATTTATATCTGAGCACCAGCACTTAAACGCCATCTTATACTTGATATACTGCAGCATGTTGACAGCGGACGTCATTGCATTGCATTGGTATCGCGAATCTGTGAGTTCGTCCCCTACTGAGAATTGTTTTATGTTGCTAAAAATTTCACTTCAAAAATTCTATATTAGTTGTAATATACAACTATCGAATAATGAAAAAAACAAATACATTTTTTTTAATGATAAAATTAATTTAATTTGACACCAATAACTCCTCAATTTAAATAGAACTGTAGAGGTTTATTTTTTCATTTTGTACCCGGCTGGCTGTGTGTTAATATATTTAAAAAGTTGGCATAGGTGCTGAGAGCTCCATGATAGTTTTGATTAAATGCACAGGAGTAATTCGATTTTGCACGAAAATTAATCTTGTCTACGTTTTTTAAATGAATTTTTTTATATGCATATATTTTAACTTTTTAATAGAATAGAGTAAATATTTTATAACTGAATCATTGCTACTCTTGTTTTAAATCAGTTCTTTCCGATGGTTTTAAGATATTATGTATTGTTATAGGCTAATAAGTAATGATATAGGCTAATAAGTAAAAATAAGTTAATACAGATCTTTTGGCATTTATTTGACGTACGTTTAATATAAAAAGTACACATGTGTAGAATGATATGAAAACTCAGGATAAAGTAATTAAAGATTTTTGTAGTTTCGCGTTAAACCAATTTTATAAGCAAATATTAACAAAGTTAATTTAAAACTGTTTTAATTTTTTTAAATAATTAGAAAATTAATTTAAAATGTTAAAAAGTAAACCTTATAATCGAAAGGAATCAATAAAATTTCAATAACAAGGAGCATGGAGTATAAAGTTTACCATATTTTCCAAATTCCGTTTTATTATTGTGACGTAGTAACGATTTTCTTACTTCGGTCCACACGGTCCTTACAAACGAATTTATGACTAAGATTTGACCGAGGGGCGTATGAACCAGGCCGATTGTTAATCTGAACTTAGGTGTACTTTTCACCTAGTCCTTTTGGGGTCTGAACGCTCTTAAATTTGTAGTAATATGTTTTTAGGGTATGATTGTACTACTGAGATGTTATAAGGATTCTTGTTGGTTTGAATTTACACTTACTACAATTATTATGGATAAGTTATAAAAACTCTAAGATTTTTTTTAACTATACTAATCCTGAAAGAGTAATAATATGTCCATCAAACGTGTTCCGTTGTTCTCATAATAATAGCTTTATTTATCATTTGTAAAAGAAGAAAAAAGGTTATGTATATACCATACAACCCATATTGATGAATTACATACAGAAGGATAAAAAATTGAACAAAACTATCCACAAGTAACAGAACATTGTGCAGGAAATAACAGGCCCAGTCTCAACATAAATAAATACTACACTCAGGGTAACAGCACAGCGGTGGTAATAAAGACATTACAGAACATTAATCACATAACTACTGCGACCAATTGCATTTGAAAAGTTGATAAATTCTTAGAAGCGTGGCATTACGCCATCAGGTATTTCCAATTTAATAATAAATATTACTTTATGATAACCATGATCACTAGAGTGAAAAAGTTTGTATGTCCAAAGATCCTCAATTTTATCTAAATGAAATTTATCAAAGAGATGCCGCATCTAGCAGGTACCCTTTGGCCCACCTACCATACATTCTTGTGCAAATATTGTCACAATTATCAGATAACATCAGCCTGTAAACACGGTAGCGAAGAGTGGTGCCCTTCGGCGAATATCTCACGGCCGGGAAAGATGCGGAGGCGATTGGGTGATTGGCCCAAATAATTTAGATTATGTCTAGGGAAATGATTTCTAATAAGAAATATTTAATAAAGTAGTGTATTGAATTCAGAATTTATCATAATATTAACCCCTTGAGCACTAACCTGGCCTTTACGCCAGCTTTCCATTGTTTTCCTATTGTCTTATTTTTATGGGTAATCGACATATTAATACGTAAAGCAAAAACTTTATACCCCTTTTTAGAATAAATTGTGCAGACGGCGGAGTATGAAATTTCGCACACTTATAGTTTATATAGAGAAGGAGTGCAGAATGCTAATTTTTTTTTTTAATTATGCATAAAAAAATACATTATATTAATAAAACAATACAGTTCACACGCTACCATTACTTTGACACAGACGCACATCTATAATTATATCCCTTACGATTACCAATGCATCATCAATCACATGTTAATGACACTTGAATGTTTTACTTTAAGCAATTAACAATGAAAACCAAACAAAATTGTTAGCATTTTTATGAAAAATGGTCGAATTTCGATCACAGGCGAGCACTAGTTGTTATTATGATGTGATTGCATTCTGTTGCAATGTTTAGAATCTATGACGATGCTTAAGACCTATCTTATTAACCAAACAAGAAAATCATTTCATTCCCGTATCTTTCTATAGCCTTACATTTTATGTTCAGCAGAATGAAGTTTACTTGCACACGCAAGCTTATGCAAATACGTCAACGTATATTAACATACTCTAAAATAGCGTTTTAAATTATTTAGTAATTAAGTCAATAAAAACTAATTCCAAGGTTTTGAAGCGACGATGTCGTAGTGGGTAGTGCGGCTAGATGCCGCGTCAATGGACGCGGGTTCGATCCCACCTAAAATCGGCTTGAGGTTTCGATGAAGGATCGTGAGGAAACCATAGCATGGTGGTAGTGCATTTTCTAATGATGCCCACCTGGGTAGCTACCACCCTCAAGTTTGAAAACCTGTTGCCAAAAACCAATAGGTGTGTTCCGGCAGCACCACTTGAGAACCAGTACCTCTAGGCTTAGTATGTTTACCAGTCTGGACCACATCGTTACTTAACATCAGGTTAGATAGTGGTCAAAGCACTGAGCCTATATCTCTGCCTATATAGCCTATAGAGCCTATATATATCTTGTAAAAAAAGGTTTACAGAAAGACGGTAAGTGATTGTATGTTTCATTTTTAAGGCCTGCCTACTAGACTGTATCATACCATGACCGTAACCGCACCGGTACATGCAAAAAAATATAGTTTGTATTAGTTACTATGAGACATTGCCCACTAGACCGTTCCGTCACCTGAGCGCCCAGGTGGACCACCGCGACATTGCCGCGTATACTATGTATTTCTACCTGACGCAAGATAATAGAAATATGCATATATATTTTTAATTTTGTATGCACACGTTTTTATTAATATGGACGTCGTAAAACTGAAATTGTATTCGTAAATACAAATTGCTGTATAATTTTCAACACCCAAATTTATAGATTCTCTGAAAAAATAAAAGGCTTGTAAGGAAATTTCGGAAATAATTAAACACTCTAGCATTAAATTATCGTTTATTTTAAACAAGCTGTGCACCCGCGTTTCATATATTCTTCACTGTAATTTTTTTTTACTCGGAATCCTAATTATTTCCCTAAAGTTTTCTGAGTACTAAGATAAGGTAAAAATATTTCTCATAAATTCAAACACTAAAACTGTGCATTGAAAAGGATTTTATTCAACTTTTTAAGAGTTTTAGTTTTCTACGCAGCACCCTAATTATTTTCGAAAATCTATTTGTTCTGGGTATTATTATTATTATTCGGAAAGAGGCTATGCAGGCTTAAACAATCCTGTATCACTCCGACCTAGTCAGATCTATTGTGATCACCCCTATATTGCTAACCTCCGGCTAACCTCCGGAACGGCTGGATCGATTATGTCGGGACTTGTTTTATTAGATAGCTGAAATTACGAAAATAATAAGTGATCCACGTAAAAAAAATTAAAACTCTTGAAATTGTGAATAAAATCCGATTCAATGCACAGTTTTACTAACAGGTATTTGAACTTGTGAAAAATATCTTTGCTTACTGTAAGTAGTAAACTTTAGAAAATAGTTAGGGCTCCGTATAAAACAAATTAAAATACAGTGAAGAATATATGAAACGCAGCTAGATAGTATAATAGATATTCCAAACGGGCACAAAAGTTACGCGTAGCATACGGGCAGGAAACCCGTTATATACACGAATGATACAGTCATAGAACGCGGTCGTTACGTTGCAGTGGGCATGGTAGTCCATGTCGTACTTTTTTACGTGCCTGATACGTTCATAGCATAATCATGGTATGATACGGTCTAGTGGGGAGAGACCTTTAATCTTCACTTATTGAACGGTTGCTTGCAAATTTATCAGGGCAGAATTCTATCAGCCGGTTAGCTCTATTAAAGGATAAACAATGTTAAACTATTTAAGTTGTCTGTCTTTACGTTTATAAAGCTGTGGATTTCAAACGCCTTCCGTTTATAAATTGGGCCGTCAAATGAAAGACATTTTCGTCCGTACCTTAAGATCGTTTTATTACCAACCCGGATGGACTTATGGGACGGATGGTGGGGAATGTAAATTTACTGCGATACCGGACGCGTGGAGGTGAGCTGCGGATTGTTTTGTTTTTGGCATTAAGAAGGACCGTGATTAACATTAGCTTAGAAGAGAAGGCTTATACGATATTATTGGTTACATTTAAAACACAATGTTAGTGTTTTCTTGTCAACATAGGCTGATGTAAGCTAACGTCTCCTATTTTCCTACTTTCGCCCAAACTACAAAAATCATGCATTCGTCAATCAAATCCACAAATCAAATCAAATCCCCACGGTCCAACAGCTTATTAATGAGGTATCTAATATTTTGTAGTAATTCAAAATCATGGGTACATCGACCTACATATTGTAGCTAAATGTAGTATGTTTGTTTGGTTAAAAGATTAAACGTTTTAGGTTAATTCCTTAATTGTTGGATAGATAGTATAGGGAAATTTAGTATTTTGATCCATAATGGCATTTCTGTGTCATTTTTGCCTCAACTTATTGCCTTCTAATAAATGTAAACATATTTTTCTCTTTCTGCTTTTTTAAACAAATAGATTAATAAACAAATGTTAGTAATTACTTAGTGAAAAACATTTGTTCAGATTTAGTCCTAAAATAAGCGGAGTTGGTGTAAGTGGAATGGAAACGAAACCAAAGGCCATTGGATTTCGGTTTAATTCTTGCATCTGTACATTCGTTACGATCGCCTACCTTATTTATTGTTGTTGTGTAAATTGCTTACTAGTTTGCGGATGGGAAAAGTTGCGAGGGGGTTGGCGCACAGATTTGTGGGTTAAAAGGTTTTACGTCTTTCGATTGTATTCATCTATTCGTTAATGTAAGTAAAATACGAGGAACCTTTTAACACATTTTAACACTTGTAACACATTTCCTGAAAATGAATGATACAATAATAATTCTAATAGTTACATTTCAAACTCAATTGAATATTGTTTTAACGATATGCTGTGTCAAAAGTGTTTCTGAATAAAACTTATTGCAATTTTCAAATTTCTAATCAGAGACAAATGTAAAAGAGATTGACCTATTTGGAGCGATTGATATTCTATAAAAGTTATCAATATCAGTTTTAAGAATAATTACAAATAAAAACAAATCTCAACAACATACAGCACAAGGTCGTGTACACGCACCTGCAAGTTTTAAGTAAGTCGCAATAAAATCGTTTGGGTAACTTCATCTTCCTTAGTCTCAATAACTAAACTACAATATCCAAAATGTAATCAAAAGTTTCACGCAGTAAAATCTATTATACATTAACTCGCAAGGTTTCTCGTATCGATAGTTGGTCCTTCGAGCGGATTACGTCCACCCCCTCAAGGAGATGTCGGCCCGAGGCGATCAGACCGGTGCTTTGTCTAAACCGATTCCAGCTCCTTCGGGACAGGTGTGGGCTTCCTTCCCAGGGTTTTAATTAATAATGTCTCGATATTGGGGCGTCTGTCGTGATTTCGTGTGTTACCCGGGAATTGGGTAGTTGAATTTGATAAAATGCATTGATTAATGACTTTGAAATCACTACCAATGGTTGTTATATGGAATTCGTTTCATGAAGTAGAAAGGGTGTATAAAGGTTTTGTCTTGTATCATATTTTCGCCATCACTTTTCTCAATTTTTGCAAACTTTGCTACATACCGATTGCTACATACTATCACCACGTTCAAAAGTTTTTCGATTTAACTGATTGTCTCCTGGTTTTGCCTCCAGACGTAATTGTTTTTTTTTTGTTTTTTTGTTCATATTCAAAATCAAATCAAAAACATCTTTATTCAATTTAGGCCCTAAGAAGGCACTTATGAACATCTAAAACACTACCACCGGTTTGGAAAACAACCCAGCCGAGAAGAGCCGGCAAGAAACTCGATCTGGTTCTTTTTTTTTAATAAATATAATACATGTAATTTTTTTTTTCATATAAAAACTATACAAATCAACATCTTAATAATGTTAGCGGAAGCACCAGAGATGTGGGTTAATTCCAGACATCACTATCGTTCACGTAATGATCCACCCTGTAATAACCTTTTGAGATTAAAACTTGCAATTTGCAATTTAGTATTTTTAATTTACCTACGTTCCAAGTGCTTAAACCAGACAATTTTACCTTTCAATGCCAGTGACACCTACAACAAAACGTTTGTTGGTTTTTACTTCGAACAATACTAATTCTAACATTTATGTGTAGCAAAGTTTTGCCTTTTTCCCATATTCAGTGCTTGCGTAGATTCCATGTGATGTAATGTAATTATCAATGGCTGAACATTTATCTTTGTGACGTAGTTGGTTATGAGGTGGGATTCCGCTTCGGTAGATACAAGTTCGTTAACACCTATACAATTATATAATGGGCCTATTCCCATGGTGAAGGAAAACATTGTAAGGAAAACAAAGCATGGTGATACGGTATTTTGTAATAATGTCTGTCGGGTTAGCTATCACAATTAAGTTTGAAATCATGTCGCTAAATACCAATAAGTGAACTCCGGCAGCATTACTTGAGAACCATTACTCCTAGGTTTAGTGTGTTTACCATTCTGGACTACATCATCATTTAATAGCAAATGACAGTATGAAATGGATTGTAAATAGTGTTCTTTTCATTCTTAGTTTAAGTGTTCTAAGGTTATCTTTCTGTTTTAATTGTTGATAAAATTACTCGTATCTGTAGTCTATGCTGAGTTGTAATCGAACCTATATTATACCTATATCATGATACACCGTTTCTTTTAAAGCATTTTAATGTTTCTTTTCTTTAATTCAATATATTTTTATGGAGCTTTTTCTTAGTATTCATTCATTTAGTATCTCGGTTAATGAAACATCGACGAAACATTAATAACAGTTCGTTATGATGATAAACAATTCCCATAGTGGCGATATATCGGAGTCCTTCCGCGACCCGTGACCCGTCCGTGTTCACAGGCAATGATTAGTTGAACTCTAGAGTGCTCTCATCTGTGCCAATATTATGATATATCATGTCTACATGTGTACTCTGACATCGTTTGATTTAGACTTTTTAGCTACCTTTACTATTTTACCTAGCTTTACTTTTTACCTATAAGTCTGTCATGTTGTCTTTAATTCATTAACTTGATTATTTCATCGTATGTAATTTTGTTGGCGTTTTGATATGGTTTGGTTATTGTACATAAGTGAAGTGTATAGAAAATAATAACTCAAACATTTATTCCAAAATGTCATATTAAGTTCCTGGAAAGTTCTAGCAAAATAGCCACAGTTTTGCTAGTATTGAAGATAAATACTCATAGATTAGAAAAATATCGTTATCCACATGACACTGTCAGAATTATGTTTTTGTTGTTGTTTATAATTTATTACGGTCCTGAATATAAGTTATATAGGACCAATGTCGTATTATTTTACTAATGTTCAGTGTAAAGGAGTTTTTGTTAGGCCCTCAGAATTTATGCTCCGTGATATTACTTTCAATATACATTACATGTGCACAATAAACAATCTTTATCGCGTAAAACACCACCAAAGTTACATAATATAGTGTCATATACTGCAAGTTAATGAATTAAATTACTACTAGATGAAAGATTAAAATTGCGTTAAAAAACTCCATTGTGAGTTTCTTATATATTTGGTATTTGAGCGATAATACTATAGAATTTGGGCAAATGAATCTAGCAGATGTTCAATTTTCATATCTAGTCATATGTAATCTGTGATCTTCGGTGAATCTTAACTGAATGTATACCCCTGGGCTAACATTAATACAGCCCAGTCCTGATTCGAACGGAAGGAACATCCTTATCTATAGTAAGTAGAAATAAAATTTCATAAATTAAATATTCGTTTTTGTTCGACAGATTGTATGTTTCAAATGAACATAACAAACGTAATATATGTTTTTACTGGGATTTTTTTTCTTTATTCCAAGTTATTCGTTTAGTATTAACGATATACATTAAAATTAATTATTAAATGCCAGTTCGTTCTAAAGCTGCTTGAAAAAATTAATATTCAAATATGGAATAGTATTTTCCCCCGCCTTCTCCGAACGTTGAAGTACGTTACAAATCCAAAATGGCGTTCATGTAAAGCCTGCACCGTACGCACTCGAAACTCGTTCTTTTCCCGCCTCGGAGTGTCGTTGGCATTAAATCTTAATAAACTCCGTCATGCATCGCGACGGTGGTTCCCTTTGATTTTTCACTCGGCAAACCTCGTCTGCTTCGGTATCAAAGAAAATCATAACTCTTTTCAATGAGCGTCGATATAATGTTCACAAAGGACGATATAATTGATCCCCGTCTCCCTGTTCCCAGTTTTTTAAGTATTTATAAGTCGACAGGTGGATTTGAGGTCGTTTATTTGGGTTCTGTATCCTCGCTTTTTTGTTGCTGTTGTTATTATTCAGTTTAATTTACTCTCTGAAAATACTACTGTTTTAATTTTCGTAAACTAAACTGGAATTGGGCTGGCAAATATGCATTATACTAAAGTAGTAAGATATATTATCCTGATGGATAAAGACAACAAATGCTAGTACTGACTAGCTTCAAAAACTTGAACCAAGAAGCCCTAGGTGCCATGTGAAATGGTAAAACTAGATAAGATGTTGAGTAAATTTTGAAGAAAACTCAATTGGCATTTTGCTGTCTAATTTCGATATAATTCTAAACTCTCTAATAATAAATGAAGTATTTCTGCAAAATAATGATCACCCGTGGGCTGAAAAGGTTTCCTATTCATTTTAAGGAATCCAAAAAGAGAGACGATGTATGTAGACGCAGGCCCCGATACACTGGACACTGTGACTTCAATTTACTAATACAAATAAGCGACGACCCTTCCGGTCCCGGTTACAGGCGACGCTTTCAAAGAGCCCATTGTGTTCAACCCTCAATCGCGGTCTCGATTATCGGAAAGAAAACACTCTCATCTATATTTTAAATAATGATCAGGGTACAAGAGACCCTCGGACGGGGGAACAATCAGTTCGTGATGGATTGCGCTTGATACAGGTAATAAAGGCTGTGTATAGTCGCCACCTTATTAGTGGATGTTTGTAGTTTTTGTTTTAGATGTTTTGCAATCATTTTTTGGATACTTAAAATGCTTCAATTCGTATTAGAAGTATTCATGTATATTCAAATTTAATTAATCTGCTTACTCTGTCGGGTAGGCTATGAAGATAATCAATAAAATAAGTATCAATATAAAATCTATATAATTAGTAGTTGCTATTTCGACACGGTTTTATCAAATAGCCTTTTAATGCTATAATTAAAGTCCAAATTATTCCTAAATATGTTGAATTGACGCCATGCGTCGAGAAATTTGGGGCAAAAGCATTTTGTTTTTAGATTAAATTAGAGGTAACTAATAAGACTATTTACAGTATTAGAACATAGTCCGGATGGATATATGTTTTTAAAAGGTGCGAATGAAAACACAGCGAAATGATTCGCAGCGCATCATTAACAGTGTAGAGTGCATGCGAGTCCGCTGCTCTAGTTCCGTGGAGGGAGCCGCTCGATGCTGCAGCCGCTAGGTTCGTTATGGAGCCCCGACGAGCACCCCATTGTGACTCGAGCACGTCTGCGCTGTTGTGGACGAGATGTGGGTAATTGTACCGCTGGTTTATCACGCTCACGGTTTATAGTTTCCTGGATGTGACTTGTTTTTGTTTTCTTTTTGCATTATTTGTAGATTTTTTCTCCGTACATTAATACGTCTATCATCTATTCCTTAACTTCAAGTTTATTTAGTTTCTTAGTACTCAATTTGTGAAGTTTCTTCTAAGTCCATTACCATTATGATCATACACTACAGACATACTTACAGAACAAGCTTATGTATTATTACGTATGTAATGATTTAAGGTAGAACTAGTAGTACATGTTTATAAAAAACAATGTTTATTAATATTCTAAAATTGTAGATAACATAGATTAAAAACTATCTATAGAGCAAATTGTCTGTCTTGAGCTATTACCAATAAAGGGAATACGGTGGGAGAAAATCACCCCATTTAAAGCCTCATCTCCCTTAATAAACCGACGGCGACGTGTCACCCACTTTATAGATTTAATGTCGTCCCAAATTTGCTTATTGTTCCCAAATATGCCTCACATCGTTCCCTGAACAGGTAATGGCGTTATTTATTGCCAGTAAACGAGCATCGAGGTCTCGCAAGACAAAGATTATAAATTGTCCGTGGTCGAGGTTTACGAAGGCTTGATAGTTTTACTTAACTATGCCGTTCTATTATTAACTCTCTATTCATATGGGTCCGTATATTTAGTACACAATGGTCGTTCATCATGCTATTATATATATTCAAAGGAACGCAGTCTCTGTTAACATTTTGCCGTAGAAGTTCACTTGTTTCGGTATATTATTAACATTTGTGAACTTTAAAAAACTTTACGTTAAAATGTTAATTTTGTTCCGGTTTTGCTAATACCAGTATTCTAGGGTTGGAATTATTATAGTAAATTTCATTTGCAATTATGATTGAAAGACACATGATACAAACGTTGATATATTGAGTAGGTTTTGTTAATTATATTTAAAGTAGCACTATTGCGGAATAAAATAGTAGTTAGCAGCTAATTGATACTTAAAAATATTTCTGTAACTGTTCGTGCATTATTTAAAGATGGTTTTAGATTGCGATGTGTAGTGGATGACTTCATTTACATTCGTTCACTTCTCCCATGAAATGGTAAATGGTAAATCAGTAATTATTGTAGTTAAACAGTAATTAGCGCCTTGCCAATCATTAAATCGAGGGTGTTCGAAAAATGAAGAATTCATACGTCCATGCAAAACCCCGGCGGCTTAACAACCGCGATGATAATAGGAGACGGCGCGGCGCGTCGAGTGGCCGCGGTCTTGACGTCGACAATGGGCTTCCGACTTGTTCTTTGCTATGCACCGTTATTAAAATCTCGTGAAACAATCGACTGTGGAGTACACTTCCTAAGGTCTGTGTACAGAGTTTGATACCAATTGCTGCGAACATGTTGAATTTATTATCTTGTTTTTGTAATACGATGACAGCAATTAGTATTTTTTTACCGAAAATGCTAAATTATGTTTCTTCAAGTGTTTGAAATAAGTTTTCAATTCGAAGTTCAATTACTAACCTTAAGTAACAAAAAGGCTATTATAACTTGTCATCACATTTCAACATCTTAAATCCCTCAAGCTATGTCTTTAGTATTTTCAGATCTTATATAATTATGATTATTGGTGGATGAAGTGCTTATTATTCTTGCGATTACTATGTACAATTTTTTATTACTGGTATCCAACTGTAAACGTTCACATTATGCATGTAAAATTAATATAGGGCCAACGCCGATTGAGTCGTCGAATGATTGTTGGGCGATAATTACGATGCCGGTTGAAGTTAAACCACTGGTCCGGCACTCGGATGTTTGATTATTTCTTTATAACCATCGAAATAATTCCAGTACAATGTTCTAATGTTTACTATGGGTTTGTATAGTACGTTTATCGTCAATATAATATAATTCTATTAAAAGTAATATAAAGATACATTAAGGATAATCTATTCGACTATGGGAACCTTCATGGGAAGATGGATTCATGTGCTTTAGCCGCGTCATTTAAACTAGTTCCTTTAAGCTTAACGTATATTCATTTGTTAGCAGAAAAGATTGTGGTCAAACACTGAGCCCATGAGCGTAATATAAAAATTAGGTAACCATGGAAACTGGCGATAGAAGTGAATATTAATATAACCTAAAATATAACATTTATCTGGTTTTTGCATGTGTTGGCGCTCCCAGTATTAATTATCTCTGAGCGCTAGCACTCAAACGCCATCTTTCTTATACTTGACATACTGTAGCATGTTGCCGGAAGACGTAGTAGCATCGGTAACGCGAATCTATAACTATTCCCCTAACGTGAATCGCTCAATACCGCAAAAATTTTCAAAGTTTATTTGGGAATAATCAAAAACTACAATCTAAATAGAATATTCAAAATAAAAATGTCGTTTATTTCTCATAAACTCATGATCATCATCGTCGTCCTGATCCCAATTACTTATGTGGGGTCGGCGCAGTATTTCTTCCTCTTGCTTACATCTCTAGCAGTCACCATATTACCATTCACCACTTTTGACTTTATATCTCCCCTCACACACTCCATCCATCTTTTGGACGTCCTCTCCATTCCTCAACTTACATAGTCATCATCACTTCTTCGTCACACGCGTTTCGTCTCTTCTCAAAACACGTTCATACCAAAACAAATGATTGCCTTTCATCTTTTCTATCACGAACCACTGTCAAACTTCCTCTAATTTCTGATCCTATCCATTCTGGTTACACCACACATCCATCTCAACATTCGCATCTCTGCTGCATGCAGTCGCTTTTCATCCATCCTCTTACTAGCCCAACATTCCGATCCATACAGTACGACAGGTTTTATAACGGACTTATATATTCTGCCCTTCAGTTTATTTCTCACAAACTATGGTATAAGAAAGAAGATACTCGTAAATATGTTGGTGGTAATTTAATGAATATATATTATACTAAATATATATCCGAAATGATAATATCCGTTTACTTCGAAAGTAAAATAATATAACTTTCATTTATTTATGTACAAGCTCTAGTTAATCTACCTAAAGCCACTGTCAACACTCAAGCTTCACAGTTCACAAAGGTAGGAAAATATAACAAAATTATGAAAAACGAATCCAAAGCGTTCAAACACTCACGAGATCCCACAAAAGGCGAAGGTCCGAAACCGAAGCGTTGCATCATTAATGAACCACGGGCCGACATCTATTGTTGCACTATTTAACATCGCTCCCACTTTTCAGGGATTTCGCCAAATTAAACTGGACGACGATTATAGTCAAAATTCACGTCTAGCTGAACGTACAGGGCGGACGTGCAAATAAAACTATTGTTGTGGGGTAGGTACATAAATACATGAGAATATTAATTAATGTGAATTATGAATAAAATAGGTTTCGCCTTCTTTGCTCGGGTCGTTGGGGGCATGAATGTTGTTTGTACGTTTACGTTTGATTGACATTTAAAACAATGGCACCTGAGTATTGTTTAATTTATATTATTACTAGCTGTGTACCCGCAGCTGCGCCCGCGTTTCATATATTATACACTGCGTTTTCATTTTCTTAAACGGAACCCTAATTACTTTACGTAAAATGTCTTTGGTACTAAGATAAAGTAAAAATGTTTCTCATAAACTTAAGCACTTGCCAGTAAAACTATGCACTCAATAGGATTTTCTTTATATTTATATATACATATAGGATGTATATATATATATATATTTATATGAGTTTTTTTTTTTTTTTTACGCGGAATCCTAACAGTTTTTCAAAATGTAAAGTTACGCGGAGTAACTTCTGCTATCTACCAAAAAAAGTCCCATCAAAATCCGTCCAGCCTTTCCGGAGATTAGCCGGAAAAAAACAGACAAACAATAATTTTTAAAATTGTATTTTTGGTACCTATATGTATCGTATATACATTGGTACCTATTTAATTTAAAAAAAAAATCGACATTACAAACAGACATTTCAGTTTTATTTTATTAGTATAGATTCTTTCATGGACCACTGACCGTAAACCTGGACTATTTTAAACTAAAATACTGAATAATTGACTTGAAAATAAACTTTCTTTATCATACTGCACAGATTTGGAATTTTGTCACAAGCTCATCTGTTATTAGGTGAGGGTCACAGGCTGTAAAGTGATCCTGGTGGAACACTCCTAAACGTACTTGGCGTCAAATTTTCAACTTAAGAATTGCACGCTAACCGGGGTGGCTATTAAAAACTATCACAATGCATCCCTCAATAATATTTGAGGGAGTTATTTATTATTGCTCGTGGAGGCCTAAAATTACATAAAATGTTGTTTATTTGTGAACGAAGAAACACAATCACTTTTACAAATTTTTAATAAAAAATACCTAGAGGATTTTTGGTTCAAAATAATCGTCAAACATGAAAATAGTATATTATATTTGTGTTTATAATATTTTTATACATGCGAAGCGTCATAGCCCAGCGGGCAGTGCGACCGGACTCCGCGTCAATCGATGCGGGTTCGATCCCCACTTATCCGACTCTAAAATCGGCCTGAGCTTTCGTTTCTAATGATGCCCGCCTGGCCCACCCTCAAGTTTGAAAACCTGTCGCCAAATACCAATAGGTGTGTTCCGCCAGCATCACTTGAGAACCAATTCCTCTGGGCTCAGTGTGTTTACCATCCTGGACCACATCGTCACTTAACATCAGGTGAGACTGTGGTGGTGTAATATATATATATAGATACTGCGCATATAAGACACTTGACACTACTTAAAAAGATCTCTAGTACCGGGTCAACTTTGAAATCTGAAAACACAAATTGAATGTTTTCATCTCCAATCGTGATTACACGTATAAATACAACAGAACGTCAAAGTACAATGTTTTGAGGTTATCAACAAAGATTACTTCGTGTATAATAACGCGTTTGTAATGTTAGGCATGTCCCGTACACTACGCCCGTACATTGTTTGCCCCCCGACCGAAACTCGGACTTTCGACGCGTAAAATTACTATCACCTACACCTAAGGTAAATATGTCGGCAAGAAATTCGCTTTGAACCCTTGCCCCTTTGTTGTCCAACTAAAACTATTCACAGTTAATCCTTGGATAAACATTGCTTGCTAATAAATTAACGTGTTATTAATATAATAATAACGTCTGCACGCGGTTTCATCTTAGCAATTATCTAATTATCGTATTCTTCTTGACAGTTGAGAAATATGCCATCCAAGCGTAATTTATTTGTGTCCTTATTTTGCAACTTTTACATGCATTACATTAGGTTGACCTGTTTGAGTATGTATCTATTTTATGTAACGGAAACTTCGAACTCAATTATTTTCGTTATTATTACTCAATTATTATGTCGACGTTTACCTGTCGACAAACATAAAATATTCGCAGTTACAACATCCAGCCCTATTCTACCTTAAAAAAAAATACAATTTACAAAACTGTCTGGTTAATCCGATTTATTATCAGTATAGATAAACCTCTTAATCATACATACATGTGAAAGGTGTGCCCTACAGCTTTACGCTTTTCTGTTACCTTACAAAGGTCCTTTTAAGATATCATAACGTTTGGGGTCAACTGTAAATATAGTTAGTGGACGATTTCGCTTTTTGTTTGCTGTTTATTGTATCCGTTGGGTTTGTGAGTGACATGTTAGTTTTGTACCCGCAACGTTAGGGATATACCAAAATATGATATTGTATATTCCGTAAATCTTTACTATTTATTAAAGGTAGTTTTGATTCGTTTTTAGATTTTATTCGCGTCGCGTCTACAAAATGAATGCATCCGATACTTTTTACCCGTTGTTGTGGAAAATTCTCAAAGTTAACATAATTGTAGCGAGATCCACGAGAAGGTTTATTCATGTTAATAAGCAGAGTTTTATCCAAACTGAATATGCTGTTGATGTAAAGAGTCTTTCGTATCTCACCAGGCTTAGTGAGAAGAGATTAAGGTATTAATCAGAGAAATAACGGATATTTCTCATCTCAAACATCCCAGTAATAATAAGAAGCGACATTATGAAATACAGCAAAGTATAATTTGTGATTTAAATATACATTAACCCATCTTATTTTTCATTGTCAACGCAACAATAATTAACACATCGGATAAGTCCGCGAGAACCTCATATTTCAACCGGCGATATAATCCACGCGGAATCTCATCATCCCCAAAATATATCCTGAGCTAATAAATAGGAGGAGAAAAACTCGGTCAGTGCGGAGCTTTCGCCGGGCACTAAGTGAGTGCTTTACGTCATAGCAGAGATCCCCGTAAAGTGAGTCGAGTAAAGCCGGGCGCTGTTCGATGGGCCGCGCTCGACGCGATGTCTGTAATAGCAATAGCTTTGTATTAAAGCCGTTGGGAGGACGTCTTGTTATTCGGTCTAAGTTACAGCGTTTCGCCGATTTTATCAACGCTATTTTATAGGTTATCGAATAAGATTGAAAATTTCATTATTTGTTAAATATCTATAGTCATTGAAGAAAAAGAAACACACTAAGCCGAATAGATATGGTTCTTAAGTAATACTGCCGGAATATAACTATGATCTTTTTTAACTTGATGGATATTTAATCAGAGGTCCGTAAATAAATACCTTACATCATGTGATGCTTTGAGGGCCCGTTTAAGTATCACGTAGATATAATTAGACATTTTTGACCACACCTCCCCCTTTTGTCAGCAAGGAAAGCTTCTACCTTCTCCCCATATGATTAAGTAAACATGGGCAAAATTTTGTGGAAATCAAAAATAAACAAAGCATAGATCCTCCGCCCGGCATTGATGCCTTGAATGGCCTCTAACCACGGAGATTTTCTTCATCGAAAACTCGGAGTCATTGTAAGAGTCGACGCGGTATCTCCCAATCCACCTTTATATTTTACTATTGAGTTTACCATCATCATCTCTCTACCCTTGTCCCATTTTCATTTGGGGTCGGCGTAACATGTCTGCCTCTTCAATTCCTCTCTATCATTTTTTACACAATCCATCCATCTTCTCTTTTCCTCCCATATAACCGTCGACAATGCATATCCAATACCTTTGTCACAATATCCCCTTCTTCCCTGCGCATAACATGTCTATAGTCATAACAGACGGCTGCTCCTTAACTTCGCTGTTACTGACGCCATTTTCAAACTTCCATCCATCTCAATATTCGCTTATCAGCTGCATGCAGTCTTTTGGGTTAACCAGGTGTGTTAAAATATGTTCTACAGAAAACAAGTACTTACACAACTCATGTATTGTCACTTGAATGAACTATTTAATGATATTATATAATCGTGTTACATAAACAGTCAGTGTTTGCTTCCCTATGAGTTCTTGTGACACGCGCCCCGTACGCTATATCGGCGTGGCTTAGCGCTTTTTCATCAATCCTGCTTTATTACGGCGGCTTCGCTTTTGTCTACGGGCCGGATGTCGGTCATTTAGTCTGACCGCGCCACTCTCTATTACTCCCGGCCGATTCCATTCGTATCTGTCGTCCGAATCCGCCCGGTATCCGTCTTCAGACGTCATCCAGGCGATTCGAGGCGAATTCCTTTTTTTCTCCCTCGCACGTTCGTCTTTTTCTTTATTTCCGAATCATCTGAATGTCTAACCTCTAAGCTGTCTTCGGTTTGTTTTCTGTTTGGTGATTTTTTTTAAAGGGATTTGCTCGCCAACGTCCGATCACGTCTTCCCGTCTCTCCTTCGAATTTATGAGGCAATATCTCATGGTATATCGAGTTAAATAACCTTTAATCTAGTGATATAATGGAGGTTTTACTGCGGTCCGTTTCGATTGTGTTTCGCCTTCTTATTGTGCGGCCGTCTTTAGATTTAATAGTACGGGATTATTTTCGTTTCTAATATCGTCTGGTATTGTCCTTTTATTTATTGTAATATTCGTTAAAATTGATATTTCTCTGTTGGTATAATGGAAGCTAATATTTTAAAGACAATGACAATCGTATGAGATTCTCGATCGCCGACAATCCTTAACGTAATACCAAAATGTAAAAATCATATATAAATGAAAAAAAACAGTGTATGTTTGTCCTCTATGTACTTCTTAAGTACTCATCCGATTATGATGAACCTTTGGTGAATTGTTCCGGTGAAGATTTCTGTCTTCTTTTTTCATTGCATTGCAATGCTTGCCTGGCATAACAAGTATACATTATATGTGTTATTACATTTACATAGGATAATAATGACTGATAGCGACATACAAATGATCATCGATGCTTTATCTATACTATCTATCTATATTAGAAAATAAAATTGAAGTTTCTGTTTGTAATGTCAAATATTTTTTTACTAATTTGATATGAATGTATTTATAGACAGTACCTATACTAAAAATACAATTTTAAAATTTTTGTCTTTCTGTTTGTTCCGGGTAATTTCCGGAACTACTGGACGGAATTTTGACGGGGATTTTTTGTCGTAGATAGCTGAAGTTACTCCGAGTAACTTAGGGTACTTTTAATTTTCGAAAATAATTAGGATTCCGCGTAAAAAAATCAAAAGTCATAAAAAATAATAAAAAATACGACTCCATGCACAGTTTTTCGGGCAAGTGCTTGAATTTATGAGAAATTGTTTTACTTTATCTTAGAAGTAAAAAAAATTAGGGTTCCGTATAAAATTTTTAAATGCAGTGAAGAATACATGAAACGCGTGCGCAGCCGCAGGCACACAGCCAGTTTAGAATATTTTAACAAAACAATTAAATAATCTAGAATTTTTATATACTGAATAAATTGGTGTATGCAACGCAAACAAATTTGCTAGCATTTTATTTAGTATTACTAATAAATTTCTAATAAAAAAAAGTGAATATATTAATAGTCAAAAATTAATTTCAGTACATACGTTTTTCGCCTCTTTTAGTCAGCTGATATTCCTTTTTTTTCTTTTGTTGTTCAGTAGTTCACTAACTTTAGTATGGACAGAAATGATTTCAATAATTATTGTCGTCTAATTTCAACCACTCGTAATTATAAATAACACCGTTGTCTTTTATATGTAGTTAGATTGTAAGAGGGAGGATGGCGTTCGAGATGATTAGTTAAGTATTTTCTTTGTTATCCAGCCCGGGACGGTTACGTTGCCACTCTTGGCATGGTTCCCAATGTGATCTGATTAAATCATGCGACATTAATGTCTTCGCCGACGCTCATAAATAATTACATGTATAATATACGTTTTATAATAAATTTCACTCTGTAATATTTTTATATTTATTACACAGTAACTTGTATACCTGCAGCTCTGTTCGCGTATACTATAATAATAATAATAATAAAGTGTGTTTATTCAATATCAAACATACATTTTAAATTACAATTGATTACTTCTGCCAAACTGCATAGCAGTTTATTGGCAGGTGTAACCTCCGTTTTTAATTACATTTGTCTATAGATATATAAACACTTAATAATAAACATATTTTAAAAAGAGCAATACACTTACATACATGCAATACATACATTTACAGTAAAATATAAAAAGAATGAAAAAAAAATGAATATAATTAACTTAAACTCACACTATCTACCTAACAGGAACTGGCTGGTTTTGTTTTTAAAGTTCGTTTTGTAAAATTATTGTTTTGTAATGATAATGCTAAACTGTTATATAATTTAGGCACCAAGCACTTTCTATGTCTTTCCCCAAAATAAGACAGACTAACGGACAGACAAACAGATAGTAATACAAGTAGGAACACAATAACTTTTATTTTTTATTTTTATTTTTTGTATTATTCAAATTACTTCTTCTATATAGTCATACATATTATACTAACGTCATAAAATATATACTAAAACCTGATAAAAAATGTATTTATAATTTTAAGAAGAATCATGTAAATCAAGATATCGAATTATAAGCCAACTAACGGACAGGCAGACCAGAACAGTCTAGTGAGAAACTGGGTTATTGTAAGTCAATCGTATATCTGTCTCCTAAGAGATATGCTACTATATCCAACCACATTACCACTGAGGTGCCATCGCTTCAATGTAAGGATGGACTACATGAACAATAATATATTCGTTTGAATTAATTAATAATAGTCTCCATTGTCCACCATATTGGTGACGCGGCTTTACCTATGAGTAATTGTGTAGCGGAGACACAACAGGGTCTTCAGCTTGAACCGATGGTGGCAAGCGAGACGTCTGCAAGCATCGTTTATCATGTCGCGACCTTCTGTCTGACCCTCGATAGTGTTTGCAACTCATCTCCTATTATAACATTGTAGATATTGTAATAGCTTATTTGAAATTACTAAAGCTGCCTCTGTATATATATATATATAGACTTCTAAGTCATAATGTAGAGTTACCACTATGCTAGGTGCCCAAGTTAAAGAAATCTGCAATTTGTCGTTTGATGTCAATGACATTAATAGATAACTGTTACTGTCGAAAGACATTTTTTTCATATTACAAAAGACTATGGTTGTTTGTATGTTGTTTGTCTATTCTTGCTTTATTTATATTTTATTGTCAGGTTTTAGTTTGTAACAATTATTGTATGGAATGAATGAAGAAAATGAGCATCGACGCGTTCTCATACAAATTTAAGAGGTACCTATATAACTAAGCAATTAACTTTTATATGCGAGCAAATCCGCGGAGCAAAGCTAGTATGTCGTATAGCGACTACAATGCGAATGCTTAATTAGTTTTACCATTAATTGTGTCAATTGGTCCGTTGAATGCGCATGTAATCGAACATGTCGCGCCTAAGGCAGTGCTCCTACTAATGGTATTACCTTTATTAATCATTTGCCATTCGTTCCTCGTACGTCCCAGTCCGTTGATTCTCAAAGTTTATACCAAAAAAAATGGATAATTACGTACCATGTTCCACAATTCTTGTATTCGTTATATCATTTCCAATTTCTAGACGAACAGATTAAGGTTAATCGCCTCATTGGTACGACCATATAACATGTTACTTCCATGTTTTACTAATTAACATGGTTTACCAACGAATGGTTTGAACTGGTTGAGATTCCGATTAAATAAAAAGGAACGTTAGAAGAACTTTGAGATCTTTTCTTGGATAATTAATAGTTCATTAAATACGTCAAGAAGACGGTGTTGTGAACTTTATTTATTTTCAGCTTCTTTAGAATACGTCATGGGTACGTTAAATATCCTTATCGAATAAACCGATAAAAAATCGACACATCACACTCGTTGGTTTAATATTATAAGAAATGTTTGAGAACCGCTGACATCTGTCGCGTATTGTCACCTATAAGTAGGCGCGGGGAAAGATATTTGATTAGTGACCACTGTCCGCTGAGGGGCGCGGATAACATTATACACAATGATAATATATTTACTAGAAGTGGCTATGCTACATTTTTCTCTTACTTTTATTTTAAAAAAATATCAATATCACAGCAAAGTTATATTTTGATAACTAGATATTCTCAAATTTAACTTATTTGTAATCCATCTTTTTGGTTAATTACTGTACTATGCTTGAGTTTTAATGGTAAATTATTGTAAATGTTGATTTACAATTTTTTCATGCATGTTAACATTACAAAGTTATCAGTTCGGCGAATTATGCATCGAGTAAACAGATATTTAAACAAGTTTCTTAATATTTTATGCCACAACATAACGAAAATATATGCCATTGGTCAATAGTATTATTAGGACGATATTTATATGTTATAATATAATCCATCTACGCGAGGGATTTAGCCTAATTAAATAGATATTAGGTTTAACTAATTAATGTGTTTTTCTATCTTTTCAGGTACGTGCTAATTATATATCCAAAGAATTCTAGACTTGAAAATGCAAAGTCTAAATGCGTAGGTAAGGAGTTTAATGATAACATATAAAAAAGTTATTCAGTAGAAATAATTATAAGATAAATAATAATTATATTTTCCCTTTAAAAGGGAAAAAAAAACTGTACGCATTTAACAAAAATTTGACATCAGACTGTTAAAAATACAATTTTTGATTCATTTACCATAATATGAAGCGATGTGGCGCAGTGGATAGTGCGGTCGGATTCCGCGTCAGTGGACGCAGGTTCCTATCCACCTATCCCATCTAAATTTAGCCTGAGCTTTCGGTGAAGGAAAACATCTTGAGGAAACCATAGTATGGTGATAGGGCATTTTCTGATAATGCTCGCCTGGGTAGCTACCAGCCTTAAGTTTGAAAAGCCTGTCGCCAAATACCAATAGGTGTGTTCCGGCAGCATCACTTGAGAACCAGTACCTCTAGGCTTAGTGTGTTTTACCATCCTGGACCAAATCGTCACGTAACACCAGGTGAGATTGTGGTCAAATCACTGATCCATACCGTGATATACAAAATTCTAAAACAAAATTATTATTTTTTTCTAACCTAACTAATGTTGTTGACCGAAAGGGCTTTTACAGCTTCACCGAACTTTGTGGGCGAGTGCTGAAGGCACTCAGTCGCAAAAGATAACTAGCACAAGGGTTCGAACTTCGGCTTGACCGCTACCTGAGTGTGAAAACTCCCGCGGATTTTTTATCCTAGCCAATCCCTACATTTATTATTTAACATATTAAAAAGATTCCTTACAGGACCTATGTACTCGTACCTGCGTGTTGTGTGCAGGAGTGTGTATGCAGTGTTGTGCGTGTAATGCTTGATGCATGGGCAGTGTCACTGTATTGCGCTGGCGGCGACGGCAAGAGTCTCCCCAGTTGGGGAACGAGGCACGTCTAGGTTCGCCGCCTAAGCGCGGAGTGGAACCCGGAGAGTGTGCGGAAGCCGCAGTTACCCGCCCGCCCCGGCGGCGGGAACGGTGGTTTCGCGAGCGTAGATTCTGGCACACATATTTCCTCGGGTAATGGGGAAAGATCCTATTCGCGGTGGTGATTTTATCGTCGGGGTCGGTAAAGAACGTTTTGCGGTCTCCGAAGCGATTCGGAGTTAACGGATCTGTGAGGAGAACAAAATGACATTACTTTTCGATTTATATATGATCCCTCTAGCGAAGAGCACACCTTTTTTGCGGCAACAGGACCCTGGAAGGATGCGAATAGTTATGATAAAAACTAAATATAAATTTTTTTTTTTTTCGTGTAGATCGTTTTATGATCAGTATCATCGTTAAAATTGGTTCTTTTGTGTTTGAAATTATAGTATCGTACATGTAGTACATAGTAAAGTAATGTACTCAAAACACTTCCAGTGTGTCTTTAATTCTGTTAATAGTGCTATAGCTAGCTGACGATACTCGCATAGTCCGGCCTAGCGTCCTGGGAAATATCTTTAAATAATTCGTCACTGATACATTGGGGGTGATAATACCATTTTTTTCTATTATTGTACACATACGTGAGGCGAAATAATTATTTCGGAAGCGATAAGTTATATCTGACACTAATAAATGAGGTGTTTGTTTTATGAGGGTAAGTATGTATATGTCGTATATTCATCACAAAAAAAAATATCTAAAATATTTTCAATGGCTTAATAATCATGCGATCGGATAACGCGCCGATGGAGTTGGGTTCAAAACTTATTAACCTATGTTTTCGGTGAATGAAAATAGACGTTGAAACATTAGCATGGTATTTTCTAATGTAGGTACTTGGTTAACTATCACCCTCAAGTTTGAGAATCTGTCGCCAAGCGTTTTGTGGTGTGTTTCGGCAACATCACTTAAGTTTAACATGTTAACATAGTCACTTAAAATCAGGTGAGATTTTGGTTAAAGCGCTCGGTCAAAAACAGCTCTTTGTCTCTCTTTCCTTCAGCCAGCTTAACTGATTTACCTCATTCTTCGTATAAATCATAGGTTTGATCTCTGGTCAGGTAATGTAATATGTTTTGTTAAATTTTATTTCATATAAAAGGCAGCGTTCGTATGTTTGTCGGTTAGTTTGTCTATTACTCGAGAACCACTTAACTGATTAAAAAATATATATATGCATTAATCTGGTGAAGTTTTGGTACATGTTTTGTTACGTTAAATATTATCTATGAGGATATTACAAAAGTAATCTGAAAAATATGAGAAAATCTCTTAATAAAAACGCAGCGTTTATGTCTGTCCGTTAGTTTATAACTCGAGCAACAATGTACAATTTTTATAACGTATTATTTTATATGTATTATCTGGTAAAGCTTAAGTATGCAAACAGAGCCGCGGGCATACAGCTAGTTAGGTATTATATTGAATGCGGAGCATGGCCGCCTATGGGGCACCCGTGTGGGCGGACGCCCTCAACTCCCGTAATGTCCGTGTGCTGCAAGCTGCGCAGCGCACGGTCGAGTTGAGGGCGATACGCGGATACCGCACGGTGTCCGTAGCGGCGGCCTGCGTGCTCGCCGGCTCCCTGCCGTGGGAGCGAGAAGCGGAGGTGCTCGCTGCCGTGTACCGGTACGCGGCAGCGAGGAGGGATGGTGGAGGGCTCCGCTTACATCCAGCAGAGGTTAGGAGAGTGAGGTTGGAGAGGAGAGAGGAGGAGATGGTCAGGTGGGAGGAGGACCTGGCGGATGCGCGCTATGGGCGACCAACCATAGACGCCATCCGTCCGGTCCTCCGGGAGTGGGTAGGGAGAAGGCACGGCTCCCTCACATTTAGGCTTGTGCAGGTACTGTCCGGACATGGCTGTTTCGGATGGTACCTGCACAAAATAGCCAGGAGGGAGCCGTCGGCGGTGTGCCACCACTGCGGCGCGGCGGAGGATACGGCGCACCACACGCTGGCTGAGTGCGCCGCGTGGGAGGTGCCGCGCCGCGAAGTGGTGGCGGTTGTGGGGGAGGACCTCTCGCTGCCGACCGTCGTTAGAGCCATGGTCGGCAGCGAGGAGGTCTGGAGGGTCGTCGCCTCCTTCTGCGAGAACGTAATGATGCAGAAGGAGGCTGACGAGAGAGTTAGGGAGGATGACCCGGAGGCGCATCCTCGCCGAAGAAAAAGGCCGAGGGGGCGGTGGGCCCGTTATGTCAGGGGGTTCCTGCGTTTATAGGGACCCCCTGACGGTTGGTGGACGTGTGTCCGTATGTTTTGTGTTTGTGTTTGTGTTTGTGTTTTGTGTCTTCTTCTCTCTGTCCGCCCTTTCTCTTCCTGAGTATCCCTCTCCTCGCTATGTCTTGTCGTTGTGACAAGATGAGTGAAGGAGAGGGACTCAGAATTTCTCTTCTTAGTGGCGGGCTTCTTCCCCTTTCTCTTTGCCCGCCACTGAACTGTCCCAATTTTCTCTTTTATGGGGGGGCAGCTTTTCTGCCTCCCTGGCTGACCGACCGTCTTGGTCATGCCTCCTTCGGGAGGCGGGCGAAGAGGTGGGGTTGAGTAGTGTGTACACTCCCCCATCCCCACCGGGCCATTGCACGACGAGGCCCGGCGGGTTCGCTGCAGGGGGCGACGCGGTGCTTGCGAAAGCCACCCCGTGTCGCCCCCATCCCAAATGCAGCGGACGGCCCCGGGGGGTTTTAGTGGGTATTTCCGGGCGACTCTCGCCCGGGTGAGTCCCACACTGCACGGAGCTCGTCACTCCGTGCCCCTTATCTAGTGTACTGGGGGACTTTGATCCCCTAAGTACAATAGATAAGGGTAGTGCGTAAATGCATTTCCCCCCGTCAAAAAAAAAAAAAAAAAAAAAAAAAAAAAAAAAAGGTATTATATTGAAAAAGTAATCTTAATCCATTTAGTTATAATGATGAATAGAAATAATAATTATATATGGGTGGATCTACGGGCAGTGTTAATTGTAAAAAGGTTAATATGTGGATAGTGCTATATTTCCATACTAACCACACCATTGATATAAGCCATCGTAATGGTATAGAATAGCCACGAAACAGTCATTCGGAGCTATACAATTCAATTACTAATAACAATGAAAGAGTCGATTAGAATCCCATCGGGATTGTTCGAGCATTGTTAATAGTTTTTACGTTAATGCATAATTGTTGGAGGTGGGGGTTAACGTAATCACTAATATTCCGGTTTCCTGTGTTAATATTTCATTTTAATTCTCTAGGCGCAATAACTAGGTACAAATTAATACGTATAGGAATAATAATAACCATCATCGGAAATTCGAATGGATTCGCTGTTCCATGAGTCATTGCTGGTGCATGAGAGACACCGACCTTACCTATTCGTACTAACGTAATTTTATTGAAGAGTAAACGAGACACATATATTAAGATTTCTGTATAATTTCAATTGTAAGTAGCAATTTTATAATATTCTTCTATATGTAGCTGAAACTAAATTCGAATCGGTTCGATAATTCTCCATTGTTGGCCGACTACGACCCAAATAGTCCTCCAATCCTTGACTGGGAAAGCTCTTGCATCTGTTGCCAGCTTGATATTGTGACACTGGATGCACTAGCAACACACTACAAGAAACGTATATGGGTTCTAAAATAACCGGTTTTTCATTTTTTTTTCTAAATTTATGGTCAGTTTTTCACTACATTGTTACTAGTGGACTATATTTTTTGTACAAGATATAGACAGTGCTTTGACCACAATCTCACCTGATGTTGTCCAGGATGGTAAACATACTAAGCCTAGGGCTACTGGTTGTCAAGTGATGCTGCCGGAACATACCCATTGGTATTTGGCGACAGGTTCTCTAACTTGATGGTGGTAACTACCCATTCGGGCATTTTTTAAATGCCCTACCACCAAGCTATGCCTTCCTCATAATGTTTTCTTTCACCTTAAACTCAGGCTGGTGTTAGAGTTGGATAGGTGGATTTGAACCCGCGCCCCTTGACGCGAAATCCGTGCGCACTCCCAACTAAGCCATAATCGCTTCAAATTTCATTGATTCAATGTAGTCAAGAAGTTACGTATGATCGAGTAAAATGGCTGACTCTAATTCCAGACGCTTCGATTTAGATCACTGATCCAAGTAATTTTGAATTTTTTTTTCAAACGATGATTAACTGTTTACACGTTGTCATTACCCGGTCACCAAACTCGAACGATTAATTATCAAGTCGGTCGCTAATTACTACACGGTGGAGGTTATCGCCACACCCTGTATACGTCAAATATTAATTGATCGACCTAATGCGTAGTAATGAAATTGTTCATTCGATGCCGTCGTTCACTATCGTATACCACTTTATACTGATATAATTCAGTATGCTACATATATATAAATAAATAAATACATACTAGTCTGAGGACTATTGAAGGAAAACATCGCGAGGAAGCAATAGCAAGGTAGTTAAATGTAAACGCGCACTTTGATTTATAAAATACTTTATTTAATAAAAACAGCTAGTACAATTATGAACAATGAAGAATGGAACTGACTTACTCTTGTATTTATACTAAGTTACATGTAGCGTGATGCCATAGAGGAATGTATGGTCGTACGAAATCGTATGATGTATTCTCGCTAAACCGTCGGACCATCTCTTCTTATAATTAACAATCCAAAGTGACACCATATTAATTACTGGGAAAACAAAGGTGGCATGGTATGATCTTAGTGTACTAATATTGTACGGTATGGCCATGCATAACTAGGTATCAGGGCTTGAATAGCTACCACCGCAAGTTTGAAAACCTATCGTCAAGCTACAGTAACTGTATTCCGGCAGCATCACTGCAGAGCCAGTACCTCTAGGCTTAGTGTGCTGCTTACTATCCTGATGGTGTGGTGAGATTGTTTTCAAAGTGATGAGCCTATGCAATGTTAAAAACCAATGATTTAATTTTGTAAGAGATTTTGCTTGCGGTATTTTTCCCAGGGGTGTCGAGTTATAAACTAACTAATGGGCAGATGTTGCCGTTTATACTATACTGAGGATGTTATTGCCACTGTCCTATTTAATGCGAAGATGTTACTATAAAAAACTTTTTAAATTAAAAACAAAACCGACTTCAAAAGAATAAACTATGAAAATGAACAAAAAGGTCAATAAATAATGTCTTTATTAAAATGCTTCGTTAATTTTTAAATCGGTGGCAGCTTATACGTGCCTAATTATATTCAATTTTGATTAACTGTTCTTTAAAATTATCCTAGTCCTTTATTTGGCTTATATGTAATTGTTGTAAAATTTAGGCAGTTATTCCCATTTGTTAATGAGTACATTTGTTAAATCTAGATGGTACCAACTCCAGATTAACGAAGCAGATTATTAAAGGAATTATTTATTGACTTTTTAGTGCATTTTTATATTTTGTTCTTTTGAAGTTAGATTTCTTTTTACTTTAAAACGTTTTTTTTTTCTACTTTTTAGTTTAAGTATGTATAGTATGTATGTATAGCTATAGGTATAGCTGTGAAGTCTACTTCATAGCTTTGGAAACTATTATATGAAACACGTGTGTCTATAATATTCGAGGGATTTTTTCAATTTCTCTCAGTTCCACTGATCAGATCCTGATTTGGTGGAAATAGGACCAACTCGGAAGTGTGCTCCTTTGATTACAAATTTTGCAAATCGGTCCACAAATGATAGAGAAGTCGCGTAAAAAAACAAAAAACATACAAACGAATTGATAACCTCCTCCTTTTTGATGTCGGTTAAAAAAACAAGATAGAATGGAATAGAAATATTTTAATTTAAATGTGAAATGAACACGAGAATTCTTAGATCATAACATACTAAAAATGAAGCCTAAATATTGACATAACAACAGTACGTTGTTTACAAGACATTAATTTAACAAGAGAGTAAAATTGAAAATAATATTGCGTGTAATTATGTCTAGTGCTCGTTGAATATTTGTAAACCCCCGAAGCTAAAGGTAAAGCCGAATGAGAGATAGATAAGAATGAAAGAAAAAGATTTTTCTAACTAATTAGAGCCATTATGGTGAAAAAACTATATGCAGTGGCACATACACAAAACATCGCGCATGATTCCGTTGCATATTAGATTTAATGGCGCGCCCCGAATGTTTTAATCACAATTTAAGGTTCGATACCGCTGCGAGAGTTTCATGCGAACATTCTTTATTACATGATGTAAGTATGTACATGATTCAGGTGTGGCTATTATTGGCTAATTTGATTTTTCATAGAAAATACAACGTTATAAAATCTTAGTTTAACTTTTTTATTTTTCACAGTTGCTAAGTTATTATACCAACTGATTGTGTGTATTAATTATAACGTTTAATTATTTTATTTTCGTTCTTGAAAACCGATATTTACAGTGTTTCAATTTATTAGCACATGTAGCACACATTAAAGAATTTCATATCAAACATATTTGAGAAATATTTACTGCATGGTCCTAAGTATACGGAACCAGGTATATTGTAACAGAAAACTGTTCTTTTGTTCTTCGTCGATCCATCCATCCTTCCATTCATTCAACCGTAAAGGCGTCTACTACTGGACATAGGTCTGCCCCCAAAGCTAAGGGGTGGAAAATGCCATGCTTGGCAGGCGGGTTAGCGATCGCAGTAGATGTTCATGGTGCTCAGAGGATGTTCCTGCCCATCCCCTGGTTTATCACTTAATCGCCTTTTACGAGACCCACGGGAAGATATGGGGTGGTACTATTCTTAACCCGCCACCACGCGGTTCTTTGTTGATATGATATAATTATAGACATTTAAAATTATAACAAATTTTATGTAGAAATACGTATCATGAGCTTATACATATGGTCTAGACTCCTTCAAAGACTCGCAATGATTCCATTCCCCGTGCGCGCTTGCGGCTAACCATCAATTTATGCTATACTATTATCTGTCTCAATTGTACTATTGATAATTTCAACGACAATATTGACCGTATTCGACGTATACAATATTAGCAATGTGCCAGCGGCTACGGTCGCGTTTACTAAGGTACAGAGCGTTATACTTATTATTTAACTTGACAAAGTATGACCAGTCGATATATCTACGATGAAAAAAAGGAATCATGTTAAAAGACGTTTCCTTATATATAATAATGTAAGGATAATAAATATACATTAAATATATTATAAACGAACAGGTTTTTAAGAAATTATTACACATACAGTGAAACAGTACCTTAACCGGCGCTCGCCCGGGCTCGCTCAAAGCGTATAAAGATATCTATATTCATTAAAATTTAAAACGCGAGCGGGTTATAAGATTCAAAGGAGTTGAGGGTGTGTTGCACACTACCGGATATAGTACCTACATTTTCCACGTAATATTTGTGACTATATGTACATATATCGCGAGTGACTCCCTCGACATTTTACATACTGATTAAAAATAATTACCTCCATAATAAATAAACATTGAGTTTTAGGGGTCGAATGGACTTCGTATACAAACATATGATTTTTTTAAATATTCATGCCGGTGATATAAGTATGTGTAATTTACTTAAGTAATTAAAACGAATTGGAAATGCTCATATATGTATGTGTGCCGCTGTCCACCGCTTGCAAATAAGGATAAGGATGTGAGAAGGAACAAGATAATGTGACGTGAAGTTTTTTTTTCTATTATTCTAATTTATTTTTTCCTATATACTCAACCTCGTACATATCTACTATTTAAAGTAACAAAATTCACACTAAAACTTGGCCAGACAATATTGCTTTTTATATAATGTACGGAGGATTTAACATTCTCTAAATTTACGTATACAAATCAATTATCAGGTTTATTCATCAAAATATAATAATAATACTTTAGATGAAGATAAAAAATAAGAATGACCACGTTACATTTTTTTTTCTTGAACTGACTAACACTGTGGACCTCAAGAGCCTTGACAGTTTCATTAAGTTTTGTGACAAGCGCTTAGTACAATTGCAGAAAGTGAAACCTATGTTTTATTTAGAGATGTGCCGAATATGGGTTTGGGAAAATGTGAGAACCAGTTCTTCAGTTAACTTAACGTATAATTTCGTCACTTAACACCAAGTGAAATAGTTATCAAACGCTAAATGTTATAAAAGATACCTTTCATAATACATAAAGATTAGGACATATACAGACAATGAAAATTGAAGGAATTACTTATATATATAAAGTAATTACTATTGGAACAATAAAAAATTGTGAATGTAAATAGCATCTGGTTTAATCCACATGCTACAATAGCATGTTGTGGATGCAAGTTATAAATATTTCACTAAGTGCAGTACGAAATATTACAGTAACGCGAAACCGACATTATTAATACGATAATTGCAATCAACATGTCCCTAAGGAAGACCACCCCACCCCTAAAATTGACGAGACATTTTTGCCAGCGTACACAGACTAACACCACAAGCAAAGAACCTCGTCTCAACACGATAACAATTACGATCCGGAATCACGCACCCGTCATTACACGAACGTTTTATCTCGAGACGGAGCAAGCAAGCAAGCAGCGAGCGAGCGAACCAACCAACCCTTCTACTGCCGCTTCTAATCGTGAATTATATGCGGTAATAAAATTCTTTAATCAAAGAAAACAACCGAGCTCCCATTAAGGCGTGCACACGTCGCCACCTCGTGTCGTTTTAACGCGGAATATTTACATACGTGTCATTACATTACAACACTCCCCTCTGCCCTCCAATCCCCCCCCCCCAACCTTACCACGCTCAGCCATAATTAAGGATATAACAGAATCTTAGCGTCTTATTACGCGAACGTAACGGGGTATCCTTTTGAGCGAAATTGTAACTGTTATAAACATCGGGCAACCTCCATCACGCGCTCACCCCTCCCTCCCCAACGATGATGATCACCTCTATGAAAGTTTCAACGGAATACAGAAACCCCGATATTGTACGTTGTTGCTTGCTACACACGCGAAAATTTTAATGTGAAATATCCTCTAATGAATCAGACAATATTTTAAGGCGTGGGAGGCAATAAAAACTCCCCCGCCGCCCGCTAATGTACACCGGCACTTTGTCTCCGTTTAGGGATGGGGTTATTCGAGTAAATAAATATCGATGCGGACTCGTGATAGCACCGTGGACGTTGGAAATTCTTTATTACGTTATTTTTAATTAAGTGTTAAAAGCTTCTCAATATTTATTACGCATTTAAACTTATTTAAAAGTAAAATAATAAATTTAAAAATATATTTTGCAAAAAAAAAAAAAAAACATATGTTAACACACGAATAAGGAGTGTACAAATCTTTAAAAAATAAATCTGCATATTAAGGTCCTTTTTTTGGAGACTATTTTATTCGTTCCCGGTATGAATTTTTTTCGAAATACCAAGACAAAAATTCCCTGAAAATAAGCCCTTAATATCAATCCTAAGTACTCGCGCGTACAGCGTCTGAAGATTTTCCATATAAAATACACGTAAATATAGATTTTTTTTTTCTTTTTTATATAATTCAGCGGCATTTTATGGTATCATCTAGCCCAAGGTCGGAATTCTACGCTAAAATTTGGTTTAATGTACTACTCCTATGAATGTATGTATCTGTTTATCTCTTTTCATTGTCGCTTTTTCGTTTCATCGATTTTAAAATCGCAAAGAGGCTATTGAAGATTTTACTAAGTATGAATTATTGAAGGTGGGTTTTAATGTACTAGTGATTAAAATTTTACGTAATAGGGTAGATAAAAACAGGTTTCTACTGTGGAAAGTGGATTTGATTTATTATGAGGTAAGGCTCCTAATAAATTATTTTAATATTTTCCTATAGTTTTATATCACAAGTAAATTAAAAATACTAATGTGTGTCGACAAAATTTAGTTGCCTCTCTAATCACGCGACCATACTCTGTTTTGACTTGATGGCACAAGGGTCGAAACTATGTCAAGACGCCGATGTGTTAAATATAATAAAATCAACACAAAAGAAATTTATGTTTACCCATCTAGGAAGCACAGTGCTCACTATTTTGTCATTTATTTCTATAGCAGCGGTATTTACCTTTAAAAGTATTGTATATTTTTTCAACCGTACCTAAGAAAGATATTAAGCGTTATTTTTACCCTCGAAAAAGAAATCACTTCATTGAATTGAATAAAAAAAATGTTTATTTGTTGCAAAAGTAAAAACGAGATACAGTTGGTTCATTTGTAACTAAGTAACATTTCCCCTTAATTTGTTTAAAATTATCTGTGTTATTGGGCGTTTTATTTATTTCATTTTTATATATACGTGTATGAAATATAACGAGCATGGAGTTTACAGATTTATTTAGCAGCATTCATAAATAATAACAACTATTCATTTCACACTTCAACTTGATGATACAGTTGTAGACAAATCTTACTTTAACTTACTTGTTAGGTGTATGTGATCACCTCTTCTTACATGATCCTAGCATCTATTGTACAGAAATGGTACGGTAACTAAGGTAACGCATAATAACCTATGAAATTGATAAGAAATCAAACTTTGATAACTATATTTGAACAGGAGACTGCTACATCGCTGTTTGTTAATTCGACTCAAATATATTCCTCCATGAGAACATCCCTGGAGAGTGTTTTGTGGTTTGGACTTACGAGTGACTCCTTGAGCCTACAAGTGTTCATATGGAAGTTTCATTAATACGCCTACGACACACTGATATAAAGGACTGCTGATAAATTTTATTGTGATATTATCCACTCGGATTCGATATATACGATTATTTTAGAAATACTGAAGCAATATTGATATAAAAGAGAAAATAATGTCGAAAAAGGCGATGATGATGAAATAAAAATTCGCTTTATTTTATGATTTATATTAATTACAGTAATTTGTTTGTTTGACGTACAAATAAATTATATAATTATCATTATTTACAGTGTTGTTTTTATTATTTTTGAATGAATACATTAAAAACTGACATATACTAATATGTCAGTCCTTTTACCTTTTTAATTTTAGAAAGGAACTGTGTTTTATCTCTATATATGCTTCCGTGTTTATAATAATATAGTTATTTAGTTTGTTTAGTTGTACACTCAAAGAAATAATATCCTACAAGAAACAGTCTAATCGTTGTAACTGATATTTTTCGTTTCTCTATTCAGGTAATTGAAAATAGATGTTTCATAGAGTTAGGTATATTTGACTATTAGAGAGTTATGTATTGTGATGTTAAATTTTTATTAACACACCCTTTTCATTTTGTCATGAACAAGTTATCGAAACTGTATGACCGTGTGTGTTAACGGCAAACAACACAGCAAACAGTTTGAGATGCTATGATTTATTGATTCCAGTGGCGACCGCACGGGGATCGCTTGTCGGGACCGCGCGATTCCGTTCCGGCTTGTTTTCATTATCAACGAATTAATTGCTTATTATAATTACGTGTGTATGGATATATATAGATATATATATATATATATATATATATATATATATATATCCATTGTATTGTTTTGTAATATTTAGATCATAAGATGAAAAGCAATTCATGCGTTTGTCGCTTGTGTGTGTGGTGTAAGCAACGTATACATGGTGAAGACTTATCACGGTTACAATTAAAGAATAAACTGGCTGCTGAATGGCTTTTAGAGCTACATCACAATAACATGATTCAACTGTATGCAATGCACTATATTTAATATTTTTGAAATCGAAGTACATACACGTGTCACTTATTTGTGACAGGGACAGGATTGCTCGGAAATAAGCAATTTAAAGTTGAATATAGCAATGTTGAATAGTTGAATAGTATCGAGAAGTGGAACTTTCTGAAGAAACAACAGAGTTCTTGTTAATTTGTCATCTACATTGCCACCAAATACCATACCATTAGTGCTTACTTTTAAAAGATGTTTGGTGGTAGATTATTTTCTGATACCTTCCTGGCTAACTTGATAGTTAGGTAGGTTAGGTAGGTTTAGGTAGAGGCTAACTGATGCTGATGCATCAGGTCTGAAAATATGTCGTCAGGTAAATAATAAAACTTGAATAAACTTTCTTTCTTTTTCCTTCCTCTTGATTTATCAAATACCTATTAAGTCAAATTTAGCGATTAGCGAAAACAGAGCCGAAGCTAAACCAAAGTCGCGCTGAAGCCAAGCAATCAGAATATATTTTTCGTATTTACGAAATCGCTGACTTATGGTTACGATGGGCTTTCGCACCGATACTAGCCAGGAACGATCAAGTAGCAAAATGGAACTAACCAAATCTCGAACAGATGTTTATGTTTTCAGTACTTGCTTGATATTGTGTTATGTTACATTCTTGTTATTTCAAGAGTTTTATAAACAACACTGAAAAGAATGTGTGGGTTTGTTTTAAAATGGTTCTTAGTGGTCTATATCAGGATTTATTTTATTCTTAAGAGAGCAAAAGCGTAAGTTACAGGTGATCAAATAGTTTTGTGTAAAATATTATTTCAAATTTTATTTTATACTAGCTGTGCCTGCGACTCTGTCCGCGTAGAATTTTGTTGCTAAAAAAGCGACTAAGAAATGATGAATATATAACTGATACTTGAAGTTGTACATCATTAAACCATTTATACCTAAACAATTTTATATTTTTACTAGCTGTGTGCCCGCGGCTACGCCCTTGTTTCATACATTCTTCACTGCGTAATGTAGTTTCAAAATAATCATTGGAAAATAATGTTTTGATGGTACTATCCATTGAATCGTATTTTGTTCACAAATTTATAAATTTTAATTATCTTAGACAGAACCCTTTTGTTAAATTATTCTCGTACTTTACGATTACGTTTCGATTTTCGCTTCTTCTATCCTCGATGTTTAATGCTTTCATCAAAAGAACAACACGAGCCGTGTCGAAGTCATAATTTTTTCTTTAGTTGAAAGGCGTAGGTATTACAGAATATGTCTATCTATCTTTATAACAATAAGTATAAAATAAAGAATAAAATTAATACTAAATTAATCACTAAACAAATAATATGAAAATATTGTAACTGCTAACATTACTGATCAGAGCGATCAGCAATCGGTATAAAATCAATACAAAAGTTATCGTAATTCGACATTTCAGATGGCTATTGTTTTGCTTCTAATTGTCATACGTGATATCGGAACATTCCTAAATCTGTAGAGATGAGTGCACAATTTAGTTCACCTATTGTTCCACAGAAGCAGTATTGTCGTTTGCTATGCTATGGTTTTGTGTCGGCTACTACGTAATACGAATTTGCGTTTACAAATCGATTTTTTATGTTCTTTGCTGTGGTTTTGCTATTACAAAGTTACGTGATAGGCCGGCGGAACTCGAATCCAGCACTAGTACCAATGAGGCAACGGTGTCGCAATGCATTGGCGACGGGCGTCATGCTCCAATGAATGGTTAAAAGCTAGAAACGTTTGAACCGACACTTTGTACACTAATGAGCGTACACCTGAACGACTGGGGTTCGATCCCGGTGCACGGAGGTACATTACCTAACGTGCGTCATTTAATTCGCACTAATAATTTGTTAAAATGAACGTCGATCGAGTGAAATATTCATTTTTTTTAACGCTTTTTATAATGTTTAATATTTGCCAAGTTTCAATTACATACGGCTTTAAATCATTAATAAACAGGTAACTTTTTTTAATTTTAATGCTGTAATAGACTGCGTTTTCACTAGAATCTTACCTGATGATATTAACACATTTGCCTGGTATATTTAATGCTAACTCTTGAGGTAGTGGTTCTCAAGTGATGTTGCAAGAATACAACTGCAGGCGATAAATCATCAAATTTCAAAGTGATTAGCCCGAAGGGTTATAAAATGTTTTTGTCTATATTTAAATCACTTAAGTTTTTTTACGTCTTTTATTTCTTTACAATTTGTATTAACATATTAGTTTGCACTTTTTACCTTCGCTTTCTTTTCGATTTTATCATAGATTTTTCTTTATAAAAAATATATTTAAAAACTACATTATAGTATTTATATTAGACAATATTTAGGGGGATCGTTGATCGGACATGCGAGCGAAATGTTCCCGGTAAATTCTCATAGAGTAAAACAAACGGGGAGTTTTCGCCCCAGTGTAATGCCGATGCTCCCCTTCTCCTCCCGCCTCTCCCCTCAGAGTCATTAACGGTAAGATCGCTCCGCGGCCGCCGCCGAAGTGTCACAACTCAGTGTAATTAATATTTTTTATTGGGCATTTCGTACGTTGTTGCTTAGCTGATGATGTAGCTCGATAAATTCCACTCTCCTCCTGTGGTAATGCAGCCCCTCCGGTACGTACACTTAACAAAGTGTTTTCGGTTATGGACTTATTGAAGTTCTCTTAGATATTATATCGGAGTTTATAGACGGTTTGCATTTTCTGGTGGGATATATTGATGACAGTAATGACTTGGATGTTTTTCATTGATCTAAAATTAATATTGTGGGTATTATTTGTCAATCTTGGGTCTGCTAATTATTTGCCAATAGTGTATGACATACAATAGCAGTCGATTATTGTTGGTATATATGGGAAAGACTACGCCAAATATAACTTAGACATTGGTATTGAAAAACTCGGAAAATCGGTGTAGGATTTCTTACCTTCCAGTGTGTTTTTTACACATTATAAGTTCAGTGCTTTGTCCACAATCTCACCTGATGTTAAGTGACCATGTGGTCCGGGATGGTAAACACACTAAGCCTAAAGATAATGGTTCTCAAGTGATGCTGCCGGAACAAACCAATTGGTATTTGGTGACAGGTTTTCAAGCTTGAGGGTGGTAGCTACCTAAGCGAGGATTATTAGAAAATTACCCTACCACCATGCTATGGTTTCCTCACGATGTTTTCCCCCTCACCGGAAGCTCAAGCTGGTTTTGGAGTTGGATAGGTGGGTTCGAACCCGCGTCCACTGACACGGAATCCAGCTGCACTACCAACTGCGCCATCATCGTGTTCTATATGTTGCATTTTAACGACCTATGTTAACAAACTTTATCCATACGTAATCGATATAGCATACGTTCACATCTTCATTTATTATGCGATTCACAATTGTATGGGATCTCGTTACCTGGATACACACTTGCAGACAGACAGGGATATTACCTTCTGTAATGTAAGTAAGTAATACTGAAGGCAACAAGCAATGCTGCAGGTACACATCTATTGTTTGAGCTTAGCAACATACCTTTAGCCTGGCTTTTACGCCAGCTTTCTATTGATTTCCTATTGTTTCATTTTTATGGGTAATCGACATATTAAACAAAGCTAATCATGTGAACATTAGGAAAAGCTACCAACTTTAAATGGTTTGAAAATAATGTTTTCTTTCACCAATTAATCAGGTTCTTTATAGAACCCACCACACTTCACTGAGTGAGCAATCGTCTCTACGTTTATAAGATGCGTAATTATAGGTGAAGGTCGCGGGAGTCCACTGGATGCGGGTGGCTCAAGGCTGGTCGTCGTGGAGATCTTTGGGGAAGACCTATGACCAGCATTGAACGTCTTTCGGTTGAACGGATGAATAGTCATTAAGAGGATATGCTACCGGCATTTATTCCATACAAACGTAGTCTCCTGTTTGCTCCCAGGATAAAAGCATTATGGTAAATATTTTAATACCAAATAATATATATCCACGACCGCCATGTCCGTACGTTTTGATTTTTTCCATATATTTGTTATTGTAGAAACTATGAGCCTTGGAAAATGAAAAAGGTCATTTTCAGGCGTTCGTCAAACAAATTTGATGGATAAAATTTTAAAAATCAGAACGTACTAGAATAGTCAAAGTCTTCGTTATTCCAAAACTGATAAAAAATTCGGTTCAGTATTGGAGGAAGAAACAGGGAACTTTGCATAGGTAAAATCAGACCGAGTTGCTGTTGTCCCTTTCGTGGTTAATAAGTCTTCCTTAGGGACGCAACGCGATAGCAATAGATTTCTGACTGCATGCCCTCTTAATCACAATAAAAACATATTTAATATGTCGATTACCCAGAAAAATGAGACAATAGGAAAACAATGCAAATCTGGCGTAAATGCCAGGTTAGTGCTCAAGGGGTTAAGGAGATATGATTGAAACCTCAGATTAACGAGGTGAATCTTATCACTTCATTTTTACAAACTGTGTGCTGGTCTCAATTACAATACCTGTCATTCATAATCAAGATATAAGTCATTGAATATGCATTATAGTGTAACGACATACGCGGTAAACATATCACGTCATATAAAATTCATTCCTAATCAACATCGTCTCGCCCCTCGAACTTCACCCTCTCATACCCTCGCCCCCCGAAGCACAGCATAATAATGTACGCAATCAATATGTAACGCAATCAAAATATCTAATTAAAATAGCTCCCGCGTCATCATTTGCATATGAAAACCGTAGTAATTGATCATCGAAGAGCGACAGCGCCTCGAGACATCGCTTCGAGACAATGGTGGTGTACCCTCGTTCGAACATCACGTCGCCTCCTTTGACTAATTTGCTTCCTGTAAAATAATAAATACTTTTGTTTTTCACTGCTTAGGTGCCGTGCATGTATTACGTGAGTAACATTTTAAACATCAATTAGTTCCTCTTCCCATAGTAATGCACAAGCATTGGTATGATTTTGAAAAAGAAAACGTTAAATAAATAAGTAAAGTTTACGTAACTACTAACCAGGCCTCTTTCGTACCCCATTGGTGCCTACGTGATACTTGAACGGTCCCTTATTCGTATTTATATCAAACTACAAGCTGTTCCCGTGTAGTCATTTGCATGTAAAAATCTCTATTCATCTATCTTTACTTGCTTCATTACTTATATCTCTTAATCATACTATGGATTTTCATTGCAAAGATAATTTGCTGCTGATACCTAGTTGTTTTTGTACACTTGATACACTTTCCTTCGTATAATTACACAATATAGTATATAATGTTTAGTATATACTAAAGCTTATTAGAAAATGCATAAATTGAGTCAGTGACAGGCAGACAGTTGCCTTTTATGGTATGTAAACATTAATAAGGATAAACTTCTAGAATTTACAACTAGTTTTACACCAACGTTCTAACACTATATTATATACATGAGAAATCATACAAAAAATAATATGCGGACTCCATATCTCTCGATTGTACGTCTGCACTTTCCCATGTGCTTCCTAGTTGTGTGGCCACTAGAGGAGCGTTTTAAAAGCTTATTTTTTCTTTTTGTTTTAGTGTTATCATTATTTCGATGAATTCTTGCTATTTTTTGTGTTTTACTATCAATATATCTTTGAAATAAGAATGTTTGTATATTTCTTTTTTAATAACTTATAGGTTGATTTACACGTAATTTGGCATAGAAGTAATTTTTACCAAGGACAATAACATTATCTCAGCATTTATGTCAAGAGAAACCGCCGAGTAACACGAAATTTCCTTGCTCGAACGCGCATCACTACAAAATTAATTTACAAATTTGAATGTAGTTTTTAAAACAAAATAACCTACAATTAAACTGGAGATACGACTTAGTTTTATACTCGCTTTGCTAGGGATTAAGTAAGAAACATTTATTCTTAATATTTACCAGATTTTTAATCCTGAAGAACATTTTCTTTCTTTTTAGTTTTGCTGACTGAATCAGAACTGAATTGCTAATAAAGAATATTTTTCTTACTGTAATATCGCATCCACAACAAAGCCAATCTTCAGACCGCTCAACGTATTACCACATTTGGTCATATCCTCACTAAACACGAATAATGAAATAAATCCGCTCCACTTATATATATACTCGCTGTTTTAATGTCTTCAACGCAGACAAACGCATCATTCGCGATCGTCTGCAATGCCGGCGGCGCCGTCATGAGACCATTATGTACTCCCACTGAAAAATTATATATTACTTACTATATATACATCTATATCTATACTAATAAATATGTCTGTTTGTAATGTAATTTTTTTTTTACTAAATATATATGTATATGTTACTAAGTAGATACAGGATACATATACCAAAATGTATATGCGATTTTCAAAATTTTTGTCCGTCTGTCTGTCTGTTCCGGGTCCGGGACGGATTTTGACATGACTTTTTTTGGTTGATAGATGAATTTACTCAGTAACATAAGGTTCTTTCAATTTCCGAAAATAATTAGGGTGCCGTGCAAAAAAATCAAAACTCATAAAAAAATTGAATAAAAGCACAGTTTTACGGCAAGTGCTTGAAATTATGAGAAATAATGTGCTTTATCTTAGTACTAAAAATTTCTTAGGAAAATAATTAGGGTTCCGGATAAAAATATTAAACCGCACTGAAGAACATATAAAATGCAAGCGCACAGCTGATATTAAATACTTTTTTTATACTTTTTGATTAGGGAATATATATTCGGGAAATTGTGACAAACTATTTTAAAACGAGCGTAATTTTGTGAGTTGTGAGTCGCGTAATTTAAGCTCCATTCGGTTTCATATAAAAGTGTGTTTTGTTTTCACACGACGACGCATAATGCGTTATCAGTCAACTCGTGCACGTAAATGCATTTCGGTCGCCATGTGTCGGGGAAGTGAGGGAAACGGGTAATTTCGCGTTGAGTGCGCACGAGTCAGCACATTATTTTTTATTACGCCCGTTTTGCGATCTAGCTAAATATCAGTCGAACGTTAGTTACTCTGGTTTGGCTTCACCCTAAACATCATTATTATGTATTTTGTTAGTTGATTTAACCTTGAGTATAACTAAATCATTGCTTCAAAATAGTTTTTATAGTATTTTACAGTGACTTTGTCACGGTCACGATACACGTGGTGATAAACCCGCTATATCGATATGTTAAGGCGCTTTACGTTCCAGTGTCTAGAAGTGTAAATTAAGAACTACCTAAGAGTCTTTAGCCGTCCCATGTTGATGTCAACTGTCGATTGATTCGTCGTCAACGTACTTGAATTAGTTACATTATTTCACGCCAGATTAAATGCAGTAATTTTATAGAGCTAGTATAAAAAGCGTCTGCTTTTTATAAACAGTTAACTAGTAATGAATTTTAAAGTCGTCATTTCGGGCTATATTTAAATGTGATAATCGGAATTAAATATAAATTTACCCGAATTATATCTTATGTTATCCGAAAGTTATTTAGGAGTTATGTAAAATCTATGATCAAATTAGTGAACCATCTCAAACCCTAAGGGTCTCTCGAAGGGTTTATCTATTAGCTGTTCATAAATTGGGCGTCGGTTCACCGATAACACGCTATCGAGTTGTTAAGGGCCAATATCGGGCCGTGATTGTGGCCTGCGGCCTACAGCCTCTTAATCAAAGATATCGTTCGGTTGAGAATGCCCCCTAATGTCTTCAACGGCCTGTTAATTGTTTATTATACATGTATATCGGTGGTTGAAATTATTGAAACGCTGTAATATTATCATTAAAAAAATCTTTTAAAACTCGAAAATACTGACACAAAAAAAGACATGAGAAGGATGAAGTGAATTTTATACAATATGGTGATCGTGTTACAGATAGACAGATTGCATGATTTGTAGTTAACGATAACTCTTCCGTATTTCCTTTTTATTGTTATTTTGCGGTAATGGTCATTTTGTATGAATTTAGAATTAATGTGTATGAATGAATTTGCCCCCCACAAGGTGGACCGACGACTTGGTGATGGTCGCGGTAATCCACTGGATGCGGGTGGCGCAAGACCGGTCGTCGTGGAGATCTTTGGGGCGACCTATGTCCAGCAGTGGACGTCTTTCAGTTGAATGGAATAAATTTACTAACAAACCAAATTAAGTTATTATCTCGGAGACGAGATACAAGAAATTTCTTTCTATCGAGTGCGGTTTACTTCTAGTCAGCGATTCGAAGCTGGGACAGATTAGTTTAACGATATATGGGCCTAATTTCTGCGTGTTGATTAAAAAAAATATAATAAGAATAAAATACCTACATTAGATGAAAATGAAACAAAACAATATCGTATTTGACGTAGTTAAAATTTCTTTCAAACTTTTGGGTACTTTGATATTTCTGAAAATATTATTCTAAAATATTAGTAGGTATTGTATCATAATATTTATCAATTTTAACATGTAGAATTATCTATACTAATAATGAAAATTGAAGTATCTTTGTGATGTCAAAATATCAATTTTTTACTAAATACATATGGATACAGTACTTATACCAAAAATACAATTTCTAAAATTTTTATCTGTCTGTTTGTTCTGTATATGCTCCAGAACGGCTGAACCGATTTTGACGGGACTTTTTTTGTAGATAGCTGAAGTTACTCCGCGTAACTTAGGGTACTCTTTGATTTTCGAAAATAATTAGGATTCTGCGTAAAAAAATAATTGTATAAAAAAAATTGAATATAATCCTATTCACAGTTTTACGGGAAAGTGGATGAATTGATGTGGGAAATTTTTTTGTACTTTATCTTAGTACCTACTAAAAAAAAAAAAAAAAAAATAATTAGAGTTCCGTATATATTATAAAAAAAAACGGAGTAAAGGACATAAGAAACGCGGGTGCAACCGCGAGCACACAGCTAGTCATCTATATAAATAGAAATCAATATAAGTATGTTTGTTCTCTATGCAGTCTTAAACTATTCATCTGATTACAACAAAATTTTAGTGTGTTTCCTAGCACAAAAAATCTTTCCTTGGCTTCTCAACGCTTACTATATTTATTGTTACATACATGTATTTTAAATCAATAGAAATTTATAAATTCACTAACAAAACATTTACACGTACGTTACATTAAATAGTGAAACTGAACAAATATCGACAGACCCAAATACAACGCTGGTACGAACGGTCACCAATAAACATGTAACACAATTTAATACAAAACCACAACACACAAACATACATATTTTCGTCTGAATAATACGACAGTAGTAATTGAATCGGCCTCAGGCGTACTCGGGGGCTAGTCGTTAACGTTCCACCGGGGTGTGCCGGCGCCTACCCCCAAGTCCCTACTATCCCTAGCACATGCACTATGATGCTCTCCAAAACAAACCGCCGATAGAGACGGCGATATGTAAATTACACGTTGCCCGAGTGAGACGATCGCATTCGAAAGTGTTTATAATAAACAAAGGATAGAGTCTTATTGGTAGTAAGGTTTTAATAGACTATTGGTATAGAGAAGGGAGATCAGCAGCTAGTACGCTTCGACAATACTATGATTATAATTAAGTAATGATTTACATCCTTTATTCCCTAATTTCGTTGTCTGTTCGTAACTTATGTCTTTTTCAAGAAATAACAGTTAACAAATACCATTTTTACGTGAGAGACAAATGTATTTACGCGTTCAATTTGCTTGGGGATACAGTGGGGGTATTAAGGGCTCAAATACAGCGAGTATACCTCATTAAATACCGATAGTAAAACTGCCATTTGGGGTGATGCGGGATCTCCAAGGCAAGCATCGCTTCACAAAAGTAAGACACACCTAAATTCAAATAATTTATGTATATACACAACAAATGTTATACGTGTTAATGCTTCTAAGTATTTTGAGCTTGGAAAACATCATTCAGTCCAGAATAGCTTCATCCATATTCGACATTAGTATCCGGATGACTGCTTAAGATATAAAAGTTTCTTAACGACGTTTTATTAAAATACACAATCACAGTCAGTCGAGTGAACTATCTAGGCTCCTCTCTCTGCGCGATTGGACAATGAGTTGGTGCAAAATTTCACCTCAGTTAAGACGATACGAATCGTCGGGGTGCGCTGTTTTGAGGCGATTTCGCTGTGAGCGTATTAAGATCGCCTTTGATGTTCTGTGATCCGGCCGTATATTTGGGTTTGACCGGTTAATTAAGAACCGTTCCGTGCGTCCTTTTACATTGTCTTCTTTATAGATTATCTGGGGTGTAGCTCGTGTTATTTTGGCATTATTTCTCGTTCTATTTAGTGCTGATGACCACACCATATCTAAATTAATTGTACCGTCAATTTTAAACGTATCTGTACATCTTTGAGTACCTATGTATATGTTTGTTTGACCGTTATTTGTTTTTTTCTTTTCATACGTTTTTTAGTGTGTACTGTTCTAGTGTGTTTTTTATCCGACTTCAAAAAATCTCTACACTTCATCTGATGTTAAATGAAGTACAGCACTGGTACGATGATGATAAATGATTACCTCATCATCATGTTTGTATATATCTATCACGTCTAAAGACTCTTGGTAACGTCTTGCAAAGCTACTTACTGATCTCGAATACGCCTTACCGTGTCACTATGACAGATTTCTCACAAGTGTAGGATAGTGCTAGCCCAATGTAAAAAGTCTGTTGTAGGTCTCAGTAGAAGTATTTAAAAACCAGTCTCAGTTCTTAATTGAACGTGTCACCGTATCTGATAATAATACTACCAAATAGGTCGTAATAGAGCTATTTTAAACAGCAGAACAAATTCCAGTGATTGAAGAATATATTATAATATTCCACGAAATAAATCCGAACAAAATTGTGCATACAATCTGTATGTAAGTAACAAATAAACCTTTACATCTAAAGAAAGAAATAAATAAATAAATTTATTGTTGGTTAATAAATATATAGATTACAAATACAAAAACACACATTTTAAATAGTTACGAATGAATCCAACAACAGCCACCTATTCAGCTACTTGTTGCAGCATCACCTTGCGGTAGATACTGCAACGCTGGTTTTCAATAGGGGTCTTGGACATGCACAGAAGTTCAGTCAACAAATAGATAAGCAAGAATTAAAAAAAAAACAAATTATAAACAAACATTTATAATTATGAAATGATCCAATCAAGTGTGAGTGTACATCCAGGGTTGTAAGAATTATTTAAGTGATAAGCGCAGAAAAATATATGTATACATATATGTAATACTGTACGATCAGATGTAGCGACTAGGCAGAATATATAATACTATCGCGTATTCGAAAATGTTAACTGTCAACAAGTGATTGGGTACATCATGTGCCTGTAAAGTTTAATTTCATTGTAGTATCTGGTTTGTAGCACGATGATACGAGTTCGTATTGATTTTAAACTAATTTTAAAATTTAAAACTAAATTTACATTTTTTAGCTCGTAATGGCGGTGGGATATTTTTCCAGCAATGAGTGGAAGCATATTTGAAAGATCCCCTGAAAGCTGTAGTCCTATGTCTAGGTATAGATAATGGAACAGTTATGGAATCTAGAACAATTGTTTATCTTGACCACATAATACAAACACAAAGCAACTATTTACTATGTATTGAATACAATCGACAATACTGAACGATCAATCTTTGATTCATACATCAAACGACTCCCTAATAACTCGACCCCGTGCCGTGTCCTCTGACGTTTGAAAAATAATGAACCCTGTAGAGTACTAGTGGAAGCCTTGTCAAAGAATGATCGTCGGCAATTGAGCGATGGTAGTGTCAAAAGACTACGGGGTCGGCATCCGATCCATCATACTACCTATTTCCCTTACCGCCGGATATTTTATACAGAGCTCTCCTTCCCCTGTAAAACGATTGGAAACACGGCTTCCGCGGGGTTATAGTAAAACACTAAGGAGGTCGAGTCATCCTGGTTTTGTTTGATGAAATTATTTTCACAGGCACCAGAGTGACGTTTCGATGTGCTCCCAGATGGATTAATTTGATTACAAGCTGGACAGATGTTTCTAACCTGTGTTAAATAATGTTTTTTTTTTTATTTTTGTTACCTTTTCTAACGATTGTTCGGTTTATTTCTACTTTGTTGCTTCCTCTAAATGTTTTCCAGTTGAAGTCAAAGTAGAAAATTTGTGCTTGCTAATTATTTTTATGGAACATAAAAGTGGAAAAGGTATCTAGCAGCCAAAACTATCGCAAATATGGAGGTTAACAGTGGTCGACTTCGAATGCGCGTATCATCGATATGTTATTTTAAACGTTCCAGTTAGCTGTATACACTTAATATTTAACAGGAACCGCCTTTAGACACATGTTTTTTTTTACAAAACAGAAATTGTATCAGATACAAATAAATAAACTTAGTCAACCCCCGACTTACTAACATCACACCAAAAGATCATTTCCTCTCTCTAATAGGGACGTCTCGACGTGATCATACGTTGTATGTTCTATTGTGGCATATTCTATATCTTTTATATCTATTTCAATATTACACTTTTCATATTAATTCCAATACATATATGCAATGTTTAAATTGTCATTATTAGAATCGTAAAGTGAATCACCTACCCTGTTAACGATGACCCGATCTGATGTTATTATCTACCGCGTACATCTTTACCTTTCATTCAATTTTCCAGTCCATTTCCGAATAGTATAATTAAATTTTTTCCCGATTTGCATTCCAGCAAGGCGGGTTGGGGAGCTGCACAGCGGTCGGCATCCGCATTGCGATATCAGATCCGTCGGATTCTTTAATGATCTATTAAATTTTATTCGAACCTCTGGTAAGGAGATACGCGGAATTGCTAATTTCTTTGGAACTTTGTTTTGATAAGATGCAAGATACTACATGACTGGAAAAGTGGTACACTATATTGTATATTCTATATTACACACAGATACTCATTGCACATAGACTAATGTAGGATAATCGGTCCACGATGAGGTTTTACTACATATCTTTCAAAGGTAAGTAATTTTAGAAATTGGTAAGAAGTAATGGTATTGTCGATTCTACAGCGAACATAGTATTTGTAAGCGACGCATGCCAGTGGTCTTTGGACGGCGCACGCGAGCGGTTATCGTAACCCGCACCAGCCGTTGTATATGCCCGCCTACCTACATTTTCATTTCGCGATATTTGTAACCGCAACATAAATTGGTCCTTCGAGCCGGATTTACATATATATTTGTATGTATCATACGCCGCCTAAAATGGTAAATACGCGAAACATCGCGAAAAAAGAAATGCAAAAGAAGGTGGAAGAGAAAAAAGACGCTCACCATGTTCGAGATGAAAGTCAGAACGTCGAACAAGATAAGGTAGACAAAGACGATACAGGAACACAAGATGCCAGGACAATGTTAGACAAAAACCAACCTGGACCTTCTGTAGAAACAAATGTTATAATATCTACAAAAAAGTCATCGGTTTGCTCTTCGACTTTGGCGAAGAAGAAAAGATTAGAAGCCGAAGCTGCTGAAGCTAAAGCTCGCATTAGAATGGAGCTAATTGATAAAAAACTCGAAGCTGATCTCGCTGAACTGGAGTCGTCAGCGGGTAGTAGCACAACTTCATCAAAAAAAACATCAAGTAAATATAAGGATCGTGCAGTGGAGATGTGGCTTTATAGTAATCAGCAAGAGGTGAAAACTCAATGCGTCACTGATCATGGTATCAAAAAGCACAACTATGACGTATTGGGTCCGGCACCGCAGGAATCGAACCTGCACCATTTGAGGGCTACCGGCCCACAACCGCTTGCAACTAAAATTGCACTCGAAGCACGCCCACTACCGACTTCTGGTGGTACTGATGAAACCGTGCACGCCCTGGCGAGTGCACTGAAAGACCTAGCTGCTGCTGGAGCGAATAACTCCAATGATAAAATGCTCAGTCGTTTGTGTACACCAAGGGACTTACCATTGTATTCTGGTGATCCGCTTGAGTGGCTACAATTCAAGCAAGCCTATGAAGAATCCTCTCAAGTCTGCAATTTCAGTGAAAAAGAAAACCTATGGCGACTGAGGAGGAGCCTTCAAGGGCCAGCTAAAGAAGCTGTGACGGCATTACTTATCGGAGCTACTTCTCCCGATGTTGTGATGTCAACCCTGGAACTTCAGTTTGGAAATCCTGACATTATAATTACCAGGATAATGCAGGATATTACTAAACTACGTCCGATGGCACAAGAGTATTTTAACGATATTATTCCTTTCTCAGTGAAAGTTAGAAATTGTGTCGCAGCAGTGACTGCCATCGGATGTGAAGATTATTTGAAAGGAATGAATATTGTGTCTGTCATTCTTTCCAAATTACCGACGGTACTGATCTCTAAATGGACGGATTATTCTTATCCATTTATTAACGACAGAAATAAACCTAAACTTGTGATTTTATCCGAGTTTCTTAGTGAGGAAGCTGTGAAAATAACAAAAACATCTGTGAACTTATTTCAAGTGCAAAATTTTAGTAAACAAAGTTATAATGACAATCGTAAAACAAATCGTATTTTATTACTAAATAATGAACATAGTGAAAATAATAACAGTGACACTTGTTGTAAATACTGTCATATTTCAAAACATTCCTTACAAGAGTGTAACAAGTTCAAAAAATCTATGCGCAAAAACCGCTGGACATATGTGAAACGTAACGGTTTATGTTACAAGTGTTTAAAGTCAAAACATAAACATAACAGCTGTCCTGCTCCCGTGTGTGACGTTAACGACTGTGGATTACCGCATCACCGTTTGTTGCATTTCACTGTAAAATCTGTGCCGTGAATATTACCGATACTACTCAAACAGACACTGAATCTCCGGCGGAGACAATAAATCACGTTGCAGAGAATAACAATAAAATCCTGTTGAAAACTGTGCCTATATACTTACACGGACCTAAAGGTACATTCCGGTGTTTTGCGTTACTTGATGACGGCTCCACTGTGACATTGATAAGCGAGGCGCTCGCTTCGAAAACCGGTTTGCACGGTAATAAACAATCTATGCGTGTGTGCGGTGCATGGAACAATAGTGCGTTATTATGTCAGACTGAAATACTTAATTTAAATTTATCTAATGATGAAGGAACTAAGTTTACGATTCGTGCGCGTAGTGTAAAAAACTTAAACTTACCCGAACAAAATTACGCTGATATAAATTTAAATAATTATGAACTGATGAAACCTGAAATAAAAAATGTGATTTGTAATGGACAATGTAAACCGGAACTGTTAATAGGGCAAGATAATTATGATCTAATGTTACCGTTACAAATAATTAAAACTAAAAGTACCGAACCTTTCTTCACTCGCACTCCATTAGGATGGTGTATGCACGGACGCACACGTATTTCAACGGTGACTGATGATGAAATGAAACATACGTTGTTATTAAACGAAGAACAAAATACCGAATCTGAGCGTATAATGCGAGAGATACAAGATGAGATGCGGCAGATGTTCGCGATTGAGACTTTAGGAGTTTCGGGCAAACCCAGACAAAATGTAGAAGATGTTCGAGCATATGAACATCTACAACGTACTGCCATATTAAAAAACGGAAGCTGGTACGTGGGTATTCCATGGAAAGACACAACTAGTACAATGCCTGACTCGTACGATAACGCTTTATCGAGGTTTAGAAGTATCGAGAAGAAGATGAAATCAAATCCGAATTTTGCTAAACGATATAAAGAACGAATCGATCACCTTCTCATCAATGAATATGCATCAGAGTTAACTGAAACAAAAAACCCTGAAAGAATTTGGTACCTACCACATTTTGGCGTTGACAACCCCAACAAACAAAAGTTACGACTTGTATTTGACGCTGCTGCTAGAAATGACGGCTTGTGTTTAAATGATTATATCCTGAAGGGTCCTGATCTTCTTACCTTACTCTATGGAATAATGTTAAGATTCCGGGAAAACAGAATAGCCGTGACTGGTGATATTCGAGACATGTTCCTGCGAATAAAAATATTAAAAGAAGATCGAGATGCTTTTCGTTTTCTTTGGAGAGATTCGCCTGGAGTACCTGTAAAATCCTGGGTCATGAATAGCTTGATTTTTGGAGCAAATTGTTCACCTTTTATTTCACAATTCATAAAAAATAAAAATGCCGATAAATTTCAATCATCGATGCCATCCGCAGTACGAGCTATACACGACCAACATTACATGGATGATTATATTGACAGTTTAGAAGATGAAGCGACTGCAATAGAACTTGTTAACGATATAACATACATTCATAAACAAGGCGGTTTCGAAATGAGAAATTGGACTTCAAATATTCAATCGATATTGCGAGATTTACCCGGCGAAAGTTTAAATTCGACATCTGTGTCATTCAAGAGTGGAGAACAGTATGAAGGAGAACGCACTCTAGGCTTGATTTGGTTTCCGACAGACGATCACTTAGCGTTCGATACATCCTTTAAACGAATTCATACGACAATATTAACCGGACAGAATAAGCCTACCAAACGAGAAATGCTTCGTATCTTGATGTCCGTTTTCGATATAAATGGATTTTTATCACCTATCACTATTACAGGAAAAATAATTTTACAAGATACGTGGCGAGCTGGAATCACCTGAAAAAATATATCTAAAGTGGTTACGCTGGCTGAGCGCAATAAAAAATCTCAATCACATGCGCTTACCCCGGCACTATGCGGCTGCAACTAGAAATATCAGCTGTTCAGATAACATTCGAATGAGCGAGACACACGATCACAGTGCGCATGCACCGAGTAATTCAGCGCCGCGGCCGTCGCTGTACGGAGAACGCTATACGAACCTACAGTTACATGTATTTTGTGATGCATCGACGCAAGCTATGTGCGCCGTTGCGTACTGGCGTTGGACCGATCGTGAAAATACTATACGAGTTGCCTTTGTCTCTAGTAAATGCCGAGTCGCACCTGTTAAATACGTATCTATGCCGCGCTTGGAACTACAAGCTGCCGTGATGGCGGGAAGATTAGCTAATGTTATAAGTAGTGAACATAGAATGAAAGCCGAGAGAAAATATTTTTGGTGTGACTCATCAACAGTATTGTACTGGATACGCAATAATGCACGGAATTATAAAGCCTACATCGCTCACCGGCTTGGTGAATTAGATGAATTAACGAAAGTTGATGAATGGAGATACATACCTACGAAAATGAATGTAGCCGACATCGCCACACGAGAATTCTGTGAAATAAAAACATTGAAAGATGATTGGTTATATGGGCCGTTATTTTTATATAATGATGACCAATCGTGGCCTAGTGAGCTAGACATACAGCAACCAGATGACAATTATGTGGACCTAGAATGCATAAATATTATTCACAATATAACTAGATACTTACCTGCTGTTCCTGAACCTGAAAGATTTTCTTCTTGGCTCCGACTGTTGAAAACTATGTGTATGGTGCTATACTTCATTGATAAATGTAAAAAACTTAACAGTTGTGTAGATGGCGCGATGATGGAACGCGCTGAAAAAATATTGTTAAAGTACTCCCAGATGAAAACATTTCCAGATGACCTGCACAACCTGCAACATAATAAAAGTATAGACAAGAAAAGTAAATTATTTAATTTAACGCCGGTACTTGATGACTATGGTATTATACGATTGGGGGGCCGTATTGATGCTGCACCTGAAATATCTACGAATGTGAAACGGCCTGTAATACTCGACGGGGGTTGCCATGTCACTCACCTGATCGTGAAATTTTATCACATGAAAGCTTGTCACGGCAATCAGGAAATGGTAGTAAACGAAATAAAACAAAAGTACTGGATTATTCGACTGAGGCCGACGGTAAAGTATATTAGTTCAAAATGTATGCTATGTCGAATAAAAAAAGCCCAGCCATATCCACCTAGAATGGGTGATTTACCTGAAGCTCGACTTACTCACCACCAGCGGCCTTTCACTTGCACCGGAGTGGACTTATTTGGCCCCCTAGAAGTAAGTGTTTGTCGCCATAGAGAAAAAAGATATGGTGTTATTTTTACCTGTCTTACAATAAGAGCTATTCACATTGAGATAGTGAACGAACTGACCACGGATGCACTTATAATGGCTCTTCGACGAATGGCAGCTAGACGAGGTTGGCCACGATATCTTTACTCTGACAACGGTACAAACCTGAGAGGAGCCGACACCGAGTTAAAGAAATTGTCCTGGAATTGGACGAACTGAAACTTAAAGAGGGAATTACGGCGTATAGCTTATCTACAACATGGATTTTTATACCACCTGCAAGTCCTCACTGGGGAGGAGCTTGGGAACGATTGATAAGAAGTATAAAATGTTCACTCAAAGTTATATTAAGAGAACGAGCGCCACGAGATGAAACTCTGGTCACATTACTGGCTGAAGTTGAACATATGGTGAATAGCCGTCCGCTTACCCACGTCACTGTAGAACCAAACACCAATGAAACACTGACTCCAAATCATTTTTTGATAGGCACATCCTCAAACCTGCCTACTCTAGGTTCATTCAGTGACTCAGATATGTGTTTAAAAAAACAATGGCGTATATCGCAAGCACTAGCCGATATGTATTGGAAGCGTTGGATCCGAGAAGTTCTCCCAGACATGCGCCCTAGGAAAAAGTGGCAAGCGGAGCATAGACCCTTGCAAGTGGGAGATCTCGTACTCATTGTCGATCCTAGTTCACCCAGGAATGTATGGCCAAAAGGTTTGGTACAGGCAGTACAATCCGGAAAAGACGGCCGTATTCGAGTTGTTGACGTGAAAACTAAAGCTGGACTATTGCGACGGAACGCAACACGCGTCGCACGTATCGCCATGGGTGATGAGTGCTGTTCCAGCACTAGGGAGGAGAATGTAAGCGACGCATGCCAGTGGTCTTTGGACGGCGCACGCGAGCGGTTATCGTAACCCGCACCAGCCGTTGTATATGCCCGCCTACCTACATTTTCATTTCGCGATATTTGTAACCGCAACAGTATTAGAGAAAAACATGGTATATTCTTTATAAATTTACACAAGTACTAAAAATGTCGTTTTTTTACTATACAAAACAAGATCATTCTTAACTCGCAAAATCACAGAACCCATTTACATGTTTACTTTTTTTACCCATAAACATTTTGGATAGTCAGTAGTCAGGTTTTGTTGCGTATTTTATTTGTTATATTCGATATTTTTTAGACAAAATTAAAGGATAATTGACAGTTAAGTTGATAAAAGAGTATCACTCTTGAGTAAACTTGCATCGTGTAAACTCCTATAGATTATCGTATATGCAATGTCGTGTAGCTTTATTATACAATTAACAATAGCTCACCTAAACTACTCTTCAATAACAGGTTCCTAAAATTGCAATATATGTATATTGAAAATAAAAAAAGCGAATATTATTCTTATATCTGGAGAGACTTTAATTATTGTGCCGCTATCTGAAATCGCAAATAGTGCAGTTTAACCGTAAGACTGTAAGGGAGCTAAGCCAGTTGGCGGTCAGTAACGTTCAACGCGTCTTCGATCAAACGCATCGCAATCCTCGTTGGCCGCCCACTGGCATTTCCTAAATTAAGCCTATTACCAGTTGTAGGATAGATATAAAGATGTAGATTCGGTAGATTCTCTATTCCTTAGTTTATTTTTTTGTTTTTCAAAAACACGGCAATAGATTGACATGCTTTAACATATTGTATTTAGAGGTTAGCTGTCTGTCTGGCTATTATCGTGGTATTTAGGAAGTTTGATAACAGCAACTATTGTTAGACTTTCCACTAATTAACCGACTTCAAAAAGGAGAAGGTTATCAATTCGTTTTTTATATGTTTTGTATTCGATTTCTCACTCACTTTTATACTCGAACTCGACGTTCGCTTTAACCCGTTGAGCACTAACCTGGCGTTTACGCCAACTTTCCATTGTTTTCCTATTGTCTCATTTTTATGGGTAATCGACATATTAAAAGCAGTCGAATCTTAAAAGTTAAGATTGAGAGTAAACCCAAAACATATAGGTTTTCCTGACCTTGAAGATAAGGTTTGAAATTTCTGATTTTAGTAGGTAGAAAAAATTAAGATCCTATATTGAAACCGGCCGTTAATAAATATATTGATATTTAGCTATTTCTATCTGGCATAATATTAGCAGAGCTACTACATTCATCCGTCTATTTGAGGTCATCCCACTTTTTCGGTTTTTATTTTTCTCTGTGAAATAAATATACTATTGAAATTAGCGTAGTGAAACGAAAAATGGTATTTTTATTTGAGGCCTGTGTAAACTTTAAAGTCCTACCAATTTTAGAAACAGAATTAACGATGATGCAGGTTTAATTTAGGTGAGGATTTAAAGGTGGGTAACAAAGTTTCAAATATTACATATTGTTTCGTTACAATAATGAAAACATTTGTAAACAGATAAAACGTAAGATCGTTCGCGTTTGTGATAGTAACAAAACAATTGACACTCGTCGAGGTAACAACAAGTCGCAGTAGAGAACCACGCGGACAAACAACAGTTCTAAGTGTTGTTCGTGATCTCTCTCATTAGAGATAGCTACTGGCACACACGTAACAGGTCGGTAACTACTTACGGAGTTCGCTCCCTGATGTGTCTTAATACGGTGAATAGGTTGTTGTATGACGCTGTTTTGAAGAATTATGAAATTTGAGTGTACGGGTAAATGTTTCACTCAACTTCGCTTTTACACTTTTCATATGAATAATTTAAAAGTTCTTTAGTTGTCTGAAAAGGCATGTATGGCTGTGCATCTGGCTGACATCCGTGTGACCATTTAATCCGGGATGGTAAAAACACTTAGTTTAGAGATACTGATTCTCATGTGATGCTGCAGGAACACGCCTATTGGTATTTGTCGACGGGTTTTCAAACTTGAGGGTGGTAGCTACTTAAGTAGGCATTATTAGAAAATGGCCTACCGCCATACTATGGTTTCCTCACAATATTTTGCTTTACTGAAGGCTCATGCTTATTTTAGAGTTGGATAGGTGGGCTCGAACCCGCTTCCATTGACGCGGAATCCGACCACACTACCAACTGTGAAATCATCGCTTATATCGGTAATCCCTACACAAGTACGAATTCGTTCCGCGATAGCAGACATACATAATATCCGGCCCAGGCCTTTAATTGATCTTGATAAATCGATTTAAGAAATAACCATAGATTACTTATAAATAACAATCTTCAATTGTCACATAATTTTAGGTAATTACCTAATTGTTACTTTATTTCATAAACAAATCCACTTAGTGTTGACGTTACAATATCATTCTTAGCAGACATCGAAGAACAAATTATATTTTTTTAAACTTTGTATGTTTTTCAATCATAGAAATAAAACCAATCAACCAACCAATTTATTTGATAACGAATATTCTCTTTTCAAATCCGTTAATATTACTCCATGGCCAGTAAAAATTTCGAAACGAAAAAATAACTTAGTTTTGTAAGAATGATCGAATTTACATAACTCTCGAAAAATTGTAATTGGACAGAAATTATTCTGAAACTTTAGCAAAGTACCGAGGAGTGGGGATGCCCTAATCAAAACAAGGCGCCCTCTGTCTCTCTCTTGCATTCTTTCTTTGCGGGGGGGTAAAAAACAATAAATCAAAAACATGCAAATCCCGCTAATAACTTGCACAAAACCGAAAACCATTTCACGGGCTACGAACTGAGACCTCCGTAATCCAAGAATATTTAATACGAGTAGGTGTGCTCCGTGTGGGGGTTGCACAGACCCCGCGGACTCTGGGGTACTATTTCCATGCTGATGTTTAATAATTGATAATGCCCCGCGAAAAACGCACGACTGGGGAACTCCTCGTATCTATATAGAGATGTCAACTTGTTAGAAAAAAAATATTCCTTTAAGCTCTAACCTAAATGTTAAAATGTTAAATTTGAAAAGTATGTATCAACTAATTTTTTAAGTGGCTTATTATGTCTCATGAATATATGGATAATATTGGATGATGGATTCGATAATAGAAACGCTCTCGTCGTAAACTTGCTTGACATTTGAAAATAAAATAAATAAAAAAGTATAATCCTAATCCGTGTAATAAATTATATACAAATGGGATAATTTATTAATTCTTTAAAATTACACTAATGCGAATGCGTAGACATATTAAGAGTTTTTTTACACGCATTTTATACACATAAATACTCATTTATTTGTTTGAAATAGAGGTTATTTAAATAAAAGCATGATGATAGAACATTTTTCCAGTATTGTCTGCCTGTGGTAATTACCCACTACCACCCTCAAGTCGTATGTCATTCTCCAATAGACCTCTTAACTTTGAAAATCTGTCAAGCACAATATTACTGTTCTGGCGGCATCAATTGAGAGCTACTGGCTATAGAATTAGTGGGTTTACCATTCTGGATCATATCAGATAAGATTGTGGTCAAAGCGCTAAGTCTATTCAAAAAAAAATACAAAACAAACTATCACACCAAAAAACGATACGTCCATACAACGAACATCTCTATATAGTATAAAAATATCTACCTGTAGATATAAACAGCATCAGATAACCATGCCTCCTCGAATTGTAAACTGAGAGCAACTCAATCGATAATCATCTCTGGTACAAACAAAATTGCGTACGGGAAGAATTCGACCCTGTATTATCATATCAAGTGTGATGATTGGGCGGTTCCGCTATATGTGAGGGCTGTGTTGAGGTAAAGATAATCATTACACGGTATCCGGATGTGTTTTCGGGATAGCTCCATTACCTACATTATTTACAACATTTTTTTATAATGAGCCAGTCAAATACCGGCCGTATACAGGCAGGAGTTGAACTGCATCATATGTGCTTAGCCACATAAACCGCCAGATCTCCGATTCAGCAGGCCAAGGGTTGTCCTAAGTGTATAAATTATATTTTTTTTTCATACTAAATTAAGCGTTTGAACACTATCTTGTCGTATGTTAAGTGACGATGTGGCCACAGATTAATAACATGCTAAAGTGAGAGTGTTGAGTTATGCTACCAAAATACACTTTATAAACTGTAGAGTATACACTACTACCATACCCAATTTCGTCGAAATCGGTTTAGCAGTTTTTGCATGATGGCGAACAAATTAATAAACAGACACAGACCATTTTTTTGGCTTTTATTATTATATGATTATTTATATAGGTTATCTATGTCCTTGAAATGTTTCAAAACAGTCCAAGTTATTAAAAAAATAAGTATAGCGCCATCAATGAATAATGGTCAGAAAAACATTTTTTTTTTTTTAAATTAAATGTAAATAAATTATGTTGATTTAATTCAGTTTTATTTCTTCTCGTTTCACTATTCATTTATAAATCTATTAAACAAACATATTTATTATGATGCATAAATATGAATATAGATAAATGCTATTTACGCATTATATAAGTGTATATATGTATTCTAAATGTTACTACAGAGTATATACTACAATCATACGAAATTTCACCCAATTCGGTCTAGTAGTTTTTGCGTGATTGGCGAACAAATTAAAAAACAAAAAGACGGATAAAAATTTTAAAAACCATCGAAATGCGTTCTGTTGTTGATTCTGAACCCCCTCATGGTATTTTTCCTGAAATATCTTCAATGTACAAATTTCGTTCCAATAGCCTTTTATAGATTCATACTTTCTAAAAGTTCAAACTCCAACTTTTCCCCAGACGAAGCCATAGGCGAAATGTAGTCTAATTATAATTCCGAATACCTAATTCGGCCCGGTCCCAAATTCTCGTACACTCGGGCGTCGAGTTTGGCTTATTATTTTTCCTCGGATAATAAAATAAATGATTTTCCCTTTTTCATCAACGGCGAATAATCTTGGCAGTGTTCGGCAGGTGGGTACAGTTCTATCAGTTTATCTCTTCACGGCCCCAATCATTCATATTTTAATGTTGCTCTATTTTCGAATAATTATATTCCGTAATTTAAATTTAGTTTAAAAAAATATGATTTTCTAATACTTTGAAGGTGATGTCGCAGGAATCCGCTGGATGCGGGTGACGCAAGACCGGTCGTCGTGGTGATCTTTGGGGGAGACCTATATCCAACAGTGGACGTCTTTTGGTTGAAAAACGGCTTCCAATTTTAAACAATACCATTGAGAGTAAATGTAGATATTAATTATTACATGATTAGTCACTGTATATCACCAGATTCCAAAAGGCTTTTTAGCATCTGATTGAAAGGCATTAGTCGCAACGACATACAAGATATGTAATGAAAATGTATGTGGAAGCAGAAATAGGTCAAAATAGACCTAACCTAACTAAAGATATAAAACTATTTTCATAACATACTAGCTAACCCCGCCAGGCGTTGTTCTGCCTCAATTTCAATAAATACAAACTTCATACGAAAATCTTATTAAAAGATTTTAATTTTTTACCGAATCATTCAACTTTTCAGGCTTATTTGGACTATCACGAGCATTAAAAAAACAATTAGCCAAATTGGTAAAACCATTCTTAAATCGTAGGTTTACGAACGATCATTATTTAATTTTTATTTTCATATATGATACAATATAACCGCCAATGAACTAACAGATACATTTTATAGACTATAATTACCTAAGTAGGCGCGCTGTTGTTTTCGTTTTATTCATCACACCATCGTTGGCAATAATTCCATCTGCATACATATCGACAGTGAATTACAGACATTTGTACTGCTGTATTGGATGAATTTTGAGATATTTGGAGATATCATTTTCGTCTCGGAAATTGTAGCGAGAAAATTCATAAGTAAATTAAACCATTAAACGGTATAGGAAGTCGTCATTAAATCTAGGTCGAATATTAATTTTAGACACAATAAAAGAGGCCAAAATAAATATGCATATCAATAAAGTAATTTCTAAAGCTTTTCTTTTTTTTTATAAAGTTACAATTATGTTTAAAACAAACATCGATCGATAGTTAAATTCTAGTTATAGATTATTCATCTCGATATTTTCATAGGATTATTACATGAAAATATTTATGTGTTCAGGTAATTTATAGTAAGATCTAGAATTTTTTCAAACCCACCTAATCATGAAGAGGTCTACGAATGTCTGCGAGGTAGGGGTATCTGTAGCGAAACATTGCGCCTCTTCGCGTTTCAAGATGGCGTCTGTGCACAAGAGCGCGCCAATGACACTCGACACTGTTGGTCGCGCGACACGACAGACTTTTTACACTCGTCTGAATGTGTGAGCGTTAATTTTAAATCATTTTTTATAACTTGCGGATTTTGGTTTTTTTTGTTGCCATAAAATATTTTTGCTGTCTAGTTAGTAATCCAATATTTAATATAAGTATTACATAAAATACCTGTGTTTTTGTATTAGCCGAATTTAACATATGTATAACATGAAGACTTCGTCGACCTTTATTTAGTGATGTCATCAATAATAAAGTAATATGTTGCAAAAGACAACAACAATATTATTAAGATTTAATAATATTTTGCGTAATATGTATATGAACCTATCTTAGGTAAATATAAAAAAAACATAACCGCTAATTGACGACAACTGTGTACAAACATGGCGTCGATATAATAACGAGTACACACGCATTATTATAATGTACAAGTGGCTTATTAGCGATGTACCTCCTGTACGTCTATCACAAGTCTCGAGGCTAAATGGGAGACGATATCATTGCCGTACTTACATTAAAATTATCTAAATCGTCTCTCATCTCTTTCCTTTTTTTATTTCACACGGAGTAGGTAAACGACAACTATATTCTATCCACCGATAGATCCTATATATAAATTAAAGCGGAGAGTGAGAATTGGATAATTAATTTTGTAGCGAGATGGTTCGTTTAAGTGCGGATAGGATACCACTTCTATGGATGTAGTTTAAAATTCATCTATCCTGTTCTATGATTAATTTTATATGAAAGAAAAGATCGTGAATAATTATACCATGGTGGTAGAGCATTGTTTAATACCCGCCTTGCTAGCTACCGCCATTAAGTTTAAAGGTCTATACAATTACATTTGGATGTGTTTCAACATTATGACTTGAGATCTAGCACCTCTAGATTTAAGGTTTAAAATTCTAGGCTTCATGATCACTTAACATCAAGTGAGGTTGTGGTCAAAGCCTTATTATACTATCTCAGTATATAAAAAATTAAGACGTAATCTTTCTTGCGACTTGCAAGCACTGCAAAATTGGCTTTTCACTATATTGAAGCTTTATGTGTTTGACAATAACACTGCGAATGAAAATATTTCCAGAATTCCTGAAAACAATGAAAGAATTTTTGAATGGTCAATGAAACGTCTGATAAGTGTTTCATTCTAGCCCTTTTGTTATTTCACATTCTAAGTATATATATGAAACTATTTTCAATTATTTCCAATGGAGAAGTTCCTACTATTGTTTAAGTACATAAATCAACCAGATTTACCGCTGGTCTATTCACAGATTAGGTGTCCATACTAATAAATAAAATTGAAGCGTAGACTGCTTCAAAACATACATATATGTATAATGGAAGACGACAGAACCATTGCGCGATGTAGAATCGTTCAAAGAAAATAAATTTTTGTTGTCGTTAATATATAAAATTGAAGTATCTGTGTTTTTTTTACTAAATACATATGAATGTATAAAGGATACTAAAATAGCAATTTTTAAAATTTTTGTCTGTCTGTTTTTTCCACCTAATATTCGGAACGGCTGAACTGATTTGCTCGGGACTTTTTTTATTAGATGGCTGAAGTTACTCCGCGTAACTTTTACTTCACTTTGTTTTACTAACCGTTTACTTTATATTTTTAAAAATAATTAGGGTTCCCCGTAAAAAAATGAATCTCATAAAAATTGGAATAAAATCCGATTTAATGCACAGTTTTACTGCCAGGTATTTAAATTTGTGAGAAATAATGTGAAGTTTAATGTTAGTAAAAAAATGTGGAAAGTAATTAGAGTCACGTATATAAAAAAAACTATATTACCGCAGTGAAAAATATATGAAAAGCAGACGCAGGTAGTTCACCAATATAACACAATCAGATATCGAATAAGACGACTGCAATCCCTTCCACTGTTTATCTTCTTTTATTGATACATTCTTTTCCTTTGCTCATCATAGAACCATGGCCTGTGCACGATACCGCGTATAATATCAAACGTGTAATAAACAAAGTTTCTGTCAGGCATTCTAATTTCCATTGAATAAGACATGAACACATCAGTGGAAATGCAAAACTCTTGATGTAATAAAACAGCAAATGTGTTGCCAGGTGACAGTGAAGCAATCCCACGTGATTGAGAAATCATAAAAAAATTATACAGCTACCATTATCAAACATAACCATTACTTTATAAGTAGCCATTCGCGTGGAAATGAATAAATATTCAAAACATTCTCCATCACATTTCAACGCAAACATTATCGACGAACAACGATACGAAATAAAACCGACAATCGCGGGTTTTGGTCGAGCAATTATTCAACGCTGTCCCTTTATTGGCTGTTTTGTGGAGCTCGTTAACGTGTCACGGGAGGGAGGTAGGTAGGTAGGCTGATAGAGGTTCTTTGAGAAGAGAATACACAATAAAAAGGTGTATTTCTAAAAAAACACAATCGTATTTTACAATCAGTTCATTACAGTACTTCTTCTTTTATCGTACGACTTAATTTACTCAAAAATCTTGATTTAAAAGTAATGACCCATGGTAATGCACTCATTGTATTTTTTTAAAAGTCGCCAATATATTATATTTACTGGAAGGCTAATTTAAATTAGGTCTGTGCAAACTAAGCCATTTGTAAAATTACCAAATTGTATCTTGTTTTGTAAACCAATAAAGAAATTAGTGGCGAAGTAGTTAAGACCTGTAAGTATCAGATTTACGCGATGTTTGCAGATTGAATGAACATTTTTTTTCACAAGTCATAAACTTGTTTTAATTAGGTTGGTAAAACAATCGGGTGATGATGATGAGGAAAAGCATCCTGAGGTAATTAGAGCACTTGAGAGTTGTTTTCTTATGCTGGAAAAACAAAGAATTGTAGGTTACCTCATGTTTGAATTCGTCGATGCCTATGGTATTGGGATGACGTACCTACATGCTAATCTTTGAAAATTATTGAGTCATTTACAAATTACTTACTATTCTTTACAGGAATAATATCCAAATGGTACGGAAGGTCTAAGAAAATAGACGAGAATCTTACAATAATTCCGAAGTTTTTGAGACCAGGCGAAAAATCTGCCACCAAACCAATACTTGCATTCAAAAATCAAAAGTCTTTGTAACCTCAATATGGTTTCATATTTATCTACTTAGCCACTTCATCGAATACAAATCTGCTAACTTAGCACAAAATGACTTGAATCTAGAAGTTTTATTAAAATGACTCCATCCTTAAATTGACTTGATTTAGAAGTTAACAGGCGCCATCAACACTCGAATACCCGTGTCATACACCCGTTGGTCACAAGCCAGCCCGACATCAAAGCTAATCGGCTGAAGCATTCCACCGCGCTGATCACAACACTACTTACTAACATCAAATGATTGATGGGAACGTGAAACAAAGTCACTCTCCGGCAACTTCGTTCTCTTGTTCGTCTGCTTTGAGCTTCAGATATCTATTACAGACAAAGACTACAGATACAGACTAATATTTATTAAGTACTAGCTGTGATGCCGCGGCTGTGCCCGCGTTTCATGTAGTCATCATTGTGTGTGTTTTTTTTATACGGACCCTTAATAATTTATTTAGTACTAAGATAAAGTAAAAATATTTGTCATAAATTCAAGCACTTGCCCGTGAATCGGATTTTATTACAATTTTTATGAGTTTAATTTTTTTAACGTGGAACCCTAATTATTTTCGAAAATTAAAAGCTTAAACTTAGGGTAAGTTACCCAAGATTACCCATTACAAACAGACAGACAAAAATTAAAAATATGTATTTTTGGTATAGGTATCGGATATACATACATATACCTGGGTGGTCTGAAAAGTTTCCGACCTCAACATGAAGATGGCAGCACTAATAAACAAAAGCTAGTGAATTTTGTCGTTCACCTGTTGACAGTTGTTCACTAAAGTTTCAGCCATTTTGGACGCACAGTTATTAGGTAACAGTCGTTTGAATGAGTTGATGTGAGTATTTTTATGAGAATGGACAAAAATCGAGTATCGAGCTGTCATTAAATATTTGTTTTTGAAAGGCAATACGCTTACGCAAATAAAAGATAAGTTAGATTCTGTGTATGGGGACTCTGCACCATCATTTACCACAGTGACATTTTGGGCAGCTGAATTTAAACGTGGCCGTAAGAGCTTGGGAGACGATAAAGGTTCGGGATTTCCAAAAACTGCAACTACCGGCGAAAACATCGCCAAAGTTCATCAAACGGTGCTAGACGACCGCCGAATTAAAGTGAGAGAGATAGCAGAGGTTATGAACATGTCAAAAGAACTCGTTTGTCACATATTAAATCAACATTTAGCCATAAGAAAACTGTCCCGCGCGTTGAGTGCCGCGTTTGCTCACGTTAGACCAAAAACGTGTTCGAATGAACATTTCCAACCCCTGTTGGCTCAGTTTAGACGCAATAAATCCGAGTTTTGGCGTCGATTAATTATTGTAGATGAAACTAGAATACACCATTATACGCCCGAAACAAAAATACAGTCCAAACAGTGGACTGCAAATGGGGAACCGGCTCCAAAAAAAGCAAAAAAAAAAACTGTTTTTTCGGCTGGGAAAGTGATGGTGACTGTTTTTTGCGATAGTCATGGAGTTATTTTGATCGACTATATTCAAAAAGGAAAAACCATTACAGGAGCATATTATGCATCATTACTTGACAATCTGAAGGCAGAATTTGCGGAAAAACGGCCACGTTTGCAAAAAAGAAATCCTGTTTCACCAAGACAACGCACCGTCTCACACCTCAGCGGTTGCCATGGCGAAAATCCACGAATTACGGTTTCAACTGCTTGACCATTCGCCTTACTCACCAGATCTAGCCCCAAGCTACTTCTTTTTTTCCCTTATCTAAAAATTTCGCTCGGAGGACAGAGATTTTCGACAAATAAAGAGGCAATCACCTTCGTGAATAATTATTTTGCAGTGAAAAACGCCGAGTACTATTTGGACGGGTTACAGAGATGGGAGCATCGCCGGGAGAAGTGTATAGAGTTACAAGGAGACTATGTTGAAAAATGAAAAAAATAATTCTGAAAAAATGTCTTGTATCTTTGTTAGGTCGGAAACTTTTCAGACCACCCACGTATATGTATTTAGTAAAACAAATTATGACTTTGTAATATAAAGCTCATTTTAAAAGGTAACACTTAAATTAGCATCCTCACTCAAGCACATTTGATATATGTAATCACAGCTGTTCTCTGCCGCTCGTTTATTTATATAAGTCATTTTTTATATACTGTATAGGCTCAGTGCTTTGACCACAGTCTTACCTTAGCCTAGAGGTACTGACTCTCAAATGGTGCTACCAACTATTGGGGCTTGAAGGTGGTATCTACCCAGGAGGGTTATTATTAAAAAATTACCTATCATCATGCAACATAATATGTCAATATTACTTTTATATTGATTTAATAAACATATTCAATTTAAGTCTATAATTAGGTCTAATTCTAATCTAAGTCTAATCTGTGTTGATCTGGTTGGTAAGTTTTACTACTAAAGTGTTACCCAAATGGATGAATGTAAATTAATAGAAAACTAATAAGAAAGTTTGTTTGTGTGTTGTGTAGTGTTTTGTCTTTATTATCTAAGAACCATACGTGGTGACGAAAGTTGTAGGTAAAACTTAGTCTTTGTATGAAACTAATCAGATATTTTCAATGGGAACGCAAAACCTTAGTGAATTCAAACGATCTGACCTAGTGATCGCGAACAGGCCGCCATCAGCAGTCAAAGACCCGTGTCATCACTACACAAACTATCCCGACATCAAAAGGGAAATCGACTCTGTCGTTCCGCTACACTGCACCATTGCTATCGTAACCCCAACGGATCGGTACCAAAGAATACATACGTACAGAATATCCACTCTTAACATTACGTCTTTTTGGAACTTTATGAAAAAGTTAACATGAAATTTGGACACGTAGTTATTATGTTTTTTATCTGTTTTCTTCGGCTGTTCACTCACACAACAACAATTTATATTTTTTGTATTTAGTTATTTAGTACATTTTATGTTCAGAGGTTTTGGCAAAGTAATGCAAAATACGTGCTGTTAGTAATTTCAATCTAATTCACTTTAATACTTATAATCTTGTGCGTATATTACTTTAATGTAACAAAATATGCAAGAATTGTATTATATGTGTAAATATAGAATATATATGTATGTTTTCAGCCGTGAATCATGTAAATCGATTCTCAAGTCGAAAGCGCACAAACACAAAAAAACTCATAAACTTTCGCTATTTTCCTATACGCTCTTACCATGGTAAAATAAACCATGATATAGTCTAATAATTGTGTAAAAGTGCACCAAGTATCGAATTATACAATTTAATAATGTAGACACCACTTTACTATAAAATAACTTGAATTCTTTGATTATACGATGGCGCATTGGGTAGTGCGGCCGGATTCCGCGTCAATCGATTTGGGTTCGATCCCCACCTATCCGACTCTAAAATCGGCCTCAGCTTTCGGCGAAGGAAAACATCGTAAGGAAACCATAGCATGATGGTAGGGTATTTCCTAATAATGTCCGCCTGGGTAGCTACCACCCTCAAGTTTCAAAACCTGTCGCCAAATATCAATAGGTGTGTCCCGGCAGCATCACCTGAGAACCAGTACCTCTAGGCTTAGTGTGTTTACCATCCTGGACCACATCGTCACTTAACATAAGGTGAGATTGTGGTCAAAGCACTAAGCCTATTCGGTGTAAAAAAATACTTATATGATAGAAAAAATGTAATGAAACTTTTGACGTTGGCAAATATATATGATGTGAATTGCAATCGGTTATCGTAATAATTACGTGAGTAATAGAATTATATTTGTTGTGTATTCAAAGGTACTGCACCAAGCGGCACTATTAACTATAAGTGATTCAAATCAAATGGACGTTCTGTATAATTATCCATTTTGTGTTAGAACACTCGCGGATAAGATATAGAAATTAAATGAGCAATTATTAACATCAAAAGATTTCACTTCGATTACTTTATGACATAAATGTAATACTGATGATGAACTTGTACCAACGAATTGCCTCAGTGAAATTAGTACTTTTAGATATGAATTCGAAATTTTGGAATACCAACATTTCTTTCCTTATTTTATTCCCTCAAAGGTTTCGTTTCTCAAATAACTTTTTCTACTCCAACAGCATTTCTAAAGAAGAAACAGCATACCGCAATCGCAATTATCCGATTCTAATGACAGATCTGAAGTTTAGAAAACTTTTTTTGCAACAACAAAACAAACCCGGAGATAAGATTTGTGTGAAACATTATAGAATAATTTAAGATAAAAGAATTTTTTTTAAAATAGATATATCACAGAAAGACTTCTGAACGGAGCATGCATGGAAAGGGAATTAATAGATAGACATACACTCATAGACTGCAAACTCCTTTGTTTATTGATATTAAATGTACTACATATTATGGCTCGTAGTTAGCCTACCTATCAGCACGTTGATAGCGTTGATGGGTCAGTGGTAATGTGGTAGAATACTGTGTCGACGGACGAAGTTTTAAATTCCTACTGTGAGCCTGAACTTTTATGTCTGTTCTGGCAACATCACTTGAATTCCAATTGGCCTATACTTAACTCATTAGGTCACATTCTCAAGTGAAATTATGCATAATCCCTAAGAAATGTATTAAAAACACTTCAAAAATCTCCTGGATTAATTTAAGTTTAAAATTCCTTAATCGGACTGAGAAGTGCGAAAAAGACTTCGAATTCTTTAAATATTTAACCAACCAATTAGTTCCCTATCGTATCTCCAATAACTTAATATTCTTAAATACTGTTTTTTTTTCTTCACCCACCACCTGTATTCCCCGCGGGCTTAATAAGGCGTCGCTCGTTTGACGAGTTTTCACTCCACGCGCCCTTTATTCTAAAGCATTCGATAAAAAATACAATCGTATTCTACTTTAATTCGAAAACTCGAGACGTTAAACGCTTTAAGTTCATGTGGTTTTTAGTGTGTTTTGCCTTCAATTTTTAGAATGTAAAGAAAAACGCAAGTATACTCAATACAAAGTTATGTGTTTGATAAATTTAATATACGATTTTCAGTATAAAATATAATACATTTACTTACTCGTATTATCTTATCTTCCTTACAAATTATAAAGGTAACATGTATCTGCTTATCTGTACGTTAGTTGGTTTAATATTCACAAAGCACTCAACGTATTTATATGTTTTTTCTAGCTGTAGACATAATTTCTAACCGGGTTTTAATATTTTATTACATTATGTAGACCAACGTAAAGGTATAACCTACGGTAAGGTATAACCTAGACCATTGCGTACTCTAGAGATATGAGTGGTAGAGATTTCGATTCAGACTGGATTACAACCATTACACACATGATAAAACCTTATATAATAACACGTCGCGCTCTGGAACAGCAAGTGTATATGTATAACTTAACTAGATGCTTTATACATGGGGGATGTAGACCGACGTCATTTCAGCGACTGTTCATAGATTATCATCTATTTGTGACCTTCATAGTTTTACTATGAAGTGTACTTTATTTAACATCAGATGATGTGTGTAGACTTTTAACCGAGCTCTAATATAAATTAAGTATTGAATTGAAAGTTCTCTGTGGTAGATTTTTTGTATAATATCATTTATCATACGGAATTTTGATAAATATTCTCTATCGCCATAAATCTCATAACGATTTAAATGACTTCAAATCGACATATAATATCGCACAATACTCTAGTAGTTCACCCGGTTCTTCGAACCGGATACTCGCCCCCATCACCGGTTATCATTAATGAAGATGGCCACGGGGCTGATCGTTCGAGTCCCCGAGAGCCTTGATCATGGGGGGTGATTTTAATGCCCATTATTTTTTTAAAGATTCCAATTTGCTTTCTGCTATTCGAGCGCATTAACGACAGACATCATGAAGGTTCACTGTAGTGTGTAATTTTTATATATCTACGCTTTTAAAACAAACTCAAGCAATTGAGTCTTTCAATTATCTGGAAAACCGGACATTTATCGTTCGTTACTGGTTCACCTATTTATAAACAAATTGCGTTTCTTCTTTAGGACTAAATTAAAAATTGATGGCTCAATTGGTAGTGTGGTGAAAGAAAATATCTTAAGTAGACCATAGCATGTTTGTAGAGCATTTACTAGCAATGCCCGCTCTGGTAGCTACCAACCTCAACCAAAACCAGTCGCCAATCAACAATCCGAGTGTTCCAACAGTTTTACTTGAGAGCCAATAGCTCTAGGCCTAATGTGTTTACCATTTTGGACCACATCGTCACTTAACATTAGGTAAGACTGTAGTTAAAACACTGAGGCTATAGAAACATGCATAACTCCTCTCTCCTACAAGCGTTGGCAGAGGCTTCTTCCTTCCACATCCTATAATCCTGGCACACGTCTTTCGCTTCTTTCATGAGCACTTTCATACACACTCTCCGGTAATACGGGTACATTTGTCCACGGTCTTTCATCATAACGTCTTCGATCTGGTCGAGATACGTTCGCCTAGGTAGTCCTTTAGAAAGCTTACCCAGTCACCTTAGATTATTTTAGTATGGTAAACAGGATAGTAAACACATTAAGTCTAGTGCCACTGGTTCTCTAGTGATGCTGCCGAGACATACCTATTTATACATATAGACTTTCAAACTTGAAGGCAGTAGCTATCCTGGCAGACGCTATTATGAACCATCATCGTCATCAAAAATAATATTACCTTTACTAATGAAACACAAAGAAAACGCTTTTGAATATTTAAAACGTAAATTTTCATCTATCAGGTGATGGATTCGCTTCTGATCGCCGTTCCCGTTTGATCTTGATTAATTAGACGTAACAAACGGAATACGATATCACGGTACGCTCGGCCGATGTGACGTTATTATACGTCAAACATCGTTTCCGGATTAGTCTAATCGTTTATTACCACCTCTGGGTGACACCCTATCCGTGGTCGCTAGATAAGGTATTAACTAAACTTTAATATTTTACAAACCGGCATTTATCAAGTGATTAAAATCTAATTGGTTTATCTTTTGATATTCAAATTATGATAACTTAATATGAAAATATTCAAGTTACATCTCTTAGTCCTAGCGATGTTGACTTACTACTACTATACTATATACTACTACTATATTGTATCGTCTAATAAAAAACATAAGCGAGGCTGATTACTGAAAATGAATCTGAAATCTCATCAATTATGTAAGGTTATTACTTAAAAGCATGTTAATTTCTATGCTACAGAGAATCCATACTACTAGATATACTGCATTACGACCACACTCTGATAAGTTCGATAAAAATTCAAAACTAACACCCTTTTTGCGAGAAAGGGATAGAACATCAGTATAAATATTATAGTCTTCATTTAAATACTTTTTTTTTCAATAAATTAAATTATATTAAATACTTATAATCCTTCTAAGTTTTTTTTTCTTATCTTACAGTAAATTAATTAATTTTTAAATCTTTGTTCACTAGAATACTTTTATATTATAATCAGAACTCGGCAAAGTTTCTCCGTTTTATGTGATGTTAAATAAAATACAAAGTCCAAGAACAATGACGACACCCAATGGAAGTCGACAGTCGGCATCGTAATCCCGGTGTACATCTACTACGGCGGAAGCCTCTTACTAGGTCTGAATATAGACTTGCTGATACCGGATACGGACGTGTCACTAAGGTACGGTATCACCACGCGCGTGGTGATGGTAACCCAGTTGAGCACGAGTCTCATAGACCACTCGCATCCAGCGGATTCCCGTCACCTTCACGAAGTCGTCGGTCCTTGTGGGGGCCTACCAAGGCTGCGTCTTTTGGTGTGAGCCATTCGAAAACTCGATGGCCCCATCGGGAATCGGTTCTGCTAGCAATGTTTCCAACCCAATTAAGTTTGGCAATTCTTCGGGTAATTTATGTTAACCCACTCAGCAAATAATAATAAATAATTAATATTAAAATGAGCCACTGTGAATCATGGCTGAGTATTAGTAGGATATAAATAACACCATTATTGATGTCCACATCTACATCTAGAAAATATTAGAAAATGCTAAATACCGAAAAATTTGTAATCGCCCTACCGTTATGTTTTTTGTAGTTAAAACAATCGATTTTAAACTCCCACACCGAGCATTATCGCCCGCAGTCTTTACACTGGAGCAGGAGGAATTTGTATTGCCAGCGAAATTAATTTTACCTAAATTGCAATTGATTCTTATACTGACTTTGTTAAGAAAACTTTCATGAATAAAATCATTGTTTTAATGTTTTCTATAATATGATGAATGAAAAACCTTGCTGAAAATTTAAATAGCAAGAAAATCTAAATGGTACATAATTGTAATTAATTTGCTTAGTTCTATCGGTTAATAGACACTGCAATGTGTGCACTGGGTGTTATATATGTACCAAACAAATACAGAGAAACATTTAAAAATCATAATTTCATAAAATATTTAAAATTACAAACACCAATCAGTTTTCTCGTTTCGCTTATTTAGAACTTTCGCCTTTTGAATTTTGTTTCCAAAATCCTGATAATACAAGCATTAGAGATTTAGTAAAAATTACATTAAATTTCTCTAGATTGAAAACAATTAAAAAAAAATACATTTTGAAATCCAAACTCAGATATTTAAGTTTTCAACAACTGGCCACCCCGAGCGGGATGAGGTCGGACGACGTTTTTTTTTTTTCCCAAGTCGTCAGATAGATTGGATGACACTCGATCTCCCCAAGAGGGCGAAATTAAAACGGCGGCGATGAGCCCGCCCAAATGGCCGGGGAATTATTTTCCGTTGAGTGATTCTGGCCCATAAAATTTCTGATTGATCAATTCATCCCGGTGTTTCCATCTCGCCTTAATGAAGAGCACGTTGCTGATGGAAGAACTTTTTTTGTCTCTCCAGTCCTCGTGACCGACTCCCCTGCGACTATTTTTCCGCCTGTTTTCGTTTTAGTGGGTGTTTTATTAATTTCGTGATCTTCTTCGTATTTTTTTTTTTTTTTTCGTTTTTCATGTTGTTTTTCGCATTTGCGTATCGATGGGCGATAAGTTTGCCAGTTTCTAAGTCGTTCATTTATTGTGTGCGTAAATATACTTATTTGGTGTTTTACTCTGTGTAATATATATGTATGTACTTACGAAAATTTGTTTTTACTTATCATGCTTTATGCCGATAATTAAAAAGAGAAGTCCACTTCTTAGACTCTAGTCTCAGTTAGAAAAAAATATCTTACTAATAATGTAAGCTGCTCAATACGATGTTACGTTACGATACGTTGTAATGTTTAAATTCATCGAAAGTTCAAGCTCATTATAGAAAAGGATATGTGGATTTAAACCTCTATAAATCTGTCCTATTTTCGCCATCATCGCTTCGAAATAATTCTAAGCCTCTTGCCATTATTTTTTGTGTTTAAATTACGATTGAGTGTAATTAACGTCAACATCTACTGATAAATGAATGTATAGAGAAATATGTAAATTTAGAAAACAATCTAACTAACATTCACAAAATATATTTAAATTTATAGGATAAGCTCTTGTTAGACTCTGGACCTCCTAATAGACTCGGAATTCTACGGTTGGCCATTGAAAAGTATATCTCGAGTATACCGCAGAAGATATTCAAAATTGTCAGCAATGCTTAAAACAAGAATACACGATAATTACATTAACAAAGTGAACCCTAATAAAACACCATTGTTTCGACCTACATCGATAGGGTCATGGCATAATGGCACTCCGGCTTCGTTACCAGCCACAATCAAACTTAGAGAATTACGTTTAGAACTTGTCACCCGATCAAATGCCGGACCGTAAGGGCCGCATAGCGAATTTTATTACCGGTCCTTTACAATATTAAGCATCTGTACGCACTGCGCCGCTGGACATTCGTGTTTTACCGCTCGATATTTTATTAATCCAGCTATAAAACTAAAAGGCTAACGGGATGAAATTGAAGATTTAAGATATTTAAGAAACATAATATGCGTGGCTTCAGAATCGACTACAGAACACATTTTAATAGTTTTAAAAAAATTGTCTGTTTATCAATTTGTTTACCAATCACGCACAACTACTAAACTGATTTGATTGGTCTATTCCTCATAAATGTATTCGATTGCAATGAAAGTAGAAATTATCATCCAACAAAGGTTAACCGCAGCGCGTTTGGCGCTCAGTGCGTACACCGAAAGAGTGTCGAAGAATGGTAATGGATCCCGGACATTCGGACAATGGTTCGGCTGGCCATCATTTCGGTTACATTTCATTAAAAACAACAATAAGGAGTGTAACGAGCGGTCGTAGTGCGAATGCTCGAGATGGCGAACGTTGATCGCTATTTAACTCCTCAGTTCTTTGTTTCAATTTATAATCCGTTGGAATGAACAGAGCGTGATATTGTGCGTATCATATATTCTACACTGTATGATATAGGTTTTAATTTTTTTACACGGAATCGTAATTATTTTCCTAACCTTTTCTGTACTAAGAGAAAAGAAATACATTTCTCATAAGTTCAAGCATTTGTCAGTAAAGCTGCCGATCAAATGGTCCTTTTTTAAAATTTCTTGGGATTTAATTTTTTTATACGAAACCCTAATTATTTTCCAAAATATTTGTAAGGACTAACATTAAGCAAAAATATTTCTTACAATTTCAAATACCTGTCAGTAAAACTGTGCATTGAATCGAATGTTATTCACAATTTCATGAGTTTTAATATTTTTACCGGGAACCCTAATTATTTTGTACTTTAATATGTCCCGTTAAAATAGGTCCATGTCCAGCCGTTCCGGAGATTACCCAGAACAAACAGACAGACACAAAAAATGTAAAATTTGCATTTTTGGCATAGGTATCGTATATACATTCATATGTATATACGATAAAAAAATGTTATTTTGATATCACAAACAAACACTTCAATTTTATTTATTAATATTGATAATTAGATCTTAATGTATTGAAAAAAAATTACTTTTGTCAATCGACACAATAGTATAGGCATTTTCTTATACAGTTTTATATATTTGAACTTTTGCAAATTATTTGTGGTTATAGACAATTAAAAATATTATTATTAAAATTATTTCTGTATTGTCTCATCAATAACGGACTATTTTTTACACGGAATAGGCTCAGTACTTTGACCACAATCTCGCGTAATGTTAAGTGATGATGTGATCAAGGATGGTAAACACACTAAGCCTAGAGGTACTGGATCTCAAGTGATACTGCCGGAACACACCTATTGTTATTTGGCGACTGGTTTCCAAACTTGAGGGTGGTAGCTTTCAAGACGGGCATCATTAGAAAATGCTCTACCACCATGCTGTGGTTCTTTGATCCACCATGATGTTTTTTCCTTTACCGAAAGCTCCGGCCGATTTTAGAGTTGTATAGGTAGGGATCGAACCCACGTCGATGGACGCGGAATCCGGTCGCACACCCCGCTGCGCCATCATTGCTTCAAAAGTTAGGTTAAACTTTATAAAGAAAATTAAAATCTAATCAAGAGTAAAGAGAGACAGACAGACATATACAGAGGTGTGACGTCACACTTTACCGTGTTTCGTCTTTTGCAGAAAAGGTATCCCATTCCCATCCCCTCTCGATCCCCGCCAAAATCTTGAAACGTTTGTATCTCAGAATTAACTTTAATAAACTAATTATTTTAAATAAATTAAATATAAGTAATGAAGATCAACAACGTACTTAAAAGTAAGTAAGAATTTAAAATGTTATAACTATAATATCTGCATAAGATCTATAGTTTACAATAATCTCGAATGTGATTCTACCATTAAGCTAGTAAGGAATGAAACACTGTGTATTATTTAACATGGAACTCAGGATAGGACTTGTAATCAAATGTAAGATAAATAGATGATAACCTAAGACATAAAAAATAATGTTATTTTAATGCAGACTTGATATATATTACATCTGAATCACCTTGCGGCCCAACGATTCATATAATTTGCTTATCAGCGCCTCCGGCGTGTACACAGGGAGAGAATATTTTTTTTTTAAATACCAAACACAGAGCATCTTAATAAGACACCTGTAGGGACGAGGGAATGAGAACAATTTAATTTACAAGAACACCGACAGATAGCCGATAATGTACACCTCCCTTGTTAATACGAATTTGGCACGAACCATCAGCGTCCGGCCTCTGTCTTGTTTAAAGGGAAACAGTTTTTTTTTTTTTGCAAATTTTTTGTTTATACTGTGCACCCTATGTAAGGACTCTAACAAATATCGATTTTATCTATCTATATTCAACTAGGCATAGATAAAACGAATCAGTCCCTTTTCCTTCTGTATTTATTAGCTATTTTTGGGTGATACCTATTAACGAGTTATTCTGTTATCAATAAAAAAATCGTAGATGTTTGTTTTGTAGATTTGTTATAATGTTATAAACATTAGTATATTTGAATTAGTGATAGATAAAATTTGGAACCAGTATCATCAGTACATTCCTAGGTTATGATTCTCCATAGCCTGAATTATGAAATTAATTTAAGCGTTTTTGGATATCAAAAGACTTATCTTCAGTAAGGTTGGTACATAAAATCCCAGAGATACGTTGTTGGACATAATTAAGTCGCTGCAATAGCTGCAGGCTACTCAAGCTCGACAAAGAAGCAATAACTGTTTAGTGTCGAGGAATCCCATTTTTAATAACATTCTAGAATATACTATTATAAATAAATGTGCTTAAAATCATTATTGTTTAAATATAATTGACTACAACAAGGTAAGGATCCGATAATAAAAATGATCCGGAATACACCAAGCGGACAACAATCATAATTGTCAACTTGGCCGCACAATCGACGCGCTAATTGGGTTTCCGGACGCGAAACGGATCCCCGTAAAAAAAAAAGTTAAGATAGATAGAAAAAAATCTACCCACCAACACGACGACAAAAATGAAATCGCAACGCGCCCTACTAATAAACGGGACGTTAGCTAATTCATCATTGTTTTTCTCTAATAAAAACACGACAAAAACACGCCTTTTCTTCGGTATCACCACCGTATCTCATCCCTCCCCCCCCCTATTCTCATCCTCCCGGACACCCTTCGCGTATCACCCGCGATCTCTCGGCATCGAAGAGGTACCTACTAACAATCTTCAGGTAAATTATGATATAACATCTCTTCCTATTTGTCCTTATAACGTATTGTAGAAAAGGTTCTTCGAACACTGTAATTTAGTTATTTGATTATTTCGACATTATGTGTGAGTATGGGATGTGTATGGGATTATAAAGTTATATTAGTAAAGTAGTAATATAAATTACCACAAAACATTATAACATGGATGTATTCTCGTTTCATCGGATTCCGTGGACTGCATTTCACACTTATGTGTCCATATTAAAAGAAATGCGACAGGAGGCGGCACCTATACTGTCAGCAATTTGTGTGTCCTGAGTAGAAAGAAATTGAGAAGAAGATGCATCACACGATGGTCTGATCAAGTCTCTGAACAACTGGAGCTGCTACTGTGCTTCAGCACAGGATCGAGCTTGAACGAGACATATGTCATAGCGACTTACGGAGTCAAGATCCTCAGCACTGAGGGTATCGACATGAAGAGATATTCTCGATTAAAACCATACAAGTATAATGGTAATAAATTAAAAACAAACATTCACGGTTCACGGTAAAATAGCTAGTAATCGACGACCTTCGCTACCGTTACAAATAAGCGACAACAGATGGTTCATTTCATAAAAGAGTTTACAGTTAGTTGACAATTGGCAACTAGATGTATATTAATTACGATTTTGATTTAATCTCTAATGTAAAACTGTATAAGGCATTTTAATATTTTTCGACGCTCAGATACTTCATGCAAATTGTGCAAATAATGTATATTTATTTTATTTTGTTACAACAACAAAAGAGTTCAGGTTCTGTGAAATCGCAGACGAAACACCAAAGCACATCTTGTGTGAATGTGATCTATTAATACCCATACGTAACCGAATTCTGGGTAAGCACAGTGTTGCTCCCGGAGACAGACGCTCTCTGCCAAAAAGATCCTACAGTATATTCAGGTTGTAGGTCTAGGCAGTGAGCTTTAACTATATAGGGGTGATCACAATAGATCTGACTAGGTCGTAGTGATACAGGACTGTTTAGGCCTGCATAGCCCCTTTCCGAATAATAATAATAATACAACAAGAAATAATTTATAGTCTTGTCTTTAAGTGGACAAGCTTTTGTGATTTTTTATTTTAAATATTCTTTACCTTCGTATAGATTGAGAATATTTTAAAGTGATGTGCCTACTACCCTGCAAATAATGAAATTACGCGAGAGGGTGGTACCTCCACGCGCCGTGGGGCCGAAGCGCCTACCTTTTTCCTTCTTTCATTTGTTTATCCGTTATTTATCGGGAGATAGGGGATTATAGATAAACATCAAAGACCTTTATGGCGTATAAAAGGTCGTTAAAAATGAATGGGATGCCTTATATTTAAATTAAAATTGACTACCCGGCTGAATTCTTTGCTGTTGTCAACGTTTCAGAGCGATCTTGTGTTTCATTTATTGACGGGGAAAATACTTACGTAATAACTACTTAATTTCTATTGTAATAGTTTATGATTACTTTTTCCTGATCATTTAATTATTTCCATATCTATCTTTATAAAGTCATCGATAATTATATGGGCACTTACATCTAACAGTGCTAATAAGAAACTGAGTTTAATACTAAGTTATGTTTGCTAGTGCAACAGAAAGGCTACAGTACAGGTCGAACATATACCTACAATCTCATTTGATGTCAAGTGACGCCCCGCACACACACCGTGTCCCCGACAATTGCACAAAACATGCTCCCATCACCAACTGGGGAAGTTCTTGTATTCGCTGTCAGCGCATACCGCATGCACTAGCATCACACGCATTTTACTGCACACGCATACTTGCAAACTATACGTTAGGTACATAGGTTCTGTAAGGAAACTTTATTCTTTCCAGGTTTACTAATCATTAGGTTAGGTAGGGCAAATTCAGCGAAATATTTAACATTTTATTGACCTTACGTTGTCTACCATTTTTAGACTGAGTGCCTTAAGCGCCCGCCTCAAAGTCCGATGAAGGTGTCAATGCTATTGTGGTCAATAGCGTTTAGTCAGTTCAAAAAAAAAAAGTGACGATGAACATAAAAGTACCTTGCATGAGTCCGATAGGTCCTTGGTGACAGAATTTCAAACTTGAGAGTGGTAACTAATCAGGTAGATAATAAAAATTCCCCATCACACCATCCATCCATCCATTCAACCATAAGACATCCACTGCTGGACATTGACCTCCTCCAAAAATGGGGTAATTGTCATAATCGCCACGCTTGGCAAGCTGGTTGGCGACCGCAGTAGTTTGTGGTACTCAGAGGATGCTGCTGCCTATCCCCTGGCTTATATGCCTTAGTCGCCTTTTACGACACCCGCGGGAACGATATGGGGTGCTACTATTCTGAGCCGGCAATCACACCATACTATAGTTTTATCAAGAAGTTTTCTTTTATAGAAAATTAACTCCAACACTTTTACTTATTTGTATGTCGCTAAATTTTATTTTAAACTCTTCAAATTCCCGTAACGTCTCAATACATACAAAATATTCTATAATATTTACTGAGAGAAATTGCGCGTTTCCTATAGGTACGGTGTAAACGTCTTTCTCGAATAGCTACTTACCGCCGTTTTTCCTCTATAATAAATACACAGAGCGGCCGTAATGGCTCGCTTTGACTTACTAGATGGAATTTTTAATGCAATAATTTCGATAATTTATCTCTAGATAGCGCTCCTTTGTGAGGGCGCTCCACCGGCGCGGGGAGGCAAATTGGTTTTCTTTTTATCAGTAAACATTAGAGTGGCGGACTCGATTGACCCCCGGCTGTCGGTCGACACACGGTTACGGACGACACCGTGCATGTTCGGCCGTTATTTTTTGTAGGAATAATAATATTTTTATACAAATTTTCAATTTTCATTATTTACTTATCTATTCTAATTATTGTGTATGACTATTTAATATGTGACTGTGCTCGCCTAGTGGTCGAAAATGAGTCATAATTATTATTGAAAATCCGAGGGAAACATTTATTAGAGATTTATTTGAGGTTTTTTTTATTGATAAAACACTAAAGCTCGTGAATAGTTACTAAAAGAAAATCGGTTGACTAATCGTGGAGAAAAAAATATTCAACAATTATATCTCTGCCTATATATACTATATATGTTATTGTTTAATTTATTATAAATTCTTTTAACGATATACTTCTTAAATCCGCTTCAGTATTTTTTCAACTATTTGAATGTAATTTATACGAAGAGCCTCCGTGACCTTGTGTCACAGAACATTAGCTTTCAATTCTAAAGCGACACTTTTGAGGTTGGCAGCCGTGGTAATTAAATATGTGACGTCATTTTGGTTGTTTAGCCATGGCCACTCTCACACTTATCTGTGGGAATGGAAAGATGTTGATGATAATGTGTACGGTTGGTTTTTTTTTTACTGTATTTATTATTAATATATAAAATGCTATTGTAGAAAGCTATAAAAACCGCTTTCACGCTAATTGTTGCGGTTTCTATCGTCGGATCGCTGTTTACTTTTTTATTTTCATAAAATTAAAAGCTTCCGTTTACACAAAATAACTTCTATTGTAGAAAATATTACACAATTTACATACACAAACAAACTATGCAACTGTATGTAAGCTCTGTACTCTCTAAGGTCGAAAAACAACAACGATCATTTAAACTTAAATCCTATTAATACGATCAGATTTTTTCCGATACTCTCTGTTTATATAGAGGTCGATTTAAAATTTAAAATGTATTACAACCTACATAAGGTTTGGCTGAATGAGCATCACTGCCATACCTACTTAAAGAAGCAGGCAAAGTTCATTCATAGAAGAGTAGTTAACGTCTCACAATAGTATGATATACAGCATAGTATATGAAGCGTCCCAAATAAATTCTAAAGATAATCAATTTAATTATTATTGAAAATCTTCAAGTTATGTTCTTATTTTATAAAGTCTCTTATAAATATTTATAGCTGTGATTATCAGGTAAATTATTTTAAGCACATGTATGCAATTCCTAACATCATAAACAGCTTGACCGATTTTGATTCTTAGTTATATCTGGGGGGCCCGGTATGTAACGATGTATTTGATAAATTTCATTAAAACGATTTTACACGGGATTCCTTTTATAAGTGTATATAAATCCACTGGTATTTATGCCAAGCGAAACGGGCTTGTTAATAGTATAATAGATTATATTTACCATGTATACGGTATGTTTTAAACTCACATACATGATACTAGCATCATCGTTATATAATGTACATGTAATTTGTGTTTGATTTCTAGTAACTCGGTACTGCGCATCCTAAAATTATTACGAAAATGTATTAAATTTTGCAAGTGGTCTTATATTTATTTATTAAGGTAACAAACAGTAATATACAATTTATACAAATAAGTTATTAGAATATAAGTAGGCCTAAATTACCATAAATTAAATAGTGATTGTGTTATGTTACGGAAATTTGAGATTAAATATGTGGAAATAATGCAATAAATGTTTACAAATTAAGAAACGTAAATACAATAGATCAAATTTTGAATTACTTATTTTATTCTTAAATAAAAGAACGTTTAAGAAATGTATTCTTGTCTTAATGTTATGTGTAATGAATGAAGCAAATGTGAGGAAGTTCAATGATATATTTTTTTATAGGGAAATAGGCTCAGTGCTTTGACCACAATCTCACCTGATGGTAAGCGACAGTGTGGTCCAAGATAGTAAACACATTAAGCCTAATTATTAAGTGATGCTGCCGGGACACACCTATTGGTATTTGGCGGCAGGTTTTCAAACTTGAGGGTGTTAGCTACCCAGGTGGACATTATAGAAAATGCCCTACCACCATGCTATGGTTTCCTCACGATCTTTTCCTTCACCGAAAGCTCAGGCCGATTTTAGAGTCGGATAGGCGCCGATTGGCGCAGAATGCGGGTGCACTGGCCGCTGCGCCATTATCAGTCAAAAAATCAAAATTTAAAATCAAGTTTTTTCTAAGAGATGTTTGGCGTCTATATGGTTCTTTCTAATTTTATATAAGAAAATTACATGTAAAACATTGTTTGATATAGGGAGACAATCTCTATGTTCTTAACTTTATCTTGTTTGAATACTTTTATAGTAATTTAATTATTAGTGGTATGTTTTTAGTATTTGTATGGCACCAAGCAATAGGCAAAACCAAAACCAGCGCGCTAAAAATTTTCTTGTAGCCTTTTTCTACGTTGAAGGTATTTTTTTATGTATTCCATTTTTAATGCGTCGAATAAACGTTCCATTCTTTCTTTCTTTTATAAATAAATACTTTGTCCCGAATATTGTTAATTAAGAATTTGTAAGACTTATTAAAAGCTTTAGTAATATTAGATTATGAAAGGCAAATTCATGTGTACCACGAGTCGGGAACGGTGCCAAAATTCGGTATCGGCGGCTCGCAGCGTGGGAAATCGTTACCTAGTATTAAGGCTTATCGTTATATTTACGTTCGCTCTGGATTTGTACACAAAATGTTTATTTACCTTAATACATCAGCAAAAATTACCAACGTTCGAGTATCACTGGACTGTCTAAAAATCAGAAATCAACATCACGTGTAATCTTTAAATTAGCGTGACCTCAATTTAAATTCGATTGCGTTGTAGTATCTAAAGGTAAAATCTGGTATCTTTTTCATCGCTTATTATCCAGTGATATTGTATTCAGTTCCAGATCCAGTGATATAATTGACGAAATTTTCAAGTAGGTAATATGCCATATCGAATCCTTTTTAAATTTAATATCCATCTTTTTTTTATACGTGCTCGTCACTTATCTGGTGTTCAATAAAGTATCGTTTAAGAATTATAACAACTACTGATTGAGTCGAGTACAAATAAACCCAACTGCAAAGGAGATAGTATTATTTAATCCATATATATTTAAACGTTTCTCCTGAATCCTGTATCAATAATATTCACAACTTCCGATAAATTTTTAAACAGAGATAACTGTTCCATTTTTACTTTTAAAAACTTTATATTAACGACGTCTTAAACGCTAGTCCACCTGTCCTCGGAAACAGGCCGAGAAGTGCGCGCGCGTTGTCCCCAGTAAGGCAAACTCCGTCACATAAATCAACGCAAGTCTGCCAGGGATACTCTCACGGCGGCCATTAGCATTTTTTATGCATACGAATCGATCCGTCGACCGGCTAATGCCTCCCGCGATACATTAATATCTTACTTTTTATGACTCTTCTCTAACAATCCGTCTCGTGTAACGTCTCGCGTAACCTCCTTTGGTTTTGTCAATAGATTTTTTATATGTTGTTTTGTACTCCTAAGGTCGGGATTTCCTTGTTACTGGATTGCGAAAACCGTGTGAGTCGCGCTTCGTCTATTGGATCATAAGCTGGAGCAAACGTTTGTAATACTTTTGTTGACTCCTTTTGTATGGACAATCTAAAAACTGTTCTTCGTTAAAATTTGTTGAAGGCTATCCTTTTAAATTACTAGCTCGTCTCGTAACTCAATTAGCTCTGTCATCTTATGCTCTGAAACATCATTTTCCTAACACTGTCTGAAGTTAAAATTGAGTAACTTAGAAATTGTAATAATCAAATAAAATCAAAATAATCTCCAAAAATACAATTCAAAATGAATATGTTTTATGATGGATTTCATGATATTTATTATTTTCTATTGTACAAATTTCCGTTATAATAGACAATATATCTATTGTGGACTATTAACAAAGTATTTATAATCATGGACATATCTAAGCAATGTGCAATATTAATTTAATATGAACTTTCGAATTTTAATAAAGCTATATCCACTGGCGAATATTTGTGATCGTCTAAACAAACTTGCTAACTTATGTTTATTATTTGAAGAAGATTGAGTAAGATTTTGTAAAAGGTGTAATAAATGAAATTAGATGTTTCTGACTAGAATATATTCATGCTAATTCTGAATCCTGTCGCTTTGAAAACCCTATGATTATTTCTATGAAGTCTACCTTTTACCTCTTTCTTAGTGTCCATATAATTATTTTTTTATTTATTATAGATGCGAAATAATTCAAAGCATAAAATAGAAATAAATATATACGTCAAATGTTCGATCAAATACTTGATCAAATACCGTGATCGCAGGAGTTGATAATAGGTTGCGCCGGTGATTTCCTTAACGCTTCCATTTTTCTTTCACGGGCACTTTGAGATTAAAAGTTTGGAAAAAGAAATGAAAACTTAAGCCCGGTGAGTTGGTATGGGGGAGGGGGGTGTCTCGCATATTATTGGATAGACTCTTCCTTATAACAGAAGTTACTGGAGGTAATTTATCAAGTTTTATATTTTCCAGTTTTCGTTCTAAATTCGATAATAAATTATTGAAAAATTGATGAAAAAACTGCTACCAATTTCTTTCGCTTTCCCGGATCAGAAAGTGTTATATCCAGAACGGCCTTAGTTGTTGGTGATGTAGTCCAGTATAATTTCCGAGCCCAAATATACATTTATGAAAGAAGCCATTAGGATATCTAGACACACGTTAAACCTAAATTTTTATAAATATTATTAATAATAAATAAAAATGTAGGTATTATTTAAAATTCCGTGGATGTTTTACACACAGGTTCATACCAGTTTGGTGCCCTTGTGCAATTTCAATACTATTATTTTTAAAGGGTATGTGACAATCACTCAAATTACCAATATATTTTTATATAATATATACCAATATATTTCAATCTTAACTTTGAAGACTTGATATTAGAATCAGCCGTAAAATAATTGAAAAAAATGTTACCTTCAAACTTAATAGTGGCTGTACTAATAGATATGTACTATTTTTTTACTTGCATCGAAAAAAAAAAGAACGAGAATTATATTTAGGGTTCAACAAATTTAATTACAGTTTTGTATCTAATAAAAACGGTTTAATTTTGGATAGTTTTGCAAATGTACACCGATACCTTTGAAGCGACAACTCGCGCCATCTAGTATCGAGCGGCGGTACTACAGTTAATAGAGTTTGTTACCTCGCCTATTTATTAATGCACAAACAATATCTAGTTTGTTAACGAGTTATAGTTGAACTTATGACGATATTAGATAAGGATTTATTCATAACCCTCAATAGAGAAACGTTAATTAATTATGAACGTATAATTTGTTTTGTTTTTATTTGGATGGCGTGACGATGATTTATGAATGCATGAAATGTAAATAATCATTTTTAGTTATAAAGAGTGCTTACTATGCATTATACCTAATGAATTTGAATAGATAATTTCTCAGTTGTGTTGTGGTAGGATACAGCGTCGATTTATTTTTTTACGTGGGGAAATGCCTTTACGTGTTCCTCCACTACCTCTAGGGTATGAGGGAATAACCCGGCGTGAAGTGCCGGGAATACCCACTAAAATCCCACTGTAACGTCTGCTGCCATTCACGGGGCGATGCGGGATCGAATAGCCAGGTTCGTCTTTTATCCCGTACGCAAATGGGGGGGAGAAGCCTGGCACTGGCGTCGATTGTCCTAGGTTCGAATCGACCGATTGACCGATTATATCCTGTCTGTCCGTTAGTTGTTGGCTTGTAACTCTAGAACCAATGAACCGATTTACATAATTCTTTTTTTTCCAATTGTAAATAAACATTATCTGGCTAGGTTTTAGTATATTGTATTTAGCTACGGTAAGTAGTTTGCATGAGTATATATAGTATGAAAAGCAATCACGCTAATAGAATTAAAAAAACCACAAAAATCTTTATTATAAGGAAGGATTATAATAACCTCCTTATCCCTTACATTATATAAAAGGCAACTTCTAAATAAAAAACAATGTATAACTAAAAGAATCTAACTAAACCATTGCATTTTTTTATGTTTAATATTGCAATGAAAAGTTTTTTGAAATAATATAAATATTATACGGAAGTGGATACACGGGAACAGCTAGTCTTAACATTATATATAGCTTACAAGATATTTTTTACCGTCCATCTGCCTAGCTACCATCCTCAAATTCGAAAATCAATCACCAAGCTTATTAGCCTTAGTGTGTGTTTAGTCCTAGGACTGCAAACGTCACTTATCAGGTGAGGTTGTGGTCATAACGTTGAGCATTAAAAAACCTAGACAATACTGGATGTTTTTTATTAATCGACATGGTTAGTCAATTTGTTCGTCAATGAATACCATTATAAGAATTCAGCATTACGAATTGTTAAAAATAGTTAGATAAAAAAACTATATGTTTTCGATCATTTCAATGATTATAGAATTTAGCAAGAATATATCAAACATTTTTATTTCCGAAAATATTTTTTTATATAAAATCCATTTATTTACAACAATAATGGTATTTTATGTATCATATTTGTCCTTTTTTTCTATTACTGAGATCATTCCAAACAATAAAATTTGTTCGTTCTTAATACCTAGTTATGTTTTTACATGATTATTTTTTTATATGTCAATAAAAGTTCAAGCTTCAAAATTGATTAAACATAGCAAAATAGTGGCTAAATTCATCACGTTACGCGCTACCTTTTATTGTAGAGAAAAACTTACTCTACTCTCTCTAGCATTGTCGCTCTAACGAAGCCTACTGATCTACGTATATACCTCGCCGCGGTATCTTTAAACGCGCGAGCCAAACAAAATAAATTATGAATGCAAATTCACCAGTAGAACAATAAAAATAAGGGCGAAACCGGGATTACTGCGCCGTTTAAAATTCCTGATACACATACGGTTAAGCCCGGCCACAATTAAAGCAAGGTGGGCCCGACCCCCTTAGAACGGGGGCAGTATGTGGCACCCTTATCCTATATATTTAATAACAAAAAAAACAATTAATATTTAAAAAATCTTGATAGATTACCATAGTGATTTATTTGTAATGTATTCCACTTCCGATCCCATGGGATAGCAGGAGAGTAGAATAGTGCCTCTCTAGAATGCCAGGTATCGTAAAAACGATTGGCCCCAAACCTTACTAGCGCCATTACAATTTAGGAATATAAAAAAAAACTAGATATGGAAGGTGGAGCTGCAACTGATTTGTCACTATACATATTAACTTGTAATGTTTCTGGGCTCCGATTAGCTTAGATCCAAGGTATGATGCAGATTCTAGACATGTCTGTGCTATATATGAATTGCGTCCAAAGAGATGCAGTGTCCATGGCAACGGGTTCCTTGTTAACACTTATGTTTTTTCTTCTGCTTTTTGAAACTATATACATAATACTTGAGTATAGGGTTTTAGTAAGTAAATAGGCAAAGAAGTTAAGTAATTTGCACAATATAATGCATTAATAAGATCCAAGAGCTTCTGTAACTTATTAATACAACGATAATTTAGGGGAAGAGTGTACCATTAAAAAAATTAAATATCTCTTGACACGGTTCGTCCTTCAAGATCCTGTTTTGTTTAGTAAAATCAGGATAGCTATAATTACTTAGGATAAGAGATGACATTTTAAAAGTATTGAGAATATAATATACGGACAATAAGGACCACTACCTGGAGAGGATTAATCGATCGTCACTCTCATCATTTCGAGTTACAAATACGATATTTATCTACTGAATGGTATTGGCATGTAAAACGTTAGAATGACCTTTTAAAATGAAGTTATCAGGAAGTGCACACTATGAAACAGAATCTAGGTTCATGGACATATATGTTTCTTTCCACATTATTTTTCAGTATCTGGATTCATTTTTTTATACTGCATATGTTCAGAGCTTTGACTACAATCTCACCTGAGGTGAGTCTCATAACACGTTAAGCCTAGAGGTACTGGATCACACATCTTCAAACTTGAAACAGTATTGCCATCATTAATTAAGATTAAGTGACACGCCAGTCGATTTTTATTGTACCTACTTAAAAAAAAACATCTCAAGTATTCGGTTGACTTATAGCAATCTCAAGAAAAAAAGAATATTTCCAAGAACATGTCAGTATGCTTCAGTGATATTAGAACCACAAAGCATAGCTTCATTATACGCATCGTAAATTAACGTCTACATTATTATCTCAGATGAAATTATTGTCTCTCAGTGTGTCTGTCCTTTATAATGGTTTTATAGGTCAAGAAATCACAGAGACAATTCATACAATTATTTTACTTAATTATCAAGCCAGGTATATGTACCTATATATTTTCTTATATTAGCAAATATTTGTTGTATATTTGTGTTTATTATATCATTTGTGCTCGTGAATGTCAAATATGAATGTAACTAGTGTCAATGCCATTAGTGATTATGATCACAAATCACTTGAGAGTCCCTATTCACTGTAAAGTAAATATTTGAATAAAATAAAGTATAAAGAAAAACAGACTAATATGACAACAATGTTAGATAAATAATAGTAAATTAAGTTTTAAAAAAAAGTGTGTGTGTACGCCCGTAAGAAGTTATACTTATTTGACGTAATAATATAAAAAACTAAAACGTTGACAGCTAACTTCAGGGTGTTGATTTTGGGAGCCAAAACAAGTATAAAACTATAAAACAAGTGTAAACTTCAAAAATAATTCGTTTATTCATATATTTGTGTTTTATCTTATCGGACGGCGCCGCGGGCATAACTAGTTAAAGTAATATCTACGCATGAAACTCGACTTGATTTAGTCGCTTTAGTTGCGAGGTCACCAAAGTTTATTTGCATATTAAAATTATAAATATAATTATTTTTTAAACGTAAAAAAATTAAAATATTCAACCCTCGTACCGCCGTATCGCTATCGGTGTCCCGGACAGATATTTTATTTTTTTATTTTATTTTAATTTTTGTCTCGTTTTGTTTTACTACGTGACCATGGAAGCGGTTTGCAAAGATCGTGATGCATGTATTCAAATAATTTTGTTTTTATATTTTTATGTGTGTGACACAGACACGTGATTGTCGTGACGCTGACTGAATTTTAATTATATTTTATATGTGGAGAATACTTTGTTTCATGTCATTTCCGTATTTTACTTTACTAATGCTATCGGGATTAGGCGGGATGTATGAATTCTTGTGTTAACTTAAACTTCTATACATTTATAATAAAATGTTAGGATACATAGTTCGTGACCCGCAGAAAGCAATTTCTATCCGATCCTAATGACACATCTGATGTTAAATAAAATACAGTCCTAAGTACAACTATGAAAAACTGCCTATAAATTAAATTCTATCAACATTCGACATCATCATTATGGACTATATTTACTAAGGTAAGTGGCGGGGCAGGACTATAATTTGATGTGGTACAATTTGTGAGCCCCTCCCCCTCCCATCCCCCGCGACTGCAACGCAACGTAAATGCAATATATACAACGCGGGTGGACCCGCGGGTACTCAGCTAGTAATATTTATATATTTGGTCCCTGGCGCGAGGCCGTAGACGGTTGCCCACGCCTTACGCCGCCTGTGACCATGGTTAAAGCCTCTAAGTAGCTCTGGATAAATACTTGCTAATCCCGGAATCTGACACACCGTAATGCGCGCCTATGACCGGTTCGTTATAATTATTATCCTTTTAACTTTTTCCATAAGTTACTTAAAGTAACAAAAACTAATACTAAAATCTGAACAGAGGAATATATGTATGTATCTATGAATTTAAAAAAGCATTTAAATAAGTCCATTGGATTTTAAGATGTAAATCCTTTAACAAACAGATAGGCAGTAAGATGTTTCTTTGTATTGTAAATATAATAATGAATGAGGTAATAATCAGAATTACTACTGCCTTAACGATTGCAGTAGTTTGGTTTACACTGGTATTTCTAATTACATAAAATAAAATATTTCCAAGTCATATAAAAATGTCATAAAACCAGGTCGGAAGAGTTGTATTCATTAACGCTTCGTTCGGTCTGCGGTACGGAATCGTCGGATTCAACGGCTGAATTTATGTCCGTCGCGTGTTGACCGCGAACGAGTTGCCCCAGTATTGTGCGGTCTCTATGTTAGCGATTAATAATTTATTATGTCACACCCAAAAGACAATGGAAGTACTAGCGAGATTTTTTTTATTAAGGAAATTATAGCCCGGTTAAAATGTGGTTAAATTCATTCATTGACTTGCATTCAAATTCTATTATGAGTATGAGCAAATTTGCAATAACGTAATGAAAGGCCTCCTGTTTCCACAACTAGACTCATCAGCGGTCCATTATGCGTGCAGGCTCAGTTAACTCGAGCTAACCCAGCTCCTTCCAGAAGCTTAGAAACCTCCTGAGGTGATCACAGGCTTCCTGGAGCGACCTCGTTTTCTTGAGCGTATTTGCCCATGCCTTTTCTCTGGGTATACAAAAACGGGGAGGCTACGAAACATTGCACAAAGAGGAGCCCACGAATTAAAAATCCACTACAATGTATACTATGCAAATCTATCGCACGTTAAAACCTTTAAATTTATGCGTTTATCTTTATTTAATATAGCTTTATCGTTTCATCGAGTTTTAAATAACAACGGGGGCCTAAAAGAGTTTCACTTTAAAAATGATAGTAATAAGGTTATCGATTCTGGTAGCGTTACTTACGAGCCATTGCCTCATGACTTCATATGTAGTTTAAAACAAAATTGTACCTGAAACAGTCCCATACTTTTTCTGTGTTCTAGTGATTTAAGTTTTTGGCCATAGGCTTGGTTCTCGGTAGATTTGAATTTCAAATTTATTGTGACTTTTCGTAATTTGATAATATCGTCGTAGACTGGTGTTTCAATTGACCTTCATAGCTAACTAGGGCTAATATCTTCATTTCAGATTACAAAAAAGTTTATAAAAATGTATTAATCAGTAGTAAATTCGCTAACATAGGCACCACATCTTTATATTCGAACCGCAGGGGTCCCAATGTCCCGGGATCGCACTTTAGAGTTTGATTCTTTTCGATAATCCATCGCTAATACTACTCTGTCTCTCTCCCTCTTTTCTCTTGCTGCTCCTACCGTATTTAAACTTTATTTTTATTTACATTTTGCTTTTATTGTTTTTGGACTACATTATTAGTTGTAAATTGTCCCTATATAAAAGATTGCTTTACAAGTAACATACCAATTAAATATGAAAGCTAAATTATGCACGACTGATGCACCGACATTCACACTACATTAATTACGAACCCAAACTAAGTGCACATAGAACCGAATATTTGTAATATTAATCATTGTACCGAGTTCGACAGAATGTGAAATGTAAACCTATTTGTCGCACTTACATTTTAATATATTTTAAGCAATTTTGCGATATAAATTGGGTATATATGTCCAAAAAAAGTTTTAAGGTTCTGATGTAAAATATTATAATCTGTATCATACCATGTAATAAAATATCTGTAGAAATCCGTTACGGCATTATAAAGAAAAGATGATCTCTTGATTCTGTTGATCAGTATCCCATTACCGGGTGTAAGGGGATGGAAGCAACTTTTTCAATTACCTCTGGTAGCGCGACGCTGTTCCCTCGAACGGGAAATGATTTTGTGACGTCAGAGGCACTAGCGACCGACGACGGCATCGCCCGTGAAAAACAAGCCGCATAAACGCCCTAAATAGCTTGGTCCTGTGTAATGGGTTCCGGAGAATTACTTTTTATATAAAAATATTCTGTAGAAAAATTGTTTGATAAGATATGAAGTAGCGAACAAACGTTCAAATATTCTGATTTTAAATGACCCATAGAGTTCATATGTGTTAAAAATCTGCTTCGTGGTCAGGGTGAATGTTAAGGCCTCATGATCATGTTTAATACCACTTCTCTGTTTATTAAACCATATTAGCTTCACCTGTTCGTGTATGAGAAAAAAAAAATAACGAGGTGTATCGCGACTACTATAAACATTAACCCATCACAGTGTCTTACTCCTATACACGCTCGTATTTGGAGATCTGAGATTTCATAAAATAATCTGTCTGTCATTTCACTACTGAAGTTGTTTATTTATAACAGGGTTCCATTTCTTGCGGACAGGGTGTGGAAAATAATGACAACGCTATAAGGGTTTTACGTCTGTGAGGAACCATAAAAATCCTAGCTAGCAAGCGAAGCAACCTTCCTCTTTGCCTTTTTCCTCTTTTTATTGATTAAAAAAGTTTTGTAATGTAATAATTCCTCGGCGCTGCTCGGCTGATAGTTTGTAACGAACGCTTCACAATGTATATATCTTATTATTATAAAATGCCTTTAATAGGTATAAGAAAATATATTTTATGTAAAGAAATTAACGCATTGTTATAGTTTGCCTCCGGTTTTGGACGTGTTCTGACGAAAACACTTTATCAGTCAGAAGATTAAACTGACTCATTTTTTTTACGAGTCATCATCATCGTCCTGTTCTCATTTTGGTATTTGTGGTCGCCGCATTATGCCTTCTTGTTCCATACGTCTCTATCAGCCTCCATATCTTCATTGACCCCTTTTGCCTTTATATTTAACCTCACACACTCCGTCCTTCTTTTTAGGCTTCCTTTTCCCCTCCATTCCTCAACATTCATAGTCATACAATCCCTCATTTACCCTCTTTTATACGATTATATATTATAATTTCCTATCCGCTATGAAGAAAATGATTTGATGTTTCGCAATAAACTCATATTACTAAATTACTTTTTATATGAATACCTGATTATAAACTAAGGGATGTTCAAAACCAAAACCTAAAAGTCGTCAAATTTCCTTCTCTTAAAGAGCAAAATCAAAAATGAGGAAATCTGCACAAGAACAAAAGTAACTTTGCTCAAAGAATGATTAGTAGCAAGGAACATTACCCGTAGAACTTTTACCAGATTGGACCGACGGGTTGTGAATGGTGACCACTTACCATAAGACGGAGTGTGAGTAGGTTCTCGATGATAATGATGAAAGATACACTTGTGTTTAACGGCAATAATGGGATTGTTCTTTACAGAAATTGCATTTCCTTTCGCCGCCATGTTTCTCCGTGGAGCGCGTGATGATCAGCGGTTGCGGTAGCAGGGTGTGCGTCTGGGGCTCCCGAGGTGTCACTATCGCAGAGTTGCCTTCGCGGTGGGGCCGGTCCGGGCTGTTCGAATCCGGCACACATACTGTCCTTTGCAAGTAAGTCAATTTCGTTTATCCTTCTATCATTTTTTCATTATCTTTTTTCTTAAAAAGTACAACTAATGTTTTTCGAGTACCTTATTACAGTTTTCTTCAAAATTTCAGGAAAGTTTCATTAAACTTCTGTGGCCTTAACAATTTTTTTTCATATCTACCTATATATCAATGGTCGCAAGGAACATATTTAATAATTCGTTATCGAATACTATTTGTATATATTTATATATTTATTTTTAAATTATATATATATATTATTATATATAATTATATATATATATTTATTTTTTAAATTTAATTTAATGGTCCTAATATTTGTATACTCATAAAAGCATCTTAAAGAAAATGTAATTGTGGCGAGTGACTTGTTGCAATGTAATACGTCACTCGCATTGAGTTTAATAAATAGCAAAACAGATTCTACCCGGAGACTCGTTTAGATCATCTTTTCCAAATTAAGAGCAATGATAATGAAGTCTAGAAACTCTCATCTACTTTCGTTCCGTAGCCAAAGTAAAGTAAATTCATCAGTTTACACTTTTATTGGTAAAGTTCCGTAGTAAAACTTAAGCCAAATAATACGCTTTATAGAAAATGAGCATGTTTAAGTAAATTGCAAACTATAAAAAATTAGTTTAAAACATGTCTGCAATATAGTATAAGTAACAAAGCAGCTGAAATCTAATAACGCCCTGATAACTTCCCTAGAAAGACAGGCACGTAAGCATCGTGTATTTTCTACTATCACGCTAAATTTTGTAACCTATTAAGCTCCTCGAAGCGGCTATAATGTTAGCCTGAGGTAACGATTAAGTCACAGAATATTGTTTGTGCGATTAAAAGGAGATGGGACACTGCTTTTATTTGCAGTAACATAGCAAAAATAAATGATCGAATTCTTCATGATTTCATTTCGTATTACCGAAAGTCATAATCTCATTGACATTCATTTATACGCGAGCGAAAAAGTATTAGTGATTTTGCCACTGATAAGAGGATTTGTGACGCATAACATAAACTATACTGTTTAAGTTATAGCAAATTAAGCTTTTTGACTTATAAATATCGAAATAAGGATTAGTGTTTAATTTTTTACCAATTTTAATTTAATACCATTATTTTTAACAAATCACAAATTTCATTAAAATATTTACTCAATATTAAGTAGGAAATATTAAGAAATAAAAATCTAAACAATTCCAAAAATTTATATTTGCCTTCGTTGTCGAGAAGTGTTCAAAACATACGGATAATTTTTTTTATTCGGAGTGACATCAAACCCGTAGGCATGAACTAACCAAACGATCAAAGCGCTTTCACGTGAAATACGTTCTATGACATTCGCGCGCCCGAGTCACCACTCTTTTGTACATGTTATTAGGCGGCTATATCTCGTAATTTGCATATTTCGGCAGTAAAATTAATTCGAAGATTTGCCCGCATCCACCATCTAGACGGGGGTGTCTTATAAGTGGGCGATAGGGGCTGGAGGGGAGGGGGTACCGTAGTCGGGGAAGTAATGTTTTTGGATTTGTGCATTTGGATTTTCGTTGTACCGATACGGATTGCGGTTTACACTAAGCCATCGTATCTTCCGTCGTCGCTCGCTGTGTTATTGTTTTTCATTAACTTCGTTTTGGTACTCTGTTCGGTTCATTCGTGCAAATAGTCTGATTCCTTTTGATTTCTCAATCTTTATATTTATAACTAAATAATATCTATATAATTATGTGCTAAGGATACTGTGCTATGGAGATATGTATTTTGCGTCATTATGAAACTTAGTCACTTAAAGTATAACATATATTAATGTTTCACACATTGTAAATTTAGTTCTCTAATACTTCAACTTAATACGAGATTATTATACCTTTTGATATTGAAAATTAATTTATTGCAATAAAAACAAGCGAATGCATACTAATAAATAACATTGCAGTGTATGTTTGTAATGTTAAAATATTTTTGTTATTAAACAGATATATGTATATGAATGTATACGATACCTATACCAATAGTACAATTTTGTCTTTCACTCTGTGTGACTGTCTGTTTGTGCCGGGGTAATCTCCGGAACGGCTGGACGGATTTTGATAAGACTTTTTTGGGTAGATAATTTAAGTTATTTCGCGTAACTTGAGGTACTTCTAATTTTTGAAAATAATTAAGTTTCAACGTAAAAAACATTCCATGCACAGTTTTACGAGCAAGTGCTTGAATTTCTGTGTAAAACATTTTTACTTTATCTTAGTACTAAAAAGTAAAAAGTGCTTAGTACTTAGTATTAAAAAAATATTATGGTTCCGTATAAAAAAAAATTAAAAAGCAATGAAGAATATATGAAACGCGTGAGCAGCTGCGAGCACACAGCTTAGTCTCTGAAAAATTACATTTACAGTAGAAAAAATACTATATCCAAACGATGGTTAACAACAATAATTTGCTATCACATTATTTACTTAACTTCCGAGCAACGATCTCGCTTAGAGTTATGAACGTGGCCGTTAAAATTATTATTACCATATCCACGCACGGTAAATTAATCCTTACAACTAATATTAGCAATAAACGAGGCCCTTTCGCCTAATTATGCTAAGATGTTTCGAGAAACTTGCCGGCTGCAACGGGCTTTTCAGATTTCCACTTTGTTTGCCATTCATGTGCGCGTCCTTTATCGGTGCCGATTTTGTTGTTTTGTTTTATAATTATTTATCTTTATATAAACTTCGGCAATTCCATTTTAGAACCAGTTGATCTAAGCGGCAGGTACACATAGTTTCTTTAATATGCAGAGAAATTGTGGCCTAAGCACCAAACCTGTAAAGTATTTAAAATAATAAAAAAATATGTGTTATATTATATTTAACACAAAGTTCTTCTAAATTGTGTTTTCTTATTTGGATACATAGATATAATATGTTAACTTAACATAACATAAGCTCACGCCTGTTACCCTCGAAGGGTTAGGCAGAGGTGAAATAGCGAACTACATCACCCACATTTCACCGAACTTAGTTCCGTCCCAGATGTGACAGGGAGCGAGCCTGTCGCCATATCGGGCACAAATTCCATACTCCGGGATGATACTGAATAGAAAAACCCAATACCATTTGACCTGACCCGGGGATCGAACCCGAGACCTCAGAACGGCAGTCGCACCGTAATACAACTGCGCCACCGAGGCATTCAACTTCTATGAACACTAAATAGGTGAATGACAGTTTTGACAGATGACAAAGGAATTTTTCTTTCATCCCCATATCTTAAATATGTCCTGAATTAAATAATTACAAAAATTAACCCCGATATACAAAAAAAAGATGATGATAAAATTTGGTCGCAGCCAATAAGTGATACTTAGATTAGTTAAAAGCTGGTTCATAATTTCCCATTTGAGTACTAAGCAACTAAACACTGTACTCGAAACTGTAACAAAAAAGACATTAAATTTCATCTACAAATAAATATATTTTGCTTTGAAGAAATTTCCGACGCGTATAATGTACACGGATCGAAGCAATGGCTCGTATTTTCTATGATAACCCTTTATCGCGAGGGGTGTTCGGTGCATTCCCTCTTTTAGATCTGAAGCGAATCTTCCAAATGCTGTGAATTATATAATTTTATGAAGTGAACGCGTGTTTATACCTCGTTTTGAGTTTTACAATATGCGAAATTATTTGTATGTTAGTTTAATAGGATAACTTTTTATGGCCCCTTTTCATAATTCATAACGATGAATTCTTAGAGTCTAAATAAAATTTCAAAATACAAGTTCTCTCAATACAAGAGCTCTGCCAAAAAAACTACTATTCATAGTATCTATTCTAATATTATAAATAGGAAATATTTGTATTTTTGTGTGTGATGAATAAACTTAAAAACTGCTGGACCGATTTGGATAAAATTTGGGATGAAGATTTTTTTAAATCCAGGGTGTAACATAAAATTCATAAGAAGAAGAGTTTTTGTTCCGAAAATCTCAAGGGAACGGGAACTACGCGGGAAAAACGCGAAGAGCAGTTAGTGTCAAATAAAATACAGTCTAGAAATATCGACGTCCGCCGATGCATAACAATTTGTCTACAATTACCATCATCATGTCGACCTGCATCCACTACGACTCGAGCCTATGGATAAGTCTAGGATCCCTTGTTTCACTTGGATCACTTTAACGTGTCACTATAGCGGGTTCGCGGTCAAATCGAGCTCAATTACCCTACTACCCCGGTAAAATTTAACGTTCAGGATAAAGGCAAAGACTATATAGATGAATAGACTAACTTAGCCAGATTCATTTATGCATTCAACTCCACAGCGACCAGTCTTGTCCCACCCGCATCCAGTGAATTTCCTCGACCTTCACCAGGTCGACAGTCCACCTTCGCTGCGATAACTAAATTGATAAACTAAAATCACTGAAGTTTTTAGCACTAGCAGAGTCAGCTTTAACTTACAAGACTTCGTTTTGGCATTATACGTGTTCTTACTTAAGCAGAATAATATAAACACCTGTGTATTTTAAAACCTTCAACATATAATGTAATAATGTCCAGTATTGACGCAGACAGACGTCAAACATGATCCTATCCTTAACAAACAAACGTAACAAACGCAAGCTTCACACGGGAATTGAACTCGTTGCCTTCGTTAAGACCCTTGTATCGAACCTTTAAGGACAGTCTCGTAAATATAACTTATACTTCACGTTTTATAAATATACTCTTGAATTTGTTTGGAATACATTTCATCAGACTGGAATAAAAACTCGATTCTGGAATGCCGAAAAGCACTTCGTAACAGACTGTTCACAAGTCTGCAATGCTGTGACTTCATAACGATTTTTTACGGTTACTATAGGATATCTATTCAACGATATCTAAGTTATTCTTTTGTATCTGGTCTTGCTGTTGCTAAAAAAGACTCCTCACTATAGTTTACTGACATACCCTATTGTACCCATAATTATTTCAGTAACGTTTACCGTATGCAAGATATTAGCTGATATATCTGCAAACCCTAACATACCTTAACTTCGAAATGAGGAAAACAAACCGGGACTAATCCGTGCAAATAATAAAACCTCAAGATCAATAGATAGAAGGGTACACGTGTAATCCTTTAACCGCCCCGACCAATGCCACAAAACCGAATCATCCTGTAAGTCTCAATTACTCGCTCACCCTGATTTACCCACGACCGATCCAATTTGTAAACTGTGCCCTGATCGTAGAAAACTATCCACAAACATGGCCCATATCAAACTGAAAACTACCCTATTACAAACACCGTGAGTCTTTTTTTATGTTCGATTCGTGAGATATCAGTTTCCGAGTCGATATTGCCTAGTCATGCGGCATGATGACCATGGAAAGTGTTGTGCTTCGGAATGGGGTTTTAATGAATCTGTGATTAAGGTTTACATTCGCTTGAGGTGAATTTAAAAGGCTCGGCCGCCACCTCAATTATAGACCACAAACTATTCTATCTAACGCCGATGTGACAGTACTAATCTTATTAGAATCTATCGGAATCGTAAGCGTGAGGAGAAAGCAGGCGAGAAGGCTATACGAAAGTGTTACTATATATTCACATAAAACTTGCATTGTGAAGTTTTGATTTTTTTTAAATTACGTCAGCGGTTATTGTCGTCCAATGATATGCCATGAATTATAATTAGGCATAGAATACACGTTATGAGACATAATTGCTATTCGTCTATCAGAAAAGTAAGGTATTTAACGTATCCCTTTTTAAAAAAAAGGTTTTATATGAACCTCCTAACCATGGTATCACTTAATTTACATTTAAAGCCAGTTGTAGTAGTAAAGAAAGAGGCACAAATTTGTTTCTTTTTTTTTCAATGACTCCCAATAATTTAAACATTTTCTTGATCTTCGTTTTCTCGAGTCAGTCGTACGCGGGAACAGTGATCCCGGTTTTCCGCTTAAACCAATTTACCGGTTAATCCTTCCCGAGTTGGTGCCGAGACGGCGCCGATAGCGGACCCCCACCCAGTGTGGGTACTTAAAATTAAGATTAATTCTTATTCGTGGATTAATCTATTGATTGTTTAGGAGCGATCCAAATAGATTTTGTCTTTTTACCAAGATTACAATAGGAGGTTTTTTTACGCAGATAAATCAACTTCGTCACTTCGTTACCTCAAACCAGGGAGTACAGCTTGCGACGTCTTAATCGGTATCCTCAGTAAATATACTGACCAATATACAAACACTGGACAAACCGGGCACTTGTTTACACGGGATGTTTAATTACGCGATGGACATACGTAGATTCGCTATGTTAACAAGATTGAGCAGTCTCTTAGTAGCTAATCCTTTGGAGTGTTAGTTTAGTTTAATGTTAATTTTGTTCACTTGGACATAGTATCTAATTATAACATGCTTACCAACGAATAAGAATTAGAGATAGAGATTAATTAAAGAAACACTTTGGATGATTTTGCAAATTCTAAAAATAGATGATCATAACTATAACTAAACAAACCTATAATACTGTCGAGGAATGGACTTAATCATTTCTAAGAGAATTGAGTAAAACAAAATCAACACGCCCACAAGAAGATTAGGATTATTATGGTATTCGTCAACCGGTTAAATGAACCCTCTGTGGAGTTTTCACCGCAGCGATTTGCGAGTGGATCAAACAAAGAATCCCTTTTTCAGTCCGATCGCTTTGTGAACGCGCCAGAGCAACGTTTCACCGGCGGTATCAATAACAAATTGGGGAGTTACTGCCCCCTCGATATAAAGGGTTGTGAGGGATTTCGGTGTTTCCTTACAAGAATACTTCGGATAGTTGGCCTTTTATCGGTTTAACTTTTATTGGCTTACCGTTTGTCAAACAAGAGGGTGACCTGTTGCTTCTTTACCATTTTTATGCGTCCTTATAGGAACGATGAAGGTTTTTGTGTTTTTACTTTCTGGATTTGTTCGTTCTTTGGAATACATAACATTCTTTGTGCATCTACTAATAAAGTTTGTAAGTTTGAGTTGCATATTTCCATAAAAATCAGATTGAGTTTCTTGGTTCTTCTCGATGACTGGGTTGTTTTCTAAACCGGTGATAGTGTTTTTGACGTTCATAAGGTTCTGGCGTCAGTGCCTAAATTGAATAAAGTATTTTTAAATTTGAAGTGAATAAGTGCGACTTTAGAGTTTATTAGTTCTCACTTATGAGTTTAATCACTATGAGTTTAATTAACTCATTGGAGTCTTACGCAGATTTTATATGTAATCTCGCACAGAAAAAGAATAGAGACAAGTCACTGGGAGCCAATGTAACTCTTACTCTAACATGCATTGCTTCTTATTGCTGAAAATACGGTTAACGTGTCTAGTGAAATAGTGTTCGAAAACTGGAGTCAATCGCAGTGAGTTCAAATCCTATAACGATTCTGAACTTTCGGGGAAGGAAAACATCGATCGAAATCATAACATTATGTAGGGCTTTTTCTAATGACTAACATCATATTCGAATTGAGAAACTGCCATGTTCCGGTGATATCACTTGAGAACAAATCACGCTGTACATCAAGTAGAATTATAGTCAAACTTTAGACAACCTAAACAATATCTATTTTTAAATCGTCCGCCCTATCCTCATCTGAGTGTAGGTAATAATCAAGAAAATCTTCACTCATTAAGATCCCGTAAAAATATAAAAAATAGGAGTAGTTTATAGCGAAAATGTTTGGGATCTCAGTTTTCCTTATATAAAACTATTCTATATATAAATTATATATATTCTATATATATAAAACTATAAACCTATTCGAATTTTACCAAAATTCTATCCAGTGACATTATAACTGGAATTCTTCGTATTCTTCTGACAAATTAAACATGCAAAATTAACATAACCAAACAGACAGCTATCAATAGATGTTTACAGTCGGGTGTAGAAGTTTGCATAGCAATTAAAACAGCCGAACAATCCGCAACAGTTTAATTTCGTACACGCGCCCGCAATATACGTAACACGAACCAACCTGTACTGGACCGCAATGGTGTTGCCGCATGTGAATTCGACAAAATACTCAATTTATTTTTCCCGTGTTTTATGACTTTTTATATCGGTTTTTTAAATAAAGGTGATCAATAAGAAGGTGAAAATTATTAAGGGTCTACGTAATTATGAGGAGATTTAAAACTATCACGATGAGAACTATGAAGTAGCTTTGTATTCATACAAACGAAATCCTAAACGATCATTATTCTTTCAAAGACCACGTTTTAATATGAAACATAAATCTGAGTTACCTTTAATTTATTTACCTAATTTGGTTTATTTATATTATTTGTACCTTGTGAATCAAGTAAATTTAGTAAATCAACGTATTAACGATTTTGTTTTCGATTAATTATAAATTAAAACCTCTAAATATATCGATTACCCGTAAAAATGAAACAATAGAAAAACAATGGAAAGCTGGCGTAAACGCCAGGTTAGTGCTCAAGGGGTTCATACTTAGAAATAAATCACATTGTGTTAGAATAGTGACATTTGACGCAGATATTTTAGCTTTTTTTTAATTCTTGTATGATGTTGCGAGGACAATTAAATTAAATTTACAAACTTAAGTATAAATAAATGGAAACGAAATGAAAATATTATAATTACATATAAGATCGAAGGTTCTCTTTACATACCATTTTATATAAAAATACAACAAATAAAAAAAACCTGCTATATCAATCTCGTAAGAATTATAATGTAAGATCCTTAAAATTCTCCCTGGAAACCATCCTTTAGGAAATTTTCCTCGTGTTTCCTGTATGAATTATATATCGTATATCGTAAATATATATATCGAAGGAATATAATATATCTAGTAATGTTAACTTGTCTAATAATTCAGACCGACGTTTTTTCTTTATTTAACGTCCTCTCAATCTCGAATCCTTTTTCTAATTGACATCAAAATCCTATTGCTTCTCGACGTTCCAAATTTCAATTTTTTTAATGTTCCTTCTTAGACGGCCTCCTCACTGAATCTTTTAAAAACTCATGTTACATTCGCAATGCGCACGCGGAAGATATACTATAAAACTGACAGTTGGCATCAATAAACTAATAGAAACCTTCGAGTTTTCTTAATAAATTTAATTAATACATGTAATGAAGATATACAAATAATAATAATATAATAAAAATCACAAAAATAAATTATATTAAAACCAATCATTACAATGACGAAGAACAGTTACGTCGTCGGGAAGAACAATTATTCACTATATATGTTTGTTTTATTGATCGCTGGCATTTCCAATTACTTTCCAAACATTTAATAAATTGAGTTTTAAAAATTTAATGTAAATGTTTTATTCTACCAAAAAAAAATATGTAGAAAGTCTTTGCATACTTTTAAACTGGCAACACCGAGCCGGCCGACCGAAAGGGAATGCGATGAAAAAGGCATGATGTCCACACACTCTTGAGGAGGAATGAAATTACAAACAGCGGTCGCGGTCCGCGCGCACACCCCGCGTAATATCCATTCCATGCGAGTCTTGAAAACGAAATTTAATTTTGCATGAAAGTTGTATAATTGTACAACAATATCTACAAAGAAAGTGGCCAAACAAAGGCTCCTCGACCGGACGGTTGGTTAGCCGGACTTATCGTCCGTCCGACCGCCCTGCGTGTAATTTGTTTCTAATCACATTACCTCATTTTTGTTATGTTATTTGTTTTTTTATCTAAATTTTCGTTTTCTTTGTAATTTCTTTACTCTGGTCACCACACCCGAGTTATGATTTAATTTTAATTATGTTTTTTTTTATTTCGCTTGTGGTGTTGTTTATAGTTTTGTTAGTTGTAAATTTAGGTAATTATTCTATTATGAATATGAGTGTTTATTACCATTAAATTTACATTTGTAAATGTTTTGAATATTCCTTAATAAATGTCTTCATACATTTCGTATTGCATGATATTAATCAAAGAATGAGAAAGATATGGACGCAGTTAACATTTCACAAGTGATTAATATAATTTATCAGTGAATATACATGGGAAAAGATTTTTAAATATTAAAGGTAATAAAATAGAAGTTAAAAACTGAATCGATCGTTCCCAATATCTACGTTTTACTACGTGGTGTCCATATAAACCAAATACTAACTGTTGCAAGAATTTTATAATACTTGCTATAAAGTATTGTGTTCCACAAAATAACCTGCTACAATTTATGTTTTTAGACTTTATACCTACGTCAGAACGCTTTGATCACGATTTCACCTGATATATGACAACATGGTCCAAGATGGTAAAGATGCTACGCCTAAAGGCGATTAGCAATAGATTTTCAAACTTAAAGGTTGTAACTAACTTAGTGGGTATTAGAAAAGCCCTACCATCATGTTCTACGCTCATTATGAAATAAAATAAGTTTCATGGACATAAATACTTTCAGATTTATAAAGAATACTAGATTACCTCCGGCAATGATTTATTGATTCCATACATCCATTCAACCGAAAGAGTCCACTGCTGGACATTGGTTTCTCCCCGACGATCTCCTCAAAGACCGGTCTTCTGCCAGCGGATTCCCGCGATATTTACCAGGTCGTCGGTCCACATTGTGGACGGCCTACCAACGTTACGTCTTCCGGTTCGTGACAACAATTCGAAGAACCCGTTGGCCCCATCAGGTATCATTTCTACGGCCAACGTGTCCAGCGTATTGCTACTTAAGGTTGGCTATCCTTCAGGCAATATCGTTTACTTTGGGTTCTTCTGGGGGTCTCCACTTTTCTTGTTCGATCACGCAGTAATACTCCGAGCATAGTCCTCTCCATTGCACTTTGGTTAACTTTGAGTTTTCTAATTAGGCCCATTGTAAGCACCGATTTCAAAATTAACGAAGCAGATTAATAAAGTAATTATTTATTGACTTTTTAGTGCATTTTATAGTGTATTCCTTTGAAGTCAGTTTTGTTTTTAAATACAAAAGTTTTTTAACTAAAACCTTAGCACTCAACTTATTATCATGTTTTCTTCCCCATTACCGTTTTGTCAATATTTCATTATTATTATGCGTTGCCGTGTTTGTAATATTAAAACTACACGTGGAACTGGTCGGTCTTCTCTCACGTGCTCTGTTCCTATGTACATTATTAACGACAAGTGTGTGAGACGCGGCCGGTTAATTAGGGCCCTTCATAATGTAACGACGGTTTCAGAATCCCGTCCATATATACATACATAGTTATGTGTTGTATATACGTGTGTAAGTACGTTCCCGGATCTCTGCCCGTTTGTTCGGTGTCGAAGATTTTTTTGGGTACCGCTTGAATTGGCAACATATATAAATCTACTTATGTCTCAAATAAGAATACCGTTTCTTTATTAGATCATACTAAGTTTCAATAATATATTCTTTGTAGCTTGATTTCACAGAATACAATTATAAACGAAAAATGTGTGATGTTGGTACATACACGAATGAATGTAGTGGTTGCCTTTGCTAATATAAGTCTAACATGAAAAGTTAATATGCATTGGCCATATCATAAATATCATGGTATTTCCGTGGCACCTCAGTCTGTCATGTAGTAGCTGTTATCTTTAATTCAATAACTTATGTTATTAGACCTTATATTATGTTATTTTGGTGGCCTTTGGAGAAGTGTGTGTTTTTTTTTTGTTATCGTGCACAAGTGAAGTGCATTGAAGGTAATGGCCCGAAGCGTTTATTCTGAGGTGCTACGAGAATCCATGGAATATTCTAGAGGGATTGCCATTGTCTCGCTGGGGTTTTGATACATGTTTGAACTTCAGAATAGGCAGTATGGACAACGTTGTTCATAGCCTGTCCCATCGAACGATTGCATCTACCACTGCAACTATATAAATATCACCTGTCATAAAATAAACGTGTTATGATTGGTGCCAAATTGACAACACAATGTCAAGTGTCGATTGTGATTTTTTGAGCAACAAAGGAAAGGTATTTTTTTAATACTTAAAGTTTAAACATTTATGTGGTGTATGTCATTTCGTGTTTGCGTCTTTTTAGAATAAAACAAAAGTCAATAAGGAAATCCTGAATGCAAACAACCGAATTTCATCAATAATAAAAGATACGGGTCTCTTTATGTTGTGACTAACTTAATTTAATTGAAAATAATTTACCTTTAGAGATATATCAGACACATTGTAATGAAACCTATGCTTTTTACACTCATTGTTTTCAAAGCTTTGTAACGATGTTTTCGTTCTTTTTAATCGCATTTTATGCAAAGTATTCTATTAACAAGTGATTCCATCCAAGTGGGTTTTTCCCCTTAGTCGCCTTATACGACACACACGGGAAGATATGGGGTGATACTATTCTTGACTAGCAACACACACAAGTGATTAGGTTTAATAAAGTTTTATACAGAATCCTTATTACGCGATTCGCGAGTTGAACCTTCGTCAGTTACTTTAATAATTCAAGAGGCATGAGTTGTAAAGCAAAAATGAATATATGTAATGTATACTGGTGCGACTTAGCCGTCGCTTCGGTCCGTAGTAGCAAAATAATTAAAGCAAACATTAAATATTCTTTCGACGGGCCCCCCGGTCCGGATACATACAGTGCAGGGATTCAAACCCTGGATACGTTTATACATATCGCTCTCGGCTTGTTACTATTTAAATGTTTAGGTGAATTATAATCTGTATATAATTGACAAATGCCTTTTAAACTAGCTCAATATGTTAACCGCGAATCTTTTATATAAAAAACCTATCCAAATACGCTTGCTTGTTAGCCACAGTTAGTCACTGTTTCACTACAGACGAGAAATTCGCTTTGTAAATCAGTAACGACTGGCCTCACACAAAATAAAACTATTCACTACTAATAAAACAAATTATGCGAATCGATTTCCGATATCAGCAACAAGTTTCAGACTATTTACCAATCAAAGATTAAAATATCTGAACAATACAAAATATTTGTTTTAAAATGATTTTTTTTTAAGTACAAAAACTGAGTGTATTTTTTTTACACGGTGTAGGCTCAGTGCTTTGACCACAATCTCACCTGATTTTAAGTGACCATGTGGTCCAGTATGGTAACCACACTAAGCCTAGAGGTACTGGTTCTCAGGTGATGCTGCCGAAACACCCTATTGGTATTTGACGACAGGTTTTCAAACTTGAGATTGGTAGTTACCCAGGCGGGCACCATCTAAAAATGCCCTACCACATGTTATGGTTTCCTCACGATGATGTTTTCCTTCACCGAAAGCTCAGGCCGATTTTAAAATATACCTAATGTTAGAAACAGTCGAATGTACCTTCTAATTCAGTAAAGTGAAAAGTCAAATATTTACAAAATAAATTACAAAAGCTAAATTTTAAAACACAATTTAATTTTTTTTTTATTTGCACTGTATTTGTTATACAAATTTCCGTTATAATCGACAAGTATCACTACTATTGATTAATTATTTTTAATTATCAATGAAAACATCTAAATGACGCTGGCCGTATTTATTTAAAATCAGCTTATGAATTTTTCATTAAGCTAACACAAAAATACCAGTGACTGGCAAAAATAAATACTTGGTCAATTGCTGTCGTTGTTATAATAAACGATGATAGGCTTAGTTGGGTCTTATCCTAAAATGAGCCTGAGATTTCGGTGAGTAAAACCATCGTGAGGAAACCATAACCTGGTAGGGCGTTTTCTGTTTAGATACCATTTTTAACCCCTTGCACACTAACCTGGCGTTTACGCCAGCTTTCCATTGTTTTCCTATTGTCTCATTTTTATGAGTAATCGACATATTAAGTTGGAATCTTTCACAAAACGTTTATATCTGTTTACCATTTGAAAGCCATTTTCTCTACGCTCTTCACACGTTGTTTTTACTCTCTTTGGTTCTACTATCACTTATCAAATGAGATAGTTATCAAACGCTAAACGCATACAGTAAAAAAAATATTAGCAACCAATACTATTTTGCAAGGATGCTTTTGATAACTGGTTTGTAGCAGAATTGTACCTTCCTCGTATATCTTGTTCAGGAAGTCAATCTATCTACCTATGCTATCAAAGTTAATTTTAATCTCTCTTATATTATCTTACATTTTGTTTAGATGATGATGAATGAAAATGTTTGACTAATTCAAGTTAAACAATGAGTATTAAATTTTTTATAAAATGTACGTTTCTGCATCGTTTGTAAGTGTAAGGTCGGTGTGCAGGCCGCAGTGTCACTCTACTCTACGGTCACACCAGACTCGGCCGCAAAAACCGCAAGATGGGGGGGAGGAGGAATTTCATACAGCCTTAGGATTTGTGACACAAACTGGTATAAATTGTCCGATTTTATACTGGAGAATTATTATCTATACTAATAAATAAAATTGAAGTGTTTGTTTGAAATGTCAATTTTTTTTTTAGTAAATAGATATAAATTTATAAACTATAATCATACCAAAACTACAATTTTTAAATTTTTTGTCTGTCTGTATATCTATTTGTAACAGTTAATATCCGGAACTGCTGAACAGAATTTGACGGAACTGTTTTGGAAAATAGCTGAAGTTACTCCGCGTTACTTAGGGTACTTATAATTTTCGAAACTTATTAGCGCTCCGCGTAAAAAAATTTTATGCTCTTAAAAATTTGAATAAAATTCGATTCAATGCACAGTTTTACTGGCAGATATTTGAATTTATGAAAAATACCTTTGCTTAATGTTAGTAGCAAAAACATTTTTGGACAATAATTAGTTCCGTATAAAAAAATAAAAACAGTAAAAATGTATATGAAACGCAGTCGCGGGCGCACAGTTAGTATTATAATAATACAGTGATGATTCAATTGGGAGCGTGGCCGTTTCCGCGTCGATGTACGCACATTCGTACCCACTTATCCAACTCTATAATGAATCTGAGCTTTCGGTGGAGGAAAACATAGCATTCTCTAATAATATCCGCCAGGGGTAGTTACCGTCTTCAAGTTGGAAAAGCTGCCGCCAACCACTAATAAGTGTATTCTGGCAGCATCACTTGCGAGCCAGTACCTCCGAGCTTATTGTTTTTAACATCCTGAACCACATCTTCACTTAACGTCAGGTGAAATTGAGGTGAAAGCGTTGAGCCTATACAATATATAAAGAAAGAATACTGTCATAAGAACGATATTTGCAACTTTAGATTTTACGACAGTAATTTCTTTTTTTAGAACAATACAAATGAGTCATTTGAACTCAAATGCCGTCACATCCAATACAGAGATATGACGGAGAATGAAATTATTGATTAGTTTAAACTGTAGCCGACGTTAAAACAAAGGTTCTTTTTAAACTGAAATTACTATTTTTAATTAATATTTGTTAAAAAGCAAAGACATCACAATCATTTCTGTTCCGAAAGTGAATTTAACACACCGTTTTATTTTAGACGACTCAAACATAGTAAATGTTTATCGTAAATATCTTTACAGACACAAACGCACACACAGCAAAGTCGATGAAATGAAACGGAGGGTGGCACTCATTTATTATTTATTGACTTATATCAAAGAAAATCGTGTAATTAACACGCCCCTCGACCGACCCTAGCGCATTTCGTATCTCAATCAACGATCATTTCTAGTATTTCATATCTCTAGGAGATGACTTGTTGAATATGAGTTGAGATAGTTTAAAATCTGCTGACTCGTGTTGAGCCTTTTTATATTGTGGAAAAGTAAAAAGGGAATTAGGAAAATAGAGGATGCGCATATGAATAAAATACTAATGAATATGAATGTAGAATGACAAAAAAGTAGAGGAAGAAAAGAGTAAATGAAGAGATAACGATTAATGAAAGAAGCAAACATACAGCGTCAACTCCAAGTAATTTGGGAAACTAGAATGAGAATGAAAGTACTCCTTATGCATTTGAGAGAATGTCGTTGATAGATAATGTTATATTTTAAAAATCTAACTGATGATATTTAGCTTTATAAACACTAAACACTATAATATAATATAATCTATCTATACATATAATAAAAATGTAACGGATCGCTGTCTGTACATGGAAGATATATGAGAAAAAATATTATTAGGACCTTTATAAACGCAAATAGGACCCAAAACTATAATTTTTAAAATTTTTGTCTGTTTGTCTGTTTGTCTGTGCGTTTGTGCACGCTAATCTCAGAAACGGCTTATCCGATTTAGATGCAGTTTTTTTCACTAATATATTGTAGTAAACTTCACTTAACATTTAGTGTTTGTTTCATGTCAATCGGTACATAAATAAAAAAGTTATGTCAATTTAAAGAATCACGTTGAATATTTATTCTATCTAAATTCTTTCTCCGTACAGATGCATTGTAAGAAACTTTACTAAACTCCATAATGGTCTATATAAAAGTATGATTATATAATAATAATAATAATATGATAATAAATAGAAGTTAAAAATGAACAGTTTCGGAAATGTTATTATTCCAATTTAAGTTGACCTCAGACATATATCATCGTTCATATGAAATAGGGTTCAGGTTAGGCTGGCAATTCAGGTTGTTTATATATATGTATGTATAGGTAAAGCACGTCGAGAGCCGGGCCGCTTTCGGAGGCGCATGGCGTAACAGTTGCATTCGATAACACTGACTGTTTGCTTATTTTATTTATTTATATTTTAGGGTTTGTAAATACATATTGTATGTATATAGTATAGGTTAATTAGTTTTCAAATTAGGTAAACACGTCTTATTAGTTAAACTGTAAATACAAAAGTTTATACAAGTTCTTAATTTTTATGTTTAAAAAACAATTTAGTAATTTGCGATTAATTAATACATAAATGTATATATTAGACATTTCTTTTATTTTCAATAATTAATAGGTTAGGTTAATACGTCTTAATAGTTATTAAACTGTAATAAAGTTAAACTGTGTAATAATCTGTAAGTATTTAATTTTTTTGTTTATGATGAGTATGTGTTCACTAAATAACGCTGAGTTAGTACTAATTACCACTTCTTATAAGAATGCCTCGAAAAAGATCCAACCTCCCCCGGTGCAGCAGAAATGCTATAAGGATGAGATTAGTTCTCATTAGTTCACTGCATTTCAGTAACGTCAGGCCAGGTTTCATGTTACAGAAACTTCAGCTCAGCGAAAATCTCGATTGAGTTCATATCGTTCTCGAATGATGGCTACTTGAGTTAGGATGAACAGGGAACAGCGTGAAGCACGTTTGTCCACCGATCGCAAGGCTCATGCAATATCGCGTGAGTCTGAGACCTTTACTGATAGGGAACCCGACTGAGCTCTCAAAAAGCACGAACTTTGCAGTCTAGAAAGCTGGAAAAATTGTGAATCTCGATTAACAGCTGATCGAGAAGAAGAAAGAAACTGCAGAACAACGTCAGTCACGACTAAATGCCGATCGACTTCGGCATATATTCAATAAAATGTTATCAAGTTTGATAGAAGACCCAGAAACTGGAGCGGAAATTGATATCCTTCCATGGATTACCAAAGAGAAAACAGGTTATTTGTATTCGCCCAGAATTGATTACTCTGAATTCGAATCTATAGTAGGTATGGTGGTATGTTGTCAGTTATGTAATGCTCAAAAATGGAGAAAAGAACTAAATGGAATATGCTATTCAGGTGGCAAAGTGCTCATTTAAACTTATCATGAGCTCCTTTATAACTATATCCGTTTATATAATAGTGTATTCGAAATGACATCTTTTGGGGTCAAACATATCACATCCAACTTTTAAGGTGCAGGCAAGCACTAGCATAACAAATTATAATAAAAAAAAAATATCAGCCTTACAGTTTTATTCATACCAGATACAAATTAGATGAAATTGTTGTATCTATTGCTACTATATTTTCTCTATAGTAACTTGAGATCGGTAACGGTGTGTATCCGCAGGAACAAGCAAAATTTGTTCTAAACGCAAACCTATGCTGCGAAGTTTCATGAATGCGAGACCTCATATCATCCGTGTATGGAAACACAACGCAAATATTAACTTGCGAAAATTCATGGCTTTGCGAAAGAGCTATTTTAAGTCCACGAAACGACCAAGCAGCAGCAATAAATGCTAAAGTTTTGAGCTTTTTTTTTCGGAGGATAATGTAGAGTATATCTCCATTAACAGAGTTATGAAAGATGAAGAATCTACCAATTACCCAGTAGAATTTTTAGAATCCCTCAGTGCTCCTGGACTACCAGCTCATAAAATAAATTTAAAGTCGGCGTACCCATAATGCTGCTAAGAAATTTAAGACCGCCAAAACTTTGCAACAATACTTGATTAAAAGTGATTTTTTCTCTTTTAAATTTCTGATTCTGCGAAACCTGATAGAAGCAGAGTTTTTAACAGGTGGTAGTGTTTTTATGCCTCGGGTTCCTCTCATTCCAAACAATTTTCCGTTTAGTTTTAAACGAGTTCAGTTTCCAGTGAGCTTATGACCAGTTTTGCGATGACAATTAATAAAGCCTATGGTCAGACGCTAAAAGTTGTGGATGTGGATCTAAGTATTAGCTATTTTTCGCACGGTCAGCTTTATGTGGCTTTATCACGTGTTAATAATTCTAGCAGCCTGTATGCTTTGTTCACCGATGGCTATACGATGTAACGACGGTGATTAAATCCAGAATAAACCAAAATCCGAAAAATGCTGCCTAAAGTCAATATTCCACGCAGACGGAGTTGCGGGCACAGCTAGTCACTAATAAAAAAATACATTGTAATTTATAGTTCTTACTCAAATTCGGTGTATGTGTATTTTGGAAGCCTTTGATGTATCGTATCTACAGAGACGTAATTAGGATCATGTTCAAGTGGTAAAATTTATAAAAAAATTGCTTTGAGTTATTAAATAAATAAATTAAAAAAAGTTCAATTGCCTAAACTGACATCTCAAGACACTGAGACAAGAGAGAAACTTGGCGTCGAATTGTGGAAAAACCCCTATTCCAAATAACGTGATCGTGGACGGAAATAAAGAAACCCTTTGGAACTATTACCAAAACTCCGCTATTTAACCATCAATATCTAAAGTCAATAATAAAATACACTACGTAAAAAAATTCACTTACTTTATATCGGCCTTTTTAGTATGTGTCACATACTATGCATAACTTTTTAGTAAACAATTCTATAATATATTAAATTCTTCAACGAAATGATTATAGATTACTGAAGTAAATTAATCATGAAAAAACTTGTAATTTCTGAAATACATACATACAAGCCAGAGAAATTGAGGGCCTTTCTTTTTTGTAGTCTTTAAAAATTATATAATTACATTTATTTACCAATATAATAGGTGTTTTTAAAATGTAGACATACAGATATAATAGTTCAAACTGTAATATTTTGATCCCTCCGACAACGCTCTAAGTACATAACTGTTATACTGGCTTTAACAAAAATATGCTAATACCAATGAACAGAGCTAAGTGAAAATTGAGTAAGGCTCTCACTAAGTAACACGCGCAGCCCTTTTAAATGAAATTTAAATATTGACTATATTCGAAATTCTATATTCTTAGAATATTTTTATATAATAGAAAAAAATATAATATTATATATTATAGTTAAAGTAAATATAATGGATCCATGGATCAAGTCAACTTAACTAAACTTCCACAATTTTCATTCCGCACACATCCCATTAAAATATGTTGCGCATCGTCAATGACAACACATGTAGTGCAATTTGGTGGGTTTTATTTTCTAACCTAGCTAATGCTGTTGACCAGAAGGGCCTTTACAGCTTCACCGTAACTTTGGGGACGCGTGCTGAAACCACTCTCCGCAAAAGGTAACTAGCACAAGAGTTCGAACCTTGGCTTGGCCGCTACCTATGTTTTCACCACTGTGGTGATGTTACTTTGTGCGTTAAATATAAAAACTTATTTAATGGAATGTGTCCAGAGCGAAGTCGGAGGGCTAGCAGCATCTCAGATCTGCTTAAAATAGTTTGCTCGATTCATGGAAAATCAAAGTGCGGTTGTGGCTGTATGATCTTATACCAAATTCGTTTTTCTTCTGATCTCTTATCGAAATACTCCTTTCACATGTCTTAACAAAAAGATTTTACTTGGGGTAAGTACTCGTTATGCACTGGATTGACATGCTATCATTTTTTACCTGATTAGCAAAAAAAATCGGCTTGCTATCACTATTTGAACGTGAGACGGAATCCATTGAAGTACAGTTTTTACTAATTACCTCGTGTCGACAGCGTATTCCGAGACAAGCGTTGTAAAACGCTTTTTGAATCAGTCAAAATAACACTTTTGACATTGTACTGATTCATTATAGGCTAGAGCTTCATCACTGCTGTTTAATTCCAAATGTATTATGGATATATTACAATCAATCCTTAGTTTAATATGCGTGTTCAAAAATGGATCGTAAAAGGCGACATCATTTCTATTATTATGTTTAGAGCCATCAGTATAAATTTTATAAAGATCATCGAAATTATTATATATGTATTCGTTGCACAAGTGTTTCAATTCAATTGGATTATATGCACGTTTAGGTAAGGTAATCGCCTAAATATTGACTTTAATTATTTGTGATACATTAATGTTACTGTTCCATGTCTCAAGAGAAAACATTTCGAGAAATTTAGAATTATGAACGGAATATACGTAATCGTGTAAACTACTTGACAGAGGATTTTTTTTTTTCGGGTCTATTATCGCGATTGAGTATTATATTTGAATTCGTCTAGTAATAAAATCGTTTTATTATTAAGAAAACATTTCGATTTTAACCAAAATTTACCAGCTAAAATGGTTTTACGGATGTGTAACGGAGGTAAAAAGCTCACTTAGCATCAAGTACTTCTTAAGAAACTCCCAACGACTATCATAGCTTAGTTCTGCACTCTTTCTAGTTTTAGTAAATTTGAGACACAACTATTATCTTACAAGAAACTAGCATAATTCATTCTACTTCGAATTATAGCTATACTTTAGTTTGAACTAGCTAATATTTTTAAAATGTTAATGGATTTAGATACTTTTTTTTGTAATTTCACAAATGTGCATAACCCCCCATCTTAAACTTTGATCTAACGTCAATCCTAAATATATTATCGTGTCTACAAATTTTTTTGGGAATCCTCAATTTTTAACGCCATACCAGAAACATACTTTCTTTTTTTGAAAACACAGATCTTACTTTTTGTTGGAGAAATTTGGAGACCTATGTTTATAAACATTTCAATAATATTATCTATGGCTATTTGTAATTCGATACGTGCACGCTCTATATCTTCATACTTCATACATTTAGTTAATAAATCATAATTATATGTTAGTAAAAAAAATGACGTGATTTAACCACGTGCTTAAAGATGTCCTTTAAACACGTGTGCTTTTAAGATAAGTTTTTAAGATGTTTAGCACCAAATGTTTATAAATTTCCTTAGATATGATAAAGGAAAAATCTTTCTACCTATTTGTCTATTTGTTTAAAGTTTAAAAATATATTTCTTTAATTAATAAATCTCTCTTTAATTTATAAATATATTTTGTGTCCTTTTTTTATAATACACTAGCTGTGTGCCCGCGGTAATGGTCGCGTATATGCCTTTTATATATTTTAAGAACAAGGATGTAAGAAGGAACATGATAATGGTCATTTTTTCCATTATTCTGATTACTTTTTCTTTATATTCATACATTTTATTTAACGTAACAAAATATATACTTAAATCTCATCAGATAAATATATCTACAATTGAAAAATGTAGATTATTTAACAACTATTTAACAAAAATCACCACAAGCAATGTCTTGTAAAAAGTGAAATACATTAGTATCGAAACCATTGAATATTTAAGATATTTTTTTATTTGTGAACAAAGCCACTGGACGCTTGTTGTCCTCTGTTCAAATTAATTTACATCAGCAAAGAAAAAAAAAAACAGTGATCAAAAAAATACAAAGTTTTGTAGAAAATACAAACGAAGAATTAAGCGCAACGCAAGCTGAAAACACCTACGAAACGTCAATTCGAATCTAATTGAGTGACGGGATCCTCCTCACTGGATGAGGGCGCGGGGGGAGGCTTCGTCTCTCATTAACGCGCCCGAATACCACCCTGTGCACCTTGCAACTGATTGGAATTATTTATTTACTTTTAAATTGGAATAGAGGGTGGTCAGATGGAAAGGAACTGAATTCGTTAAGAATACTCAGTACTTACTTTCTTGATTTGTCTTTTTTTCTTGTTGTTTCGTTTTTTTTAGTGATTGACTTGTATTTGAAATGTTTTTTTTTAGTGGCTAAATTAATATTTTAATATAATTGACAATATTCTTAGAGGATGTGATTTAGCTACTTATATTATAAAAACAGTTGCGTGAAAAAAGTAACAAATTTTATATTTTGTTTTCCTGATTTATAAGATTTAAGTTCATCAATAACGAGTTGGCCTCAAAATTAACATGGACAAGACGAAAGTCATATCTAAAGACCATGTTGTGCCAACTCCTATAAAAATCGGTGACTCTATTCTCGAAGCTGTTGACAGTTATGTATACCTGGGACAAACCGTTCCAGTTAGGTAGACCCAACTTCGAGAAAGAGGTTAATCCGCGTTGGGCCGCGTTCGGGAGGTTACGCAAAATCTTCTCGTCCGAAATGCCGCAGTGTCTCAAGACGAAAGTCTTTCGACCAGTGTGTGATGCCAGTAATGACATACGGCACTAAAGTCGCTCACAATATGCTTAATAAAAAACTCAAATTTGCTCCAAAGGGCAATGGAGAGGACTATGCTTGGAGTTTCACTGCGTGATCGAATCAGGAATGAGAAACGAACGAACATTGCCCGAAGAATTGCTAAACTTAAGTGGCAGTGGGGTGGGCACATTGCTCGCAGAACCGATGCCCGGTGGGGTCAACGGGTTCTTGAATGACTACCACGCACTGGAAGGCGTAGCGTGGGTAGTGCCCCCACAAGCTGGACCGGCGACCTGGCGAAGGTTGCGCGGATCCGCTGGATGAGGGTGGCGCAAGACCGGTCGTCGTGGAGATCTTCGGAGGAAACCTATGTCCAGCAGTGGACGTGTTTCGGTTGAATGTAGACGTTTACCTATTATAATAAAAATGTATTTTTGTGATTGTGTGCCCTCTTTGTTTTCGTACGTGATGTAACTTTGGTGTTGTAATTTTTTTCTGGACCTATCAAAAATTATTTCTATGATGCAAGAGCGTCCCTGCTATAGCTAGGGCTTTCAAACAGAAATATAGTGCATTTGATTCCCAAAAGACAGGTAAAGTTGTCAAGTATAAACAGCGTTTAGTCAGTAGAAAACGGTAGATTTATTTTTTAGTAGACAAAAATATGTATTGATCCTTTAATCTTGTATACTGCTTCTGTAAGTAAACGTGATATGATATCATTCGGCAGTCGGTTAAAACTCTAAGAAAACTGGATACATGCTGGTTTATCTTGATATTGTTTTTATAATTAATTTCAGAGATTTTGAACATTAAAAATTTCATAAAACAATTAAAATAGTAAAACTACTCAATACATATATATGCGTTCGATCAAGTTAAATTTAAGATGAGTTGAGATTATTCTATAACAGCCGCATAAACTGCTCGACAATTATAGGTAAAATCTCACAAACAAAGCCATCCGAAAAAACAAGCAAAAATTAAATAAACACCGAAGTAATCTGCATAAATAAGCAAAAATCGCTAGAGACCCGAAATGATCGACATCGAGGTTTATTACCCTTTACACATATCGCGTCCCATCTTGTCATACCCCGTTATACATTACTGAACATTCATTGTTTCTGCTCGCTCATCTCTCGGTTCGGGCCAATACGAATCGGCATTTCGCATGAGAGCCTGTAAAAACTCTATACGATTTTACAATAAACACTTTACCGTCCAAAATGTATAAATACATTTCAAATTCAACCTTATAACGTTTTGTAATAAGGACGTCCATTTGTTTTGTACCGTACAAAATAACATTGCAAAACGAAGGTAGCAAACTGTGTGCACGTCTGAATTATTTAGACAGCAATGTATCCCAATTCCGATCTTTCTTCTCGTCTCTATCAGAGGGAATGTTACTCTTTGGCTTTATCATTCGCGTGCAGCGTGAGCGAGATAGCGGCGGTTGTTTTGAATGGGTTTTTATTCAAAGCGCCGTCATAAAGGTGACGTATAATAATACATTCGGAGTTTTGTTTCGTTTTATATGGAGACTTTTGCATAGTATAGTAGGTTTTGTTAAGTAATAAGGCGATAGATATGTATATATACTCAAAAAATATTAAGACGTCTGTCAACTCACGTTGAGACCGCTAGATTAATTAGATAGCAAACACTTTTAAGAGATTGAGGCCCGACTAAAAACATTCTGAAATTGATACGTTATAAAATTTGGTGATTAATAAAAATAAACGAAGCATCGGTCTGTGACATTATTCGGCATTACTTGCATAAGAAATAAAGGGCGAAAATAAATTATAGTTTAAAAACTAAAGTTCTATCTTTACTAGTATTCGATCTGTTGTATCCTTTTAAATAATTTATTAAATTTAATTAAATAATTTAATAGTAGTAAAATTTAAAGTTTAGTGCCGTTTATAGAGTGTCCTACGCAACTTTCACGTGTGTCAAAATATTGATTAATTTATAAAATATGCCCAAATAACGTGATTGAATTGCTAGTGTTTTTGGAGACATATTGTCCTATATTTTCACCAGATATTGATACTTGTATCATTTTTATTAAAATGAGTACTTGTGCGCCCGCGACTGCATCCGCGTTTCATATATTCTTTTCTGCGTTTTAATTTTTTATACGTAACCCTATCAATTTTTTTTAGTATTAAGATAAAGTAAATATATTTTTCGTAAATACAAGCACTTACCCGTAAAACTGTGCATTGAATAGGACTTTATTATTTGTGTTAATTTTTTTTCGCGGAACCCTAATTATTTTCGAAAATGAAAAGTACCCTAAGTTACCAGGAGTAACTTCTATCTACCAAAAAAGTCCAGTCAAAATCCGTCCTGCCGTTCGGAAATTACCCGGAATAAACAGAGAGATTGACAAAAAATTAAAAATTGTATCTTTGGTATCGTATTAACACTATCATACCTCTTTTGGAAAAAAAAATAATTTTGACATTACAAACAGACACTCCAATTTCATTTATTAAATTAGATAACACTAAATCTGTCACAAAATCCTGACGAGGATAATGGGGCAGACTTATCAAAATTATTGTAACGTAATAGGCCCTTGATAAGTGTGCAAAGATTCAATTTCACTCCTAACACTTTGAAGCCAATGAAAATTGAGTACGAAGATTCCGTTAGGTACATAGATTACATACAAGTCAACCTAATATATCAAATTTATGTTAATATATTGGATATTTTAATCTCAAAGAAATGTGATCACATCACTAGAGTATTTAACACGAGTACGATATATCAGGCTGTCGAACGATTGCAAGACATTTTTCCCTGGCCGCCGCTGGCCAGCGGTACCGGGGCTTCGTAAATTAAAATGTGAATAATTAACACCGACACCCCCCCCCTCTCCTCTGCCCCGACCCCAAGCCCACAACACACTCGTGCACAATCTCCCGCCACTCCTCGGCGATCCATCGCCGTGACACCCAGATGTATTAGTTTTAAGCTCTTCGCTCGGTATGGTACTACAGAACGCGATTTAGAGTTGTATGGGAACCTAGGATAGTTGCACGCTCGATTCAAAATCGCTTGGCTGATTTTTCAGATGACGTGGGTGTCGGTGTGTATATTAAAGGATCGTTCACGGGAATTTGAACTTTCACGAACTTCGGGTTATGTCTTTGAAGGTAGTGCATCAAACGTCCTAAGTAATTTGCATACGTTTGCATATTGAATACATTATAATTTTAAAATTTTCTGCATTTATGTTTTTATCTATTCGTATAACTTAGATGCTTAAGAATTTACTTACCTGTTAATATTTCGTATATTATTGCAATGGCTTTTTTTTAAATTAGCTTTTGAGCATAATCTCAGCTGATGTTAAGTGACGATGTGGTACAGCCCTCCAATAATCCTTAAATTTAACTAATAGTTATATGTATAAAACTATTGTAAATATACAGTTGTTATTAAGAATTTAGCTTTTCTCTGATTTAAAGAGTACTTATAAGATACCGATTTCTGGTTAAAAATAAATACACCGTTAACGTAGACTAATTAAGCTTTTTTTTTTTTGTTACTTATATTATTTAACAAAAATAAATAAATGACAATATATATAATATGCTTATGTATTTCTAATACCCGATTGGTTAACTGACACCCTCAATTTTAAAAATATCCTGCCAAACACCTATTGGCATTTTCCATCACTATTAATTGGGAGTCAGTACCTTTAGGGGTCTTGCATATTTATTATCTCACACAACTTAATCACTTGGTATCACATCAGGTGAGATTTGGTCAAACAGCAAATCAACACAAGCAATACAATATAAAAAATAATGATAATAAATATTAATTTACACGATTCAAACTACAATATATCTGTCTTACTATTTTTCATTAACACTGTTAACGATATCTATCTCTAAACGCGCCATGTTTGAAATTCAAAATTTAAATTAACGGCTAATCGCATTCGTCAAATCAGCTCGCGAAACGCAATAACTGACATCACGCCGGCGAGCCAATCACGGTACATAAGTAATTCAATTTGCTTTACATTGCCATCGCGTGACGTGAACCCGCGAAATGCTCCCGATTGTTAATATTGATCACTTTTATCCCGGTTCGACGATTCACGCATAAAAACTGGACTCCCGCATCGGTGTTCGCTTAATTATTTACAGGTGTTTACCGAATTAACATTACTAGATGTGACTTTGAGCATAAAAGAGACTGCTTCCTACTTTAACTAAAGAGTTTTCTATGTTCATATTTCTAGGTAAGTTTATATTATTAGGTGTTAGTCTAATGTACAGGGCTTTATTTAATCCTAACAAAAACCTTCATTAGAAATATGCATAGGACTCTTTATAAATAGTGTGTTCTACAAAAAATAATTTGAAGTTATGAACACTAGTCGTGTCGGTGGACGAAATTGGACCATAACCATAACCTTGATTTTATTCAAAATACTATAGTCATCGTTAGCTTCCAAAAAACAAACAAAAAAATGGAATCGTTTTATAAAGAGAGGAGACAATGTCTGGAACTGTTTTATCTTTGCCTAATAAGATAACATTAATTGTATTTATTTAATATCTGAATATATAAAGGATTGTTATCAATAAAAACTAATTCAATTGGTATCGAGGTGAACTGAAAGAGTAAATACTTCCCACACATCTCTGAAGTCAAAGTCAATCGGACAAACACTTTACTATACATCCTGATTTTAATATGAAACTCTAGATATCGACTATTTAGCTCATCGACTCATTCTACATACATTTTCTCGAATGATATATAGTTATATAAGAATTGTACGTTGTAGTTATAGTTCTATCTCCTATATTTGTATGCACTGTATGTTTTACAAATGAGTGTTTATTTTACAACGAATGTTATCGTAACAATACTTTTTTAAAGAATAACTTATGCAAAAAAAGGACATACTCTGTTGTCTTATTCAGAAAACCTCTAATTCCATGATATACGTAAGGGGAGAATGGTTATTGTTGCTGACAGAAGTTGAGAAGTTAGTTTTTTTAGGGAATACTGAATTCGAAATGATCTTTTCATTCAGTAGTCTGTCGCTAATGATGATTTTTTTTCTCGCGTGTTATGTTTTTCATTGAGAAATAAGAAGAAATCAAAGTAAATTAAGTCAAAGGGTCCTTACACATTTTTCACGTTCTACTATTTTATTCAATATTTGTGTACAGATATCCAAAGCTGGTCTGCTTTTTACGAACAATCGAAGCTTTCTCAGACGGAAATCATCATGGATCCATATCTTTCTTGTAGAGCCAATTAACATTTTTTTATCTAACCAACATCCTTGCTAATTAATTATTTTTTCTCGTAGCAGTTGTCCTATATATATATATTCTACCCACGATAACTCAATTCTAATGAAAGGGTGGTAAAGAATTATTTTTTATTGCCTGGTCAAAATATAGATTAGACAAAAAGACTGACCGATGAAAATCAAAATGAAATCTGAATAAAAATAAGGAACCTATAAGCATTTAATATTAACAGGAGAGAAACTAATATAATGACGTCATACGTTTAGGTGCTTCCTACAAATTTTGATACTAAAACTCGTTTTACGGGAAAGAGACAGCGAATCCAGTCTTAATCCTAATCAAATATTTTTAAACGCGTGTATCTCATAATTTTATTAGCCGAATGAAATATTTTTATTTATACGTTCTATATTTAAATCTATTATTCACTAAATATGTCGTTTTCGATAGTGCTTAATTAAACACCAATCATCTGCCCTATTATGTAGATATATAAGCAAAAGCTACTCCTAAAATATATATTCTCATTTGACAACCCCTTATAATCAATATGGGCACGATATTAATAGACAAAATCGTTAGAAGGTCCCCTATGCATACCGACGTGCATATTAAACATCACGCAGAAATATAGAATAAATTACAATTAATATCAAAAATAAGAATTTTTAACTAAACACGTATGAATCTATTTACGATATCTATACAAAAATACAATTTTTGTTTGTCTTTTTATTCCGGGTAATCTCCGGCTGGACCGATTTTGACGGGACTTTTTTGGCACATACATAGCTTAATTTACTCCGCGTAACGTACTTTGAACATTTTTAAGGTTCCGTGAAAAAAAATAAAACTCATGAAATAGTGAATAAAATCCGATTCAATGGTCAGTTTTACAAGCAAGTGAATATAAAGGAAATTATTTTTACTAATATATTACTTATCAGAAGACCTAAATACGATGCTCGGTGACCTCAGTTGAGCTTCCGAACGACTTGGCCTTAAAATGAACAAGACGTATGTCATGTCTATTGTCCATGTTGTGCCAACTCCTAAAAAATCGGTGGCTCTACTCTCGAAGTTGTTTTCCGTTTTGTATACCTGGGACAAACCGTCCAGTTAGGTAGATCCAACTTCGAGATAGGGGTTAATCGTTGAATCTAACTCGGCTGGGGCGCGTTCGGGAAGCTACGCAGAATCTTCTCGTCTGAAATACAGCAATGTCTCAAGATGAAAGTCTTCGACCAGTGTGTGTTGCCAATGATGACATGCGGCACTGAGACGTGGTCGCTCAGAGAGGGCTATGCTTGGTGTTTCACTGCGTGATCGAATCAGAAATGAGGAACCGCCATTGGCCGAAGAATTGCTAAATTTAAGTAACTGTGTGCCTGGCACATTGCTCGCAGAACCGATGCCCGATGGGGCCAACGGGTTCTCGAATATCTACCACGCACCGGAAGACGTTGCGTGTGTAAGCCCCCCCACAAGGTGGACCGACGACCTGATGAAGGTTGCGGAAATCCGCTGGATACGGGTGGCGCAATACCGGTCTTCGTGTAGGTCTTTGGAGGTGACCTATGTCCAGCAGTAGACGTCTTTCGGTAGAATGGATGGATCTTACTACAAAAAAAATCAGAAAAATAATTAGGTTTCCGTATAAAAAAATTAAAACGCAGTGAAGAATATATGAAATACGGGCACACGGCTAATTATTACTAATGGTTTTTAAAGAACGGACTGTGTGGAAATCATGTTAGTTTAATTAGATAATTTTGAATTGAAGAAAAGCATTCAAAGCTGTGTGGTAACTATATCAGTTATTCATTCTTCTCTATTCATTCAATTTAATTCAGATTATGTGTTCGTCTTTAAAATATACTCCTGAAATTGTGAAGCAAACATATGCCTTACATGTTACTTTATATTATTGTCTATAAAAGAGCATTAGGCGCATTGTTTCATTAATTCTTAGATTAAATAAGTTTAACAAATATTATTTGTTCAACAAATAGGGTAATAGTAATTGAGTCGTTTCTACTCATCCCGTTACTTGATGCCATCTGTAAATATGTATATTGTGAAGATGTTATGATCGAAATAACTCGCAGTGTCCCAAAACACGAACCAATTAAAATGAATGCTATATGTATATTCAAAATTTACCTATAATATTGCCGTAGTCCATAGAGAACAGCTTGTACACTTGACGTGAATAGACATCCACGTTACTGTTAAAATCGTCGAAGTTACCCATCTTTGTTTAATATGTATTGTTAGTAAGGAACGAAGAAGTTAAATAATATATTTCTTAATTAGTGTAAAAATAAATATGGAAAGAAACTGGTTTGATTGAATTATCTAGAAACTATACTAAACTGAATCCAGGCTAGAAAAGAAACTGAAATTATCCAGTTACAAAGTAATGGAATTATTTTTATTATCATGAATTTTATTTCATTTTAAACTTTGGACGCAAATCCATCAGTAGCATAATATCTATATTCTGTACAATTTCCTTATAACAGCTTCATCTCGTAAATTAAGCTTAGTGAGCTAGCTGATCTACATTCCCTGTAACATTCGTAAAGCAATGAACGCACGAATATTTTATAATATTTGAACGTTTTGTTTTAATTAAAACAGCGTCGAACCGACGACCCAATGTCGTACGGAACGCAATATTTTTATGTTATAATATACGTGACTCGATGATTTGTTAAGGGCGTTTTTTTTACGTATTTTCGAAGTTAAAAGAGAAACCCAGCATCTGTGTATACTATAGTAAAAAATAAAATGTTGTGGATAAATAAAACCTGTATGTATACAGTTGGTTTTTAGAGAGAATGATGATGATTAAAGATACCACTTTTTATAGAGTTTTACAGGAAAACCTCATAAAATGTACCGTTAATTTTAGCTGTAAATTTAGTTATTTAAAAAACAAAAAAAAGACTAAAATACGCCATTGAAAAATCATAAAGAGGTGGTAAAATTTTAAATTCATTAAGCCTTAAGAAAACATTAAAAGATATAATAGAAACTGTGTAATTTGCAGCGTTGTTCTGGACAAAAAAAATGCGATAGACCGCAACACACTGGTACACAATTCCTTCCATAGTACTCCTGATAATGTCGGTACGAAATTATTAAGACTTCAGGATTGCAGGTTTACTTGAATTTGACTATAGATGGTAATTTATTGCAACAACTTATCATTACTTAGACGAATAATCAGCTTCTTCACTTTAATTTTTTTTTAAACCGATATAGTGTAAATAATGTCGAACTGTAAAGAGTTTTATTAAGTTTACACGATTGAATAAAGATGTAGCGAATGCTACGCCTTACTTGTAGCCTCGTAGCATATACTACGAACCACTGCTACGTTTCGTAGCATTAGCAAACGACACAGCAATTAGCAAAATCATTTGGTAGTTTTACGCTAAAAAGTTTTTTGGGAGTTTTGAAAATGGGTAATTTCATGGATTTTGATATACTCTTAAGTAAGCAACATACTAAGTCTAGTCATTGTCTATTTATAAATCTAAATTTGGTGCCCTGGTGCCTTCTAGTATGCGGCCGGTCAAAATGGAATACTTACAGTTATATTCTCAAAGGGCAATTCTGATGCTATAAATGATATCGGTAAGCAATTGGTACACGAGTAAAAAGTATTTTTTAGAAAGTTCATATAGCACGGACGCAGGGTCTTAAAAGCTTTGACGTTTCGTGTTTCAGGTGTCGCTCGGCGCCCCCTAAAACGCTGCGCTCGTATGCGCTGCACACCCTACACTATAGGTAAAAACGGCTCTTACTGGGTAGCTACCATAGTCAAGTTTGAAAATCTGTAGCCAAGCGTCAAAAGGTTATTGTGTTAACTATAATGGATCATATAGTCACTTAACATCAGGTGAGATTGTGGTCAAAGCGCTGATCGTATACCATATAAAAGAAGGCAATATGAACACAAGTAGAGATTTCTAGTTCATGTAGCTATTAAAATCTTTATAACACAAAATCTATTGAAATATAAATGCAATTTATAAAATTTTCATATACTCTAAATATTGCATTTAAAGCGGTTGAGCCGATGTTGCCTCGGTCAATGATGTAGTCGGATTTTTTTTTACATGAGATAGGATTAGTGATTTAACCACAATCTCACCTGATGTTAAATGACGATGTGGTCCAGAATGATAAACACAATAAGCCTAGAAGTACTGGTTCTCATGTGATGCTGCCGAAACACACATATTGGTATTAGCCGACAGGTTTTCAGAATTGAGGGTGTTAGCTACTCAGGCGAACATTATAGAAAATGCCCTACCACCATGCTATGGTTTCCTCGCTGATGATCTGCGTCGATGGACGTAGGTTCGAACCCACCTAATCAACTCTATAATAAGCATGAATTTTTGATGAAGGAAAACATTGTCAAGTAACCATGTCGCATTTTGGTAGGTCATTTTCTAATAATACACATCTGGGTAGGTACCACCAAACCTGAAAACCTGTCACAAAACTCTAATAGGTGTGTTCCAGCGGTATAAATTAAAAGTCAGTACACCTAGGATTAGTGTGTTTACCATTCTGGACCACATCGTCACTTAACATCAGGTGAGATTGTGGTCAGAGAAATAGAAATTATATTTATCCCAGCGGTGTTTTAATAACGTTATGATTTTATAAAAAAAAATAAAAATGTATCAATAAATTTTATTATTCAAAATCGCCCATTATTTTTATTCTCATATACCGCGCGTATCGTCGCTCCCCATTTATTATATTGGCGGTTGGAAAAAAAAAAACCGTCCAATCACGTACAGTCGCATCGTCCATTGTCAACTGTTCAAATAATCGTAAATTTCCGAACGGACAAAATATAATAAATTGCCGATGAGATCTGTGCCTCGTATGCCGACAAAATTACTTGAAGGAATTCGGTTAAATCTAACGCTACTTCTAAAGTATACGGGTATAGAGTTGAAAATTGATTCAAAAATACTTTTAACGAAGTAAATCGCAGCCGATGAGTCTATATTTGCACTCCGAACCCTTTGTTGTCGGCTTTTTTCGGTTGTTTCCGTGTAAAGGCTGATAGAACACGTTTTTCAAATCATTAAACAGTTTCGACCGCGGCCGCGGCTTGAAAAAGGAGAGTTTTGTACGGTAAAAAAAAACAAGGAGTATGGAAAAAATTGCGACACGTTGGCCTGCGAGCGAGTCGGGGTGATCGTTGTTTCGCCACGATAATACTCTACCCGGAACGAGATGTCTTGATACTTTATAAAATAGTTAATGCATATTCACATAGTTCTTTTTTTTAATCTCCGTAAACTTTAAAATGTTCTCTGACTTCCGGACTTCTTATTATCTGAGGAAACATGTGGAAGTTTTACACAACAGTGTTAGTAAAATATTTTATTGTTTAATTGTTTCGTGTAAACAATAATGACATTGAGTTTTTACACTTAAAAGCAGCTATAAAACAATTTTGTTTAGATTGTTCTAATATTACTTGTAAACTAATAGCTCATATTGTAGTTTTTAAATAGATCTGATAGATGACATTATCAGCTATATATGAATACATATAAGTGAATACGGACAGTAATGCTTTTATTGTCGGTGTTCCTTCTAGCCGCTTTCGACTACGGCGACTGAGCTGTTCTGACTCACTGTAATATTATTCAAAGAAAGCAATTTCTATGCTTTTACACTATTTATATATGTAGGATGCATGAAAGGATGACTTTTGTCTCTGATATGTTTAAATTATCTATAGTGTATTTTATTTTCTCATTGGTATAGAGTGAGTAATGGAGTGAAAAGGTTGGCGTTATGAATGACCCAAGAGCGTGAGTGAAAGAGGTGATATGGACGAAGAGTGGTGTGAAGACGATACGATAGCGGTTAAGACTTGCTTTATTGTAACTTTTTAGGAAATATTAATTACAACTATGTTGGTGGAGTAAACAAATACAACTTTGAAAAACTCTTTTATTTTAACCCAAAATCTATCAAGATATAAACTATCAAGATTGGTTGTATCGTTGTTCAGGAGCGAGTGTTAGCCGATAGGTCATGCGGCCGCTCGGTCTGACCGCGCGATCGACACGCGGCGCGCGGTCGACACTTTGAGCGTATTACGCACTTTACGCATTTTCCGCATCGCGGCTACCGACGCGCCTCCGACCGTTTTGTAAACATTTCGTAAGCCGTTAACAACACGGGTTCGCCGCGCCGTTAAATTCGACGTTGCCGATTTGAAGCGTTCTGATGTTCTATTTTTTTTTATTTTACTTCGATCTTTGTTTCTTTGTATAGATGTATCCCCAACATAAACTTCCTTCCTTAATAACTAATTGGTGGAATAAGTAAGAGCATATTTTAGACAAAATCTAGCTTAGAAGAAGACCAGTTTCCTCAAACATATTTAGATTTCTAGTTGTAGTCCCTCAATACTTTATTTTGTTTGATCTAAACTCTGAAGAATATCAAATAACATGTCAGATGCTCCAGTTACCGTGACCTGCGATAATCAAGTGGGAATAGGTAACATGGTAAATTTATTATGGTAACGGGTAACAATCTACTGGTTTTATTCGCGTTGAGCTAAATGGCGCACTTCAACTCATGTTAAATAAAGTACAGTCCAAGAACGGTGACGACCGAAGATAGATGAGTTAATCCTTATACCAGGCCCTTTGTTAATGTAATATTGATAAGCCTGGGATTATTGTGTCACATGAGAAAGTGAAAAAAAATATTTTCGCAAAAGCAACAGTAATTATTACGCAAATTAATTTAAAATAATATTTAGAATTTACGATACATAATAATCGATTCTCCCTGACAACCCCCCTCCCCCCCTAACCTCACTTCTCCCCACCGGCTTCGAAACAACAAGAAGAACAATATCTTCCGAAACATAAAATCGGGAACAGAAGAGAACAAAAAAAAAGTTTAAATGGGAAAGCTAAATCCGACCGACCAATAAAACATAAAAATACCCTAATATATTATACAAAATTGAAATTGTATAGATGATCCCATTATAACGGTGGGATGAGCGCTCGCCGGACTGCTTTGCATATAGAAAAGCTATGGATTTTCCTTTTTTTTTTATTGTTCTATACTCTCTCTTATTCATATGAAAAAGTGCACTGGTCTGTGGGCAAGAATTAATGATGTTGAAATATCTTGTTCGAGGGCGCGTACCGTTGGGCTGGATGGAAATGAGATTTGGGTAAATGAATTCTATAATACACTAGACGCGCATTTCGTACTAATCAAAAGTGTTCACCAAGTAGTAGGTAAGAGTCCGTACAAGTATTACGTAAGCCTAAATGTAGTGGGGATTCTATGATTACCTTTTATTGGATTATAGGGAATAGAGCAATCTTTACTTATTTTTTTTCCACTTGTTTTTTTTATACAAAATTCAAAATTTCGCTATTTTACAAGTTTTTTTAATATATTTTTTTTAATATCTAAAAAAACTATTATACTTACAGAGATGGTACCACAGTTCCTTTTAAAGGTTATGATTTTTTTAAACATCGGATTTGTAAAATTTTCAATTATTGAAAATTGACAAAATTGACGATGAACATAAAAAAACTTATTTTAAATTGAGAAGAACTCAATGCCATTATGACAATGTTTACGCCATTATGAACTTTACTTTGCTGACAAAAATTTATTTTAAAATTTCAGTTACGTAACACTTGAACGATCCCCAATCTGTAACGTTATTATATATATGTAGGATATCGGTAGTGATTAAACACAATACTTCCTAATTAAATCTTTTATTCTTTTCTTTACAAATTTTCCCGACACATTTCCCGGTTCGCCATTTACGATCTTCCTTTTTTTTATTATTCTTATTTCCATCATCCATTCGCTCACAATGCATTCTTCCACTCAGTCTTACGTTCCTTTCATTCCTACATTCGGCTATCCTGTGGTCTTGCCTGGCCTCAGGCAAGTTAAAAACAAAATCTAACATTCTAAAATTTACAAAAAGAAAGGTAACGTCGTCACTGAGGAAGTCGTGAGCAGCGGCAAAAACTGTTCGAACACAGACATATAAAACTTACCACGTACGACGTGGAATTCACCAACCTTGAGGCCACGGTTTCATATTATCAGCTGATGTTGACGTGCGCGCTGGCCCCTCTGATGAATTGCTCAGCTTCTCTACATCATAACGATCCTTTCCTTTGATCCTGATAACTCTATATGGCCCCAAAAACTTAGGTTTCAGCTTTAAACAAGTACCATATTGAGTTCTCAAAATAGCGACTTTATCTCCAACTTGATAGCGCATACTCTCTTTACGTTTCTTATTATAAGTAATCCGATTCTCTTCTTGAATTTTCATTATCTGCATTCGCGCAGATTGTCGTAGATTTTCTCTATTATCAACATACGCGTCGCGACCTTCTTGTAGCAAAAGTTCATAAATCTTTAGGTCATCTTTAGTCCGCATTTTAGTACCATGCATCAGCTCGAAAGGCGTTGTGTCTATACTTCTTTGGTAGGTGCTGTTAAGTACCAGCTGCAATCGTGGTACATGTTTATACCATAATCCAGGTTCTTCAATGCAAAGCTTCGTTAGTACAGCGATAATAACACGGTGAATACGTTCGACCTGACCGTTTCCACGCGGTACGCCTGTTGTAACTGTTATGTGTTGAATTTCCTCTGTCTGACAATACTCTTTAAAATCATTACTCGTGAATGCAGCTCCACGATCTGTTATAATTCGAAACGGTTTACCATACGTCTGCTGGTGCAATCTCAGTTTATCAAGAGTTTCTTTAGCTGTCGTACTTTTTGTGGGGAACACCCATACAAACTTTGTGAAAGCATCGACCAAGGTTAAAATATAATTGTATTGCTTTTTAGTTTCCGTCAGTGGTCCAACATGATCACAGTGGATTGTATGCAGTGGAATATCTCCCTTGTCTATACAGTGAAGAAAACCTTCTTGTTTCCCACTTTTCTTTGTAGCCAAAAGGCAGGGAATGCATGTGACCAAGAATTCGTCAATTTTCCGGCCTACATCTCTTATATGGTAATCCTTTTTAATCATCTCAATCATTTTCTTCTTAGCAAAATGACCTTTTTCATGTACCTTTCTTATTATATCCTGCTCCATACTACAGGGTATAACCAACTGTAATCCATTATAGAGTACTTCATTTTGTATACTATAGTCGAGGTATGGTTTTTCTCTTAAAATCTCGCGAATAGCCATTAATCCAGCGTCTTGCTCTTGGGCTTTCTTTATTTTATCATGGAGTTCTCTTGTGACTACTCCAATATAGGGTGATCTGCTCAAAGCATCCACATGCCGCATCTGTGATCCGGTGCGGTGCTCCACCTCATATTCATATTCTTGCAATACCAGAGCCCATCGCGCAACACGTGTCGTCAGATCCTTCTTTCTGAGAGTCATTTCGAATGCTTGACAATCCGTAACAATTTTAAATTTAATACCATATAAATTTTTTATTTTTAAATTTTTTCACACTTTCTATGATCGCCAAAGCTTCTAATTCATAACTAGTGTATTTCTTCTCAGTATCACTCGTCTTTTTACTCATGTAATATACTGGATGTAACTGACCATCTTCTGTGGATCTTTGAAGTAGTATGGCTGCCAAGGCCAACATAGATGCGTCTGTGTGCAATTCTGTATACAACTGTGGGTCAAATATTTTTAATACTGGTGTGCTTGCCAGCTTCATCTTTAACTCCTGAAATGCTGCTTGTTGAGGTGTCTCAAAGACAAAATCCGTATCCTTTTTCAACAACTCAGTTAAAGGTCTTGCAATTAGTGCAAAGTTTTGAATAAATTTCCTGAAGTAGGAAGTTAATCCTACAAATGCTTGTACTTGCTTTACATTAGTAGGTTGAGGAAACCTTACCACCGCATCCGTCTTATCCGGTGATGGTCTCACTGTACCATTTTCTATGACGTGCCCAAGGTACTCCACTCTTCGCTGAATTAACTGTGATTTTTTCCAGTTGACTTCTAGTCCATATTGAGATGCTCGCTCAAGCACTTTCTTTAGGCGTTCCATAGCCTGAAGCTCATTTTCTGAAAGTATTATGAGATCATCGATAAAAACTAAAACATAACCATTTTCCAGTAAATCTCTAAAAATAGCATTTATAAATCTAGTAAACACCTTTGGACAAACTGACAATCCAAATGGAGCCCTAAGAAATTCATATTGTCCGTTGTGGGTTACAAAAGCAGTGTACTTTATTGAATCCTCATGTACAGGTAGGTGAAAATATCCATTCTTCAAATCTAATGTACTAAACACTTTCGTCTTTGATAAGTGGTCAATATGATCTTCAATGACAGGTAATGGGTATTCATCCTTAATCATCTTCTTGTTTATCTGTCTATAATCCACACAGATTCTGGTACTGCCATCTTTCTTTTTTACAAGAACTAAGGGACTAGCATACTCCGAAAAACTTACCCTAATTATACCGTCATGTAGCCACTGTTTCACCTGACTTTCAACTTCTTTTTGTTCCGCTAGGGCCAGCCGTCGTGGTCGCTGAGCCACAGGGATGTCGTCTTTTAGCGTAAGACGTAGTTGGATTGGAGCGTCACCCGTCTTATTCGGTCGATATGATTTGACTAGCTGCATCACCTCTCCTTGCAATGCTTTATCACCAACGTAACCTATAATATCGGAAACACACACAGCACACATGAAATCACGATACCAATTTTCGCTAGACTTCAACAATAATACACGACTGCCCTCCATAACGATCGTTACCTCCTTTAAAAACTCTTGTCCTAAAATCAGTGAGAACGGCATAACATCTTTAGGTACAATATAAAATACAACATTTTGATAACATTGACCATCTACAATAATATTCGTAGTAAAGTAACCTAACGAATGTGCTCGCGTCGAACCAAGGCCCGTCAAATATATAATGTTTCGCACATACTCTGGTACATTTAATGATTTGTAGCAATCAAACGTTATTAAATTAATGTCACTACCTGAATCGATTAATGCACTAACACTTTTATTAAACAAAATAATTTTCTTCATTGGTTTTTGACATTCGAGTTTGTTTACATTCATACCGGTTGCTGGTAGCGCCATCTTACTAGACAACTCGGTTACTCGGTCACTCTCGTTCTTCTCAACATGTTCGATCGCTGTGAAGTTTGATTTATGCCCATGATCCTCATTTGTTATCGACATAACAATATGGTTAGATTCGTCAATTTGATTCGTTGCAATTTCATTCATCCGTTCCTTCTGAACGCACTGAACTTGTCTAGTTGAACCGCCATTTTTGTTTGAATGAAAATATCTGACATTATCAACAGGTTTACTTGTTGCCTCCATAGATGGCGATGATGACTCACATTGCGATGAAATATGGCCAAACTGATTGCAACGGAAACATCTAAACCCTTTTTGTTTATGTGGACACTCACTCGACACATGATTATTTCCACCACAATTATAGCATTTTTTCCTAGCGTTCACAAATGTTCTCAGTCGACTATTCTTCACTTCCTGATGCTGCGTTTGTTGACCACGTGACTTTTCTAGAATTTCCTCGTAGATCTTAATTTTTTCTTTCAGGTCCGAATACGTCGTAACGCCGTATAACATCATTTTATTAATCGGTTTATCCTGTATTCCTTCAATTATGTATTTTATCGCTACATAATCCGGCATCTTCCCTCTCTTTCCTAACTCCTTCATAACGAGTAGGTAGTCCAAGCATGACTCATCATTTTTTTTTTCGTCCGCGCACTCATGAGTTCATGGATCGTTTTAATATCAACTGTATCGGGAAATTCTTTCAGAACACCAGCTTTTAATTCTGTCCAGGTCTTAAACGTCCTTTCAGACCGTAGCCAGAGTGCCGCCGTACCAGATAATGACCGCCGCGCCATCAATAATTGCTGCACTGGAGTCCATGCAAACACCTCAGCGTTGTCCTCGACGTCTTCAGCCCACCTAGTAGCCGGATACGTCTTATCCTGACCAGTGAACTTCGGGACCAACCCCTCTGTAAGGTGTAGCATACCTCCACTCCGTGCCGTTACCTCTTGCTCGACATATGCTTCGGCATCGGGTTGTCGGTTCTTTGGCATCTTCGTCTTAATAAGCTGCTATTTTTTTTATTTAATTTTTTCCGTCGTATATTTCGTACTTTTCTTCTTTCGTATCCCGGACGAGCCCCCAAAATTGTAGGATATCGGTAGTGATTAAACACAATACTTCCTAATTAAATCTTTTATTCTTTTCTTTACAAATTTTCCCGACACATTTCCCGGTTCGCCATTTACGATCTTCCTTTTTTTTATTATTCTTATTTCCATCATCCATTCGCTCACAATGCATTCTTTCACTCAGTCTTACGTTCCTTTCATTCCTACATATATTTGACATGTAAGCGTCATTTTCGCATTGTGACAAAGTGCATACACACTCTTGTAAGGGACCTTTTCTTTTACAATGCGTAAGATTTATTTAGCTAGGGCAAATTCCGCGTGTCAATTCCACTATACATAAAAACACTATTCATTCTTTGTATACAATCTTTATAGTAAATAAGTGGTCAGTGTTTAATTATTATGATCTAAATTGCAGTATATTCCAGTAAAATTATTTTAAATTATGACGTCACTGACTTCCGCGTCCCGCAATTGACCTTACCCCTTCGAATATAGAATTTAAATTGCTCGTCTTGTGCAATACACAGGAGTCACAAGATTAAATAAAGTGTATATTTGATTTTGCGATATTTTGAAATAACATAAACATACAGTAATACGACTCAATGCTGTCTATAAACTATATCGGATATGCAACCATACCATAGGTGAATCAAATATAGCTATCTTTTTCTATAGAAAATACTATTAACAAGCGATTTGACAATGATGGTTCATTAAATTCGAATCTTGGCAAGATTCTACCACCTTCCGAATCATCATTACATATAAGTGTCATTTAGTAATATTGTACATTTATAGTCGCCATTGATACATTGAAACTAATGATGCTCAGTGGAAATGTGATCGGCTCCCGCGTCGATGTACATAGGGTTGAATCCATCTATCTTATTCTATATAAGTCTAAGCTATCGGGGAAGGAAACTATCGTGGTGAAACCATAGCATTGTGGTAGGTTATTTCCCAATACCCACTTGACTATCACTCTTAATTTTAAAAATGTATTCCCGCAGTATAACTTGAGAGGCATTACCTTCTAGATTTAACGTTTTTATAATACCACCTGGACCACATCGCCGCTTAACATCTGGTGTGATTATAGCACTTTACCTATGCAGTTTAAAAAAAACTAATGTATACGTATTAAATATGTCTGAATACTTACATCATTACCATGGCTGTTTTTAAATTGAAATATGTACTCTACATTATAATTCCAAGATTATATTTTATGAACACCAATTAATTTATAATAATAACACTAAAGTTTTGCCTGTACATTTCATTTTTTTTAGAAATTTTACGACATGTATATTTTAACCCTTAAGAGGATGTGTTAGCGGCATTTATTCCATACAAACGTAGTTCCCTGTTTCTTCCCTGGATAGTAGCATTATGGTAAATATTTCTATACCAAATAATATGTATCCACCGCCGCCATGCCCGTGCTTTTTGATTTTTTTATTAATTATAAATAAATAAATTATAATTATAAATTATATAGTTATTGTAGAAACTAGGAATCTTTGAAAATAAAAAAATGCTCGTTTTTTACCGTCATTTTCAGATGATCGTCAAACTAATTTCGTGAATAAAATTTAAATCGTAGAGGCATAGCCAAAGCTTTCTTATTCTACACTGAAAGAAAATTAAAAATCAGTTCAGTTTTGGAGGAGGAAACAGGGTACTACGAAGTGATGTTTACGTCTATTTTGCATACGGTAAAATCAGCCCGAGCTGCAGTTGTCCCTTTGGTGTTTTATAACTTTTTCTTTGGGGTCCAACGCAATAGCAAAACATTTCTGAAATACCTACTTTTCATATCTATTGCCGACACCATGTTCTCTAAATCACCGTCGAATCTGGCATAAAAAAATATTTGTCTTATCGTCGATGTTTGTCCGGATTTAGCTTGAAAACAGCTTTACAGATTTTGATGAAACTTTGCACACGGGAAACATACATCAAGGATCTGTTGATAAGCTATATAGATTTTGCAAATTATTTTAGGATTCTTGAAATAAATTTAGAATAAATATAAAAGCTTAAGCTTAAAAATAGGTTGGCCGATTTTGATAAAATTATGTGTGCATAAAGTATATTTTAATTAGCTATTGTTAGGCTATAAAAATTATCAATATAATTTATCGCATTCTTTTTAAAGGATTCATTGATTTGAATAAAATTTGGTGGACGAAAAGCATATATTCAAATTCAGAATTCAAATATTCTTTATCCAATTTAGGCACTGATAAAGCGCTTATGAACATCAAAACACTACCACCGGTTCGGTAAACAATCCAGTCATCGAGAAGTCACCGGCAAGAAACTCGATCTGGTGTTTTTTCTGCATGTTTTTTTTTGGAACTTTACAAGTAATAGTTATTAGTAGATGCACAGAGAAAGCTGTCACTTCCAGACATCACCATCGTTTACATAATGATCCACCCTATAGTAACCTTTGCAAATTAGAACTTGCTTGACACTTGGTGCTTGTCCGGTAGATCAGTAATGTGCTTTGGGACTTTATTGTAAAATCTAACTATTACCTAGAAAACTCTTATTAGTTTTACTAAGTCTGATACATGGAACTATTAATTTATGTTTATTCCTTGTATTAATATTGTGCTGGTCATTTATAAGGTCGAGCTTGTCTAAATCTTTGCGGACATACAATAAGTTATCGAGTATATATTGGGAGGGCAAAGTTAAGATACGATATTCCCGAAACTTGTTTTAAGTGATTATTATTTAAGTCCCATACTATAAATTGTTTGTTAACTTGTTCGTTTTTGTAAAGTAAATAAAGTATCTACTTCGGCTGCTGTCCCCCACAGCAAAATACCATACGATACCAAACTATGAAAGTAGGCGACGTAGACTTATCTAGCAGTGGCAATATCAGTTAACTGACGAATCTTACGTGTAGCAAATACAGCAGAACTTAAACTACCCACCAAAGTTTTTATATGTTGACTCCATTGTAGTTTATCATCGAGTGTGATACCCAAGAACACAGTTATATCGTTCGGTAACTGATAGGTTAATCAAGACATCCTAGAGTCAATCAAGAGAACACACGTAAGTTGTTAGCGATAATCTATTGTGAACAGTAACGATATTATTACAAAAAGTCAATCTTCCGTTGAACACGTGTTTAGAAAAAGTTCAATTACAAAAGATTGTTTTAGGGTTATTGAGAGATTATATTTTATACAATTTTAAATTTTAGATATTGTTCAGTAAAAAGCGTGTTTAACGCTAGTTTATTTTTGTTTTTGTAATAAGAATGCTTGTGTGATAGTGATTATAAAGGTATGGCTTTCCGATGAGATTAAATTTATATTAAAGTAAGCCAGAGTTGTGTAATGTCTTTCTACCTTTTGACAGACGTAGGAAGAAGTACCATCGATCAAAATGAGTCAAAATGTCATCAAATCGTTCAATAAATTCACCAGTTTCGTTTCTGCATCAAATGATTTTAACATAATCAATTTTCATGAGGGAAAAAATTGTGTCAAGGAGAAAGAAACGGCGAAAGGGAGTGCGCCGGCGAAAGTCGGCATACGGTTTTTTAATATAATAGTAATTCCGCCATCTACAAATGTATGAAGTAATTAATGATATTTTTTCCTAAACGACCCCCCTCTCCCCTTCGATAAAGGAAAACTCAGGAGGGAGAGGGACAAAACAAAACATTGCTCGGGGTGTCGAACGAAAGGAGAATTTATCATGTAGACGGCAGTCGCTGCCAATGTCCATTTGGATAATGCCCAACGCGATTAAAAATATAAAAATACCCCTCCGCCGTGCGGTGCCGAGGTCAGGGAGGGGAGGGGGTTCTCTGACGGAGGACACCGCTCTGAGGACACAAAAGGATTATAAATGAGAAGGAATTTTAGATAATATTTGTACGTTGGATGTGGATTGTAGAGATCGGCGGCGGCGGCGGCCGTTCGGACTCACAGCACTCCCCCCGCCCTAACCCCCCACAACTCCCTCTCTTTACACCCTACACCGGTGCCTTCCGCGATCCTCTACTAATGAGTGTTTGTATCAATTTGTTAGTATTGTATTTGAATATTTTTCCGTCCGTTCGTTACGATTTTGAACCCCTGCGGTTATTGCGGTCTGTGTGGATCGATGTGTTTTGTTTAATATTTCGTTTATTTTGTTCGTTTCTTCTTTTGTCGTTTTAATATACGTGTGTGTGTGTGTGTGTGTGTGTGCGTATCCGTACCTACTTTGATCGTGCGTGTTTGTTTGGTTAAAGGTGTTTTGAATATTGATGAAATTAAATAACTGTTGTATACCTTTTTGTATTTTTTTAATGGGTATTTTTCATGATTTAGGATGATAGGATTGGGTATCGCTTAATTTTTTTTTTGTACTCACTCTAATGTATTTCAGAAATATATGATTATTTTTTTAAAATTAAAATAGCATTAAAAGAAAAAGAAACAACACGTGTGTCGGTCGGTCTGTACAAACCATGATAAAGGGTCAGAGGGGATGAAATGTAACAATGAAAAACAAAAAATTATTTAAAAAAATCATTTTCATAATTAATACGTTTAAAATATAATTTTTAAGGGCACTTTATAAAATACGAAGCATGAATCCGAATGAGCTAGAGAGTGGTGGAATAACAACGCGCTAGCGACAAGCGCTCTGTTTTCAATTCATTATCTCGAAAACAAAAATTTCATTAGGGACCCCGAGATTTCCTTTTTAAATTTAATTATTCATATTTAAATTAAACAAAATATAATAGAGGTCTGGCCGGAGTTTAAAAAAAACACCCAACCTTATCGTATCATATTTTATTAACCGAATTTATAATTCGGCGCTGATTCGAGCAAATCCCCGTCGGGAAGTGGCGAACGGTGAACGCAGCGAAGCCAGCCAGCGCGTGTGGATTCTACAGTGGAACTCGTTGTATCTGAATAACCCGGGAAAAATATTTATTAATGCCGAGTAGGAAAATTCACAATAATATTTCAAGGGTGGACGTCGGTCGGTGGCGGTGATCTTCGATAGAGTTGCCAAGTGTAATGTGTGAACTAAAAATTAAAAAAAAAATCAAAACTAATTAACTGATTTAAGCTGCTGTTCATTAAACATAAATATTAAAATATGTTACAGGTTATTTTAGTTGCAAGATTTTAAAGTATAAGTTTAATACTTTTCATCATATAAATAAGAAGGAACGTTCAAAATGTAGTTATAAATAATTTAAAAAAAACATTAGACTATATTGAATTGAATTATTGCTACAGATTAATTTCAAAAATATCTTTGGAACTGTAAAATTAACCTGAAATTTTGCTAATAAAGCTTATTTTAAAAAATTAAATTTTTCTTCCGCTATGTCAAATTTAGTAAGACATACAGAATGTAAAATTACAAACAAGGTAAGTTAAATAACAACCCTACCTATTGATTACTCTGATCGTACTAATAAATCTATCTATCTATCAAATAAATCTATCACCGTTTTTTCTATGAATGAATTTGAAACTTATCGTTAACCGCGAATTTGGATTCGATAGTTGACAACCCCGATCTTCACTTGCCCTCACTCTCTCCCTGTGATCTATTTAAAAAAGAGATCCCGGAAGGACAAAAGGGCTGCGACGCGCGGGGCTCGTAAAAAAACTGGACACGTAAAGAGAGGTTACCGGCCGGTCCGGTCGCTTTGTCTGATTCTTATTATTATTTTTTTTTGTTTTTTTCGGTGTGTGTGTGTGTGTTTGTTACCCGGATCGGGAACCTTTTGCGCCGTTTTTTATCGGTTTTTGTTCCGGAGACGTCGCCGCAGCAGCCACACCGCACCCGTTCGCGGGAGGTCGCCTCTAATGTCTGCATCATTTGTAATTTTTATATCTCGTTCTATATTTTTTTCTTTACGCGGTTTGCTTAATGTCGTACCCCCTTTGTCTTTGCGTTTTGAATAAAAATTGTTTGATAGATGCCGACCCGGTTTTCTCTACAATTCCTTTTCGTATTTTTAATATCTATGCATTGTTTACTTAGTTTTTTTTTTTATAATCGACACTTCACTGTTATTTGGAATGGCATATATTTGTCTGCCGTTGTATTGTATTTACTAGCTGATGCCGTCAACTTCGGTTATGTGAATATGATTTTAATATTCCAACGGAAACTAGAAGCCTTATTTGACTTATCGTATACGATTTATGTTTATTTTATTTTTTTAATATTATTGCTTAGCCCCTATGTAAAACCGTAACAATGTGTAACTGTCTTTCCTAAAGTTCAGATCTGAATTAATTGAAAACTTCTTGTTCCTGATAACCGTATAATATTAAGGTCTCTAAGCGCGATTTATTATTGAGATAAATCCCACGAGAATTTAACGTATAAAATCACCGCAGCGGAGGCGGTGAACCTTCCAGGACCTTTCTTTTTTAAAACACCCTGACCATTATTATCGGCGGAAAAAAGGCTTCATTCATTATTCCCTATGATATATACGCGGTAAGGACGCGAGGCTCGCCCTTAGGTGGCCCGACTGCTTCCGTAATAATTTGATTACACGCGCTGTCGGCCATTTTTGTTGTGTGGTCGTGCGATGTTTTTTTTTTGTTCAAGTCCAACGTATAGGTAATAAATGTCTTTAGTTTTTTTTTTATCTCGTTGATTAGTTTGTTGTATTCTGATACTTAGAGTAATTAAAATACTGGGTTATAAAAAAACAATTAATTTAACATCAAAAATTATCCTGCTATAGCTGTTTACAATTATAATGAAGTGGGTTAAAAAGTATCATATGTTAATTTCCTTGTCGGTATGTCTCACTGTGACTGTATATGCCAAATGAATTCTATCAATAATTAAATCAACCCAATCGTTTAAGTGTTATTGAGGAACAAACGAAGGAACGACATATATATGTATCTAATTTGAATAGACTTATATATAATGCAATAATGGTGCAGTTGGTAGTGCGGTCGGAGACCTCGTCAATGGACGTAAGTTTAAACCCACTTATCTAACCTTGCAATGAGTTGTTTGAGCTTTCGATGAAGGAACCATACCAGGAGACGATATCATGGTGGTAGGGATGCTAAAACTCAAGTTGAAAATCTGTTGCCACACACCAATAAACTTGTTCCGGCAACATCACCTGAATTCCAGTAACTCTAGGCGTAGTGTGTTTACCATCCTAGACCACATCTTCTCTTAACATCAGGTGAGATTGTGGTCGAAGCATTGACCCTAATACAGTATATAAAAACTGATTGCCAGTGGATTATGTATGTTGATTTCAGGAGTTTCACGCTGGATGAACGTTTGCTTTATATGCAAGGCGATGTCCGCCGGGTGCACTGGCATCCACAGTCTCTCTCTCATGTCCTCGTGCTGGTCTCCAATAATACTATCAGGTAATAGAATTAAACCAATATTTCCTTCTTTACATACTTGACGCTTTCGTCGACAACTATTTTAATTACCAATATGCTTCTAGATGTACTTTATTATATGGAAGTAGTATAAATGCTTCTTATTATTTATTAAAATGCTTTATAAATCAGTTCACGTAATGCTTAATAGATTCATGTTTAATTCTCTATAGGTTTTAATATTATTTTTCCTCACATAACATTGCGACCACAATATCATACATATGCCAACTTGTGTCCGCCTGGTTAGCTACCATTTTTGAGATGAAAACCTGTCGCCATATACCGTGTCCGTGCAGCATCCTTCGAGAGCCAGTTCCATTTCTCAGCACTAGCTCAATATTACATAATTATTTCAGGTTGTATAATATAGCTTTGAAAAATGGTCCGAAACTGGTAACTGTGTACAACATCGGACCGAAGCCGACGAGCCTGCTCGCCGGGAAGACAATCCTGGACAGCCTCGGGGATATAGCCGTGGATTTCACCCCCACTCCTGACTCGGAACACCTCCTTATCTTGAGGGGAGATGGCGAGGTTTACATGATGCAGTGCGACCTGGATAGTAAAGGGTGAGTTTGTTTCAAGTCTTCTAGGATTTATATAATTTATTTCCTGATTTTGTTTTAGAAACTCTTTTGTTCTTTTTCATCTCAATTGTGCAAAATTACTGTACCAGTTACATATGATTTTATATAATTTCCATAAACCTCGATCAATCACCAGTCGGCATGCTCATCCCGGGATATATTTACCACGGCTGAAACCTCTAGGTGTACACTGCCAGAACGCGACGCTCTCTATTATAATAGATTTTTCACATATGTACAGTGGTTGCGACCCAATAATTTGCCTTGTTTAACCCGTAAGATTACAATCACGGCTGATGTTAGGTAACGATGTATGAGATCGAGTTTGCTGTTGGCTCTTCTCGACTCATAAGCGCCTTATCAGTGTCTTAATTGAATAGACGATTTTTGATTTCAATTGAGTTTATGCTTTAGTGATTTGTTATCGGATTCGGAATTTTTTAATGTTTACCTATTCGAGAAATGAATGTCTTGATAATTATTATTATTAACCGTTTGAGGTCCTCGAAATGTAAACTGACTGGGCCGCTGTCGATCTACCCGCCCGCTGATGATAACTACGGATCTGAGTCGTGTTCCATAGTATCGCTCGGAGGTGGTGACCTACCACCGTTGGTGGTGATTGCCACGTGCTCAGCGGCGCTCTACCACTGTCTCCTGTTGCCTAACGTAAGATACATCTTTTTAAAATTTTAGAGTCGTTCAAGCATTACAGCAAAGCTCTTACTAATTTTCTTACTTTTCTACGATGTTTTTATTTATCAATTTAGTTGGATTTCATTTTGTATATGCACATTCAAGCACCGAAATGCCTCCTTGAAGTGGCAACTGGACGTCAGCAGAGTGCGAAGACTAAAACCTTTTTTTTACTTCTAATAATATACTCAGATTTCAAATCATTCTCTCTAGATCGTTCTATGGCTAAGACCGTATAGTCTTTAGAGTTGTATATAAATATATCACTTGACAAATTAAAAGCGCATGTGTTTTTGTATATAATTGGCATTTTTTTGGATTTAAAAAAAAAAATTATGTGTCCTTTTGGCATAAAACTCTATGTAACTGCTTTGATAAACCATTTTGAATTTGCCACATAATATGTTCATCTTGTTGAGATATTGTTTTTAATGCGTTACCACCATAATATCTGAATTCATCGATGTAAAAATAATAGATAGATGTTACACATTTCCAGACAACGGAAAAAGAGCAGATCGACGGCGATAGTCACGCCCTCTACGTAATCGAAACGGTGGAATTGAACCTGGTACTCAATCCGAACGACGACGCACTGCAGAGCGTCTATCCAGTACATCTATACCAGGTACATGTAGGATAGTTTTAAAACGGAAAATTAATAACGTTGACCAATGAAAATAACATTAGAATTTAATCAAAAAAAGTACATTACAAAGATTTAAATTTTATTCTAGAGACAGAACGCACTTTAGTGGAAAGTGATCGTCATATTTTTAAGTATTTCTCATACTATTTCTATACCGATATTAATTATGAGGAAAAGGGATAAAGCATATCTTCTCGGTACCTTACCCCTTCCTCCAAAAAAAACTTTAAACGCTTCTACGCAAGAATTTGATCACCCTATTTACATTTTTTAAATTACGTTTTTATAGATTACTCAATTAATAAATTAATCACCTAGCATGATGTGAGATCTTTGCCCAACCATAGAGTATTTACAAACCAATTTATTATACCGATAGATGTGACTTGACATAGCTATTTAGAGCTTTAGATCCAGTATTAATTTCCTTGATAATATGTATATCTATGCGAAATTGCATCAGGATGGGTAAAACCGTTTAAGAGTTATTAAAGAACAAATAAACAAACAAACAAGCGAGCAAGCAATCACGATTTGTTTGTTGTTACGCAGTGTACGAGTAGTAGGTACGCGTGCGTGCATGCCGGCGGCGTGCATGTCGTCTCGCTGCCCGTGCTCGGACAACTCACTGACTATGCCCTCGCTGATAATGGTAATTTGATATTTTAACATTTAATATATCCCCAACCTGTTGTGCTTTCAATTTCCTACCCATATAACCATTTCTCCCTTTATTACACTGAGTTATAGTATTAGGGATGGTCTTTTCTGTCAATTTAATCGAATTTTTCTGTGTATTATTACTTACCCCTTGAGCACTAACCTGGCGTTTACGCCAGCTTTTCATCGTTTTCCTATTGTCTGTCTATTGTCTCATTTTATGAGTACTCGACACATTAACCTACTTTAAAAATATACCTAATATCAGTTCAATAATTCTGGAGTTATAAGCGCACTAAAGAAAAACAAACAACGAAACCGGGTGTGCAGGTGAGGTTTTTTTTAAACGGTATAGGCTTTGACCACAATCTCACCTGATGTTAAGAGATGATGTGGTCCAGGATGGTAAACACTCTAAGCCTAGAGGTACAGGTTCTCAAGTGATGCTGCCGGAACACAGCTACTGGTGTTTGGCGACAGGTTTTCAAACATGAGGGTGGTAGCTACCCAGGCGGGCATAATTAGAAAATACCCTACCACCTTGCCATGGTTTCCTTACGATGTTGTCCAGCGTCGGAAGCACAGGCTAATTATGGTGTTGGGTATATATGGGTTCGAATCCGCAGTCCATTGACGCAGGATCCGACCGCATTGCCAACTGAGCCATAATCACTTGTGCGTTAGATATGTGTACTTATGAATATTGCTTAAGAGGAAACGTAGTCGGTAAATCAGATTTGAAGAATAGGGAAATAACATTTGCAAAGAATAAACCCCGTCCGCAAATCCTATTTCTTTCTTATTAACATGTTTAACTGCCATCTGCTCTAGCCCTTTTGAGCCTGTAGTTATTTTACAAAATTCATTTTGTTTTATATATTTTTAAATTTAATGCCCGACGAAGTGGTGGCCATTTGTGAAACGTTCCAAGGGAGATTTCGGAATGAATTCTCTGTCATTTATATCGATACACTACAGTTCCGCATAACAACCGTACTATGTCAATTAAGACGCCATCAAAATGACATAATATAAAGTCCTATAGTGCCGTGCTTAGAGGTAATAGCCACTAAAGTGTAAAAATCGAAATTAGAGGAAACGAAATTCAAAGTGTTGGAATTTTAAAACGACATAAATTTTATTATAATGACATAACAAAAGTAAATGAATATTATTAATTTTACATAAATTGATATAGAGTCATTTAAATGTGAATTTGGATCATAACTATTTTCGAAGCCAATAATAAGTGATTTTTTTTAGTTAAACTGTCGTAAAAAAAGCATTAACATGTGATATACTGTTTTTATTCTCTGTAACACAATTTTTACTGCCTTTTTTCACAGTTTATGTAATTTATTTGTATTATTTTGTCAAAGGTAAACACCTTATTGCGAATTTTTTTTTTTTTTAAATTTAATAGTAATTATAATTTTGATATTTACAGAAGTAATTATTATCAACTTTTATCTACTGCTAATAGAATTATTATGTAAAAATAATTACATAAATAAACAAAAAGCAGCCTTTTAAATGAATAATTTATGGAAAACAATTAAATCTTTAGTACGTGTAACATTTAATATTTTTTTCTATTTAGAAATATTTTATAGAAAAAAATAAAAAATTATATGTTTTCTCAAAATGGAATATATGTGTTTTTAAATGCTATTTTTTTACTTAAAGTGAATTTAAAATTTTCATTTTAGGAAAACAGACGAATGTCAATTAAAATGCATATAATTAAACAATACATTTTTCTTCAATTTCTTTTTAACTCTAGTATTATTAATCGAAAAGGAAATCTTGTTTTGCTCACGCCACAGTTAACTTTGAAAGCGGCAAAATATCGCGCTTTTTCTCAGTCGGTAATAAAATCGTAAACAGAGTAAAAAGGCACTATAGTTTGAATATTCTTTTTTTACTCTGATAAATTGATTTACTGCTTTAACACTTGGGAAATGTAACCAAAATGAAAACTTGACAAAAAAAAAATATTTTCTATAATATATTTTGTAAGTATATACATATAAAAATACATTGGCGTAAAAAATTTTAAAAGCAGTAAGTGAATTTTACTGCCTTTTTCCTAAGCACGGCAGTATACTACAAATTAATAGATTAAAAACAAGGACCACAACATGACAGTCTAAAATCGCGTCAAGAACTCCCCGCATATCCTCTTAACGCATATTGTCGCGTGTCGCATCACAGACGATTCAGAGTCGGCGCTCTCGGCGTTGTGTTCCCGCACGAGTGTTGCCAGTCACCTCGTCTGTACTAGTGGGTCGAGCTCCACGCTGAGTCCACCGGTGGGCGTCGCGCTCACACTACCGCCGCTGCCCAAACTGCTTGTGCTCTGCTCCGATTCCGTATTACTCACGAGGTATGCTCTTACAAAACTGAAAGATATTCAAGATAATATCACAAGAGTGTACGCAAATACTTTATTATCTAATTATGAACTTAAAAAAAAAAATTGAAATATGTGCCTTTTTTCCACAGAATGTACGTTTTTAATCCCGTAACAAACACTTAGATTAACTGGTTAAAAAAATCTTTTATCTTTTTTTTTTTTTTTCAAAATTATCTTTTGAAGGAGTGAATTTATTAGAAAATCGTAGAGCAGACATAGAGTTATTGTAGTCTGTTTAATATCTTACAAAAATATCTAACCCTAATTCTGTATACGTCGATGTCAAAATCTTTATGTTATTTATGTGGAACATAGTAATTCATTATGAGCAACCGCTAAACATTAAGACAGGCATATTCAACATGATGCCCTCTTAAAATCGTGTGAAATGTTGAAAGTAGTTGTTCTTGTAAACAACTGTCATCCCATCAGAACCCTCGAGCCTTACGACCTGGAGGAGCAGCTCTACAAGGAGATCCAGTTGAAGAACCCCGCACTGGAACAGGAGGAAATCAATAACCTACTCAGAGAGGTATTTCCCCCATGTTTACTGACGTCATAAACATCTAATTCTCTCGTTTTTTTTTCGATGATAAAATACACCCCTCTCTGTGTTTCCGCTAACAAAAATTGTTATAACTATAATTTGTTTTTTTTTTATTCGATTCAAATACAAAACTGTGTTGTTTCATAATCCGGTGGTAGTTTTTTGACGTTATAAAAGGCCGAATAAATAATTTATTGATTTTTATTTTGACAGCTTTTAATTTTTATCCGTTGTAAATAAAATCAAATTATGACCGTAGGACTGTGCTTTAGGGATTTTTACGTCCACAGGTTCGTCTCTCTCTTAGTATATATTGAAGTACAAAAAAAAAATACGTGTATGTAAATGCTTGGAGATATGTCCAATATAATGGAAACTACTGCAAATTCCTTGGCGTTTGAAATCTTCAATGTGTTTAATGATTATTAAACTTGCACCGTCTGCCTTAGAGGACCTACGTTTGGTCCAATTATGGGATATCGTTTTAACGCTACAAAATTCTTCCAAAAACTTAATATAGTTTCGTTTTCCAGAGGCAAAGAGTGAGTTTCACCACAGTTCTCCAGGAGATATTGATGAGGAATTCGTCGCAGCCGATACTCAACTTCAGTAAAAAGGAGGAGCCGAACCCTAAAGAATCACTCGAGGTAATTATAATTATTAATGTGTCGAGTACCCATAAAAATAAGATAATAGGATAACAATGGAAAGCTGGCGTAAACGCCAGGTTAGTGCTCAAGGGGTTAATGTTCGCGCGGCATTCAAAAGGGCCCGTGCATGAATTACATAAACAAAATTTAAGTCATGTTTGATCCGTCCCTTTGTCAGCAATAATAAGCAAAGCTCTTATCCTCCTCCCCATGGGGAGTCATGATTATGTAAGCATTAATTAGCAAAAATGAAGATTAATCAGAAAATTTTGCTTACGTAATCACCACTCAGGCGCCCCGGCTCGTCCCCTTATGTCATCAAAAATTAGCAAATATTAACGCTCCCATCGTTACTGAAAATTTGAAGAAGAAAACAATTTTAGAAATTGTTGTTGCTAGCACTAAAGTATATCTATCTATTGCTAGTTATGTATACTCACTATTCACACTTATTAAGACTAATATGTTAATACAAGATTAGTATGTAACTAGTATGTTAATATATATTGTTCCCTAATTCGAAACTGAAGGCCGTTTATAGTTTTAAGATATTCATGTAATTTTATGTGACCAATACAAGATTTGCCTTCAAATGGGCAGCGAGGGTCTTCATATGTTATATTTCAAAGCACCATAAAATCAAAACAAAAATATAATATTGATAAACAGATATTTTAATATTCGTCACAATGGGTATATTTTCTTTATAAGGTGTGTCTGAAAACGCCTTAAGAATATGAGTTATTATGAAGAATAAGAGTTCTCACTCGTATATTTGGTAGAAAGTGGCAACGCTCGCGTTAGTATTAGTATTCTCCTTCGAGAAATCTGGTTTTATTTAGGTTTCGGTAAATCTATCATATTGTTGCTAAGTGCGGTGGTTGGCAACCCGCAATTCCTAACGTTTCAAAAACACTAAGAGTAGCAGTTTTCTATAACCGTTCTCAAAACTGTGCTAGTGCTTCTGCTCACCCCCCCCCCCCCCCCCCCCCCCCCCAAATTTAACTTTCTGCAGCATATAGAAAATATCGTAAATACAATAGCACGAACAACGAACAAGTTTGATCTTTTAAACGCTTTACTACTTTATGTGCTCCTCCATATCTTTTTGAGTTTGTCACCTCGCAGATCGGGTGATACATACCCTGCGTAAGATAGAGTGATATGTGCCTAATAGTGAAGAATGGTGGATAATTGTTACAGTTGGTGAGTGAAGCGTGCGTGAAGCTCCGCGGTGAATATATTGCGCGGCAGCAGCGCGCCCGGGGAAGCGCTCGCGAAGAAGAAGAAACTGCATGGGGTGAGAGCGCTCGTCGCGCGACAGAACGACTGGCTCGCAGACCTGCACGTGAGTCGCATCGCACACTCGCACCGCCCACTCGCACCGCACCGAACACTCGCACACTCGCACCGCACACTCGCACCGTACACTAATATACCTCTAACACAACCAGACTTATATATACTGACTAACTGTGTGCCCGCAGCTCCGTCCGCGTTTCATTCGTTCTTTAGGTGTGAGGTAAAAAATGATCCTAACCTAAAAACACATATGAATGAAGGAAAATAACGAGTCTTTTGGTTTTATTAGCAAGAAAAAATTTACATAAGAGTAAATCGAAAACAAAAAAAACTTAGCTTAGATAAAAAATTATCTCAAAAACGGGTAGACTTGTTTTGACAAAATTTTATGTTCATAAAGTATAGGTTTATTAGCAATTGATAGAATTTTCGACATCATTTTTAGAAATCAAAATCAAAAAAATCTTTATTCAATTTAGGCCCTAAGAAGGCGCTTATGAACGTCTAAAACACTACCACCGGTTCGGAAAACAACCCAGCTGAGAAGAGCGCAGGCAAGAAACTCGATCTGGTTCTTTTTTTTTATAAATATAATATATATCATTTTTTTTTCATATAAAAAACTATACAAATCATAGTCTTAACTAATGTTAGCGGGTGCGCACAGAGATGTGGGTTAATTCCAGACATCAGCATCGTTCACGTAATGATCCACCCTGTAATAACCTTCTGAGATTAAGACTTGCTTGACATAATACTTGAACTTATTGTCAGGTAAATCAGTAATGTTACTAAATAAAAAAATGTAAATAATTAATAAACCTTAAAAAATATCTCTGAAATTTTCGTTGTACGGGAAGCATGTGAACTGATAAGATATGAAAAACAAAACAAAACACAACACATTTTACCAAAATAATTTATAGTATTATTAAATTCCGCCGTATAACAATTCGAATGGAATATTCCAAATTCCAGTAGTGAAAATAGTCTATGAATAACTTGATATATAAATAAATATATCTTTAATGTCGTGTACCATATCGCACTAGTTAAATAGGGTTTTATACTAAAAGGGCGTATAAAAAAAGATATTTTGGTGTTGCGTTTCACTCTATCATTCCGTTTGTATAATACGTCAGAAAGAGATAGAAGAGGTCCAGATCCAGTCAATGGTGTTGAGGGAGAAGCGCGCGCTCGCGGAGAAACATCAAGAAGATATAAAATACAGGTGAATATGAGCTTTTTTTTGTTTTGTTTTTTTTTTTACAATTTCAGCTAATTTAAAGTGTCAATGTAGCGACTGTCAACTAAATTGACAAACTATTTCATATCTATCACGCTTGCTCTTAATTAGGATTGTGTTAGTGTGAGTGGCTCAATTACCATAGTTAATGACCATAGGTGGTATTCTTCTTCTTCTTAGTTAATGGCAATCTGTGTGTACACACAATTTGTGCCAATGTCATGTAGGTAAGATTTTCAATCTTGTATCAGCGTTACCAAGCTCCAACAGAACGGTGGCCTATCCTGCTCAAACTTTCCATGGAGCTTTGTCGGCACCTCAGAATGTATGCTACGCGTTGTCTTCTATAATAAACTTAACTTGAACACAATAACTAAACTATTTCACACAAAACGCCACCAAGATTACATGATATAGAGTCAAGTACACAAGTTTAATGAATTAAAGAAAACAATTGCTACATGTCAGACTGAGATCCCGCCAAAAACTCCAATAGGTGGTATTAGTCACTATTGTATAATATTGGCACCTTGGCAAACAACTTGGCAACTGTGAGGAGGTCCGCGCTACTTTACGTCAGAGCAAGGTGCCTAGTTAACTTCTATTTGAAATTGACTTTGGAAAAAAAATACAAATATTCACCAGATGTTCGGCTGTGATAAGAGCGATAAAATCAAGCGCCCGCGCGTCCCCCGCCGAGCGCGAGCTGCTCGCCGACCTACAGCGGCACAAGCGCGACGGCGACCGCTACTGCGAACAGATACACCTGCTCAAGCAGTACGCGCGGAGGAACAACGAGGAGGTCAGTCCGGAACGATTTCCCTTTTGTCTAACTGTCGTCATAGTTCGAGAACTGTCGTCAGAGTCCGAGGGCTGTCGTCAGAGTTCGACGGCTGTCGTCAGAGCTCGAGGGCTGTCGTCAGGGTTAGAGAGTTGTCGTCAGAAATTGAGCCCTGTCGCCAGTGTAGGAATGTTGTCGTAATCTTAGATGTTATACTACAATCACGATATGTTTTCATTGCGATATTTTCCTTTAAAGTTTATTTTTTACTATTTTACATATATGAAGTTAGTCGATAAATAAAAAGTTTACTTAGTATAGAATCAATCAAAATATAATTCCGCAGATGATGAAGTGGCAAGAGGAATACAAGAAGAAGGATATCGCACTCGGCAAGTCTCACAGCGATACGATCTCCTCGATACTACAGCAACAGTAAGTGGTCATTCTACACACACACACACACGAACGCACACATTATATATTAACCTTTACGAACTAGAGAGTTGATCCGTACTTATTTAATGTTTACTATTATATCACACTCCATATCGATATTATCAAAATAAAGAGAATAATGCAAGATACACACCTATTAACACGTTACGTCACCCGACACACGCCTCTAAATTCACCACATCTCGTAGGTTACTTTTCTAAAGTTTCATTTGTACCTTTATTTTTTTTTTATCAATTGACGGAGAACAGCTATACGGCCCAACTGATAGTAAATGGTTACCGCCGCCTACGGCAACTGCAACACCAGGAGTATTAACTATGCGTTGTTGACCTTCGAGAGCGTGTTTCAGTACAGCTCAATCCGCAAACTTTCTATGTAAATCCTTTACAGTTATGACTATAGAACGCTCTCCCACTTACTGTAAGACGAGCGCAATCGCTGTTGGTAAATATTTAAAATATTGGTTAAATAACATTATTTATCGCTTCAACATTGAATACATTTATCATTATATATTTAATGTTTAATTTATTTACGATACGTTTTATATGTATGTATGTACCTGTACGCGTATCTGTGTATATATAATTTGTCTCAAATATTATGATTCTTCATAATGAACCCATGAATATTACTTTCGCTACACCCACACTGTGCCCCTGGATTTCCTAAGATAAATCCGTTCAAAAGTTGCCTGGAAGAAATTACCGCCAGCAATAAAACCGCCCTTTGTACTCTAACACAATAGCTATATTATGTATAATATGTATTTAATTGGTTTACAATAAAGTATTAAATAAATTATATACACACACACATACAGACACTTTTTTTTTAAATATATTAGAATTGGTCATATATATCGGCGCAAGCTTTATACTTACTTACTTTATTTTACTGTGGATAATATGACAAAATCTATACTAATAAATAAAATTGAAGTGTCTGTTTGTAATTTCAAAATTATTTTCTTTACTAAATAGATATTAATGTTTATACGATACCTATAACAAAAATACAATAATTAAATTTTTTGTCTGTCTGTCCGTTTGTCTATCTGTTTGTAATGGGTAATCTCCGGAACGGCTGGACCGATTTTTTTTGTATATAGCTGAAGTTACTCCTAACTTAAGTTTCTTTTAATTTTTGAAAATAATAAGGGTTCCGCGTAAAAAAAATCTCATAAAAATTTGAATACAATTCGATTCAATACACCGATTTACAGGTATTTAAGTGCTATAATTTATGACAAATATTTTTACTTTATTTTATAGTATTAAATTTTTTTTAGGAAATTTAAATACGGTTCCGTATAAAATAAATTAAAACGCAGTGAATGATGATATAGGAAACGCGGGCGCAGCCGCGGGCTCACATTCTTTTTTATTTTATTTCCAGAACGAGTCAGATAACGACGTTGATTGAACAAACGAAATTATTAAAAGATCAACTTAGTATCGTTTAGTTTTACTTACAACTTATCGTATAGAATTATATAAACTTTTTTGTTATTGATTTGTCATCACGCCCCGTACGTACTACTAATGAGGGGTAAGCAGAATATGTGATACAATTGATCATTTAATTATCAGATTTTTGTTCTATATGTAATATTGTTTTTGTAATAAAAAAATAAAAATCATTTCATAATTTAATATAATATTAAAGTATAGAAATGATCCGGGTAATGCCTTCCCTATTTTCTCATACGATTTGTGTAAAGTGTTAAGAATATTAATTGTTTGTTGTGATTATTGTAATAAATTTTTCTTGCGATTAATTTTTTTTTTTATTTAATATATACTAATAAATAAAATTTAAGTGTATGTTTGTAATATCAAACAATAAAAAAATACTAAATACATATGAACGTATATACGATACATGTACCAAAAACACAATTAAAGAAAATAATCTGTCTGTTTGTTCCGGCTAACCTTTTCTTTCTGGCCGGTAGCTGAAGTTACACCGCGTAATTTACGCTACTTTTATTTTAACAATTAGGGTTCAGCGGAAAAAAAAAACTCATGTCATTGTGTATAAAACCCGACAGTTTTATTAGCAGAGGTATGACTTTTCTGAGAAATATCTTTGCTTTCTGTAATTATTAAAATAACTTTTGAGAAATAATTGGGGTTCCGTGTAAAAAATTTAATACTCATGAAATTGTGAGTAAAATACGATTAAATTTACAGATCCATCAAAACATTATATTCCAATGATTATTTAAAATCGATATAACCCAGTTAAGATAAAAATATATGTATAAATTTATTATTTGTGTTTGATCTAAAAGAAATAATTTGAATGCCTGGTGTATCACACACACACACATACGCCATACATATTGAAAATACATTACATTTATTTTAAACAATTTATTTGAGATTCTAACAATTAAAATTCTTGTCTCTCTTTTTTTTTGCTTCACAACAATTTTTATATACATATATTAAATATGATATAATATACATGTATATTTACGTATAATTGTATCATTATTAATGACATTATTTTTTTGATATTATTATTTTGTGTATTATAAATATGATAAAATCATTATTTCATAATATTTACTTTCAAATGAAAATATCGTCAACTGTTCATAGTTTATTCATAAAATAGCAAACATTTTAACTATATAGATATATATGTAATTTAAAATAATAAAACCTCATTATTGTTATTTTCTTAAAAATATTTATTTCAACGTACACCGTTGCTTGAGTAGTTAAAAAATACAAATTCATCAATACATACATATAACTTAAAACCGAATATGCGTATAAGCAGAACACACCTCACGTTATATAAGTTCGCGCCACGTAACTAGATCCATAATGGCGGTACGCTTGACATTTGACATTAGTCCCTCCCCCCGCTCCACACACCCTCACCTCTAAACACACCTAGGAATCGCGTTTACGCGTCTGTTTTTGTTCAACTTTTTATATGTCCGTTTTTGTAATACTATTTAGTATCGATTTTTTTACAGCGAATTCTAGTTAATTGGCGCGGACCTAACTCAAACTAAGACTCGTTTATACTTAAACTAACTATATAACTATAACGTTATAACCAGAAATGACTTAGACATCGATGAGCGGACCCCAGAACATCTTCGAGACCCTCGTCTCGTCCTCCGTGATGAAGAAATCTCTCCCGAGCTTCACGAACTCGTCTAACGACAGTTTACCGTCCTGTGAATAACAATAAGTTATCAGTGGAATCTTACTTAGGTCCTACTAGATTAATACTCTCAATGATTAGTCGATCTTATTAATCTTTTCACTTTCAAGTCTATTCTTAATCATATATGCGTCCACTGTTGGACATAAGTCAAATTAAGGAGAGGTTTGCCTACATCACTTCGCTTGGCAGGCGGGTTGGCGATCGCAGTAAGGTGTTTGTGGTACTCAGATGATGCTACTGCCCATTCTTTGGTTTTTTTCCCCCCTAAGTCGCCTTTTACGACACCCACGGGAAACATGGAATGATACTATTCTTAATTATTATATTAAAAGAAAACGGATTCCAATTACTTTTTTTGTAACATTAAAAGCTGTTGAAGCTAAATAAAAAAAACAGGTTGATAAACAAAGGAAAAAGCTAGTGAACGATTCATCTTTGCCAATAAATGGTTATATTTTTTGCTTTTTCATATATGTATCGCTTTGACTACAATCTGACTTAATGCCTTTGACAACGATTACCGGGCATTATCAATTACATGTCATTTTGTTAGACTTGAATTTTTTTTTTACACTATGACAGAATATTTATTTTCGAGAAGGTTTCACTTTAAACAATTGACAATGTAAACAAAATTGTAAGCGTTTTTTTTTTTATGAATTATGTAAGTAGACTAGTTAATTAGACTAGTAAGTATTAATATGTATGTAAGTTATTTTTAGTTTTTTTTATACGTATCATAAGTTATTTGTAAAATGTTATATTCACCCCATTAATGTCTATGGCGGCGAAGGCGACCGCCGCGTGGTCGTTGTGCAAGCCCAAGCACTCGAAGAACAACTTGAACTCCTTCACTGCTATGTACCCGGACTTGTCTTTATCCACAGCCTGATATATTATAAAACCATTAGTGTATTCAGGGGCGGATTCTAGCTTTTTGGGGCCCTAAGCTAGCTGAACTTCTGAGACCAAACATTTTCAAATGGTTTTTTTTTTATAAATAATCTGTCGATTACGCAAAAAAATGAGACAATAGGAAAACAATGGAAAGCTGGCGTAAACGCCAGGCTAGTGCTAAAGGGGCTAATAATGATATTAGCGCATATATTAGTTTGTTGCGGTCCCCTTTCTTTTTGAGTATACTAGGCTTCAACCTAAATTTTTCAATAGGAGATCCCCGTATGTGTATATTACGATAACTAGTGAATCATCCGATGATCTAGGTTTTGTCATGAAATCTGAAGACAAAATAAATTAACAAAAAATGATTACCATATATGGGATACCAATAATTATTTAATAGAAATTTGGAAAATAGATAGATAGGTAGTTATAGGCGAGTGGAACTGCGAGGCAATGCTTGTTTACGCAAAATAGAACTCACCTTGAACAAATAAGGTAGCCATCGGTGCGCTTTCTTCTTTAACGTTTTATCATTGAGTACATGATGCATGTCTTCTAAATACTGTTCGACTGTTACGAAGTTGTAGGGATCGATAGCGCCCCACTGTTCCTCCCACGTCATCTACAAATATGACATTTCAAAATCATGTCAAATTGTATTTTCTATTATCAAAGTTGGAATCGGTTTACAACCTGCTAAGAAAACACAATATGCCAACAAAACACTTGTGAGTTTGGAGTTTAAATGTCTATGATGTATAGTGGTTTATTGCTTGGTTTTCGGGTAATTTGCGTATTTTGTATCGGCGTGATGAGTTGGTAGTGCGGCTCGATTTCACGTCAATCAGCTAAGATTGTGTAAAAAAAAATGGACAGAATTTGAGTCTAAATTACTGATATATGATGGTGTAGACTGTTTACCGAATTATGGTAAAATATTTTATGCATGCTAGTGGGATAAATATTACACTGGTGGTACATTATTGTATAGGTTGTTATAAGTCTGTTAGTCAGATATTTCTATAGATCATTTTGTACATCTTTCTAAAGCATTCTTGTATGATTAAGTATAATATTAAGGATTTTTTGCATATTGATAGAGCATTTTTAATGTTCGCTTAATTAGCATTACCATATTCAAGTAAAACTTATCGCCATTGAATTACAGGGTTCTATATCACCATCACCCCGGGAGTCAATTCCTCCATGTTTAACGTGTATACCAACTTTCACATCGTCACTTAACATAAAGCGAAATTGCTGTGAAAGCTTTGATAAAAGTTGTAGTTATAAAAAATAGTTTTTATAGAAATAAATTAAATTAAATGTATGTAGATTACATTTGATTTTAAATATTACTGCATATTCCTAAAGGACTAAAGATTCGTTAGGCAGAAATCGAATACTTATAATTACCTTAATAATATCACTGAATTCCTTCGCCTGCTTCTCGTCGAGATGCCCGAGGGATTTGAACCTCTCAGCGAAAAGGACGAAATCATTGAACGAGATCAGCCCGTCCTTGTCTACATCCAGGATGTTGTGGACGGTTCGCATCTTACGACGCCAGAATTCTGACTGGAAATTAATAAAGATGTTAATATTCCATTGAATGTACATACGAGTATTAGACTCGCCGACCCTCGACATATAATATTAAATATATCAAATACTGGGCAGTAAATATATTTAAAATAGTGAAATAGCAATTTATTTACGGTAGTTCTTAAGGATTAAGGCCTAAATTGAAATTTGATTCAGTTAAGATAATTTTAAACGAAAGGACTGGAAACAATAATTGTAAGGTCTTAATATTATTTTATTTTGTATAACTTCTTTATGTCAATAACGGGCGGTTTCAATATGCTATCTCAATCTGTTCTACCTTTTTTTTTTTTTTTTTGACGAGGGTAATGCATTTACGCACTACCCTTACCCATTGCATTAGTGAGACCGAAGTCCCCCAATGCAATGGGTTAGGGGGTGCGGAGGGACATCTCCGCACCAATGTGGGACTCGCCCGGACGTGAAGCGTCCGGAAATACCCACTAAACCCCCCGGGGCCGTCCGCCGCATTTGGGATGGGGACGAGACGGGATAGCTTTCGCAAGCACCGCGTCGTCCCCTGCGGTCAATCTGTTCTACATGCTGAATGCTTAAATTTCAATCCTTTTTTTTTTCTAAAGTGTTAGTGATCCGTCAGAAAAACCGATATTTTTTTGATTTGATCTAGATAACTTTTGAGATTTGATATTGAAACCCGCCGTAAAAGGTATATAAAGTTTTTGAAAAGGTTTTTATTTAATCCGAAATTATTGAATATTTATAGTAAAATGCTTTTAACATATTACGTACTAAATCAATTCCATTAACAATTGTACAGTAAACAGAGTTAAAATATCTATCGTCGATTTTCCAGTGACATAAGTGTTTTAGCAAGTGTTATAGCCAGTTTATTATGCTCACACGATCAAATCCCTTGCATTCGGTGTCGGAGTCCGAATCGGATTCTGAATCAGATTCTCGTTTCCTACGATCGGTTTCGGGGCGGCCGTGGTGTTTGCTGTAGCATCGCCTGAGGGCCTTGGCGGCTCGTTCGGCCAGCTCGCGAGATTCGCGCGTCGCCCGCCGCGGACGCTCCTTCAGGTAACAAACCGCACCATTGCATCGAGGTTTTGTGTGGATTAACTGAAAATAAACATTTTTATAAAATTATAAAACCTAAAACTGTATGAAAGAAATAGACAATGCGAACAAAAGAAGAATAAAAAAAAATAGCACAATTTACACGCATTAAGTACATCATGCGTAATACACATAATTTCTAGTTTTTTGGTAAGACAATATTAAACTTACTGGTGTTATTCTTTAATCGTTTTAAGTGAGTAAGACTTCTCAGAAACGGATGTATCAATGCAAGAAATTATTTGTTTAGCTATTTCAACATAATCATAATATTTAAAATGATTAAGCTAATTAATAACACATGGGGTTGAACTACATTGTTTATGATTTATTTTACAAACTGACATTGGTAAATTTACAGCGTACATTATATATGAAATAACAGAAAGCGCTACATAATGGGTAAGGTTTTAGGACATCGAGCGAAATACGATCGCGCAAGGTTTAAGTTTTATTGTTATACCGTTTTATGTAATTACTTTTGATTGATGATTATAATATTTTTTGTTACTTTGATTTTACATAGATATTAAACTTAAGATCTTCGATGTAACAAGTTATGTAACATGTTACTTTGCATAGGTTTTTTTGTTTTTTTTTTTTTTAACGTAAGAAATTATCGTCGGCTTATCTATTTGATATTTTAAACTATTTACTTTTATTTAAGAGTATGTAGATTGAATGAGTAGATTTCTTTGAATGAATAAATAAAATTCATGAGAAATGACAATATTTAACATCACGAGCGATAAGAATTCTCACTGGTTTAATTTTTGACGATATAGCAGTATAACTATACCCACTGAAATCAAACGAATGTCCTCAATTGCATATGTGTCAATATGTGCCGTATGGTGCCGGCTAAGAATAGTACCCCACCCTATATCTTCCCGTGGGAGCCGTAAAAGGCGACTAAAGAATAAACCAGGTGACGGGCAGAAGCATCCTCCGAGTACTACAAACACCTGACTGCAATCGCCAATTCGCCTGCCAAGCGTGGGAATCATGACAATCTCCCCCCTTATTGGGGAAGATATATGCCCAGCAGTGGACATATTTCGTTTGGCTGAATGAAAAAAATATTTGAATGTTGACACTGTCAGAAGTATGTAAACCGCAAAGCAACGGACCTCTCTCTAATGTTTCCTATTTTGATGAACGTATGTTCCAATCCTATCCTATCCTCTGGCATCGTCACTCGAGAGCCAGTACCTCTAAGCCTACCAGATCCTCACTTAATATCAGGTAAAGTTTATAACAAAGATCCATTTTTTGCAGACGAAATAAATTTGAATTATCTAAAATGAAAGCGAAAATTCGAAAGAATCTTATTTACAAAATATCTGTAATATTTATCATGTTTTAACATTTCAAACGTGTGTTGTGTGTGAGCGCGCTAGTTCTACTCAGGAGATGCGTGAGCTGGCGACGCCGAGGTCGATGGCCTCATTACTGAGGTCGTATCGTAATCGTAAAATAAATGTGAGTATGTGCATAATGCATCAAATGGTAATCGATTTTACTGCTAATATTATTCACATGTTTCTTATAAAAACAATCTGTATCGTTAACCCAATTCGAGTTCATGTTTCGAACTTGTTCTACGTTATTATTTATGAGTGAAGTTATAAAATGAATTTATTCATGATAAATACGTACATAGTTAAACATAATCCGTTCAGTGCAATTTTCATATCTCTATACAATATCTTTTATTTTTCCTTTTTCCTTTATTTTACTTTTTTCCCTTAATTTTCAATAATGATTATAATCGAATTTCGACTACTTGGCAAACAGTCATGCCTTGTTTCCATCTCACTTGAGGTCGACGTAGCCTGTTTTCTTATTCCATACGTTCCTATCAGCCGGCATCTCTTCAATTACTCCTTTGCATTCATATGATCCCTCACACATTCTTAGGCCTTCCTCTACTTTTCCATCCTCCACATTCAGATTTATTAATATGTAATCCCCATGCGCTTCATCTCTTCTCAAAACATATCCAAACCACGACAAACGATTCCCTTTCAACTTTTCTACCACTTGCGCAACTTTCAAACTCCCTCTAATACATCCATTCTTGTGACACCATACTTCCAACTCAGCTATATGCAATCATTTTTCATTTATCTTCTTACTAGCTCAGCATTCTGATCCATACAATATGACAGGCCTTATAATGAACTTTTATAATCGGTCCTTAATTTATTCCTATATTTACATATCTCGCCAAAGGACTATAGCCAATTTCTAACTACTAAGCAAACAGAAATATCATTAATATATTATTAGAGTAACAATTGATATAAAACATATTTCCATGAAACAAAATATCATCTGTCTCACTCTCCCAAAATCAAAACTACATAAATGCATCTGTACAAAGAATATAGGCAATTGTCAACTCATGGCTTACATCGAATGCATCGCCATGTCGCCTCCAGTTTGTTTATAAATAAACTTGCCCCAAGGACGGACCCGAACATAAACTGTAGAATACAACTTCCTCATGCCGAAAGAAATATAGTTTACTTTGGTGTACAATATAATTTACTTTTAATTTACACACCTATAATTTATAGGTCTATCATAATTATTTATAGATAGGTGTAATACAAAAATAAGGATCACCAATTCCACAACTTTTTTTTAAGTTTAAATAATCCCTACTCATTATTATTTTTTTAATGGCAAACAGGCATACAATGATCCCCTGATCGTAAGCGATCACCGTAGCCTATGGACGCCTGCAACACCAGAGGTATCACGTGCGTATTGCCAACTGTTTGAACAACTTTCTCACACCCTTTTTGATAACCCCCATAATGTATTCCTTTATGTATTCTAATTAGTTTATTTTTGCACCTATGTAAATATATAATGTCGTTTATCAACGTATGTGGGAATCGCAATTTTCCGATGCAGTTCCGTGACCTCAGAATTAATTGCAGTTGCTGTTTATTTGGAATGAGTTAGCTGCTCACTCCACTTAGCTGTGCACGTCAAGCAACTTTCTTTTTTTTTTTTCAGATTATTTTCATTCTCAGTGTTGGTAAGCGAAGGTTAAATTTGTTTATGTTTTGGTTACGTATATCATTATTATATCTATATATTATCACGCTTTGATCGTACCGGGGTAGATAAAAAAAATGGTAAATGATCGAAAAAAAAACGAAATGTTTTGCAATTTTAGACGAATAATTTGGCTTTTTCACAATTTTTTTTTTTCCTTTTATAATGTATTAAAGGGTCTATACATGTTTGTGTAAATTTAACATAGAGAATCTTTCTGTAAGCGGAAATGGAATAATATTGAAATGTCAAGGACCCTGCCATAATTATTTATTATTTATATATGTCAAGACATTATGTAATAAGTCCAGTTTTAGAAGCGCGTTATCAAATAAAACTATCGAGGCCAGTAAATATTTATGTATCCTCTAAACTACAGATATCATGTTGTGGACCGGCAGTTTGTCTGTTTGTCTTTATCGATAACGATGTAGACAACTTATTTGTACATTGTAGATAAATTTTAATAACGTCTCGGCCCTTTGAGTTGTTTAATTTAACCTAAAGTGTATTGTATAGTCCGTTCACTATAACCTGTCCTTTGTCTCCTTTTCCTTTATGTTGGCACTACAGAGCGTCATTGGAAAGTCAATCGATTCTGTCAAATCCAAGTGCTGTAATTTTAGAGTAGAAATAAGGAATTTTATTGCTTTAATCATGCCATAGACATTTAAAAATAATGCAAGAGAAATTTTATTGAAGGTTCGTGCTTTTTGTGAAAGGGAAAAGGCAAACAAATCTCCGATTATTCTATTAAATCGAGTACGGTCTTGTGTGTTGACATGGAAGGTTAATAAAATCGCGTTGCCATACCCTTTATATTTAAACTCCGTATGATTTGATAAATATGTTTTATTTTCTTAGTATATATTTTGTATTAGGTATAAATTAAGAATATCGTACTTATTCTTATAATTACTATCTAACCAGAATGTATTAAGAAAAAAGAAGTAGGGGCGGGAGGGGAAAAGAAACTTTTGAAATGATTGCATGACAATACTGACCATATTTCAAATTAATATGCTACTCCTCGCTATCTGTGCAATCATTGCATTACGTTATTATTACCTACTAAGCTTTTTTCTTTGATTTATTTTGTGTGCGGCAGATAAATCCGACAAAGCCGTTAGCAGAATTACAGAACAGAAAAATTACAACCCTGGGGAAAATACACACCAAATAAAAGACTGTAAAATTGTATGATTTCGAGAATCAAAATCTCGAGAAAGAAGTGCCGGCCCTTTAATAAATTGCTCGTGAAATTAAAGACTGACATTGATTACAAAGGTCATATTGGCATAGGCATATACTGGCAATCGCTTCGACAAATTGGATTCAAATAGAAAAATGTAGTTCAAAATAGAAGTTATTAATGTAGATACATAAAAGTTAGTTAGTTTAGTACATAAAAAATGATAGATAACATGCTTGAACTTGACTAGTAACAGTAATGATTCGTTAGGTCATTCAGTTGTAAGATTGTTTAATCGTAAAAATAAAGTATTTTTTGAATAGATGTTCGTTTTTGTGTTGCATTACTTTTATTATGGCAGTTCACCTAATATGTTCGAATGAAATTTTCCTTGTTGAATTAAATTAAAGGTTAAATTTTCTTGCATAATTAATTTATCCGAAAGATGTTGAGAGGAGCGAGCACGAACTTTTCCGTTAACGTTCGTCATACAAAATGACATTTTCTTTGAAGAACACTAACGTAATATTAACGAAAATGTTTGTGTTCGTTCTTCAGTGGCTATTAAATATTAAAGTTACGTGAGTAATGGCTACAAACTTGAAACTGCCTTAGAATATATACATGATTTGCAGATATTTTATTTAATTTTGTTTCATATTTAAAACAAGACTTAAGAGCTTTAGTTTAGCGCTGTGTGAAATGTCCGTCAAAATAGTATTGTTATTTATGTTTCGCTTCAATACTCGAAAATCAAACTATAATTCACTTAAATGATTAATTTTAGTAACCGATAATTAATCTTTTATCATATTTTATCCAACCTTCTCTGTCTACAGTAATTATTGGGAGACACAAAATGGGAAAAAATGCAGCCTGATTAATCAGAGCTACCAACTCCTGAACGAAGGGACTTAATATTAAACGGACTGTATACATGAATAATCACATAGGCGTATAACACGGTCTTTGACATTATAACAATCGCCGCCGCAGACTCAATTTGTCCTAGCGTTAATTTTGATTAGTTAAGTTTCTTTTATCCAAGGTACTTTAACTTACTATTTATTTTATTTTAAAGTACAAGTAAGAAATAAAAATGTTTTTAATTTTGTTATTTCTAATATCCCTTAATTTATTCGCATTTTATATGTTTTTTTTTAAATTTTGATATACAAAAAGATTGCTATTTAAAGATTGCTTGAAATATTTTAATGTTACAATTAGGCCTACTTTTCAACCTATTTAAGAATAAGTTGAAAACTATGTTATATATTGTATACGATGGAATCCAGTAAAGTATGTTCTGCTTTATTATAAGAATATTTGATTATATTAAGTCAATCATACAGAAAGATGACTGAATAATTTGGCATTATAAGCAGACTATTTTATATCCACTTTCAAGCTGAAAAATATATTACCAAACACCAATAGATGTGTTCCGGCAGTATCACTTGAGAACCAGTACCTCTACGTTTAGTGTTATATCACTTTCAACCACATCGTCACTTAACATTAGGTGAAATTATGATCAAGGTTTACTAAAACATAAGAAAAAAATATTAGCCTAATAAAAGTAGAATTAGCTTTAAATATATTTTATTATAATTACATACATTACGAGAAGATTTTGGTTATACATTGATTAGACCTATAAGTAGATTAGAGTGGAACATTCTAAATATTAGTAATATTGGTGGAATTTTTCTATTGACATTGCCTCTATGTACTTAAAATATTATACGCATATGTTATATTATATTATATTATATTATACATATTCAGAGATAAATACAAATAACGAATGCGACAATACAATAATTCAATTCATGGCTTAAGCCATGAACTGGATTTGCAAATCGCCTGCATCGGTTAACGACATTTGCTCTCAATTCGCTACACGTATGAGTACCTAGTACAGAAACAAACAAATATACACACGAGAATGTTCTAGAATCTAATTGTGTACTAACTCATTTTTCAGAGAATGGTAAAGGAGTTTGGTATGACAACACAATTGAGTGGGTTTTGTGTATCATTCAGCTGTGGTTTCTGAAACATTGTAAACACTGATAGGATGGACGCGAGCCGAGCGCGACTTCTATAGTAAAATCGCGCTAGCGTCCCGTCCCGCACGCTATGTGGCGAATATGAGTTTTAGCGGAGCGAGTACTCAAAAATGTCTAAAATTCTTCTTACCTAATACTTGAACGAACCCTTATATACTTCTCCGAAAATCCAAATAGTAGATAAATCTCTACTCTAAACATTAAGTAAATATTCATGGCTAGTTTAATAAAACGACTAAAAGTATTGACGCATAACAAAATCGAAGGATTAGAAGGGCTTATAGAAAGGATGCTGCGTTTAACCGGTTCTAAAGGCACGAAGCGGACGAGCAACAAAAATATATGCGTGTATAATTTATAAAATCTTAATTTTTTATTTTAATGCATCTGTGTATAGACTTTGAAATGACTGGTTTCTATACTCAAACACGATTCGTATTACCTACCTATACGAATTTAGAAAATTTCTTAATATCGTGCAAGTTACGATCAGACAAATATATATAGTACAATGTAAATATGTTTACATGTGAGCATGCATTGTATACAGAGGTGTGAATCTCGCGCTCGCTCGACTGACTACTGGTATTTCGTTTTCTTATAGCTATAGTGTTGCCAAATATTTTGTATCGCGGGACATTCACATGTTTTAAGCGTGTATATCTTTACACATACTATAATAACCAGTTCGTAATATAATATTTGTATTCTATAGAGACGTGAGTAAATTAAGTGGAAATAAAAAAAAACAATATCAACAAACAACATGTATTTTGTAATATGTAATAAAGACAAAATATTTTTAATTTTCAGTTTTTGCTCGCAGTGTTCACAAAAATTGTCTAATTAAGCCAAGAGTATTTTTAAGCATTTGTAATGATGCAGTAAATTATTTATTTTAATAGTATTATATTCTCACATTAGAGAGATTTTCTTTTAAAATTACGATAACTTCAATACTAATACCAATAATTATTGTTTTCAGATGTATAGAAGCTATTCACAACTAAATATTTTTTAAATGTTAACTTAAGAAAAACATATCGTCTTTTATAAAACTCATTATAACGCGATATGAAATAAGAAATTTAACCCCACATTCCGTTTGTATTGCACTAATATTTTCATTAAAACTTTGTTCGACGAACTTCTACACTAAAACCTGGCAACATTAACTGACACGTGTTTATAAATGAAACTGGTGACTAGTGAGGTGCGGATTTAGTTAAACTTCCTGGTTGTTCTATTTATAAAATCAAATACATTCCTAGTTATTTTGCTGTTTGTATATACAACCCGAGATTAATACATAAATATAAAACTTGCCTCATTTTTGTCCCGTATATATTTCATTTATATTTTTTATTTAGCAACAGCATTTCTGAATATTTCCAAAAAATTATATTTTAAAACTAAATATAATTTGTCAATAACATGTAGCAATTTTTCTGTATTCCAATAAGTATATGCCATAAGTTTTTAAAAATTATTTTTTTAACTTACTTTTTCTTTTTCTATATTTCATAACTTTTACAAATAATACATTAAGAAAATATAAAAACAATAACATAAAAAATAATCTGAACATAAAAACGACTAAGGCACCATCACTAATAGATAGGAAAGTTAACTGCAGCGGTCGTTGACCCCGCAACTATGTCTAAACGAAGGGCCTACATTAGGTAATGCGTTTATATAGTAATTTATCAAATAAACTACATTTTCTACCACATTGTATATTCACTCGTACCAGATAAAGAACTTATAAAGTATATTTTTCTTAATTTTATAAATGCGATATGATATCGCAATGAATGTTGTCAGTGGCCAATAGGTTTCGTTACATCGTCACAACAAATTTACAGATAACGCTAAACAAAAGGTCATACACACCTGAGAAATATTTTATTATATTATATTATTTTATACTACAAATTCATTTTAAGACTTTAGTCGTGTTGTCATTTTAAATTGTATTGGCGCTTTGACTAAAATGTCACCTGATGTTAGATGGTTATGTGGTATTAGATGGTAAGCAAATAGCCTAAAGTGATAATGTCGGCAAAGCGAAGTTGCTTGGGGACAGATTTTCAAACATGAGTGTAGTAGGTAGACAGAATGACGTCAGGATATTTAATTTAAAAACAATAAAAAATATTATGTTCCAATATCTGTTGAATTATGATTTTTTCCTGTCTAAAAATAGGCAAAGATATCTAGTCCGTGCAGCCAAATATGACGTTTAAATCTTATATCAACATTGAATTTGGATAGGGGGTTAGTTTAAAATCTCACCACGTATCACCAAAGGAGACAGGTTATAAATTGGTTAAACAAGATTACGTGATTAATGGACGACCCCTTAAAACAAGTTTTTGATAAAGTCGACATCACTAGATTAGAAACAGACAAGAAACGGGTCACGTTCCCTGTGAGCCGATGCGCAGCTCATGTTCCTACGTGACCTCTTGGGTCAGCCACTGGATGTTAGTTTCATTTAGCAAACACATGCTAAATGCTTGCTTGCTTGGCATGTCTTGACCTATTACATTCATAATTCGACTTTATCAAAAGTTTACCGAGAAATTTCTTTAATTCTTTTCATTTATTTATTCAGAAATTTCTTCATTTAATTAAATGAAAAATGCATTAATACTATGAAACAGAATTAAAACATAATTAAAGGTGTTTTACACATATCTAAATATATATAAATATATATATGACGCCCGTCATTATAACTTTCTTTGGAATTACGTCGGAATGAGACTTAACAAGCTGGCAGTCTGGCGAAGCGTCAATGGTCGGTGCAGCCGTGACAGACTTCACTTCTTTATGAACGTCAACGGCGAAGGCGGATAGTGTCCGACAAATCGCCTACGTTCCTCGTAATCTTATTCCATTTTGTATTAACAATAATTATAACTGATACATTGACCGAATTTGTAATTACTACGCTATTGGTTTTATTGGTATTCTGCCCAGAATGTTATTCAACCAATTACTTCACCGCCATTTGTAAGTATACTAAGACGCTTTGGCTGATCCTGATAAGCGCCTTTATATATTTAAAAGTAATTTGTTATGAATTAGGTGTGTTCATTTATAGACTACAATATAAATAGATGTTTGTCTTAATTTAATACCTATTTTATTTTAAAAATAAAACAAGAGATTGTTTTGATTAAGCATGCACGGAAGAAAGTTAATAAATATAAAATTCAACACAAAAAATAGTTCTATTTTAGGCATTTATAAATATGTAGTTGACAGCCATGGGCATATCACAAATAGTACTCGAGATTTTAGGGCGATTTTGATTTGTCGTGTAGTTTATTTCAAATTATTTCCTTGTTTTTATTAATTCCCTAACTTGCAATGTATATGACTCTGTATTATGTAAATTTTGCTGATAGTTTTTTCGTGATACAATTTGATTATTGTACAAAAGTGCAGTTTGTGGTATCACAAAAACTCCCTGGAAAGTTGTAACAGAGGGCCGCCATTTTCTTGAAATACTGTTTGAAAATTAGAGAAATAAAATAGAGTCATAAGCCTAAGAAACCTTACATTCATGGGCGTCATCAATTATAATAAACAACAATACAAAACTGTATTATGTAGGTACTTGTGATTATGAATATTGTTGAAAACATAATTATCCTTGAAATTAATGTTTTATTATCGTATGTTTTATTCAAAAGTTGTTATAGATTATGTTGTTAAAAATTTATGGAAATCTAATTTATAATTTGATAAATGAATACACGCTGAGTCATATATTATTTGGGTTAAAACGTTTTTTTAATAAAAAGTATTTGGAGTAACATAATTCTTCAAAACGTGCCTTGTTCTTTACTTTTTATATCTTAATATTCAAAATAACAGCCACAAATTTCGATTAACCGTAACTAAATCGTAGGGCTTAGTCTAGTAGTGAGTGGCAATGAAGGCGGCTTTAATTACAGACATATTCTAACAATCCTTGAAGGGTTTTTGACTCCTACACGTGTGTACTTATGTTTGTAACAGTCAACGTACGATACTTTCAAAGGCTATGTTAGGTAATACCCGCAAAGTCTCTGATATCAAAATATTACATTGGTTTTTGTATTGTATTAATATTTGTTCAGACTATTGATTACGTGAATATTTAAAATCTTTCTCTGTTTAATTACTATCAAGGCAACGTCTATCTATCGAGAACCGCTGCACCGATTTAAATTATTCTTGTTTCATCATAGATATATTCTCTGGTTAGGTTTAGAATTTATACTTTATTACGATAAATAATATGTATAAGTGTAAAAGTAAATCGAATAAAAACTTCACAAAAATCACTTCGGTGTCACCAAATGTCAATGCGTAAATGAGGAGAAGGGTACTTAATGTAGAATAGTTTTAATAGACTTTAGACTTTATTGGTCGTTATATTTTAGTGTCGTAATTTCGTAGTGACAGTCGATGATGATATATTTCTTCTTGTACAAAAGAAGTGTTTATTAAGGATCGCGAAGGTTAGACCGTTAACACTTACATTATATATAAAAAAACAACGCTTCTTTGTTTGTCAGCCAATTTTTTTTTTGCTTGATTACTTAAGCTATATTTACTTATTTAATTGAAGTTTTTTTTCTTGTAAAATCATGCCAATGCTTAAAATGCTATACTATTTCTGACCAAGGGTAGTGGGGAGGCGAAAATGTTAAAATTTTGTAAACGTAATATCTGTATGATCCTTAACAACAAGCGCTAGGTATCTAGCTAACGAAACAAGATGAAGATAATTTAATTCATTTAGATATCCATTTATTGTTATTTAGAGGCATTGATCAACAGAGCCCGTGCTAAATATAAATACGGTCACACGTTCAAGCGCTGTTAGGACATTGGTAACAGAGGACGTTGATAATGTCGGCCTTATTCACTCTTGTTGTCTAATACCGAGGGAGTATTTTTGCGTGGACTACAAGAATCGGAGCTGCGGATATTTGTGGGATACTGATAAAAGGTTATCGTAACGACTCTCACTTGTTATTCTTTGAACTAGTAACAAACTAGAGTCACAGTATAAATATACAGAACTGTGCTAGAGTGTAGATTACATTGTAAAAAAAATGTGTGTATGGGGAAAATTGATTTGAGACTTATGTGTTGACATTCGAACGCGGGGCTCCATTAACCACGCGTGTATATTTATAGAATCCATTAAAAATTACTCTTATTATAAATAAATGAGTAAAAATTTAAATAGGGGAATGCTGATTCCCATGTAAATCATTCTTAAAACAATGCTCAAGTATAACTTTGATTTATAATTTCACCTAAAATCGTTACAATAACACTTTGATTAAAACTTAAGATGCATATTTAAAAAACAAAAGAATAAACACAACATAATGAATAATAAGAAATAATTATACTATTGTATTTTTGTTTTATTTTTCGATTCGCTCAATGAAACATTTATTTACGTTAAATGTCTTCGTTACATAACAATTTTTAAACATATAACCCCTTGAGAACTTACCTGGCGTTTACGCCAGCTTTCTATTGTCTTATTTTTATGGGTACTCGACACATTCGATAGTGTAAACAAAATTATTACAAGTAATAAAACTTTGGTGGAGTTTTTGAATTAAGTAGAGAATCAATCATATTTAGCTTGTTCACTTTATGTACCTAATTCATATATTACTCCAAATGTTTGTTTTTTTTGTTCGAGCTAACCAAATCATTAAAAAATATACATTTAAACACGTTCAAATAATTACACTTCCATTCATGTAACGGGACATGTGACCTTCAATAGCGACGCACGCGCCAACATAAAAAACAATATTATATCCATATATATAAAAGTGTTTACTTGTAGGTAGGTAAGGTACGTTTGTTGTTTATTTAAATAATACGTACCGTTGAAGGCCGTTGTTAAAATAAAATTTAAATACTTTATGAAAAACAAGGCTAATATATTATTGTTACTACAGGAGACAAATTAATTATTAGGAATTAGGATTTCGATAAATGGACCGAATTAAATATTTAATATATTAAAAAAAGTTGTACCTAGCGTTTCATTTATTACGGTGAATACTGTCTGAGTTTGTAAAGTTAAAGCAAAATACTTAATATTTTAAGTACTTTTTCATCCATTTAACCGAAAGACGTCCACTGCTGGACATAGGTCTCCGCCAAATATCTCCACGACGACCGGTCTTATGCCATCCGCATCCAGCGGATTCCTGCGACCTTCACCAGGTCGCTGGTCCGCCTTGTGGGGGACCTACCCATGATGCGACTTCCGGTACGCGGCAGCCATTCGAGAACCCGTTGGTGCCATCAGGCATCGGTTCTACAAGCAATGTGCCCAACCCATGGCCACTTCAATTGTCAATTTTTCGAGCAATGTTCAATTACTTAAGAATTAAAATTATTGGTATTTGATGTAATAAAAAAAATAAGATACAGCACACTAGCTGAACATAGAAATCGACAGACCAAATCGTGGTATATGTGGTGTTTGATACGATCATCCGTGAATACGGATTGTAATTTTCATTCAATGTTAATATTCGAATAGTGCCTACTATACTCATTATTCGAATATTACGATTTTTTCTAAGAATTAGCGAAACGAAGCATTTTACCTAAATAAAAAAGTACTGGGTTTAAAAATAAATATTTTGTTTGTCTGTTTGTTTGGTAATGTGATCTTAGAAATGTCTATCCCATGAGTATCCTATGTGTCTGCATGTTCATCTACGCGACGAGTATACTCAAGTTGATATTAACAATACGTATCTTAATTCTTTTGCTCTTTCCGTTCGCGGTGATGTTTGGAATAGTTCAAACGGTACATGCATTGTATATTATATTTTAGTTTATAATTCTTAAAATACTAAAAATGAATAAACTCAAATACCAAAGTTAATTTGGTGAATATTCAAATGAAATGATTATTCGAACCTTAACCGTGAGCAAATGGCTTGGCAATTTATTCGATACTCCTCAGTTTTTCACACAAGTTCGCTCTAACATTTTTTTTTAATTTAACCTAGCTAATGATGTTAACCGGAAGGGCTTTAACAGCTTCACCGTAACATTGGGAGCGAGTACTGAAGGCACTCGCCGCAAAAGGTAACTAGCATAAGGGCACCAATGTGGTATGAATCTCTGCTTGACCGGTACCTGGGTATAAATATTCCCACGGAATTTTGATTCCAGCTAATCCCTACATTTAGTATTTATTATTTAAAAAAAATCCTCACAGGGAAAAGGTTCTTAACAGGCACGCTCTAAGATAATTTGTAGTGATGATGGATCATTGTGATCGGATACGACGTCAACGCACGTAGGTTCAAATCCACTTATCTTACTTACTCTATAAGCAAATGAGCTCACTGTGAACAATAAAACCATATCAGAATATACAGCTACCACACTCATGTTTAGAAAATCTGCTGCCAATCACGGTTCCGGCAGCATTACTTAATACCGACGTGGGTCGATTCTTTAGGCTTTAATTAACATCTTTCGGATATCAAAAGCGGAGGGGCGGCGTTAATATATTTTGGTATATTCATTTACAATTGAATTTCAATAGCTTATCGAAAAATCAGTATGTTATTGACAGTAGAAAAGATAATCAAATGTGAAGTTAACCGAACATACATACATACATAACATCACGCCTCTCTCCCACAAGGATAGGCAGAGACAACATCCTTCTACTTGCTATGATCCTGACATACGTCTTTCGGTTTTCTACTTGCGTAAACACCTACATACATGTTCTTCGGTTACGGGTACTTTTAACCTTTTTTTTTTTGACGGGGGGAAATGCATAGCAGGGGGGAAAGGGTACTTTTAACCTGGCCTTTCTCCAGAACGTCTTCAATGTGGTCGAGATACGTTTGCTTAGGACGACCCTTACCAGCTTGCCCACTCACACTCGCCTTGTAAATTTGTTTCCTCAATCTTCTTTTATACATCCTATCTACGTGTCCAAACCCATTAAGCATCCCTTTCTCTATCTTTCTCACTACATCCTCTACCACACTATAACGTTCCCTTATCACACTAATCCTTACTTTATCTATCATTCTCATACCAGCTATACTTCTTAGACTTCTCATCTCTACTGCATTAATCTTGTTTCATGTTTCTTCTGCCAGACCCAGCACTCACTACATAAGTATAGGGAATAGCACACCCCGATGCACAGTCAAACGTGCCTTTTTAGAGACATCCTGGCTGCACTTAAAGTTACACAGGGCTCAATTCTCTTGATTCCATAACACAACTCTTCGCTCAATATCTCCGTTCTCCATCAAACAAAACTGCACTTTCTTTTTTTTTTCAAAAACCATTTTTTTTTTGTTTTACTAACATTGATTTTCATTCCTTTCTTTGTTACGGCTCTGTCCAAAATACTGATCATCGCCTGCAACTCCTCCGCCGATGATACCAGTATAATCTGGTCATTACCGTATAGGAGGTATTTAGCAGTCAGACCATTCATTTTAAGTCCATGATCACTCTCTTTCAAATCATTCAAGCAATTTTCTGTATACAGATTAAACAGCCATGGCGATGCTACACATTCCTGTTTAACACCTTTATCGATGTTAAACCAGGCTGTGTAGGCTCCGTTAATCCTGACAAAAGCACTAGAACTCTCGTAGAGTGACCTCAGTGCTCGTATCAAGTTGCCACTCACCCCGTACATAGATAACGTCGCCCACAAATCATTGCTCACTAAACTATCATAAGCCTTTTCCAAGTCCACGAAAGCACAATAAGACCTTTTGACTGTAAATAAAAAAAAATCGGCTATGGTTAATTAAACAAGGTTAAGTAAAGAAGGTATGGTTAAGTTAAACGAAGCGCTATATTAATTCATACATACATTTGAAGTTGAGATGTATTTATTGCCTTCAATCTAAACACGAAAATGATTAGGTACATTTCAAAAAATTTTACTTTCGATTTTGGATATTTCTGTTGACGTTGATGCTGAATGTTGTTTCTATGCCTTTTAGTTCAATGATAATACATGAACTTATTACATGTTTTATCTATAAAAATATTATTATATATATAGTTGTTTTTTTTTGTTAAGAAAGTATTCTTCTTCTTCTTCTTCTTAAGTATTGAAATAAATAATAAATAGGTACAATTTTCGAGGTCGCGCTGTTTCACAATAAACATGTAAAATGATAATAATTAAAAAGTCATTATCATTACAATATTGGTATATCAGCTTAATTAGTTTTAAGTTTATTATTGTAATAATTTGAATTATATTATTATTTTAACTTATTAATTATTAATGCCTTAGAAATTTACTGATTATAATAGGCATATTCATTTCTTTCATTACGGTAAAGATTTTTATATGTCATTAATTATCGACAGATCATTATTAATTCTACCTGCTACCTTTTATTACCTTAAATGAAAGAAAGGGAACCTTATTTTTTTTATAGCACCATTTTAAACAGCAGGCTACAACCTATACTGTGAACATTTTTATATATAACTCTAAAACTTTTTTGCTACTACGATTTCTCACAAACTGAATTGGTTTTTTTTTACAATTTCGTGAGTTTTAATTTTTTTACACGGAACCTTAATTCTTTTCCTTGAATTATTTTTGGTAATAGCAGAAAGCAAAGATATTTCTCACACATTTAAACACTTGCTAGTAAAACTGACCATTAAACCTTTTTTTTACAATTTTATAGGTTTTAATTTTGTATGCTAATAATGTTTCTGAATTTATTTTTGGTACTAACAGAAATCAAAGATTCAGAAATCAATTTCAAACAACTGTCAGTAAAACTATGTTAAATGTTTATGAGTTTAATTTTTTATTACGCAGAACCCTAATTATTTTCGGAAAAGTTACGAAAAGTAGCCTAAGTTACGCAGAGTGACTTCAACTATCTACCAAAATAAGTCTCGCCAAAATAGGTTCAGCCGTTCCGGAGATTAGCCAGAACAAGCAGAAAGACAGCAGACAGTCTTTTTGGTATCCGGATATACATTGATATGTATTTAGTAAAAAGTTGTTATTTTAGAACTGACACTTCAATTTTATTTATTAGTATAGATAATCGTAAATTGAAATTTAAATGCGTCGAGTTTATTGCTACCCTGGGCACGGTTAATGTGTAGCGTGAAGTAATGCTTGGTTGACGCCACAGAGAATGCAACTAACGTCTCTATTTACAATAAAGTCAATGACATTTAACATTCTTGTTTAAACAATATTAAAAATTAATATTACTTTGTCTACTTACCGTTACTTGATTTGGAGCACTGGTAACACAGAAAACGGCTGTACACCTTTCAAAATTAAAAACGGATCGTAATCCTAATCTCATAATCGAAACTGCCATTTTGTCCTTTACAATTTTTTATTGGCACAGTTAATAGATAATTTATATAGTTGTAGTAAATTATTTAAATATCACTTGTCATCCCGTAGACGCGTCGCGTCGGAAACAATATGGTGCGTTTAACCAAAACACAGAGCTTCATAGATCTCGATTGGTTAACTGGTCCGTATTTTGAGCTGCGGATCAGTTTTATTCAACGTCGTAGGGTAAAAAAGGGAGGGGGCTTGTTTTCAACCGGTGACCGGTACCATGTGCTTGTGTTTGGGTTCCAATGTGATTCAGCGATAAAGCGCTTCATTAGATATAATACATTTCGTATATGTTCTCGTACATGACTTTTAATTATAAATAATTTAATGTCTTCTATTAATTTCCAGTTATCTATTTTAATGATTTCTGCTTACATCTTTGTCATACTAAATTCAAACCGTACCTATAAATAAAAATTATACTACAAAGAAGAACAGTTTGTTGTGTTTAAAATAAACGAAAACTTTACATGAATAAAAAATGCATTTTATTTCTTTTACTTTCATTAGTATGAAAAATACTTAGCCGTTGACCACGAAATAAGAGACTGATTTATTTTTTTCATTGCACTCTCTCTTGTTGATGATATTCTTCTATTAGTCAATACAAGCTCTGTCGTTCGTGCTGTTCCTCAGTAAAGTGAACGGCTCATTTGGCTTCTAAAGACGAAAATTGTTTAATACTTAACATTGGAAACTTAAGAAACAAATATTGGAGTTTGTCCAATGTTCGTTTCCAATGATTACAGGCCCATCAAAATTTTCCTTGTAGGTTGATCGTTAAAATTTGTTACCATGTAAAAACTTTCAAAAAACGTCTGCTTATTATTTACATGTCCCAAACTAAAATATTAATTTCGCACATAGAAAAAAACAAAAAGGAAAAATTAACAAACAGAGAAAGATAGTAACGTTAGTAAGATAGTAAAAAGTAAGTAATGTCGAATCGAATGATATGGTTGGGTCAACTTTTTAAGATAATACTAAGTTCAAACAATAAAAGGCGAAAATATCTTAATTTCAAATCGAATAATAGTTTTGCTTGAGAATTATATAAAAGAACCCAAATATTACAAAGGGACAAAAAAGCGCTTTATTCTCAAGTGAAACTATTTCGAATCGCTGCTGGAATACTTAGTTTATGACCGAGCGTAGGCAAATTATCTACGGTAAAGAAAGAATGGATCGAATTTGAACCTTGCTCAATTTGTATAAGGATTATAATGTCATTTCAATAGTAATAGATTAAGGATGCAATCACTTTAGACCAATTTTCAAACAGAGTTCTATTTATTTTGATTGTTTGTAAGCCGTACGCATGTTGACACACGTACGCCCGGCAACTTTGCAATTTAGGTTAATTATTTGTCTCTATAGTTAATTACATAATGTTAATAACATGTTATTGATGTTATATTAACGATAAAGAATTGATTTCGATTTTTCCTTATTTAATTATAATAAAATGATTACTTATAGACAACGTGGTGAGATGCACGTAGTTAAATGTGCAAGAAAGTGGGATTCTTTGTTTCGGGTTATTGGGTTTACATTTTTTGTGAAATATTTTAACAATAGACTGGTTTTGTAAATACGATTGTTTGGTAAAAAAATTACCTGCCTACTTAAACATGTTTACTCTTTTTCTGCACTTTATTGGTAGCGTTTGTTATCCAAGATCTCACCGATAGTAAAAGATGATGTGGTAAAATCTAGAAGCACTGGTTTTCAAATGTACCTCTAGTAACACAAGTTAGAAAATATCCTATGACTTTGCCATATTTTAACCAAGATGTTTTCCTTACTTGAAAGTTCATTTATTGTAAGATTCGACCCGAAAGAGCACTCTTTCTTCAAACACCAGCGAATCGTTAATAAATTTTGTCTGCAATATTCTCAAATTTCTGCCTGATAGTTATTCACGAGTGTGTGATGAGTGCAACTAAAAGGCTTTAATATAAAACCTATAAAAAAATAATTAAATTGTGCGATAGGAGGACACTCGTCCAGAAAGAAGTTCCGTACGTTATTTCTTCAACTTTAACCGGCTTGGATATCTCTGCAATTTCCGATACAGCCGCCTTGAGTCGGACCTACGAGTTTTTACCAAAATGTAACGCATTACGGGATCGTACTGTTACCATGTGTTCCGTGGAATAATTGTAACTAACACCTATCGAGTGCATATTCCTAGAAGCTATATTTCCAACTTCCTACTCTGTAGATGTGTACATGTTGTAAGATGCCGTTTTATGTGTAATAAAGGCCCACTCATGTATTACGTAGGTATCGAAGAGGTCAAAGTTGCTTATTTTTGTTGACGGAAGGTCTGAATAGTGATTAAGTAAACTATATTTACTTATTAATTTTCGTTACTTTTATTTCTTCTAAAATTATACCAATGCTTATGTAATCATTAGGGGTGGTCATCATTGGTCTATAATATACAAAGCGAAAGCTGCTGCTTTCCATCACCGAAAGCTCAGGCTAATTTTAGAGTCAGATAGATGGGCTTGAACCCGCGTCCATTGACACGGAATCCGGCCGCACTACCCACTGCGCCATCATCGCTTTGCCTATCCCGGAAAAAGAAATGATTCCATGTTTTTTTTTTCAATCCAACAAGTAGATTTCACACCCATTTTTAATAAGACGACACCAAAAAACTGAGCAAAAGAAACCTGGTGTTTCACGTCTTGCCATTTGTAAACGTTCATACCTATTTGTTAAGAATGTTTATTTACACTATATAATAACGTGTTAATATGATTTTGCTGGCCTTACGTAACTCCGTGTCAACGACCTACTTGAGACTTCATTTAAAGCGTAAGTTTCGAAGTAAAATCATCTGTTGAAAATTAAGTTTTACGACGTTGACTGTAAAGTTTACAATTTGGATATAATATGTGATAAAAAGTGTATAGGTGAGCCTTTTACTTTTGTTTACAAATTGATATATGAATAGACATACCAGTTTTAGAAAGTTGATATTCAATTTACATAAAGGGCGTATGACAAATGAATTCGCCTCTAAAATCTATGCATACAAGAGAATAAATAAATAAATGTAGATAGATAGGTGGGTACTTAGATTGAAGTACTTGCTTAGTACACTTTCTTTGTCAATGCTTGCATATCCATTTTCATATACTACATTTCATAAATATTTGAAAATAACGCCTTTATCATCACCTCGATTTCTTATAATTTTAAAATATATGTAAGTACTATACATGCAATAGAAAAATAATTTCGCTGTCATAGATTAAAAAAATTAAAGCTTTTTTAAAGTTCTACTATTTCATTTGCAGTTCATTGAAAATTATCAGTTTTTCAAAGGTAAAAAGGTAAAAAATGATCAGCTTCTCAGAGGTAAAATGAAATGTTTGCTAGAGAAGTTATGTTCTGATTTTTTTATAGCAGTAAAGTGACAAA